>OZ024740.1:415212637-416492637 GCA_964016885.1 Eledone cirrhosa
AAAAGCCTTCCCTAGTGAGGAATGTACATCCCAACATAGCTTAGTTGTCAGCGACCTCACAGTCAGAACTAGACGAACCTGGAAACAGGCCAACCTGGAGAAGAAAGATCTGGAAGCTGAAAGACCCCTCAACTAGTAACAGATTTAAAGATATTTTACTAAACGCCTACGACAGTAAAGAAGAACAGATAGAGACATTCAATGTAGAAGAGAACTGGGAGTTCCTAAAAAATAACTTATTAGAGGCGACGGATGAGGTCTGTGGGTGGAGTAAGACCTCAAGCAGGAGGAGAGTGACTTGGTGGTGGAACAATAAGGTAAATGAGGCAGTTAAGGCCAAGAGACAGGCATGGAAAGAATGGAAGAATGGGGGGAGCAGTGTACATTACATAGAGACCAAGAGGGAAGCTAGGCGACAAGTATACTTAGCTAGGAGGGAAGCAGAAGATAGAAAATTCAAGCATGTTTTGCAACGTGAGGACCAGAAACAGGAGGTGTTCAAGATTGCGAGGCAGTGTGTCAGAGAGAGTTGTGATGTCATTGGAGAGAAGTGTATCCGGAATGATAAAGGTGAGCTTGCCCTCACAAGTGCTGAGAAGAAAGATGCATGGAAGAGTCATTATGATAGATTACTAAATGAGGAGAATGCATGGGAAGAAGAGACCCTACCCCAAGTAGACCCTATAGAGGGGCCAGCAGTACAAGTCAGCAGCAACGTAGTAAGTAAGGCAATCAAAGACATGGAGATGGGGAAGGCAACCGGTCCATCGGGTATAGCTGCCGAGATGCTGAAGGCATCTGGGTCTGTAGGTCACACTATAACCACACGTATTGTTAACCAGGTAATACTAGAAGGTGTCATAAAAAAAGATTGGTGCAGTAGCATCATTGTCAATTGCTACAAAGGTAAAGGTGATGCACTAGATAGAGGAAACTATAGAGGTATAAAGCTGATGGACCAGGTCATGAAAGTAACAGAAAGAGTTATAGCACAGTTGATTAGGGACCGGGTGAAACTAGACGAGATGCAATTTGGGTTTGTACCAGGAAGAGGCACCACTGATGCCCTCTTCCTTGTGAGACAGTTACAGGAAAAGTACCTAGCTAAAAGTAAGCCACTCTACCTGGCATTTGTCGACCTTGAGAAAGCCTTTGACAGAGTTCCACGTGCTGTAATCTGGTGGGCTCTTAGAAAACTAGGAGTAGACGAATGGCTTGTGAAAGCGGTACAAGCCATGTATAGGTGAGCAGTCAGCAAAGTTAGGATTAGCAATGAGTATAGCGAGGAATTTAGCATACAGGTCGGGGTCTACCAGGGCTCAGTTCTTAGCCCCCTCCTGTTCATCATAGTCCTGCAGGCAATAACAGAGGAGTTTAAGACCGGATGCCCATGGGAACTCCTGTATGCTGATGATCTCGCACTCATAGCTGAATCTTGGTAGAACTAGAGAAGAAATTCCAAACTTGGAAGCAGGGACTAGAAAGAAAGGGTCTCAAAGTCAACATGACAAAGACTAAGGTCCTTGTAAGTAGACGAGAAAACAGAACCCAGATCCCCTCAGGGAAATGGCCTTGCTCAGTATGTAGGAAAGGTGTAGGTAGGAACTCCATTCTCTGCCCCAAATGCAAACAATGGGTACACAAGAGATGTAGCGGGATCTCAGGGAGCTTAATTAAGAATGTAGGCTTCACATGCAGCAGCTGTGCTGGGACAGCAAGCAGCAAACAGCCACAGGAAACAAGTACCACCAATATATGGGAGGGCTCTGTAGAAACAGTAGACAGCTTCTGCTACCTAGGTGACCGAATTAGCAGCGGAGGTGGGTGTTCAGAAAGTACAATAACTAGGGTAAGAACGGGATGGAAGAAGTTTAGGGAACTACTACCACTGCTAGCTGCAAAAGGCTTCTCCCTCAAAATGAAAGGCAGACTGTATGATGCGTGTATCCGAACAGCCATGTTGCATGGTAGTGAGACCTGGGCGCTGAAGGTGGAAGACTTACGTAGATTAGAGAGAAACGAAGCCTGCATGCTCCGATGGATGTGTAACAGTAATATACGCGAACGACAAAGCATAAATGAATTGAGAGAGAGACTGAGCATAAGAGGAATTAAATGCTGTGTGCAGGAGAGGCGGTTGCGCTGGTATGGACATGTGATGCGTATGAAGGATGACAGCTGCATAAAAAGGTGCAGAGCACTAGAAGTCGATGTAAACCGCGGAGTGGGGAGACCCAAGATGTCCTGGGATGAGGTGATAAAAGTCTACCTTACCCAATTACACCTCTCAAAGGCAATGACACACGACCGTGACCTCTGGCGTCACGCAGTAATACAGAGTACCCGACCGCCCATGAGTACAAGCTGAAGCATATAGACAATATGCCCCCACACCCCCCACCGCAAGGTGGTCGTGGAGGTGCCATGGCAAAAAAGCACCCAGGCCACACTGTAAAGTGGACGTGTAGGCGTCACGAAAAAGCACCCAGCACTCACTGTAAATGAGGTTGGTGTTAGGAAGGGCATCCAGCTGTAGAAATCAAGCCAAATCAGTTCCTGTATGAGAAAGGCATGGTCAGCCGACCAGACACTGCCCACAACAGGACAACCCGTCTAACCCATGCTAGCGTGGAAGAACGGACGTAAAACGGTGATGATGATGATGAAATTAAAAGAAAAAAGGAAAAAAGGAAGAAAGGGAAGTGATAAATAGGAATGATATAGAATGAGTAACTAGTATTATATAATGTATAATAAATAACATTGAAATAAGGTAGAAAGATGGGTATATTTTTAAAGAAATATATATATATATATATGTGCCTTTGAGAAAAAGGATTTTAAATTGGTAAAGTATTAGATATTAGCTGTATACTTTATGGAATGTTCTGTGGAATTTATGCAAGCAGAGAGAAAACAAGTCAGTGCGTCTATTTATTATAGAATCTAAATTAGATATAATGGTAAATTTCTCACATAAACAGAGATTATATGTTTTGGATAGAGAGGCATTCAAGTATGGAGAGGCAGAACAAATCTTCCCCCAAGAGATGTTATAGTTAATATTTTTGTCTTTCAAGGACCATATGAGTCCTGAGAGTGCCGTGTTGGTTCTTTTAAGTTGGTATTTAAAAGACGAATGATGATTATAAAGACGAGCTTTAAAGGAGGTGGAAGTGGAGCCAAATTAGGTAAAGGAATTGGTGTCAGTTATAACTTTACATTCATAGATTAAGTTTTTTTCAAGACAATGGTTGTTGAGAGGACATTTATTTTTAACAGGGCAATTACAATTGCGATTAGAGAAATTAACAGAGTTATTAACAAGTGACCTCGTGTTATCTATAGGAGGGATTGGATTGGAGAAGTTATTTACGATAGGAATAATAGTTTCTTGATTTAGATTGGGATTAAGAACATTTAATGAAGTTGCGTTTGACGTTGTATTTGGGTTTGCAGAAATTAGCATAGAGTTAACAATGACGTCGGGAGTACTATTACTATTATTATGATATTTAGTGTTGGAAGGAAGAGATTTAGTATTTAGTATTTTATTGTTGTGTTTAGAGATAATGTTGGAGATGTTGGAGGAGGTCGAATAGGAACATTTTATAGTGTGTTTATTAAATATTTTACTATAGATATGTGAGGGAGGGAAGCATTTATTTAAAGCACTAAAAATAATTTAGGAATATTATTATTAATAGAGATGGATTGGATTGGATAAGGCGGTGGATTGGCAGTATCGGTAGAGGATCGGACGCCATGCTTTCCAGCATAGTTACGTCCCTTTACGATCTAAGTTCAAATCCTGCCGAGGTTGACTTTGCCTTTCATCCTTACGGGGTCGATAAAATAAAGTACCAGTAATGCACTGGGTAATTGCTGGCCTTGTGCCTAAAGTAGAAACAATTATTATTAATAGAGATGGAGAAAGGAGCATTATACCAGATTATGTTTTTGTATCTAGGTCTTTTATTTGAAGTTATTGGAATGATCATGATTAATTATTTTACTGTAAGATCTTCTAGGATTTGTTTCTTTACTGTATTTGATTTTATCAGGATAACCGGCTTTAGAAAGCGCGTTATTATAATAATTGGCGTTAGCATCAAAGATGTTTTTATTAGATGATAGGTTGGATATTCTTTTTCCAATATTACTAACTATAGCATTCTTAATATTAGTGGGGTGGTTAGATTTAAAATTAACATAATTTAGATTCTCATTGTTTTTATGGTAAGGGTAATATAGGCCAGTATCAAGATTAAGAGATATATCCAAGAAGTTAGCTAGTTTGATGTTGTTATCAAATTCAATTTTTAAGTTATGTTGGTTAAAGAGATTACGTATATTGTTCTTAATAATATTAAGGTTAACTATGTTGCAATTTAAGATAGTAAAAAGTCTATCGTCACGATAAATTCCACCGCGAAGTTGAGGAATTTTTCGATTCAAAGAGTTCAAAATAAAGATACCAATTAAATCTGTCAATTGGGATGAATCGGATGCACCCATTGTAATGTCAAAGTTGTTAGAGGTATCAGCTCTGGTCCAATATTCATTGTTGAACTCTAAGATGGTTTTACGTGCGGTGAGAATGATGTGAAGTTCATCTGATGTCTGAATATTTGTAAGCGAAAGATAGAGCATTGTTGAGAAGTGAGGGCGAAATAGAATAGTAGCTGGCAATATCAAATTGAATAAATTTTTTTTTGTTTTTCTTATTCAATTTGTTGAACTAGTCAATCACTTCAGAAGTACCAAATCATAAATTTAAGTTAGAAGTAGAGCAATTAGAACGAACCTGTGGGATAATTCTATCCAAGATGGCTTTGCTAACAACCCCCAGATCTGATTTAGAGGGGGCGATTAGTCTAACAGGTAGTTCAGTACGAAAGTTGTTTTTGTGATCCTTGAGATTTATCTTCGGAGTTCTTGGGAGGAATGGTTCGGTCTTATTTTTGATGCCAAGTTTTGACATAATCTCAGAAGCTTCAAAGTTTATGGATTCTAAACTATCATGATTTATATATATTTTTTCCTAAGTTCCTTAAGGATAAAGTTGTTATAGTTATCCTTAGATATACCATATAAATTATTTGTTTTGTCGGAGTGGACTAAAACATTTTTTGAGGAATTTAGGTTTAAAATCGTATTCTTGAGATTTACAAGGTGCTCTTGTCCTCTGTAAGGGTTTCTCTTGAATTTAAGATTTTTTATAATGTTAGTTAACTCCTCCTCGAATTGCACTAGATTTTTTGTTGGAAGGAGGATTTCTTCTAGAATTAAATAAATGATCGAAAAAGTTATGTTCCTTGGTATAGAAGTTCCCTTTTAGGCGCTGGTCATAGAAAAAAGCTATCCATCTAAGCCTTCTCATAAAGGAGTCAGTTTTTTTTAATTAGAAGTTTGGTGAATTCAGATTTACCAGGTATAGGAATGTCTTTAGTTGAAGTGGTTATGTTGTAATAATCCATGTTGTAGAAGAAAACAAATAATTTATATGGTATATCTAAGGATAACTATAAGAACCTTATCCTTAAGGAACTTAGGAAAAAATAGTCCCAGCGTGTTTAAGAGCAGTGAACCAGTGGCCTCTGAGGGACGAGCTGCTAGAAAGGGCAGCCCAAAACCACTCAGAGAAGTGTTCTCAACCAAACAGAGGGATATGAAAGACTGTTATAAGGAGCGAAATATCACGATAAATTAACGGAGCCATAGACCCTCGCCATTCCCTGTAAATAATGTGCTCAAAGGAGAAGAAATCCTGAGCTCTTTAAAATACAATATGTTGAAAAGGTAACACACTAGAGAGAGATATACAGTGCGCTATCAATAAAACAGGGAAAAAACCACCAGTGTATGGAATCTATAACCTATGAAAGGCAGACTATAATTAAAACACGATAATTAAAAATATAAATTAAAGCGTAAATAAATACCTCTATAACTATATAACACACGTACAAATCTAGACATCTAATCGCCAGTAAGTTGTTGACAGAAATGGAATAACCCCGGTTCCTCAGCTTCAGACAACACTAAGAGAATTTTGGCGCCAAACTTTTCCTTTTGAAAGAAAAATGGTGCCAAACTTTTCCTTCTGAAAGAATACTGTGATTTGTCACGTGATTGTGTTCACGTGATATTACCTCAAAATATGTGAATACGTACACAGCATTCTCCTCACGAAGGGCGAAAGTGGCGATCGCAAACATATATACATATACTCACAAACACACACATATATATATATATATATATATATATATACACACACGCAGAAACACACATACAATAACGACGAGTACTACGATTCTGGAGGAGCGAATGATGGAGGAGATGAAACTATCTGCCGCAGAATAAATAGTATTTAATTTTAATAATAATACTAATAATATATATATATATATATATATATATATGCATTTCGACATGGCACCCGTGATTTCGATTTAGATTAAATTCATTTTATCGTAATTTTGGATTTAGATATATATATCTCATTCTGAGACTGCTGGAATTTCAAATTTGGCGGTCATTCTGATACGGAGAGAGACAATCGCTGACATGGGATTAAAACATCGGTAAGAGAATTTTTTTTATATCGATGTTTGACGGGCATCCACTGATGATTTATAAGTGCCCACCTGCATATATTCCTACGGAATGTTGTGAAGGCTTCTACATAACCCGGACACATTCTCCCAACTTGTAGAAAACTTATAATGAAACAATTGTTTGGAAAAAGAGATATATTTTAATTATGTCTCATATAAAATAATATTACTGGTCTTCCGCAAAATACATATAGTTAGCACCCCAAACGTAAAATTGGGATTATACTAAGGTATATCCTAATGTTTGTTGAGCGAGATGGAAGCCAGTCAGAGTATAGCTTAAGGCTTTCTCTGTTAATGTATTGAATATATATATTTCTTAATTGAATTGATTATCATTATCGTTTTTATGGCAAAAGATAGACAGAGGGAAAGATTTTGACATATATATATATATATGATAGAAAGAAGAGAAAAAACGAGACCCTTAGAAACGAATAAGAGTCATCAAAGCGATCATATGTATTGCTTTAAACTGTAATGCGAAGGGATACACTAGTATTTGAGGTACCATCATTTGTGATTTTAACCCTCGGACTTTTCCCTCCCAGTTTTGAAATTTAGGGGTGACTGGGAATATTACATAATGTAGGGATTTTCTTTTCATTTTCTATCATTTCTTATTTATGTATTTATATATTTATTTATCTACTCTCGTGATTGATATTCCGACAAATGTTAGGGGTGTATTTTGGTTTTTTATTATGTCAGGTATAGCATCCAAAAATTTCTCCCTTCCCCCAATATATATATATATATACAAATACAGTGTCCAAAAAAATGTATACACACTTCAACAGCAAAGTAATCAAAGCGTGTATATATTTTGGAGGGGGCACCGTTAGTATATATATATGTGTGTGTATGTGTAACTAGTAAAACTGTAAAAACGCAGCGGTATATTCTAATTTGGCCCTTTTAAGGGCCACCTATATTTTCATTTAAGTAACTCCACTTACATCTATATGCTTTAATAAAAAAAAAAATGTTGATGTGTTCGTTGCAACGGAAAGATGTGGTTTCTTCTGTGTTGATGTCCTTAAACGTTCGGGTCACCATTTATAACGCGATTTGTTGTATCGTATCACGTCGGGGTCACCATTTATAACGGGTTTTAGGGTCAATTCTTGGTATACATAATAGAAATCAGAAGGCATTTAGAACATTGACTAAATCCATTATCGATGTTGTAACTCTATTTATTAGTTGTACAGGTTGAACGGATACATTAGGTACAGGTAGTATCTACATGTGTAGGATGTAGTTTGGTCCGCTTCATTGCAAGATGGAGATGTTGTTAGCAGCAAGGAGTGTAGCCTGGTCTTGTCGATAAGAGAGGTGCGTGTAGACTAATGTCTCTCTTGGTTACCTCCGCTCACCTGGTGACGTAGTTCTGGACAGTCCAATTAGTGCACCGAAGGTTTCGATTGGCTCACACTTCAGCCAACTTACCTCCGTAACACCATTCCGCCGCAGAAGGAAAATACATTTCATTCACTGCTACATCACCCCCTGCTTAGGCTTACAGCCGACAGAGAAATAAGGGTAGCAGTTGAATGAAAGAAAAAGTACTATATAATAGTAAACACAATAAAATATATCACTGATAAAGAAATGTTCATATTACAGGAAAGTCAGAAATAGTGTAATGTTCACCTTAGTTCATACATTTAATACAAATACAAGGGCGGAGCAAACTCCAAGAAGATTGCTGTAAATAACATAGTTCATATATAAAGAGTCTTGCAAAGCTTCTTGGGCCAATGTACTCGCCGACCGCTACGTGTGGTGGTGACATATGTAGGTGTAGGTGTGTGCGATGTTATATGTGTATTGTGGCTTGGCTGATGCCAGGTGTATGTGGGGGGAAAATGGGGCTCTTGTGTGAGAGTGTCTGTATAGGCCCGTTTTACCCTGTCAATGGACACAGTCTCTTTTTTACCCCCAATGTCTAGGGTGAATAGCTTATCTGTGCGCTCAAGCACGCGATAGGGACCGGTATAAGGTGGCATGAGAGGAGCTCTCACGGCGTCCTTTCGTAAAAAGACGTGGGTCCATGAAGCAATGTCTTTCGGGACCGAAGATTTGATTGTCTGTTGGCGAGGGTGCATTGGCGGAAGATTGCTCACATACAGAGCTGGGTCTGTTGCTGGTAGGTCCAATGGAGCTAACATCTGACCAGGCAGAGATATAGGCACTCCGTAAACCAACTCGGCGGGGGAGTAGCCTAGATCTTCCTTGATGGCTGCACGACAGCCCAGGAGGACAATTGGTACATATTCGCTCCACCGCTGCTGATCCGGATAAGCGCGCAGTGCGGCTTTCAATTGGCGGTGGAAGCGTTCAATCATTCCGTTAGAAGCTGGATGGTAGCTGGTCGTTCGAATGCGTTGCATTCCCAGGATCCTTGAAAGCTCTCGGAAAAGGTGTGACTCAAATTGTCCACCGCGGTCAGTGGTGATAGTGGCTGGAACTCCGTAACGCGATATCCAACCCGATACTAGAGCTCGCGCCACAGATTCCGCCGAAATGTCACTTAAAGGAATGGCCTCAGGCCAACGTGTGAAGCGATCTATGCAGGTCAGGAGGTATGTAAATCCTCGGCTGACCGGCCATGGTCCGACAAGATCTATATGGACATGGCTGAACCTAGCGTCTGGAGTGCTGAAAGTTCCAAGGGGTGCGCGGATGTGTTTGTGCACCTTTGACTTTTGGCAGGATAGGCAGGAACGTGTCCAGGCAGTGATGTCACGCCTCATATTAGGCCAGAAGAATCTAGCCGAAATGAGCTTCACTGTGGTCGATATTCCAGGGTGTGCCAGACCGTGCAAGGTGTCGAAAACTGCTCGACGATGAGTCACTGGCACTAGAGGGCGAGGTGCATCTGTCGAGGTGTCGCAGATAATCTGTGTGTCCGAAGTGGGCACAGGCAGATATGCAAATTTGCCAGTTGCAAATTCAGAAGACGAGAGGTCCAAAGTATCCAGAGGTGGTTGTTCTGTGGCCATTCGTTGGAGGTCGATTTCCGCTGGCGATGACAGGGAATTAATTGGGAGGCGAGACAGTGCATCTGCCGCCGCATTCTGTTCACCAGAGATGTGTCGGATATCGCTGGTAAATTGCGAAACGAAGTCCAAGTGGCGAGTTTCGCGAGGTGAATATTTGTCCGGCTTAGAACGCAGTGCGAACGTAAGCGGACGGTGGTCAGTGTATATAACAAATTGGCGACCCTCCAGTGAATGCCGAAAGTGTTTCACTGCAAGGTACATAGCCAAGAGTTCACGGCCGAATGTGCTATACCGTGTTTCTGCAGGCTTCAGCTGTTTAGAAAAGTAGGCAAGAGGTTGTAACTGTTGTTGATGATGTTGTTGCAGTACTGCACCTACAGCTGTGCCTGATGCATCAACAACCAGTGAAAACTGGGCACCAGACACAGGATGTGCAAGCAGTGATGTCTCCGCAAGCTTCCGCTTCACTTCGTCGAAGGCTTTTAGCTGATTCGTGTCCAATGAAATGGAATCGTTCTTCTTTTTCCTGTTACGTAACAGGTCGGACAGAGGAGACAGGAGATCCGCACAGTGTGGGATAAAGCGCCTGTAATAGTTCAGTAGCCCAAGAAAATGTCGTAGTTGACGAAGTGAAGTGGGTGGTTGGAGGTCTTGTACCGCTTTCACTTTATCAGGTAGTGGCGAAATTCCTTCTGGGCTGATGACATGGCCCAAGAAGACAAGTGAGGAAGCACCGAAAACACATTTTGCCGGATTAATTCTCACTTGGTATTTTTGAAATCTCTCGAACAGGAGACGGAGGTGAGTGACATGTTCCTCAGGTGAGGCACTTGCCACAAGAATGTCGTCGATGTAGTTGTACACGAAGTCTAAATCGCGCACAACTTCATCCATAAATCGTTGGAACGTGCTGGCTGCGTTTCGCAAACCGAAAGGCATGGTCAAAAATTCAAACGCTCCAAATGGAGTTGTTACTGCAGTTTTAGGTATGTATGCCGGGTTCACCGGGATTTGGTGGTATGCTTTGACCAAATCCAATTTGGAGAATATGTTGCATCCATGCAGCGAAGATGCAAAATCCTGTATGTGTGGTATCGGGTAGCGGTCGGGTACCGTCATTGCATTTAACCGGCGAAAGTCCCCAGTGGGACGCCAATCACCGGAACGCTTTGGTACCAAATGCAAGGGTGCGGCCCACGGGCTTGAGGATGGGCGAATGATCCCCAGCTGCAGCATGTGATTGAATTCAGCCCTTGCGGCCTTCAGTTTCTCAGCAGAGAGACGGCGAGGGCGCGAAAACACAGGAGCTCCGGATGTTTCAATGTGGTGCTTGGTGGAGTGAGTAGGCTCACTCATCACAAAATTCAAATTTGTTAATTCCGGGAAGGAATGCAAAAGTGATTGGTAAGGATTTTCTGTAGCAGCGATAAAGAAGACCGGGCTGACCGACGAGACAGTCGATCTGGTACCCGGCACAGACAGTTCTGTGTTGGCATCCAACAACCGGCGTCTGCGCATATCCACTATCAAGTTATAGTGGTGCAGGAAATCTGAGCCTAGGATGGGGTAAGGCAGATCAGCAACAGTGAAGATCCACGTGAAATCTCTACGCAATTCCAGGTTCAAAGAACGAGAAATCTGACCGTACGTGGGGATCGGTGACTGGTTTACTGCTTGCAGAGAGACGGTTGAGAGTTGGGGCTTCTCTTTGAGAAGTTTTAGCGGCCAAATGCTACAAGCCGCGCCGGTGTCGATCAGACAACGTGCCTGCGACTCAGTGTCTGTGATGAAAAACACACGGTTATTAGGGAGGGTCAGAGGAGACTGTGCCGTGCTCAGGTCTCCTGAAATCTGTTTCCCTGGTCCGAAAATGTACAAGGCTGTTTACAGGAGCGTGCTGCTGCGCCAAAACGGCTGTGGTAGTAACACAAACCTGAACTGCTTGTGTGACGGCGTCGTGGCGAGGGTGAACGGCTCTGGAAACGGCGTCTGGGCGAATGAGCCCTGTGAGTGCTTAGTTTTCTCACTTCCTTGGTTAGCTGCTCTATTGCTTGCAGCATTGCTGCATTTGCAAGTGACTGGTCGGTATAACTGGCAGCCGCTGGAGTGAAGGAAGCGACCGCAGTCGGCGGCTGGGATGCATTGAAGGAGACAGGAGCGAACGGATTGACCGCAGCCGGTGGCTGGGGTGCCTGGAAGGAGGCAGGAGAGAACGGATTGACCGCAGCCGGTGGCTGAGGTGCCTGGAAGGGGGCAAATGAGGCTGGGTGTCCGATGACACTCATAACCCTGTCGGCCGAAGCCGCTAGCTGGTCGACAGGAGCAGCCTCCATCATGGGCGCTAAGATCGCCTGAACTCCGGGGGGTAGCCTTGAGACAAAAAGCTGTCTAAGGAGGGCACTGTCAGCTGGGGCATCTTCCGCCAGCTCTCTCATCCGACGCAGTAGTTGTGTGGGCGTCCGATCACCCAAATGTTCGTCATTGACGAGCGTCTGAAATTTTTTTTCTGCGGACAATGTGGTCCGCCGCAACACTTCGAGCTTCACGCTCTCATAGGTGGCCCCAGGACGAGGATCTGTAATTAAGTCTTTGACGACCGACGTCAATGACGCTGGAAAAGCGCTTAACAGGAGATTTAACTGTCTGTGGTCACTGGTGATGTTATTCGCTGTGAAATGTGCTTCTATCTGGGCGAACCAGACAGTGACGTCACCGGTAAACGGTGGCAATGAAGTGCTACCCATTGTGTATACTGATGTAAAAGCAAAGGGCAAAGAAAGGACAACTCTGCACTTGTCACCGAGACAAAAGTGAAAATTCAGGCCAAGAAAAAATATAATCCGAGTGAAAGACAGAAAAAGAAAAATATATCAAAAACAATGTTGGAGGGAAAAACGTCAAGCTTTAAAAAAAAAAAAAATTATGATTTATCTTTGTCCTATTATTTTTTTTTTTTTTTTTTTTTTGTGTACTATTCAAAATGGCGTTGCCTCCGTCATTTTGGCGGGAAAACAGCTGAAGAAGACGGAAGTCGGCCATCTTGCTCTGACTGGCTATCGGCGCCAACAGTTTTTTTTATTTATTTTTTTTGTTTTTTTTATAGCGTCGCCCAATCAGAAATTGAGAGGAAAAAATAAGATTTTTGTATTAACGCATGTGTTCGGTGATGTTAGAAAGTGAAGGTGTGATGTGCAGATTTAGTAACAATAAGACAATATATCAAATACATATTAGGACTCAAGCTAATCGCGTACATACCCCGAGAAAAGGCGAGTGGCTTTTTTTTTGGGGGGGGGGGGATGCGAAATGTTGATGTGTTCGTTGCAACGGAAAGATGTGGTTTCTTCTGTGTTGATGTCCTTAAACGTTCGGGTCACCATTTATAACGCGATTTGTTGTATCGTATCACGTCGGGGTCACCATTTATAACGGGTTTTAGGGTCAATTCTTGGTATACATAATAGAAATCAGAAGGCATTTAGAACATTGACTAAATCCATTATCGATGTTGTAACTCTATTTATTAGTTGTACAGGTTGAACGGATACATTAGGTACAGGTAGTATCTACATGTGTAGGATGTAGTTTGGTCCGCTTCATTGCAAGATGGAGATGTTGTTAGCAGCAAGGAGTGTAGCCTGGTCTTGTCGATAAGAGAGGTGCGTGTAGACTAATGTCTCTCTTGGTTACCTCCGCTCACCTGGTGACGTAGTTCTGGACAGTCCAATTAGTGCACCGAAGGTTTCGATTGGCTCACACTTCAGCCAACTTACCTCCGTAACACCATTCCGCCGCAGAAGGAAAATACATTTCATTCACTGCTACAGTAGTGCCACAAGTCATGGTTATCAAATAAATTTGATTTATTCATTTATATTTTCATTATTCACCAGCCTTATTCAAAAGCATGTTTAGAAACATTTTTTTCACCAACCTTATTCAAATGCATGGAATCAGATGATGGATATGTTCTAATAACTTTTGGAAAATTTCTCCTTTAAATTCATACCGCCACATGAATTCAATGAGATGGGTTTGAAGCAAATTTCTGGCTGTCCCGTTTTGCCTTTTATTCCTATTTTTTACGTGTTTCCACAAGCATTCTATGTGATTCGTTGTGGCAAATGTTACTGGATCAACAAAATTGATCGAATGGTTCACCGTCAAATGTTGATAGCCTAGCTGATCGATCGTATTATAGGAACGCCATAGATCAGATATTATGGTTGTCCCTGGCAATATACGATTCTGTATAATGGTTAAAAGTGTCTCCGCTGCCCTGTCTTCTACTGCTACTAAAATACATCTTCTGGTACTTCTTTCCAAAGCACCAAAAACCCACTGTGTTTTCACAGAATGGCCACGATGGTATTTCCTTCTCACGAATGCGTTTTCATCAATCTCGACAATTCGGTTTGGCCCGCCAAGCTTAATGTTTTGTGCCACATAGTACTCTGCACATACATCACGGCAAAATTTTCGCCAATCTGCTACGGCCACATTCGCGATACGACATTCTTCTGAAATCTTCTTGGCTAAATCTTCTTTTGCGCAAAAATATAATATATCAACTATTTGTTCACACTTCAAATTGCTATTTTCTAAAAATGTGCCTTTTCTAATAGAAACCTGTTTTCTACATGGTCTTTTACATGACCAGATAATCCCATCTGACACATTTTGTTTCGCTACTTCCAACATACGTTGACCACATGAAGGGCAGACCTTTTGTGTATTCAGAAGTCCTTGAATTGTCAACCAATTGACGGTATCTGCTGTAGTAGCGGTAGCGATGGAAAGATCGCAATGGTTAATTCCCTTAACACTTGGATATATTATAGAACTAATTTTTCAACTTGCAGATGCGTGTATTATCACAAAGTGAAGATTAAAGTTTATTTATTTACACGTGGTGTTGGTGGTGTTGGTGATGATTGTTGCTGATTGGTGGGATTGTCTCCATGGGGACTGTCGCTTGTCTCCATGGGCACTGTATCCATGCTTTTGAATAAGGTTGGTGAAAATAATTTGTTTTCTAAACATTTCTTCATAAATATATAGGGTTGGTGAAAAAAATTTGATAACCATAATTTGGCCCTTTTAAGGGCCACCTATATTTTCATTTAAGTTAACTCCACTGTTGGTGAAAATGTCTTGTTTTTTATATTGATAACCATAACTATGAAAATATGTGACGTCATTCGTCAACCTTCCCCTACTTTCACTTCTGACAGCTAATACCATGAACTCTATTTTTACAGAAAGAAAGGACATAAGGAAAAATCCAGTCCCTGTTAGACAATTCCTGAAAAAAGGAAATATGGACGAGTCATGGCTTGAATTTCTTTTCATCATAGATGTTTAACAACAAATAGTGGGGTTGATATAACTAAACCCTGGCATAGCCTCGGCCCAGTGACTGAAATTAATAAAAGCACATGATAACTGTTACTTGTTATAATAATAATTGTTTCTACTTTTGGCACAAGGCCAGCAATTACACCAGTACATTACTGGTACTTTATTTTATCGATCCCGTAAGGATGAAAGGCAAAGTTAACCTGAGCGGGATTTGAACTCGGTCTGTAAAGGGACGTAACTATACTGGAAAGCATGGCGTCCGACTCTCTACCGATACTGCCAATCCAAAAATTATTGTGTACAGTGCTCAGGTGCACTGCAACTCATCAAAGGTGCATGTATAGTACATCGAATAATATACAAATCTCAGGGAAGTGAATAGTGTATGAGTCATGATATACATGTGTGCGTGTGTATGGAGGGGGAATATTAGGTGTAGTGTTGGCGAATCTCAGGAAGCATGGAGGTTTTAAAGATGGTTTTTATTTTATTTTATTTTTCAAAATCACCAATTAGAATACTGTATAATATCAAAAGACTCTTCAGTTATGTCACTTTATAAACCTTTTTCTTTCTAGTGTATGTTCGATCCTATAATTACTGGACAGCTGCTCAAGAGTCAGGTTCATTTACTCAACAAATGTGCAGGTATGTTATGATGTGGACACTAAACATTCTTTTTATCATTCCATCTCACTTTTCATTATTCCTCTTCAGTCGACATTTTCTATGTATTTGTGCTTTTTCCTGACTCCATCTCTATCAATTTACTTTAATATTTTCTCTATCTTCTATAATAATTCAAACTTGATGTCTTCCATATTTCATCCTAATTTTAATAAGGTGTTTAATTTGATATTCTGATTATAACTTGGAGGAAAAACATAAAAAATTTAAAGTATTATAGTTAAAATGAAGTATTGTTAGATATGTAAAAAAAAGACTGATAAGTTTCAAAAAGCTGGTACAATGTGGTAGAGGGGCAAAGAATGACAAATAAAACAAAGTATAATAATGTTTTATTCATTATATTTCAACATGATATTTCAGGGCTTATACCCTCTTTTCAAATGTTAAACAGAAATGGTTCACTAAGTAAAACATTACTTTGTTTTGTTTTATTTGTCATCCTTTGTCCCTTCATATATTTCTACCACATTGTACTGGCTTTCTGAAATTTATCTATCATTTATTCAAAAATTTATTTTTAATTTATTTTTTCCGGTTTACTGGCTGTAATTCTTTAACTAGACTCTAGGACTGTAAACTCTTTAACTAGAGAAGAAAATATATAATTCCTCTTTAATTAACCAAGGAATATTAAATGTATTTAGTTTTATGTTAAATTTTGCTGTTGTTAGTCTGCCCTTTCCTGATTGCATTTATAATGAGAATTTTGAGGAGTTTACTAAAATTATTAATTATTTCATTACTAAGATATTGTTGTATTCCTCTCAGTACTCGCAGAGAAAACACAATGAGTTATATCAAATAATTTGTGTAATTTGCGAAACAACCAAAACGCCCCTCCTCGCAGTAGCAGAATAACATAAAGTAAGTCAGTAGCAGTCTGTGACCGAGTTTTTAATACCAACGCTGACTGACTGCCCAGGTCACGTGATTCATATGCAAATGTGTGAGCACGTGTAAATTGAATAGAAATTTAACAGTCCATACAACAATGAGGTTGTGAGTTCGATTTCCAGTCCATACAATACCTCCCCACCGAAATTGATGCGACAAAAGAAGCATCAACAGCAAAGTCTCTCTGGGGGTTTACGAGTTCTCTTCGATTGTCTGGTCCATACTCTGGAACGGGCAACGAGGTCTTGGGTCTGGTCTGTCTTGGAGTTAGTGGCACGATTTCCGAGATCTCCATCGGGTGATCTGTTGCAAATTCAAAAACAGTGTCTACTGCATCACCAGGTTCATTGTCTTTCTCAGTAGTGTACCGCGGTTGCAGCTATTCCCAGTGTCGTCTCCACACCGGGCCATGAGGTATGACCTTAACGTTGAAGCAGCGAGTACCCAATGACTTCTTAATGATTGCTGGTACCCATCGGGGATCTTTGTCTCGGCGAGGTCCGTAGTACAGTGCATACACAGGATCTCCAGCCTTGTACTGCCTGATAACCTTAGCGACACCTGCCGAGTCGCGAGTCATCTGAGACTTATATGCTTCCTTAGACTGCTTGCCTTGAGCGAGCGGTGCTGGCGAGGCAGCAGAGAATCAATCTTTGTCCGTATCTGCCGGTGATTCAAAAGTTCACTCGGAGAGAATCCACTGGATGTCGGTGTTCTCTGGTACTGCATCAAGAACTCTTGAAGTGCTCGCTTCGGCGGAAGAGAAGTCTTCCTCAGAGCTTGTTTGAAGGTCTGCACCAAACGTTCCGCTGCTCCGTTAGTAGCTGGGTGGTAAGGTGACCCTGTCAGGTGCGTGATCCCACGTTCTTTGCACCAGCTCTGGAACTCCTCAGAAATAAAAGTTGGTGCGTTATCGGTGACTAGCGTGTGAGGAAATCCGAAGTGCGCAAAGTCTTCTTCAAGCAGATCTAAAGTGGCTCTGGAGGACGTGGATGACGTAGCATGAATGCATGGATACTTGGAATAAGCATCCGTGATCACCAACCAATTACTGCCCATGAAATTTATTGCGTGGTCCAGGTGTAAGCGGCTCCACGGCTTTTCAGGTAACATCCATGGGTGAACTGGAGACTTGGATGGCTGGTTTTGATGTTCACCACACAAATCACATTGTCGACTGGTTTTCTCTATAGCAGTATCGATACCAGGCCAATAAACAGCAGTTCTTGCCAATTGTTTCATGCGCTCCATGCCAAAGTGTCCGAGATGCAGAAGATTATCCATGGATAAGGCATCCGTGGTAGATACTGAGTGAATCCGATAACTTCCGGAACTTATTGACTTCGTCATTGATCTCAGTATTCTTTGGTGACCAGCCTTCACGGACGTAGCGTATCACTGTAGATATCACTGGATCTTTCCCTGACTCTTGACGGAGGACGTTAGAATCGATAGGTTGGACTTGAAGACAGAGCTTTGATGGCGCACACCATGTCCATGTCTTCACCATTTTCCTTCCTGTCAAAGTCGATGTCATTACCAAATGGCAAGCGACTGAGGGCATCTGCATTGCCATGATCCGCTGTTTTCCGATATTCGATGGTGTAGTCAAACTGGTTCAGCTACAGGGCCCACCGTGCTAGTCGGTTAGCAGCGAGAAGTGGCGTCCCTTTCCTCGGACTGAACAGTGATGTCAGTGGCTTGTGGTCAGTTACGAGTATAAACTGATGTCCGTACAGATATTGATAGAACTTCTGCAAGCCAAATATGATGGCCAGGGCTTCCTTTTGAATTTGGCCGTAGTTACGCTGTGCAGAAGTAAGAGTCTTGGACACATTGGATATTGGGCGCTCGCTTCCATCAGGATAGCGATGAAACAGGACTGCTCCAATACCAACGTTTGACGCGTCGCAAGCCAGTCCCAAAGTTTTGTTTGGATCGAAGTGTATCAGAACTCGATCCGATGAAAGCACATTTTTCAACTGATCGAAAGCTGACTGTTCTTCATCTCCCCACTTCCAAGTAGTCGTTTTTTTCGTAAGGCAATAGAGTGGCTCTGCCATGCTGGCCAGGTTTGGGATAAACTTTCCATAGAACTGAACTGAACCCAGGAAAGACTTCAAGCTTGAGACGTTCGTTGGAGGTGGCATCTTTAAAACTGCTTCGACCTTGGATCCCTTCGCGATCCCTTCAGCCGACAAGGTGTGTCCAAGGTATTCCACACTGGGTAGTGCAAACTGGCACTTGTCACGACGACATCTGAGTCCTTTGTCGCACAGACGTGTGAGCAGACACTTTAGGTTGTTCAGGTGATCGTTTGCATCTTTCCCACTGACGAGCATGTCGTCCTGGAAGACGGCCACACCAGGTAGATCTTGAGTCAGGTTTTCCATGATCTCCTGAAAGTAACCAGGTGCTGACTTGATTCCGAAAGGGAGTCGTTCCTGCAGGAGCACCCCACGGTGAGTGCTGAGTGCAAGCCTGCGTTGACTTTCTGGAGCCAGCTTGATCTGATTATAGGCATCAGCAAGATCAATCTTTGTGTATCCGAATCCACCTCCGAGCTTCTGCATCAGTTCCTCTGGGAGTGGCATTGGATGACGATGATCTGCAAGTTGGTCATTAATTCCCACAGAGTAGTCACCACAAATCCGTAGTTTGGGCTTCAGGTTGCCTGAAGTATGTGCTTTACGAATCGGTACCACTGGCGTTCCGTATTCGTTGAACTGTATTGGCTTCCAGATTCCTTTGGCGATGCCTTCTTCGTAACCTTTGGCCAGGTCATCACGAAGAGCAAACGGGACCGGGCGTGCCTTGTAAAAGACCGGTGTCGCGTCCGACTTGAACTTCACTTCCAGTTCGAAGTCATTAAGACATCCCAATTCTTGCTTGAAGAGATCTGGGAATTCATCACACATGTTGTGACAATCTCGTTGCATGGAAATATAGGGCTCATTTGAGGTCTTTGGATGCATCACTTCTGCACCCTCACTCTTGGCCTGGCTGTCTATGCTTTTCAATCCTAGAGCATTGTCCACGGAAATTCCCAGAGTCTGGATAGCGTTTCGTCCCAGCAAATTAAGATCAGGGATCTTGGTGACGATGTAGGGTATTGAATTCCGTTTACCGGTCGTTGGATCCTTGGTTTGGCCCATGAAAGTTCCCAGAACGGGCAGGTCGTGCTTGCTGGCAGATTCAAACCGATGTTTGACATCTTGCAGCTTCGGTTTTCCTAATTGTTTCCAAACTGACAAGGAAACAAAATTGCCTGTAGTAGCTGTGTCCAATTCCATTGTGAAAAGTCTGTTCTGGGTTGTTATTGGCACATTCAAACTATGAGTATCGTGGGGAACTTCACCAAGGATCGCCTTGACTAGCTCAGCTTTCGTGATTCTTTTCACGTAATTCTGTGAGCGATGATTACGTTGCTGATGTTGTTTCTTTCTACACACCGCTTACAAATGTCCCTTTTTGTCACAAAAATGACATTTGGCTTCTTTGAAGGAGCATTCTGTCGCTTTGTGGGCCTTTCCACATCGGTAGCACATCTCCTGGTCTGTGGAATAAGACTGCTGATGGTTCTTTCGAGGACCCTTGTTCTTGTTCTGCTGGACCTTGTAGACTTGCTTGGTTTTGGAACCGTAAACAGTTTCCTTGGCAACCTTTGCTGCGTCTTCGGTCCCGATGGCAACTTGGACAGCACGAGCGAAATCTAGTTCTGTATCCTTGATCTTGAAAATAGCCTTCAACACAGCTTCATTATTGACAGAACATATAAATCTCTGTCTTAGAGCTTCATCTTGTGGATTTGTGATCGAAGGAAAATCACAGGTAGCTGCATCCTGACGTATACGTGCTGCCAGCTCCTGGAGAGTTTCGCCTGGCTTCCGTTGCATGTCACTCCAGAACTTGAAACGTTCTCTCACAATGAAAAGTTTTGGGTCGAACTGTTCTTTCATGAAGTCAACAATTTCGTCCATTGTCAACTTGTTGATATTCTTAGGCGGATTTTGTTGAGCAGCCAGATTTGCAAGTTGTTTGTAGATAGCAGCCATCTGATTAGTCAGGAACACTTGTGCCATGCGTTTCTCGGGTACAGCGTTAGCAGCCACAAACGTGCAGAATCTTACCAGTAATCAGGCCATAGTTCTGTTGTTGAATCAAAAGCAGCAAATGGTGGGATGAATGCTGTTGGTGTCGAAGCAACTGGCGACGCCAATAAACTCTTGTTCAGAATCTCGAGCACCAAACAGTTTTATCAGAGTGTCCATATCTTTCTTGTGTTGTTGCATTTGTTGCGACGCCAATAAACTCTGTTGTTCCATCTGTTCTCTAAACAACTTTATTAGCTCCGCTGTTTGTTGTTCTGCCATGTTTTTATGATAAACAATTTCCCGGCAATGTAGGTAAATCCTATCGTCGACGCCAATAAACTCTGTTGTATTCCTCTCGGTACTCGCAGAGAAAACACGAGTTATATCAAATAATTTGTGTAATTTGCGAAACAACCAAAACGCCCCTCCTCGCAGTAGCAGAATAACATAAAGTAAGTAAGTAGCAGTCTGTGACCGAGTTTTTAATACCAACGCTGACTGACTGCCCAGGTTACGTGATTCATATGCAAATGTGTGAGCACGTGTAAATTGAATAGAAATTTAACAGTCCATACAACAATGAGGTTGTGAGTTCGATTCCCAGTCCATACAACAGTAACTTAATGTAAGGTCCTTATAGAAAATTATGTTGGAAGATTTTAATTTAAATTGGAAACCTTTAAAATGGATGATTTTATTTCATAGAACCAGAGCCAGTTTTAACTGGGTTGATAACTAAAGAGTTAAAATAATTTACTGGGACCAGTCTAATAAGCTATAATTTACTCCTTTAAAAATTTACTTTGTACTTTTTAAGAAATTATATTTCTATATTTCAGTGTTTGTATTTTTGTTGTTGTCTTCATATACATGGATCAAGAAAAGCTGAGTCCTCAAATTCTTTTCCTGGTTTCTTCTGTTTTAACCCTCATTGGTTATTGTATTAAAGTTATCATTCAAGACAAACAAGAAATTAACAATAAAAGAACAAGTAAGTGAATTTACAGTTTCACCATTCTCACCATTTTGACAATTATTTTTAATGTTGGTATTATCTTAAACAGGATTGACGTGCGCAGCTGGGCTGGAAGTTGCATAAAGAAAAGTGGGTGTAAAATCAGTCGATATTACTTAACTTGACAGAAGGGGATCTCCAACATGCACTCGATAGATTTTATGCCAAGTACTGGATGACTGGGATGAAAATCAGTGCTGCTAAAACTGAGATACTTGTCCTCTCAAAGAAATCGGTGCTGTGTACTCTATATGTAAATGGAATTCCACTGAAGCAGGTAGAGAGGTTCAAGTATCTAAGGGCCATGTTCATGAGTGATGGGAGGCAGGTTGCTTCTGACAGGACCCACTGGAAGGAGTGTTTGAGGACTCTGCTCCCTTGACCCTCTCATGATTAAGTGGGAGAAGAAGAAGAGTAGATTAACTAACTTTTACAACATGATTATTACCAAAATAACATAATCCCTTGCTGCATTTTAGTGATGTTGTTCTTTTAAGCCTTAGCTCAAAATTCCTAACCTACAACTGCTATTTAAGCCCTAAAAACTATACAACTTCTTATTTTAGATTTGTAACATATAGTGCACATAGCTGAAATGAAGAGCTAAGTCTGTGCTATGTCTTTAATAAAACTATAAATAGATACAATGATACTGTTCACAGAAAGTAACAATACTTTGATTAGGGACTATTTCATCAGTTTGTTGTGCTATTTTCAAATATCATCACCAGCACCAGTGGTTGTGTAGGTGTCACAACAAAAAGCATCCAGCCCACACTGTAATGTGGTCATGTAGGTATCATGACAAAACACCCTTTCCACTCTGTAAAGTGGTTGTGTAGATGTCATGACAAAAAAGCACCCAGCACACACTGTAAATGAGATTGGCATTAGGCAGGGCATCCAACCGTAGACATCTAGCAAGACACAGTCCTATATGAGCTAGACACAGTCACCCAACCCAACTTGCCTCTAATGAGACAAACCCATCTAACCCATGCTAGTGTGGAAAATAGACATTAAATGGTGATGATGATGATGATGATAATTGAGATAAATATCAGAATATTTAATATTTCTAAATATATTTTATTGCAGAAATGGATGATCTGAAGACAGCAGTAATATTTGTATCATTCAGTTTAATTCTGTGTCCTGTACTTGTATCTTTGACACAAACCATCAGTACAGATACCATTTATTGTATGAGTACAGTAATGTTGCTCTCCAATGTTCTATTTCATGATTATGGGCCTCAATCTGCTGTGTAGGTATTTGAGACTTTTAACGATTATTCCATAGTTTGTAATTATGTAACTCAATTTCTTCCCCTGCAATACAGGAAACCTATCTAAAGATTGTCATTACTAAGATATCGGAATTGAGGAAAAAGTTTCATAGTATCCACAATATTAACGTTTCCTCATTCTGGGGTCGATAGAATAAAGTACCAGTCATGTACTGGGGTTGATATAATCAACTTTGACCCTTCCCCCAAGTTTGCTGGCTTTATGCCTAAATTAAAAATCAATCTTATCATGAATAGTTTATAGAGTTCAATAGATTCAGTTTCTATGATGAGAGAAGAATCTAATGAATCAGGCCATTACTCTTTGTCTGAGAATAAGGAAAAGGGAGAAAGTTGTGTTCAATCCAAGTAAACAACATTTCCCCTCTCTTCAGACAAAGGGTAAGACTTTTGAAATATTAAATTCTTTACTCCTTATGGCAGTTGAACTTAACACTTCATAGTTGCAGGGGTTGAGTGGTTCTCTGTTTCCCTATCTCCAAGAGAAAAGGTGTTGATAATAATCTATATAAATACTGCCATCAGTTGTCTTGTGCCCAGCTTAAGATTTTGTAGTAATGGGTGAGTTACATAACACTCATCAATTTAACAGTGCTGCTGCTGCTTATATAGGCAGTGAATTGGCAGAGTTGTTAGAACGTCGAATAGAATACTTTGTGAGATTTGTTTTGGCTCTCTGTTCTCTGAGGTCAAATCCCACTGAGGTCAACTTTTCCTTTCATCCATTCGAGGTTGATAAAAAAAAGTACCAGTCTAATACTAGGGTCGATTCTTCCTCTATATCTTTTTTTCATTTCTTCTCTCTCACTTTCTATCCTTCTCTGGAAGAAATCTGCTGTACTCAGTCCTGGAGAGGAGATGGGCTCCACCAGGCTTAAAATGCCCAAGAAACACCATATGTCAATACTGCGCCCCTCCAACTCCCTTGGGAGTTACTGGACCATGCATACCACCTGTAGTACCTGCTAAAAGCTATATTAATTAGACCATTGTGTCAAACTTACAACTTAATAGTTTCAATCAGTAATTCTAATCAATAAATCAATAAAGATTTTGAAATTTTTCAAACTTTAAAAACCTTATTACATAAAAAGCTCATTAAAAAATAATATTTTTAAATGAAATTTATTTAAAACTGTTTACATGTGCATTGTCAATTAACTTTTAAATTATAATTTTTATCTATTAATAAATTGGTTTTATGAGAAATATTTTTGTTTCTTTTAATTTTCCTTCAACAGAGTGTCAAGTCCTTTGTCATTGAATGCAGCCATCTTTGCTGCTGTTTGTTTAGCTTCAAGACTTCATACACCTCTACATGCTTTCTCAATTGTAACATTTGCACTTGAAATCTTTGCATTGTGGCCCATGCTCCTAATAGAGCTTAAGGTAATGATAAACACAAGTATAGTTAATAATTTTATTGCTTTAACCCTTTAGCATTTACATTATACCACCCCTTTCGATGTAAAGCTATGTTGGTACCACAACATCCAGTCCTAAATAAATGAGGTCGTGTAGGTGTCACGACAAAAAAAACACACAGTCCACGCAGTAATGTGGCCGTGTAGGTAACACGGTAAAAACCTCCCAGTCCACACTGTAAACGTGGTTGGTGTTAGGAAGGGCATCCAGCCGTAGAAAACCTGCCAGACAGTCCTGAGCAAGACAACCAATCTTGCCTCAAGTGGGACAATTCCCGTCCAGACCCATGCTAGCGTGGAAGATGGACGTTAAACGATGATGATGATTACTCTATATATAATATTGTATTTTTGTGGTAAAGGCCAAATCTCACATAATTATCTCACATAATATTGAATCTAGGAGATTTTGATATCATTTATTTTGAGAACAATACCTTAATGTCAGTATGAGTGGCTAGTTACAGCCAGTTTGAAAAGAAAGAGGTGAGAGAATCCTGGCCAGATATGGCCAGTTTGAATTCTAAAGAGTTAATAACTAATACAATAAGTTGTTTTTATGATAAACTTGGGAAGCAGAGTGGATCATTTTTTTAATGCTCGCTGCTGGTGTAACTCGTATCTCTTGCAAAACAGTGTTTCTTCATGTATCTAAACCTTTTGTGATCTCACTTGGGGGCCTCTAAATGTTTTTATGGATTATCAATTTATTGAAAAAAATTCTAAATTTTTGTTTTATTTTTAAACATTTGTAGAATATTTTATCACTTATTACAGGTTGAATAGTTCAATATAAGTTGAAACATGTTCAAACATTGTTGGATCAAGTTGTGTTTAAGAGTTGCATGATCTTTTATAGTTACATCATTGCACAACCTTGCAGTGGAGGGTGTGTGTGTGTGGTAGTAGTAGTAGTAAACTAACTTTTTTTCTTAATTGATTTCTTGACTTTAATATTTTTAAAATTCTTGCTTGATTTTTATCTTTTTAGAAAAGAGGTTCCATTTGCCAAAACTCAATGAGTGTTATAGTTGGTGTAATGGCCAGTGTGGCATTGTGGTCTGTCTCGTCTTTTGGAGCAACCATTTTTATCAGTGTTCATCTCCTCATCAATTTTGCTTGTCCAGCATGGTTTTGCAGACTTCAGTCATCTAAAAAGTAAGATTTTAAAAATATTTCCATTATTTAATTTTTCTGTTGAACTAAATTCATTGATACATTGCTTTCACTGATTGAGCTGATTAGAGCTATGTAATTATTTTTACCAAAATTATTCCAAATGTCCCAGACATCAATCAGGTCTGGGATGACACTCTATACTCTGCCATGAAATAATCACCTTTGTAGTTTATACTATAACATTCAAGCATGAGGTAAATAATATCGATGTATGTGTGTATGGCTTAGTGGTTAGAGCATTGGGCTTGCAATCGAAAGGTTGTGAGTCCAATTCTCAGACTGGGTGATGTGTTGTTTCCTTGAGCAAGACATTTTATTTCACATTGCTCCAGTTTACTCAGCTGTAGAAATGAGATGATAGGGACTGGGGTCCCTATCATTCCACTGCAAAGTGGTCGTGGAGGTGCCACGGCAAAAAAGCACTCAGCACTCACTGTAAATGAGGTTGGTGTTAGGAAGGGCATCCAGCTGTAGAAATCAAGCCAGAATCAGTTCCCGTCCCACCCTTGCAAGCAGGGAAAAGCGGACATAAAATGATAAAATGATATATGTGTGTGCATATATAATAATATAATAATAATAATAATAATAATGAAATTATTGTGTACTGCTCAGGTGCACTACAACTCATCAAAGGTGCATGTATAGTACATAGAATAATGTACAAATGTCAGGAAAATGAACAGTGTACGAGTCATGAAATACATGTATACATGTATATATATATATATATATATATCATCATCATCATTTTACGTCCACTTTTCCCTGATATATATATATACACCCTAACCCTATATATATGTGTGTATATCATCATCATCATCATCGTGTTTAACGTCTATCTTCCACGCTAGCATGGGTTAGATATAATAATAAGGAAAATATTGTGTACAGTGCTCAGGTGCACTACAACTCATCAAAAAGTGTATGTATAGTACATAGAGTAATGTACAAACGTCAGGAAAATGAACAGTGAGTCGTGATATATACATGTGTATATATATAAATGTATATATCATTATCGCAGTTTAGTATCCATTTTTCCATACTTGCAGGTCGTTACTGGATGTATTGTGGCACCAACACTAGTGAGGTGATCTAGCCCTCTGCAAGATTAATGTGTCCTCATTTATCGACATTGTGTATATGTATATAAACATTAAACCTTTTTTTTATTTTACAGCAATATTTATGGTCCTTGGGATGAAGCCATTATCAAAGATGTAACAACATAGAGAATCCAAAGACTAACGGAATTTGATAATTTTCACCACAGGGTGATTTTTTTTCTTTTTCTTCAATGTTGATGTATTTATTTTAAAGCAGAGATGTTCAAAGCACTCATTAATTAGGAAGAAAGGGCAGTGGATTGACAGTATCGGTAGAGGGTTGAACACCATGCTTTGTAGTATAGAGTTACAGCCCTTTATGATCTGAGTTCAAATCTCGCCGAGGTTAACTTTGCCTTTCATCCTTACGGGGTCGATAAAATAAAGCACCAGTAACGTACTGGAGTAGATTTAATCGACTTTCCCCTCCCCAAAAATTACTGGCCTTGTGCCTATACTAGAAATCATTAATTAGGAAGAATTTGAGATGTTATTGAAAAAGAACTCTGAGATATTTGAAACTTATAAATACAGTTGGCTAAAGAGATTAAAGGTTTGTTAACTGTGATTCATTGACTAGAGAATGGCCTTGTTCTGTCTGTAGGACAGAGTTGCTAGCAATACAGTCTACAATAATAGAACTAGGTTGATTATAAATGTTGTTAACAAACCATATATTTGATCTTAAGAATCAAAACTAGTACTAATTAAGGTATTTCTTCATCAATATTCCATAATCAATCCGGCTACAAATTCTTCACTGTAGATTTCACACTACTGTTTGTTAATAACCTGAATAATTTCCTTAAGTATTCTTGCCAATATCAGAAGAAATTGTATGTGGGTGAAATCCTAAGTATTAACCCTTTAGCATTTACATTACTTTATATTTACTGTTGTATTATCATAGTAAACACTTTATTTCTCATAATTATCTCACATAATATCGAATCTATGAGATTTTGATATTATTTATTTTGATAACAATACCTTAACATAAGTATGAGTGGCTGGTTACAGCCAGTTTGAACAGAAAGTGGTGAGAGAATTCTGGCCGGATACAGCTAGTTTAAATACTAAAGGGTAGTTAAATTTGATATACAGTGAGGTAGCTACTTCTTTCTTCATGAATTTAAACCTCCAGAAGTATTTTAGAAATGCTGTCTTCCTTATGGTTCTTGTTAGAATGACTCTACAAGACAAACAAGGATATGAAATAGTCCTCCTTTTCTGATATAGGAGTCACTATTATTAAATATTTGGACAAGTCTTCTTTAACAGAATCACATGAATGAGGAATGTAGTTCAGTTATCTTGTACAGGAAAAACAGAGAAGTATGGTAGGAACGCCCTGGGGTGAAGTGGTATCTTGTCTTTAAAGCGTAGAAATATCCTAGACCCCCAATAGACAGATGTTGAGGAAAACTACCCCCCCCCCCCCTGTTCTTGCTTTCTTCATATTCCCACTGCATTTTAAGATACCTGAAATAGCAACTACACAGCCATTTCATCATGTTTTTCGCTGTGACCTTTCTTCTCTCCCCTTCTACCTACCCATTTCGCTATTTTCTACTCTCACCCCTCTTTCTTCCACTCCCTTTCTCCCTATCTACTCTTACCCCACTGTCTTCCTCTCCTTTTCTCCCTCTCACTTTCACTCCCTCGTCTGACCGTTTAGCAGTTCTCTTCTCACTTACAACTGCGGCGATCGGACGTGTGTTTTGTTCCTCTCGACCACTCAGTCTTGAACTTAAGTTCTCTTATCGAGTGGTCTTCGATTTCCTACCTATAGTTGCTCGCACATTGCTCGGTTTGTGTTTTTATTTCGCTGTTTTGTTACTGTTTTCTCTTTTCTTCCTCTTTGCTTTCCATCCCTCTTTCCTTCGTTTTCCCAATAACGTATCCAGTTATTGACGCCCTGGGGTGAAGTGGTATCTTGTCTTTAAAGTGTAGAAATATCCTAGACCCCCAGTAGACAACTGTTCTTGCTTTCTTCGTATTCCCACTGCATTTTAAGTTACCTTAAATAGCAACTACACAGCCATTTCTATTCTCCATATATATATATATGTGTGTGTGTATTATAAATATATATATGTGTGTGTGTGTTTTAACCCTTTAACATTTACATTACTCTATATATACTATTATATTTTCATGGTAAAGGCTTTACCTCACATAATTATCTCACATAATATCAAATCTATGAGATTTTGAAAGTATTTATTTTGAGAACAATACCTTAACATCAGTTTGAGCGACCGGTTACAGCCAGTTTGAACAGAACGGGGTAGATAATTATGGCCGGCTTTGGTCGGTTTGAATATTCATGCACTGTTCATTTTCCTGACGTTTGTACATTACCCTATGTACTATACATACACTTTTTGATGAGTTGTAGTGCACCTGAGCACTGTACACAATATTTCATTATTGTTATTATTATTATTAAAGGGTTAAAGGCGTCCAATTTAAGTTAAAATCTTTCAACATAATTAATTATATTTAAGAATCTTACATTAATAATTAATAATTTTAGTAAATCCTTCAAAATTCTTCACTAATTAACTAAAACTGAGTGTATTTCATTAGAAATGCAGTCATGAAAGGGTTAAACCTAATAAATGCTATGTAGCTGCCAAATATGGTTCATATTTCAACCATTGTCTGTTTTAGTTGTGATGCGATTACATATATTTCTATAGCGGCTCTATTTACCAATATTTATTAGTAGAAATAATGATAGAGATGTCTACGAAATATTGTTATCTGGATTATTTACATTATTTGGATCCCTTATTGTTCTGGATTATTCCTACTTCAGAGGAATTTGTTATTCATTAAATACCAGTAATATATTGAAATAATTTAACTGATTACATATCTATTTAACAAAAAATGGCTTTATGCTTAGCCCAAAGAAAGTAATATCAGTGGTTGTATGAAGAGGTTCCTGTGCAAACATTACATATGCTGTCATATCCATATCATCATCAACATCATCATTACATCTGTTTTTCCATATTTATATGGGTTGGAAGGGTCCTCTCCTACACAGCATCATGCTATTTATGCATTCCTTTGTCATCTCCTTTGGAAGGTTCCACATCCTGAGATCAGCTTTCACCATTTCTGCCCATGTTTTTTTTCTTCCTTTTCCACAGCTTCTTTCCATTTGGATCTTCTGGCAGTTCTTTACTCAACTGTTATCCTCCATACACATTACATGTCTATACCAGTGCAACCTTCTCTCTTGTATGCTGCATCTGATACCTCTTATGCCAGGCATGGGCAACCTTTTTTTAGCAGTAAGCTGCATAGGATGTGGCTCATCATAAGGTGAACCACAATACTAAAAAGTTCAAGGCAATTTTGAAATTAGGCATGCTATTCAGAAAGCCAAACGGGCCACATGTGGCTCATGGGCCGCAGTTTGCCCATGACTGTCTTACACCCAGTTTCTTTTTCTCTCATCTCATCTGTAGTTCGTCATGCACATCAACATTACACATCCTGTGAAGAATGCTCACTTGATTTATTTCCAGTCTTCACACATTCTCATCATTCAGGGCCCATATTTTGTTACTCTGTAACACTTCATACCTAAGCACCTACTGTTCACTCAAAGAGAAATCCTTTGTGCCAGGAGAGGTAATAAACAGCTCCCTGAACTTTTTCCATTGTGTTCTTATTCTGGCTTCTATGCTTTCAGAGCACCTTTTTCACTGTTAATAAGGTGACTTTAACAGAAGCTATCAAATAGTTCTATGGAGCCTGCCAAGTATTTGAAGGAATTTATTCTACTGGGTCTTCTGTCTGTTAACCATTCTGGTGTATCTTTCACATACAAAGTATATGTGATATTTATCCAGAAATCAATGGTTTTTGTAGACTTTTCTTATTCATTAGATATTGAATGATTTAGTAAAGGTGCATGACTTAGTGGTTCGAGAATTGGATTCACAATCTCAGGATTGGGATTTCAATTCCTGGACCAGGCAATGCATTATGTCCTTGAGCAAGACACTTTATTTCACATTGTTCTTTCTGCTACGAGTTGTGACCAGTAGATAGTATCAGCAGTGGAAAGACCAATGGAAACATTGTTTCTTGGTCCAATTTGATACGTTCCACCCCATTCTACAAGCGAATCAGGTCTGGGATCTTGTCAGTCGATTCAATCAATCAACTTATGATGTTAAATTACATTGTAAAGTAAGCCTTTCACCTCTCATGAAGGCACAATACAATTCTATGCCATGGCTAAGCTAATTTAGAAAAAAAAATGTGCTGCTGTTTCTTTAGGACACAATCTCCATTAATATTTTATGATATAATAAGAATAATGCCAACTTTTAGATATCTCAATTTAGAGCCCATATTAGCAGGATAATGCCATTAATATTACATATTCTAGCTGATTATGATTAATAACATATACTCTTTTACCTGTTCCAGCCATCTGGCAGAGGCCATGCTGGAGCACATTATAATATTTTCAAACTTACTTGTTCTTCGATTTTTAAATCTTGGATTAAATTTCTATTCTATAAAATTTTTCTATTGTTCTGTGGCACTATGATGTAAATTCTGTTTGAAATCGATATTTGCATGATTGATTTTATTTAAACTGCTGATCTCATTTTGTTTTTTTCTTGTTTTTCAAATATTTTAGTGAATGATATTGGATTTACTATTGATCTTTTCAGTGATCAGAACAATTTCAAACCTTTTAACGTTACCTTTCTGAGCACTGTAGAGGTAGCTCTTGGAGAGCTATATTTGTAATCTGGTTTCGGTTATTTTGTGTTATTTATATTGTTATTATCTCATATTTATTGTGAAGGTAAAAACATTTGAATATTGTTTTCATTGTAATGCATGAACATCATAATGTAGGAACATAAATTCATTTTGATCTCAGTTTAGTGCAGTTTAAATTGGTTTGACTTTTAACTAGATTGGTGGATCAGATGTTTTGCATTAATTAGTTGCAATTAAGGGTGGTGGATTTGCAGTCTCGGTAGAGTGTTCTGTGGTTAGAAAAAGCTATCTCACTTACCGCTTTTCATAGGCACCGCTAAATTCCACTGCTGGTCTCTCCTCTTCCACGTGCGTCCAACTCCTTAACACCGGGAGCTGCCAAAACTCGTGCCCATACCGTTGCTGGTCACCACTAGAGAGGGCCATCCGCTGGCCCTTCCGGTCGAGCATCCTTCCGGCCAAGCACCCTTCCGGTCGAGCACTCCCCCGCTTCCGGCCACCGCACGCCACACCATACCCACACGCCCCCCTGATCTCAAGGATCAATTTCCCCCTCGTCCTTCTGCATATGAAAGTCTGCTGTCCAGGTTGGTGGTTTACGACTTCTTTGCGATCTCCGCAGTGTTGGGGCAGCACTTTGGGTTTCCTCTTCCTCAGAGTCTGTTGACACAGTAATTCTACGGACATCCAGGACATGACGTGGTACTCCGTCCACAGACACATTGTTCTGGGAATTTACGGCCGTCACCGTTCCCCTTCCCCATTGAGATGTGCAACGTGCATCTGGGGTCTTAACACAGACTTCTTCGCCCACCTGCACGAATGCACTCTCTCTCCCCACTGGCCATTGTAGTGGCGTGCATGGGTGCCGCCACTCGTATCTGAATACTGCTCTGTGTGGCACCGATTCCTCGACCTGTCCCACCCGAGGGGACATGTTGTACCAGAACACTGCCTCCATTGGTGAGATATGGCCCCGCTCCGCCATTGCCTTGATCGTCCGGTGGTGTCGCTCCACAATTCCATTCCCGCTCGGCCGGTGCGCTGCTCTGAAGAAACGGTCCACCTTCCATCCATCGAGCATCTCCCTCAGCGCCTCCGAGTGGAACACTGCGCTGTTGTCCATCAGCAGTTCATCCACAGGGCCCCACTCCAAGAACACCTCTCTCAACGTCTGCGTGATTTCCTCGGCCGTTCCAGTCTTCATCTCCCTCCATATCGCCATCCGTCCTGGTCCACAGTCGACCATCGAGAGGTACGTTCCCTGTCGGTAGTGCGTTACATCCACCGCCAATCGCTTCCAGTCGCGATCCACCGGGAGGCTTCCCGTTTCGTGTACACCCGGGGTGGGATCAATGGACTGGCATCGGACGCAGCCTCTAACCACCCTTTGAACACTGTGTCTGTTAACATCCGAGTCGATTCTCCTGGCTAGGAACAGGCTCCTATCCACTCCCATGTGGTGCATGTCATGCAACCCTTTCAGATCCGACTCGGTCAGCCGACACACGGCAGCTATCTCATCTTCTACCTCCTCCGGCGCTTCCATCCAGGCTTTCTTCACCCTGGTTAAGACGTCTACCCTATTTTTCTCTGAGGGCACGAAAACTACGCTCAGCCTCAGGTCGAACTCGGTGGCCAGCTCTCCTAAAGTTCCCAGGCGGCGCTTTATCAGCATCTCCGCCGCCCCTCTCGTTCGCACTCTCTTCTCACTGGTGAGCACTGATCTCACCCATCCGAGTCGGTGCGTATCTCGATGGTGCGCAGTCCCCACCTCAGGGTGAGGTTCACCCCTCTCAACACTGCGTCCAGTTCGGCCACATTGATGTGGTTGCAGTCGTCCTTCTTCCTAAGCCAGGCTGCATCCTCGACCTCAACACCTTCTATCTCCAACGTGACACCCAGCGCTATGCTGCTGGCATCGCACCATACCGTCCCGCTCTGTGATTTGGGCACATACCAGCGTCCCTGCACTGGGTCGTTGGCCTTCACCCTCCCCACGATCTCCTGCATCATGGCCACCGTCCTCTCTCCCACTCTGTCACCCCTCCCGCTCATCTCTTGACATAGCTGCATGCCGTCCGGAGCCTCCCAGCAATCAGGTAGTGACCCACCAACTTTCCACACACCGAGAAAAGCTCCCGCCTACTCATACTTGGGCCCAGTTCTGGAACTTCATTTCCCCTCTGGAATACCAAGACGCCCGTCCTGTCTCGCCGTAGCCTAAGTCCCAGCGCAGCTCCTCCCTCCAACGCTTCTGACGGCTTTGCAGCCAGTCCATACCCCTGTAAATGGCTCATGACCTCCGCCGCCGACACCACAGACTCGTCCACTAGGTTGTCGTCAATATAGGAGTTAGTGACCCCATTCATCTTGTCGGCCTTTCCCAGAATGGTCTTGAGGACCGCCGCCATGATCTTCGGTGCGGAGCTCAGCCCGAAACCGAGCCTGGTCAGGCAATATGTCTGGCCCTTATACCTGACCATCTATATGCAATTGCAAGTATGCCGACTTTAGATCTACGATTGCTGAAGCCCCCGTCATGCGTCTCCACTCACACAGGGTTTTCCCACAGACATCCGTGACCTCGCCACCTGTGTTGTATGACACGTGCTCGTTCAGCTCCCGAAAGTCCAGCACTGGCCTCACCTTGTTCTTCGTGGGTTGCGCCACCGCCATTAATGGCAATACTCCGCACTTCACCTCCTCTTTCCAGGGAAGCAGTATGCCCTCCTCAATCCATCTCTCTACCTCTCGCTCGCTCCTTATGTTTCCCTTCAATGTGTGTTGATAGCCCACTTTGGTCTTCAGTGTTGGTGGTTCTCCCTTCCAGTACCACTCAACAACCCTTCGCACACGGCCTTGAAGTCTTTGTCCTGCACAGTGTAAGTGGGGTATTTCTCCTCGTGGGCCTTCTGGTTCTCCTGTCGCGCACTCACAGCGCATACCGATGCAGCGGTGCCAAACGACACACCGACGTTGTTCACTGTGATGCCTCCTAGACGGCCAATTGCGTCCATACCCATAACCACGCCGATGCCATCCACACGCTGTCTACTACGATGGCAGAAAGCCTTATTTTCCTTCCCCATACCGCTATTTCCATCTCGCTGCGACCTCGGCATTCAGTTTTCCTGCCGTCGACTGCCCTTATGCTGCTTGCTCTTCCCTCTCCACCTCTGCGCCACCTCCGCGGTCACCAGTGTCGTCGTACAGCCTGTGTCCACGAGGGCTCGCTGTGGCTTTCCCCTCATGAAGACTTCCACCAACGGGCAGCGCCTCTACCCGTAAGGGGCAACTACCGGCGCAGCAGTTCCCCTTGGATCGTTTCCCTGGTCGCAGTTAATAGTGATGTGGCCTGGTCACTTACACCGGTAGCATATTATGTCCAGCCTTGACTCTCTGCAGTCTCTAGCCATGTGCGGGCCCTGGCACCGAAAACAGCGACCTCTAAACGTTCACGGGCGACCGCGTGCCGTGGTTGCCTCCCTTTCACCATTTTGCTGCCAGCTGTCTTGAGTCTCTGTAGTTGCTATCGCCGCAACACTCTTCTTGGCATCTTCTGCTATGATCCGAGCTTGTTCCACCAGTGAATGCATTTCCATTTCTTTGTAACCCGGGACTTGCTGCAGTTTCACCGCTATGTCGTCTGGAAATCCATTTATGAATGCCAACCGCAACGTGCGTTCGCATTCCACCTGATATCCAGCCAACATGGCCAATCGACGTATTTCCGCTGCGAAAATGTTGACGCATTCACCGTTCCATCTAATTCTTGCCAGCTTAGCGAAAGTGGCTAACGGTCCCTCTGTGAACGCTTCCATCATGCGCATCTCTTTGGCTGTGTTTGTCCAACTCAAGGAAGAGTACCAACGCGTCCCCCTCGAGGTACAGTGCCATGAGGCCAGCCACATCTATCTTCTGTAAGCTTGCGACCAGCCGGACTTTTCGCAACCAAGCGACATCACCTTCCCCGGTAAATGCCCTGATAGCTTCGCTTGTTCGTAGTCTTGTCGCCATATCCTAATTTGTCTTGCGGTACGTGATTAAAAAAAAACAACAGACTCCTCTCTGTTTTTCCAGTAGCTTTTTTTTTTTTTTTTTTTCAATCAGATCTGTTTCCAGTGCCGAAATAGGTTGTGTTTAGAAAAAGCTATCTCACTTACCACTTTTCATAGGCGCCGCTACATTCCACTGCTGGTCTCTCCTCTTCCATGTGCGTCCAACTCCTTAACACCGGGAGCTGCCAAAACTTGCGTCCACACCATTGCTGGTCACCACTAGAGAGGGCCATCCGCTGGCCTTTCTGGCCAAGCACCCTTCCGGTCGAGCACTCCCCCGCTTCCGGCCACCGCATGCCACACCATACCCACATGTTCGACACCATGCTTTGTGGCATAGAGTTACGACCTTTTACATTCTGATTTCAAATCCCACCAAGGTTAGCTTTGCTTTTCATCCTTACAAATCTTAAAATAAAGTACCAGTAATGCACTGGGGTCAATTTAATCATCTTCCCCTTCCCCCAAATTATTGGTCTTGTGCTTAAATCAGAAACCATTATTTAGTTGCAATGGCGGTTGATTGGCAGAATAGCTTGTATTGGACAAAATGCTTCATAGTATTTGGTTACAGCTCTTTTCCTTCTGAGTTCAAATACCACCGAGGTTAGCTTTGCCTTTCATCCGTATGAGGTTGATAAAATAAAGTACCAGTAATGCACTTGGGTTGATTTAATCGACTTTCCCCTTCCCCAAAGTTGCTGACCTTGTGCCTAAATCAGAAACCAATATTTAGTTGCATCTTTTTTTGTTTATGTTCTGAGTTCAGATCCCACCAAGGGCCACTCTCCCTTTCAATCATTCAAGGTTGATTACATTTATGTTCCCTCTCCAAATATTTGTGTCCTTTTGTTCTGTGAGAAATTGGTATTTCTAGAAGATGGGGATTAGTAGAATTGGTAAAGCTAGAAAAAGGTCCTGTTGTATTTAGTTATATCCCTTCCTGTTCCATAGTGGGGGCTTGTGGCCTAGTGGTAAGGGTGTTGGACTTCTGATCAAAATGTCATGGGTTCGATTCCTGAACTGGGTTGGGTTGTGTTCTTGAGCAAAACACTTCATTTCACATTGCTCCAGTATACTCAGCTGAAAATGAGTACCAGCAATAGCTGGGGACTTAACCTTGTGATGGACTGGCATCCTATCCAGGGGGAGACTTGTACTCTTAGTCACTTAATGCCATGAAACCGGGATAAGCACTGGCTTGACAAGCCTCATGGCTTGAGACAGACTTTCATGTACTAAGTTCAAAATAGATTTTTAAAATGTACCAGTAACAAACTGGGGTCGATTTAATGGACTGTGCCGTCTCCAAAAATTTGGATCCTTGTGCCAATGTTAGGAATCATTTTTTTTCTAGTTAAGATCGTACTTCCAGTGTAATTAAACATTTTGAAATTGGTTTACCATTTTAGTCTTCCAAAAGATTACTGGTACATAGTTTGTTTGAGGTTTGCATTCAACAGTTCCTAGCACTGACCTGTTGTTTAAACAGTAATGAAGTTATGTATACTTTCAGAAAAAACTGGGGTCTTTTTTAATTCACTAAAGGTATTGAAAATTTGCTCAAGAGAAAATATTCAAATTAAAATTTGCTCAATGAGAAAATAGTCTAATTAAAATTTGCTCAAAGAGAAAGTATTAAAATTTCAATCCAGTATAGGAAATATTTTTTTAAATTTATTTAAAATAAAAAAAAGGAAATATCGTTATTTTTGTTATTATTTATCACTGAGAGACTTTTTACATTATATGTATGAACTTGTAACTACTGGGAGTGTTGTAGGAGTGTCATATTAACATACAGTGTTTCTAAGGCATTTTTAAACCTGACACACCCCATCTCCTCTTCAGGTTTACATTATATACTGCTAATGAAATCATCTTTGTTGTTATTTCTCATTAAAGTTTACCAACTTTTTTAAAATCATTCATAAAAACAAAATTATTTGTTGGCACACATATTTTTTATATTTTCTTTTTGTTGAGAGAAAACATTTAATTTTCATTTGTGTATTATTAAAAATAAAAAATATAATACCTGAAAGTTTGGGGTTTTTTTAATCAATTTTATTAAAATATGTATCGAAGATTTGTTGTTTTAAATTCGTGTGTGTTATTGGAATTGTAAAGTATGAAAAGAATGAATTAAAAAAAACAATCTTAAAAACTTTCAAATCCACATTTGTGGGCGGATTATGATAGAAGACATATTTTCATATAAATCCCAGAAAAATATTACTGGAAACAATTCACAAGGAGTAAACCTGTTGCCATTTATTATGTGATCAGGAAGTCTTTATGTAATTCAGTTGTTGGGTTGACAAAATTATTTATCATTGGACTATTCTGTGAAGCAGATTTAAATTTTACTAGATTTCAGATAAAACATTATTATTTTTTCTCTAAATGTTACTTTGGCTCTTTATTTGGTATTGCTTGAGTTTGGAACAGAAATAAGCTACCATACCATTCCAATAGTCAATTGTTTACAGGGTTTTGTGTTCAGCAAGACTCCTACTCAAATGTTGGAATAAAAAAGTTAAATACTGAGTATACTTGTATATAAGGTGAGAAATGTGACCAAAAATTTTATAGTGAAATGGGAGTTGGCTTATATTCAAGGTCAATAACTTCAAATTCTATCTAAATAAGGCGCTAAAATATCTCAAATGATTATTTTACAATGAAACACTGATTTTCTATATTTAATACATCCTCATTAGTGTTATTTATGCACCCCCTTGAAAATATTTCCAACAAATATTTATAATTTGTACATTTTAGTATATAAATATCCTATACACATACATGCACATATACACACACACACACATCCATCAACTGTTTTTCTCTGATTTAATACTTTTTCTTTCAATCTTACTTCCAACTTGTGATTTATTGCTCTCATTCTTTCCTCCTGCTTGCTCATGTCCCCCCCCCCCTCTTCTACTCAGTGGATCTCTATACAAAGTTCTCTTATTCGGTCCCTTGCTTTCAACTACTCCCAACATGTGAGTGATAAAACAGATGAAATGATAAAAAATCATTATGAAATGGAGCTTGGAATAAAACTATACTCTAAATGACACTTAGAATACTTTAACCCTTAAGCATTTAAACCAGCCATATCCAGCCAGAATTCTCTCACCTCTTTCTGTTCAAACCAGCAGTAACTGGCCACTCATACTGATGTTAAGGTATTGTTCTCAAAATATATAGTATCAAAATTTCATCGATTCAATATTATATGAGATAAAGCCTATACCATGAAAATACAATAGTATGTATAAAGTAATATAAATGCTAAAGGGTTAAACATTAAAATATTAAAACATCATAAATATATTTTATACTCATGAGAATTTCAAAACCACACCATCTAAACATAATGTGTTGATTTGCTGCATTGGCTTATAAACAGGGTTTAGGTTTTTCCTCATTTCTCAGACATAAAATGTGGGAGAGTGTCGGCTTATATTCGAGTATATACAGTACTTATGAATTGTTGAATGTATGTTAAAAATCTAAATTTCCAAGAAATTTCTAATATTTAGGATCTGACTTATTAGGGATTGGAGGTAAATACTTCCTCCCAATTGTTATTTTCATATTGGTGGCTAATTTATGATAATCTTGGTTCGAAGTTGAAATTAAACTTCAGATAGGTTTACCTTTCCATTTTCAGGTGTTGATAGAATCAGTTTTAGTGAGAGATTGAGATTAATTACTTTGACTATAATCATAAGCCCATTTCAAAATAGACATTTTTTAAATACGTAAATTTTTTTAAAAATCAATATTATTTATTTTTTGGCATACTCTCAAAATTAGGAATCTTAAATATTAGCTATACATACAAGTGTAATCTCTATTTCAGAAGCTGTAACTATAAAAGCAACATACAACACTTACTAGTTCCCTAGGGCTTCCTTAATCATCACAACCTTTTTATTTTACTTAAAACTTAAGTTTGTTTTTCTTGCTGATAAAAATTGTTTAAAGAAATGGTTTTGGCCACAGCAGCTGTGTTATTGTCTTTCTCTTTAAGTCGTCAGCTTGCCTCAAAATATTCCGTTGACCCTTGTGGTGTGCAGCTGATTGTTGCACTTTGTGGTGAATTGATGGTTATTTTTTGTTTTTCTTTTCTTTTTCTCTCGCTTTGATCATATATTTTTATGAGGTTCCTTATTGTGAATAATAAAATGAATATCCTCATGTTTTGTTCTTTAAGTAGTTGATATATGACAAGATATGAACAAAGCTGATCTACAAGTTATAGCTTGTTTTACCAAAAGTCTTCAGTTGCTGGATTCTTAATGAGGAAGAAACTTTTGTTATCATGTTTAGCTGATATCAATAATGTCAAGACTTTGTGATGATGTGGTTTACAGTAACAAAGATTATACAAAAAGCTGACCAGATCATTACAAACCACACCCAAAGTTTACTTTTAAACATTGATTTCTTGTTTTTTGGCAATGGGTTATCAAGTAAAAATTCTTCTTTTCTCGCAAAATATACTAACATGGCTGGAACGACATATTGGATTCCACTGCCAGCATAAGAACCTGTAATTCCAACAAGGAATTCTACTTCATCTGTGATTATAGCAATAATCAAAGGAGGTATAATAGCAAGCAATGGAAAGAATATTTTATCTGTAAACCAAGAGTATGGATGCTCAGGGTTATAAAATAATGTTTTTAAGTTGTTTCGAAGTGTAACTGCTATAATTGGGAAATTTGAACTGAGTGTAAACACTGGAAAAAGAAGAAGAAAATATTGGAGGAATTTACTGGTTGTTATTAACTGTTGGGAATCTGAGTTTGAATCTGGGAAGAAATTTAGTGTATAGACGTCATTAATGTTGTTAAATGCAAAAATAGCAGTAAATGATAGCAGAGCATAGAAAAGTAAAATTAAGAAATAGTCTGCTCCAAGAAGATTGAAAATCTGGCTTTTGTTCTTAATTGGTGTCACTAGTGATGGGAGGGAATGATGACACATGAATGAATACACACAGACTCCAAACAGATTGGGGATTCCAGAAAACTCAACAATTGGTGGATGACCTTTTCCTTCACCGTGGCTTAATCGTATCACAGTAAGTGCAACCATAATTAAAAATGCTGAAATAAAATAGAAAACAAATAATTAAGAACACATTGAAAGGTAAAATATATTTTTTACATTTAACCCTTTACCATTTATATTACTCTATATTTACTATTGTATTTTCATGGTAAAGGCTTTATCTCACATAATATTTAATCTATGAGATTTTGATATTATTTATTTTGAGAACAATACCTTAACATCAATATGTGTGGCCAGTTATGGCTCTTTTGAGCAGAAGGAGGTGAGAGAATTGTAGCCGGATATGGCTGGTTTAAATGCTAAAGTGTTAAACAGACTAAATGGAATACTTCTATGTTAGTGTAATGGAGTAAAAAAATATTAGTTTCTAAAATAACAAAACAGAATATATTCATTGTCATAACTTTACAATTGGCCAGAAACTGAGGACAAGACAACCTCTCTAGTGTTAGTACCATGATAAATACACACAGAATACTCTGTAAAATGGTTGGTGAAAGGTAGACCATCCAGCTATGCCAAAAATTGAGCTTATGAGTCACAGTCCTTAACTTGTCTAGGAGGGTGGTAACTCTTAATAAGAATGAACTCAGTCTACAACAAGGTGGGAACATGTGGCCTAGTGGTGTGTTGGACATACAATCATAATGTCACAGGTTTAATTCCTAGACTGGGTTGTGTGTTGTGTTCTTGAGCAAAACACTTCATTTCATATTGCTCCAGGTTATTCAGTTGAAAAGGAGTACCAGTAATAGCTGGAGGTTTAACCCTGTGATGGATTGCATCCTGTCCAGGGGGGAAACTTGTACTCTCAGTTGCTTCATGCCATGGAAACCAGGATAATCACTGGCCTGATGAGCTTGAGACAGACTTTAGACTTAGACAGTCTACAATAACCTGTCTAAAGAATCGAACTCATGACATTACAATCATAAGTCCAACACCTTAACCACTAGGCCACACACCTTCATTGTCACCCACTATAATTTACACTAAATATTTTTCCCAATCATTTTTTCCCTGAGATGTGAACTTATTGATTTCTCTCTATCCAAACATCAACTTACAGATGTTTAAACTCAACACTAACTACATTGAACTCCACAGTCTTCAACCAACAAGGGAGAAACAACAGCCAAATCTTCCTCAAAAACGTTCCTACTGCCTGAGAAAAAAGATATATTTGATAATGGGATCTTGTTTTGTTGACCACAACGGGATTTGAACTCAGAATGTAAAGAGGTGGAACAAAAACCACAAGGCATTTGTCCAATGCTCTAACAACTCTGCCAATCCACCATCTTTCTCTGACTAAATAACAGTTTCTGATTTAGGCATAACGCCAATAATTTGGGGATAGGAGAAAGTCAATTAAATCAACCCCAATATATTACTGGTACTTTATTTTATCAACCCTGTAATGATGAAAGGCAAAGCTAAGCTCAGTGAGATTTGAACTTAGAATGTAAGGGGACATAACTATATGCTGCAAAGCATGGTGTCTGATACCCTACTGATACTGCCAATCCACTGCCAATACCCTTAACTGAATAATAGTTTTTGATTTAGGCATAAAGCCAACAATTTGACCCCATTATTGACAGTGGATTGGCAGTATTGGTAGAGGGTCTGGCACCATGCTGTGCAGCAAAGAGTTACGGCCCTTTATGGTCTGAGTCCAAATCCCGCCGAGGTTAACTTTGCCTTTCATCCTTACGGGGTCGATAAAATAAAGTACCAGTAATGCACTGGGTTAATTGCTGGCCTTGTGCCAAAAGTAGAAACAATTATTGACTCTGAAATGATGAAAGGTAAAGTTAACCTCACCAAGAACTCAGAGTGTGAAGACTAGGAACAAAACATTGGTCCAATGCCCTAACAATTCTGCCAATCCCCTGCCCTTCTCCGACTAAATAATATATCAAAAAAATGTATCCACCAATCAACTGATGTAACATTTCATCACTGACAGATCCAAAACAGATGACCTTGAGGTCACTTACTTCTCAAGGAATATTACAACTGACTATAATACAGATGACCTTGAGGTCACTTACTTTACAAGGAAGATTATAACTGACTATAATAACAGATGACCTTGGGGTCACTTACTTCTCAAGGAATATTACAACTGACTATAATACAGATGACCTTGAGGTCACTTACTTTACAAGGAAGATTACAACTGACTATAATAACAGATGACCTTGAGGTCACTTACTTCTCAAGGAATATTACAACTGACTATAATACAGATGACCTTGAGGTCACTTACTTTACAAGGAATATTACAACTGACTAAAATTTGACATAAAAGAAACTTACCTGCCCATCGAAAGACCGAAGTAAAAATTTGAAGCCATCCAGTTTTTTGGACATTGAAAAAGGTAAATGGACCCAAAACTAAAGCAAATATAACCTGAAATAAACAAGAATTGCAAATTTAAGATACAACAGAGAGTCGGCAGAATAGTTCATAGGCTGACTATGAAGGAGTGATGCTAGAGCTGTGAAATCTTACATACATTAATTTTTAAACTCTTCTTATTAATAACTACATTGTTTCTTTCCGGGGACTATATTGAAAAATAAACCTCATTTGGTCATTCCATGAGAGTATCTTGGTCAGCCTATAAACTTTTCATTCCATATTTGGAATGGTTTCTATAGTTGGATACCCTTCCTAGCATCAACCACTTTACAGAGTGTGCTGGGTGCAGCGAGGTGAGCTCCTACTGGCCTACCAAATGGCCCAAATAGATTTTGATTATCACCTCTGCCAACCTAACTCCCTCTCATGCATTTCCCGTTGCAGAACTGGGCCCACCAAATTTGGTTGGGTGTGAAAACGAGAGCTTGGCGCTATCACTGATGCAGTGCTTGGATTTCACTATCCTAAAGTACATATACTTGTGGCTGGGCACTGTTTGTAAAACCAATCACCTGACGTAACTCCATTAAAATGAACTTACACCATCAATTCCTTTGATGGAGCCGGCTCAACCCACCCAGGTGAGAGCCACCACAAGTACAAGTAAGTATTTATAATAATAATAATAATTGTTTCTACTTTTGACACAAGGCCATCAATTATATCAACCCCAGTGTGTTACTGGTGCTTTATTTTATCGACCATGTAAGGATGAAAGGCAAAGTTAATCTTGGCGGGATTTAAACTCAGATCATAAAGGTCCGTAACTCTATGCTGCAAAGCATGGCATCCGACCCTCTACTAATACTGCTAATAATAATGAAAATTATTGTGTACAGTACTCAGGCGCACTACAATTCATCAAAGGTGCATGTATAGTACATAAAATAATTGTTTCTACTTTTGGCACAAGGCCAGCAATTACCCCAGTGCATTACTAGTACTTTATTTTATCGACCTCATAAGCATGAAAGACAAAGTTAACCTCGGTGGGATTTGAACTCAGAATGTAAAGGGCCGTAACTTTATGCTACAAAGCGTCTGACGCTCTACCGATACTGCCAATCCACCACCATTATAGTGTAGTATATAGAATAATTGTTTCTACTTTTGGCACAAGGCCAGCAATTATCCCAGTGCATTACTGGTACTTTATTTTATTAATAGTACATAGAATAATGTACAAACGTCAGGAAAGTGAACAGTGTATGAGTCATGATGTACAGAGATGGAGGGAAATATCAGGTGTGTTGGAACCATTTTGGATATTTCACACTTACATGTCTTTTCTCTTGTAAATATAAGACTTTGTACTAAAATATGAAATAAATATAAATGATGAAATGTTATGTCAGTTTAACCCTTTAGCATTTACATTACTCTATATATACTATTGTATTTTTGTGGTAAAGGCTTTATCTCACATAATTATCTCACATATTATCGAATCTAGGGCAGTGGTTTGGCAGTATCAGTAGAGCGTCAGACACCATGCTTTGCAGCATAGTTATGGCCCTTTGCGTTCTGAGTTCAAATCCACCAAGGTTTCATCCTTACGGGGTTGATAAAATAAAGTACCAGTGATGCACTGGGGTAATCGCTGGCCTTGTGCCAAAAGTGGAAACTATATTATTGAATCTATGAAATGTTGTTGTTATTTATTTTGAGAACAATACCTTAACATCAATATGAGTGACCAGTTACGGCCAGTTTGAACAGAAAGAGGTTAGAGAATTCTGGCCAGATATGGCCGGTTTAAATGCTAAAGGGTTAAAAGTTTACATTGGAAAAGAGTGAGAAATAAAGTTACGTACAATAAAAATGCGATAAGCATTCATCCGAGAAATATCTGATCCTGGCCAGCAGATATCATCATCACTCACAGTTACATTAATGCCAGTTAAGTTCATGGTGCTGAAATAACAGTTAGATAAATATTATGATGGTTTCTGATTTAGGTACAAGGCCGACAATTTTGGGGGAGGAGAAAGTTGATTAAATTGACCCCAGTGCATTACTGGTACTTTATTTTATTGACCCCGTAAGGATGAAAGGCAAAGTTAACCTCGGCGGGATTTGAACTCAGAATGGCAAGGGGCGTAACTCAATGCGTCAAAGCATGGTGTCCGACCCTCTACCGATACTGCCAATCAAGATAATAATAATGAAAAAACCTTTCTTGAATTTTAATGTACACGCATACACACACATGCGTGCGTACAAATACACATACACACACACATATACAAACACACATATATACACACACACACTCACATACAAATACACACACACACACAAACGCATACATACACACATACACATCCACATACGTGCATACACACACACTCACACAAACACAAACACACATACACAAAACTTTGCAACCACATGCTTTCAGGTTTGATCCCACAGCATGGCACTTTAGTCAAGTGACTTTTACCATAACCTTAGATTGACCAACACATTTTGTAAATAAAAATGGTTTGCAGAATTTATGTCCAACCAAACTATCTTCATAGAGCCATGTGGCCTAGTGGTAAGGGTGTTGGACTTACAGTCATAAGAGGAGGTGTGTGTCCTAGTGGTAAGGGTGTTGGACTTACAATCATAACATTGTGGGTTTGATTCCTGGGCTGGGTTGTGTGTTGTGTTCTTGAGCACAACACTTCATTTCATGTTGCTCCAGTATACTCAGCTGAAAACGAGTAGCAGCAATAGCTGGGGATTTAACCTTGCGATGGACTGACATCCTGTCCTGGGGGAGTCCTATACTCTTCTTAGATGCTTAACACCATGGAAACTCGGATAAGCACCAGCCTGATTAGCTTTCAGGAATAAAACTAAACACTTCATACACTTTTACCTGATGCTATTATTATTACACTACAGTTGATGTCACAGAGTTGCCATCTTAAGACCTGTTACATTCTTAGTTTAAATCTCGCTGAGGCTAGTTTTGCCTTTCATCCTTACAGAGTCGATAAAATTAAGTACCAGTAACGCACTGGGGTTGATATAATCGACCTTCCCCTCCCTTAAAAAAAAAAATTGCGCCTCAATCAGAAATCATTATTATTACACAAGGCAGATCGGCAGTATCAGTAGAATATTGGACAACATACTTTGTAGCATAGAGTTATGACCCTTTACATTCTGAGTAATGCACTGGGGTTGATTTAATTGGCTTTCCCCTCCCCCAAAATTGTTGGCCTTCTGTCTAAATCAGAAACCATTATTTTATAGCTTCAGACTAATTTCAAACTGAAAGACCCAACCCTATCAGTAGAACCTGTATCATTGACAAAACTAAGACTAGATAGGAACAATGACTTCACAGAAATGGTAAAAGTTGTAGTTTATTAAAATATTTAGTTTTAACAATCTACATTGCCACCACGTTTGATTTTACCTCATAAATTCCTCTCCTCCAGTTTAGTTAATACTTCCGTGACTGTATATCTAAACAGCAGACAGTTTGTGTTTCAATTATTTTCAATATAATTAAGATATTTTAGGGGTTTAGTTAAATATTTGTAAATTTAAGGATCAATATATATATATATATATATATATATATATATATATATATATATATATATATATATATATATAGGAACGAGTAGGACCCCGACGGCTGAGCTCAAGCCGTTTCGACGGCTAATTCTGGACTGAATTAGCTATGGTCCATCTTGTTCCTTACCACATTTCCTTCGTTATATATATATATATAAACACGCAGCTATAGGGAAAAACTTGATTCACTAATTACAGACCGACAAAAACAAGAACAAACCTTTTCTCCTGAAATAGCTACACATGAACAGAACTCCATCACCAAAAATGCATTCAAAGAATGGAATGAACTGAATCTAGAAAAAGAAGCCTACAGAAAAAGAAACCAAATGAAAAACATTTGGAACCAACTATTAAATCAAAGGAAACAGGCATACTGGAAAGCCTTGAGGAGTGAAAACCTAGCAGACACATACGAAATACGGCGTAGCAAGGAACCAGTTATCCTCCTGAGAAAATTCCGAATTAAAGAAATACCATCGGAATCAAAGGAAGAAACTGCAACAAGACTAAATCTAGCACTCCAAACACTTGAGACCGAAATCACCCTACTCCGCCTAAGAGTGCCAAAATTCAAAGAGAAATTTGAAAAATGCGACACCACCATCCAAGAGGAAATAAACAAAAGAAGCAGCGGCAATGTACGTGAAAAACTCCTTAACCTATAGCAGACAGATATAACTAGAGAGGAGTTAAAATCAAAGAAAATCTTGGAGTCAAGAACTCAATGGCTTCAAGAATATGAAGATAACTATGGGAAAGACCAAATAAAACCCAGAAAACAAACCCATAGGAAACCCCAGAACTCAGGAAAATACAACAACACAAGAAATGAAGCACCCACACACAATAAACCAACAACAACCAGATATTGGGTAATCCCAAACACACAACTACATACAGACCCAATACTCAACACCAGAACCAGATACAACCACTGCCATAACACCAAGAACAATTACCGGAGACAAAATCAAAGACACATGAATACTGAACGAAACAACAGAAGAACCAGACCCCCATACAGCAACGACCACGCAAGAGTCTATCGCCCAACCAGTTACCGGCATGAAGTTCCGGCGGGCCAAAGGTTTCACCACAACAGAAACACCCCTATCCCAAATGGCACCCATTTTTTAGGACTAGGGGCCTCGCACCAAATGAAAGAAAAAAAGAAAAAAGCACCACCTTTCAAGTGGCACCTGACGAGAAAGAATCAATCGAACCAAAAATAATCAATATATCAGCCAAGAAATTAACACAACCAAAAATACAAATGTTAGAAAATGGACTGAAGTTCACTCCCACTCCAAAAGCAGATACAGCCGATGTTATAAAAGACACAGAAGAATACTGTCGAAAATTACGCTTAGGAGAATTCTTCCAGGGTGTACAATACGAGGAAGAATCACTGGTGAAAAACAAAAAGAACTTCACACCCCCGCTAAATAGAGATAAATACCTGGAGGAATACATAACCTGCCTTCGCCGATCAGCACGTACAAATACGGCCGAGACGAAACACAAACGCAACATCCCTACAGACCAACTACTAGCATTGAACAAGCTACAAAGGGATTCCTCAATAATAATAAAAGAAGCGGACAAAGGTGGAGCAATCGTCATCATGGACACAAACCACTACAAAGATATGGTTCTAGCACACTTGAATGACGAAAACTTCTACAGGAAAATCACTAAAAACGAAGAAAGGAAATCGAGGAACCAAATAGGCAAACTAACAACAAAGTACCAAAACAACCTAACACCAAAAGAAGTAGATTACCTAACCAACTTCGAAATGAAAACCAGCAATTTCTATGGATTACCAAAAATTCACAAATCCATAGAAATCCAAAACAACATAAAAGGGAAAAATACATCATATATCGAAGCACCAAAACCGACAGACTTAAAATTACGCCCCATTATTGCTGGCCCAGCCTCAAGCACACAACGTCTTAGTAACCTATTAGACATCATACTCAAACCCCTATGTAAAAAAGTTCCAAGCTACATCAGAGATGATATGGAATTCCTTAACTATATCCCCCAAAAAGTACACCAGGATACAATCCTAGTCGGTTTTGATGTAATAAGCCTGTACACTAACATCCCACACGACCTAGGGATTGAAGCTGTGGACTTCTGGATTACAAAACACTCAAGTCACATTTCAGAAAGATTCCCCAAAGAATTCATCTTGGAAGGACTTAAATTAATATTGGAAAACAACCACTTCCTCTTTGACAACGAACTTTATCTACAAATAAAAGGAACAGCCATGGGTACCAAAGTGGCCCCTACATATGCAACGCTCGTTATGGGTCACTTAGAGGCAAAATTATATTCCCAACTACAGATAACATTCAGTCACGACTTCGCCTTCTACATTAATAAAAACTGGAAACGTTACCTAGATGACTGCTTCATCTTCTGGAACAGAAGCCAAACAGACCTACAAAATTTTTATTCGATCTTAAACAGGCTTCATGAAGCTACACAATTCACTATGGAATGTAACGAAAAGGAACTGCCCTTTCTAGATATCCTCATCATTAAAGAAGGGGAAAATATCATAACGGACCTATTTTGCAAACCCACTGACACACACCAATACTTAAATTTCCGGTCAGCACACCCCTCACATACGAAAAGGAACATTCCCTTCAACATGGGAAGGCGCATCTGCACTATAGCAACACACCCCGTACGACAAGAAAAAAGATTATGTGACCTGAAAAAATTCCTTAAAAAACAAGAATACCCGATGAAACTCATCAACGCAGCCATCTCCAAGGCTAAGAACATCCCAATAACAACACTGAGAAAACCAAACCCACAACATAAAAAAGAAAACCCTGCTATCTCTTTTGTCATCACTCACAACCCAGGGAACATCAACATTGTGAAAACTGCTAAGCAGTATCTCCCGATTCTACAGTAATCTACCAAAATGAATGCACTCTTAAAAAACACACAGATAATTGATAGCAGACGCCAAGCACCCAACCTTAAAAAACTAATTACCAAGGCAAAATTTACGACCAAGATGGAATCAATGCAAGTGACGAAATGTGGGGACCCTAGATGTGGAACCTGTGAACTCATCGAAGAGGGCAAACAGTTGTCCTTCAAAAACCATGATAATTTCAAGGTCAATGCAAACATGAACTGCAAAACGAAAAACCTAATATATTGCGCAACATGTCCACAGTGTAAAGAGTATTACATTGGGGAAACCGGAACGGGATTACATGATAGAGTCCGGGTACATAAACAACAAATTAAAGACCCCCACAGTCAGAAATACCACATGTAGCGCACACTTTGCATCATGCGGGAAGGGAAAATTCACAATTTTCCCTTTCTTCAAGATATGGTCGGATAACGAACATTTCCGCAGATATAAAGAAGAATTCTTCATTGAAAAATTTAAACCACTACTGAACACGAAAAAGTGAATTAACACTCGGAGGTAAAATTCCATTTTACTAACGCCCCCCCCCCCCCCTCTTCTTATGTGTACACATGAATATCTGAGTGAACGGTGAGACACACACATATATGTGTGTAGGTATGTATGGATGTATGTACGTGTGGGTATATATGTATGTGGGTGTGTGTATGTGTGTGTGTGTATATATATGTATGGATGTGTGTATGTTTGTATGTGTGTGTGTATATATATATATATATATATGTGTGTGTATGTGTGTATATATATGTATATATATATATATGTATGTATGTGTATGTTTGTGTATATATATATATATATAAGCCCAAGTCATTATACCTGATGGGATGACAGAGTTCTTTGAGATACTGGCTGGAGTGCTCCAGGGAGATACATTGGCTCCCTACCTTTTTATCATCGTAGTGGACTATTGTATGCGCCTTGCACTGGAGAAACACCAGGACTCTGGCTTTACTGTAGCACCGGCTCAGAGCAGGAGAGTTAGGGCGAAAAAGGTATCGGATGCTGAATTTGCCGACGACATAGTTTTGGTGACAAATAGAGTGAAGGAGGCAGAGGATTTGATGCGGGAGGTTGAGACTGTGTCAATGAGTGTGGGGCTGAGAATGAATGAGACTAAAACAAAATATCTGGTACAGAATGTTGAGATGCCAGAGGGGATTACTAATTTAGGCGGGAAGCCGCTGGAATTGGTTGAGGACTTCCTGTATTTGGGAGCAAAGATTGGGAATATGGAAGATGATGTGGTTGAGAGGAAGAACAGGGCCTGGGCGGCGTGCCACAGCTTGAGATCGGTGTGGAAGTCGGACCTTCGTAGAGACCTGAAAGTCCGCCTCTTCATTGCTGTAGTGGAGTCTGTGCTGCTGTATGGGTCTGAGACTTGGACACTGACCAAGAAACTCACTCAGATGGTGGATGGGTGCTACACGAGAATGCTGAGGATGGCTCTGAACATTAATCAGTATACACTGAGGATGAAAAACTCAGAGCTGTATGGGAGCATCCCAAAAGTCAGCTCAAAAGTGACACAGAGGAGACTGAGGTTGGCTGGACATGCTCACCGACATCCAGAGTTGACATTGCACTCAGTACTCCTTTGGGAGCCCCTACATGGACACACTAGAAGAGGAAGACCAAGGTTAACGTATGTTGATGCCCTAAGGACAAACACTGGTCTGTTGGAGACGCAGGACATGGCAGCGATAATGAGGGACAGAGACCGCTGGAGAGAACTCGTCCATGGATCTCGGGAATTTTACCCGCCTTAGATAGATAGATATATGTTTATATGTGTGTGTATGTATATGTATGTATCTATATATATGTGTGTGTATGTATGTGCATATATGTATATATGTGTGTACATATGTGTATGTTTCTGTATGTATGTAGATGTATGTATATATATGTATATATATATATATATATATATATATATGTATGTATATATGTGTCTTTATGTGCTTGTGTGTACACACATATATATATATATATGCAAAAGTTTTATTTAAAATTGTTGGGTTACAACGAGTAAATATTTTATAACTGATATAAAAGCATTCAACAGGTTTTGGAGTATTTTACGATATTAAACAAATGGAAACTACATTTATAAAACCATATTTATTTCATTATATATATTTCAGGGATATCATATTAAAAATATGGTATGCCCTCTTCAGACAAAATACAATATATAAACAGTTTTATAAATAAATTTGACATACCTTAAAAAATTTTACAACTTCCATTTAAAAAGTTGTTATGGTAGTGAAAATGTTAAGGACAGTTAGAAAGAAAGACGGAGAAAAAACGGAGAAAAAAAAAAAAAAAGAAAAAAGAAAAAGAAGGAAGAAAAAAAGAAAAAGAAAGAGCGGAAGGTGAAGAAGATGAAGAAATGTATGTAAAGAGAAAAACACCAAATGAGAGATTTATGAGGGAAGGGGGTACTGTAATTATTTATTTATTTATTTATTTATTTATTTATTTAGTGTTAAGGATACGGGGAGAAATAAAAACAAAAATAAATAAGGAGAGGTAGATCGAGTAATATCAATTATACGAGGTGGGAGAGATAGGGGAGGGGTGAGATACAGGAGATAGAGTTAAAACAGCCGATACATAAGTCCCGTCAAGTGTAGAGGGAGGAGGGGAGGAGATATACTTAGAAATAAAAATGATAGTTTTCAAATATTATGTTTCATCAGTCTATCAATTCCTATGAATTATAATGTAAATATCAATATTCATGAATGAGACACATATCAATAATGTGTGAAAAAATAATGACTATATGTTTAGTTTAAAAATTCTTAGGTTTATAATCAAAATCTGAGATAAAACTTCAAAAAAAATACTGAAATACATAAGTATATATGTATTTTCATGAAAAAAGAGAAAAAGAAAAAAGAGAAAGAAAAAGAGAAGGTTATCTCAAATTGACATTATAGACACATGTGAGTTTACGTGATCAGCTCTGTAAATTTTTATTTCATATGAAAATCTTCATTGCGTTAAAAAAGATTTTACCATACATATATGTACATACATATCATCATCATCATCATCATCAACGTTTAACGTCCGTGTTCCACGCTTGCATGGGTTTGGACGGGGGTAGTCCCACTTGAGGCAAGAGTGATTGTCTTGCTCGCATAGGACTGTCTGGCAGGTTTTCTACAGTTGGATGCCCTTCCTAACACCAACCACATTTACAGTGTGGGTCTGGGAGGTTTTTACCGTGTTGCCTACACGGCCACATTACAGCGTGGACTGTGTGTTTTTTTGTCGTGACACCTACACGATCTCATTTGTTTCGGCCTGGATGGCGCGGCACCAACATAACTTTACATAGAACGGGGTGGTGAAGATGGGGTGGGGGTGGTGGCGGGACGGGGTGTATTTTGTTAGAGATGCCTACTGGCAAGGCGGGTCTTCTCTGTTACTGAGTACTGCCAAAGGTCTCGGTCCAGTGACATTGTCTTGGAGAGGTGTAAGTGTGTGAGGTCGGAGTTTATCAGCTCATCCCAGGTTTTTCTAGGTCTGCCTATTCCGTGGCTACCGTCTATCTTTATTGCCCTGCACTTTGTTATACAGCTATCGACTTTCATGCGCATCACGTGTCCATACCAACGCAGCCTTCTCTCGAGTAAACAACATCTGATCCCTCTTATCTCTAATTTTTTCCTTAGTTCGTTTATGCTTTGCCGTTCACGTATATTACTGTTACACCTCCAGCGGAGCATGCAAGCTTCGTTCCTCTCTAGTCTGCGTATATCCTCTGCACACAATGCCCAGGTCTCACTACCATGCAACATTGCTGTTCGTATGCAGGCATCGTACAACCTGCCTTTCATTTTTAGCAGCTAATAGTGGTATAAGCTCTCTGAACTTTTTCCAACCAGTTCTGACTCTAGCTACAGTACTTTCAGAGCACCCTCCCCCACTGCTGATTTTATCGCCCAGGTAACGGAAGCTGTCCACTATTTCTATAGAACCCTCTGCGCAATTGAAAGAGCTAGTATTTTGTGGGCACTTGCTGCTACTTATTGCACCAGAACACCGGCCACATGTAAAATCTATGTTCTTAGTTAGCTTACCTGTGATCCCACTACATCTTTTATGCACCCATACTTTGCATTTAGGACATAAAATGGAGTTTCTACCTACGCCTTTCCTACACACCGAGCATGACCATTTCCCAGAAGGGACCGCCGCCTTGTTTTCTTTCCTACAAACTAGAACTTTGGTCTTAGCCAGGTTAATTTTAAGTCCTTTTGACTCTAGGCCGTGCTTCCATGTTTGGAATTTCTTCTCTAGCTCGGCCATTGATTCCGCTATGAGTGTCAGGTCGTCTGCGTATAGGAGTTCCCATGGGCAGCCTGTCTTGAACTCCTCTGTTATAGCCTGAAGGGCAATAATAAATAGTAGGGGGCTGAGAACAGAGCCCTGATGGACGCCAACTTTTACGCTAAACTCTTCACTATATTCGTTGTTAATTCTAACCTTGCACATATATATATATATATACATAAAATATATATTATTAATAATAATAATATTCTTGCCCTCTCTTACATGATTATCGTTCAAGCATAGAATAGAACAGATATCAATATATTAAAATATTAAAAACGCCAAGAATATTTCACTCCCCAGAATATCTAGGGTGATAATAAAACACAGTGTGTCCCGCATATCAATCAATCCTTCCAATAAAATTAACCTACTCGTCCACCAAAAATTTAGCACAAAATATTAATAGAATAAATAATAGGAATCTAAAACCTAGCCAAAATACCGATAATAGCATAAACAATATTCAAGTAAACAACTGTAACTGTAGAGATAGATCTAAATGCCCGTTAAATAACAATTGCTTAGTTAAAAATATAATATACAACTGTAATGTTAAAACTGACTTAAATTCTTTTAATTATTTGGTTCCACCTCGACAGAATTTAAACTTCGCTATAATAATCACAAGTATTCTTTCACGGATCCAAACAAAAAATCTTCAACATCACTATCAAGCTTACTCTGGCAACTTAAACATGATAACGTTGGATATTCGATGGTTTGGAATATAGTCTCAAGAGGGATTCCTTTCAACTCCTCCTCTGAGACATGTGACCTCTGCGCGGAGGAGATATTCTTTATACTAAAATCTAAAAATTCCCTTAATTTACGGACTAATTTATTCAGTTGCTGCAGACATAGATTGAACTCAACTTTTAAATATAAATATAAATTTAAAATGTAGTATATTTACTTAAGACTTTTAATTATTTTAGAAAACTTGGCGATAAATCTTTCGATTCCTTCAATTCTTTAAACCTTCTTCATGATTATATAATTAATAATGTAATTAAACTACCTTAAAATTGTGATGCTCCCAATCTATTGAATAAAATTTTTAAGCTAGATAAACTTCTATAATAAATATAAGAGCATCTGTAGAACAACCGGGTATCCTAAAGTTTTTTTGAAAGATTTCTGCTAAATAAGTTTGGTGAATAATTTTGGTTTTGTTTGCTTTTGATTCTGATTGCTTCTAATGAACTTGGCAATATATTGTCAAATAAATTGGAAGGATTGATTGATATGCGGGACACACTGTGTTTTATTACCGCCCTAGATATTCTGGGGAGTGAAATATTCTTGGTGTTTTTAATATTTTAATATATTGATATCTGTTCTATTCTATGCTTGAACGATAATCATGTAAGAGAGGGCAAGAATATTATTATTATTAATAATGTATATTTTATGTATATATATATATATATGTATGTACATATATGTATGGTAAAATCTTTTTTAACGCAATGAAGATTTTCATGTGAAATAAAAATTTACAGAGCTGATCACGTAAACACACATGTGTCTATAATGTCAATTTGAGATAACCTTCTCTTTTTCTTTCTCTTTTTTCTTTTTCTCTTTTTTCATGAAAATACATATATACTTATGTATTTCAGTATTTTTTTTGAAGTTTTATCTCAGATTTTGATTATAAACCTAAGAATTTTTAAACTAAACATATAGTCATTATTTTTTCACACATTATTGATATGTGTCTCATTCATGAATATTGATATTTACATTATAATTCATAGGAATTGATAGACTGATGAAACATAATATTTGAAAACTATCATTTTTATTTCTAAGTATATCTCCTCCCCTCCTCCCTCTACACTTGACGGGACTTATGTATCGGCTGTTTTAACTCTATCTCCTGTATCTCACCCCTCCCCTATCTCTCCCACCTCGTATAATTGATATTACTCGATCTACCTCTCCTTATTTATTTTTGTTTTTATTTCTCCCCGTATCCTTAACACTAAATAAATAAATAAATAAATAAATAAATAAATAATTACAGTACCCCCTTCCCTCATAAATCTCTCATTTGGTGTTTTTCTCTTTACATACATTTCTTCATCTTCTTCACCTTCCGCTCTTTCTTTTTCTTTTTTTCTTCCTTCTTTTTCTTTTTTCTTTTTTTTTTTTTTCTCCGTTTTTTCTCCGTCTTTCTTTCTAACTGTCCTTAACATTTTCACTACCATAACAACTTTTTAAATGGAAGTTGTAAAATTTTTTAAGGTATGTCAAATTTATTTATAAAACTGTTTATATATTGTATTTTGTCTGAAGAGGGCATACCATATTTTTAATATGATATCCCTGAAATATATATAATGAAATAAATATGGTTTTATAAATGTAGTTTCCATTTGTTTAATATCGTATATATATATATATATATATATATATATATATATAATAAAATAAATGCTCTGAAATAGCGATATATATGTGAATATAGACATAGAATATTCGAAAATATTCTGTATGTTTATAATAAACATTTTGAAGACCTAATCGCTATAGAATAGAATACGTCACGTATTACAATTAGATTCTCGATAAAAGCAAGGGAAGTAATCTACGCGTTTCATTCTTGTTAGAAATCATCAGGACTACATATCCAGTGCTTTTATCGAGAATGACACAGCTAGAGACTTATAGAATACTTAGCTGTGTACAGGAACTGGTTTGAAAGAGCGGTTGCCGGTCCGGCAGAAATTAGAAATTGGAATAAATGCTCTGAAATAGCGATATATATGTGAATATAGACATAGAATATTCGAAAATATTCTGTATGTTTATAATAAACATTTTGAAGACCTAATCGCTATAGAATAGAATACGTCACGTATTACAATTAGATTCTCGATAAAAGCAAGGGAAGTAATCTACGCGTTTCATTCTTGTTAGAAATCATCAGGACTACATATCCAGTGCTTTTATCGAGAATGACACAGCTAGAGACTTATAGAATACTTAGCTGTGTACAGGAACTGGTTTGAAAGAGCGGTTGCCGGTCCGGCAGAAATTAGAAATTGGAATAAATGCTCTGAAATAGCGATATATATGTGAATATAGACATAGAATATTCGAAAATATTCTGTATGTTTATAATAAACATTTTAAAGACCTAATCGCTATAGAATAGAATACGTCACGTATTACAATTAGATTCTCGATAAAAGCAAGGGAAGTAATCTACGCGTTTCATTCTTGTTAGAAATCATCAGGACTACATATCCAGTGCTTTTATCGAGAATGACACAGCTAGAGACTTATAGAATACTTAGCTGTGTACAGGAACTGGTTTGAAAGAGCGGTTGCCGGTCCGGCAGAAATTAGAAATTGGAATAAATGCTCTGAAATAGCGATATATATGTGAATATAGACATAGAATATTCGAAAATATTCTGTATGTTTATAATAAACATTTTGAAGACCTAATCGCTATAGAATAGAATACGTCACGTATTACAATTAGATTCTCGATAAAAGCAAGGGAAGTAATCTACGCGTTTCATTCTTGTTAGAAATCATCAGGACTACATATCCAGTGCTTTTATATATGTATATATATATATATATATATATATATATATATACATATATACATATATACATATATACATATATATATATATATATATATACATATATATATACATATATATATATATATATATATATACATATATATATATATATATATATATATATATACATATATATATATATATATATATATATATATATATATATATATATACATATATATATATATATATATATATATACATATATATATATATACATATATAAAAGCACTGGATATGTAGTCCTGATGATTTCTAACAAGAATGAAACGCGTAGATTACTTCCCTTGCTTTTATCGAGAATCTAATTGTAATACGTGACGTATTCTATTCTATAGCGATTAGGTCTTCAAAATGTTTATTATAAACATACAGAATATTTTCGAATATTCTATGTCTATATTCACATATATATCGCTATTTCAGAGCATTTATTCCAATTTCTAATTTCTGCCGGACCGGCAACCGCTCTTTCAAACCAGTTCCTGTACACAGCTAAGTATTCTATAAGTCTCTAGCTGTGTCATTCTCGATAAAAGCACTGGATATGTAGTCCTGATGATTTCTAACAAGAATGAAACGCGTAGATTACTTCCCTTGCTTTTATCGAGAATCTAATTGTAATACGTGACGTATTCTATTCTATAGCGATTAGGTCTTCAAAATGTTTATTATAAACATACAGAATATTTTCGAATATTCTATGTCTATATTCACATATATATCGCTATTTCAGAGCATTTATTCCAATTTCTAATTTCTGCCGGACCGGCAACCGCTCTTTCAAACCAGTTCCTGTACACAGCTAAGTATTCTATAAGTCTCTAGCTGTGTCATTCTCGATAAAAGCACTGGATATGTAGTCCTGATGATTTCTAACAAGAATGAAACGCGTAGATTACTTCCCTTGCTTTTATCGAGAATCTAATTGTAATACGTGACGTATTCTATTCTATAGCGATTAGGTCTTCAAAATGTTTATTATAAACATACAGAATATTTTCGAATATTCTATGTCTATATTCACATATATATCGCTATTTCAGAGCATTTATTCCAATTTCTAATTTCTGCCGGACCGGCAACCGCTCTTTCAAACCAGTTCCTGTACACAGCTAAGTATTCTATAAGTCTCTAGCTGTGTCATTCTCGATAAAAGCACTGGATATGTAGTCCTGATGATTTCTAACAAGAATGAAACGCGTAGATTACTTCCCTTGCTTTTATCGAGAATCTAATTGTAATACGTGACGTATTCTATTCTATAGCGATTAGGTCTTCAAAATGTTTATTATAAACATACAGAATATTTTCGAATATTCTATGTCTATATTCACATATATATCGCTATTTCAGAGCATTTATTCCAATTTCTAATTTCTGCCGGACCGGCAACCGCTCTTTCAAACCAGTTCCTGTACACAGCTAAGTATTCTATAAGTCTCTAGCTGTGTCATTCTCGATAAAAGCACTGGATATGTAGTCCTGATGATTTCTAACAAGAATGAAACGCGTAGATTACTTCCCTTGCTTTTATCGAGAATCTAATTGTAATACGTGACGTATTCTATTCTATAGCGATTAGGTCTTCAAAATGTTTATTATAAACATACAGAATATTTTCGAATATTCTATGTCTATATTCACATATATATATATATATATGAAAAGTGTAAGTTTCTACACAAAACGAAGGTTATAGAGAAAATTGAGGTTGGTAATGGCACATGGAATATATAAGAGACAGAATACTTTTTGTGAAAAAACATATAATTTTATAAGGTAAGGAAAGAATAAAGGGTATAAAAAATGACCGGTTTCGATGGGTCTGCAAAAGCCATCTTTTCAAATGTTGATTAATATTAAGAAAAATTAATAATAAGAAGAGTTAAAATTTGAGATTTGAAAATTCAAGTATAAAATTCAGTGTGGGATTTCATAGTAGTTTTCATCTTGGTAGCAGCAAGTTGACTTCTGTGTGCCTTTCTGGTAGTGAATGAGGAGTTATTTGTGGGGAGTGTTTTTTTTTATAAAGGTCAGATTTAGCAATGGCCAGATGGCCAGCTGCTGGTCAGTGAAGGGGTGGAAGCAATATACATACATATATCTCCCTGTGGTCGGTAGGAGAGGGGAGAGTGATAGAAAGGGATTTAGTGCACTTACACCTATATATACACACATACCCTCATCCACACACGCATACATCCCTTTCTATCACTCTCCCCTCTCCTACCGACCACAGGGAGATATATGTATGTATATTGCTTCCACCCCCTCACTGACCAGCAGCTGGCCATCTGGCCATTGCTAAATCTGACCTTTATAAAAAAAAACACTCCCCACAAATAACTCCTCATTCACTACCTGAAAGGCACACAGCAGTCAACTTGCTGCTACCAAGATGAAAACTACTATGAAATCCCACACTGAATTTTATACTTGAATTTTCAAATCTCAAATTTTAACTCTTCTTATTATTAATTTTTCTTAATATTAATCAACATTTGAAAAGATGGCTTTTGCAGACCCATCGAAACCGGTCATTTTTTATACCCTTTATTCTTTCCTTACCTTATAAAATTATATGTTTTTTCACAAAAAAGTATTCTGTCTCTTATATATTCCATGTGCCATTACCAACCTCAATTTTCTCTCTCTCTCTAGATATATATATATATATATATGTATGTATGTATATGTATGTGTATATATGTATGTGTGTATGTATGTACTTGTATGTGTATGTGTATGTGTATGTATATATATATATATATATATATATATATATATGTGTGTATATATATATAGATATATGTATATGTGTATATGTATGTATATGTGTGTATGTGTCTGTATGTGTTTATGTGTACATATATGTATGTATATATGTATGTATATATATATATATGTATATGTGTGTGTGTGTATGCCTCTCTCTCTATATATATGTATATATATGTATGTGTGTATGCATGTATGTGTGAACGGAGGTATATATACGGACATATGTATGTGTGTGTGTACACGTGTGTGTATGTGTGCGTGTATGGGTATATATGTATATTTAGTTATGTATCTTTATGTGTGTATATGTATGTATATGTATGTATATATATATATATCCATGTGGAGGTATGAGTACATATTCGTGTGTGTACGTATGTGTATATGTGTTTTTATATGTGTCTTTATATGTTTTTGTGTATGTATGGGTGTGTGATTGATGGTGTGTGCCTATATATTCCTACATATGCCCGTGTGTGTATGTACGTATATACGCACATATGTGTGTGTTGAACAAAGGACTAATTTTGGGATGGACGTAGAAAAATTCTTCAGAAAAAAATAATTGTTTACAAACTTGGCAGGTGCGATTTGCCTGTGACCATTCTCAACACAAAGGAATCCCCTGAATAAAGGAATTTTTCGAGAATGACCGGGGCAGGCCGCACTTGCTACATTTCTCCCCACCCAACCCTACTCACCGTCTCAACTCATTACTGCTATTAACACTTTTTCAACACACCTACACCCATACACTTATTAAAAGGGGGAGAAACCCCCCCCCCCCCACCACACCACAGACATGTTAAATCCCTATATATAGAACAACACACCACATACACATCAGTTTGACAAGCGCACCTCAGCGTGAAAGGTCGTTCTAAAAACGAAACAATAGCTCCTACGTTAACCAAGAGCTCCTAAGACCTAACTTAATTTATAAAATAATTTTTTTTAAGGAAAAAAAATTTTTTTATAATCCGGAAAAAAATTCTTTTTGGATTTTGTGAAGAAAATAAATTTGTTGAAAGCACAAGTGAAGCCATTTTTTCTCCCCCCACCCCTGTCTTAATATACCTAACTGTACCAAGGATTACACACATTTTCCAATATATATATATAGAGAGAGAGAGAGAGAGAGAGAGAGAGAGAGAGAGAGAGAGAGAGAGAGAGAGAGAGAGAGAGAGAGAGAGAGAGAGAGAGAGAGTCTATGGTGCTGAGACCAAGGAGACCACTAATAATCGATTCATGGGGAGATGTAGTGTGGGTATAGAGATATACAGGTACTTTATTTTATTGACCCCATAAGGATAAAAGGCAAAGCTAACTTGATGGGATTTGAACTCAGAATGTAAAGGGACATAACTCTATGCCACAAGGCATGATTTCCAGTCTTCTACCGATACTGCGAATCCACAATGCTAATAATGAAAAAATAATAGTTATCGAAGTGGCTACACTCCGTCCTAATACACACAGAAAAGAAATTGATTAGATTTAAAAAATATACAATTGAAGTATCAAAGTAAATATTTACCAAGCTAGATTCCTTAATGATTTCGGAACAGCTGCTCCATAAATTGCCAAATCTCCATACAGATAAATAATTATGCAGATATAGAAAAATATTGTACCAACTGAAATATAAAGAAATTATTGAAGAGTTCCATAAATAAACAGAAACAGAATATATATTTCTTAAAATCTTTATCTTTGTATGAATTTATATTACTTTCGGATATCGAATAATCGCCCCTCACTCCACAGTTATTAATTTTTCAGATTTTTTCCACCCCTTCACCTGCCCTCTTATTAAATTTTGCTAATCTATCTCCAGCAAAATTTTATTCTAAGTGGCAGCATTCCTGCAACAATTAATTTTCTTTAGACATTAAAAAAACATTATACATGACAAAAAAAGTACATTACTAGAAATCTCATATGTCATAAAATAAATAGGATGGGTTGGGGTCTCAATATGTAAACTAAACGACTAATTCTGGGTTTTAGAAATATCAACAGATACAACATAGGAAAATTGCTGATCCCTCCCCAAACACCCCAACCCCGCTTATTCCAACCCTCCCTATTATTTGGGACCTGAGAGTATATAGTCTAATCTGTCAGATGGTCATGTTGGTGACACAGCAAAAAGTGCCCAGTCCAATCTGTCAGATGGTCATGTTGGTGACACAGCAAAAAGTGCCCAGTCCAATCTGTCAGATGGTCATGTTGGTGACACAGCAAAAAGTGCCCAGTCCAATCTGTCAGATGGTCGTGATAGTGACATGACAAAAAGCACCCAATAGACATTGTAAAGTGGCCATATTGGTGACATGACAAAAAGCATCAAATAGACACTGTAAAGTGGTTATGTTGGTGACATGACAAAAAGCACCCAGTTCACCCAAGTTACAGATATGTTATTTTACAAAGCTGTTTATAGAAAAACAAAACACAACTACTAAAGGGAACAAAAGATGGCAGGAGACCCAGAAGTAGACCCCCAAGGAGGATGGTTGGATAAAATCTTTGAGCTTGGCTGGTTTCACTTGGAGATCCAGCCGGATCAGTTGGAGACAGTTGTTTCTGACAGGACCTGCTGGAAGGAGTGTCTGAGGACTTGTCCTCCACCACATCCTCTCAGGAATAAGTGGGAGAAGAAGAAGGAGAGGTGGTCTCAGGTTGGTATTGAAAGGGTTACAAATGCAAGTGTGGAAAAATGGACGTTAAACAGTGGTGATAATAATGGGGAGGGGGGTTGTGGTGGGGTGGGGGTGGGGGTGATAATGGTGGTGGTGGTGATGATGGTGATGATGATGATAATGATGGTGATGATGATGATAGTGATGATGATGGTGATGATGATGATGATGGGGATGATGATGATGGTGATGGTAATGACGGTGATGGTGATAATAATGAAAGAGTAAACTAGAAATATTTACCTTTGTTGAAGAACATTGATGCCATGTGACCCTGGTGAGAGAAAGGTGTGGTTATATTAGAATAAATAGTAAAGTTCTTTCCCACAGTTAGGTATTTCTACCTATTATGATGTCACACCTTCTGAGAAAGTGTGTGGCTGATACTTTAATAAAGTTAACTGAAGTAATTAAGGAAAGTATATTACTTATTTATTACAGCAGGGATTTGCATTGGATGAAGCACATCTCTAAAATTGTCAAGAAGGCCGAGGGTGTCTTAGCATCACTCAGCAAGACCTTTGTTAGCCGCTCTCCAGCTATCTATTTAAAGCTGTATATAGCTATGGTGTGGCCACACTTAGAATTTGCATCACCAGTCTGGAACCCTTATCTTGCTCAGAACATTGACCCCCCCTGGAAACTGTTCAGAGACGTGCAACCTAGCGAATACCCTCCATCAGGCATCTACCATACTCTGAACGCCTTGCTTCCCTGGGCATGGATACATTGAAGCTCAGACGCTTGGCAACTGACTTCGTAAGCACCCACAAAATTATTAACCATCTTGCCAGACCATGTGTCAAACACACGTGGGCATGCCCACAAAGTCAGAAAACAGCACAGCTCCCATGACTTTCGGAAACATTTTTTCACGCTCAGAGTTGCTGAAGTATGGAACAAACTACCTGCATCAGTTGTTAACTGTTGAGACACTGCATCCTTTAAAACCTCCATGCTTCCTGAGATTCACCAACACTACACCTAATATTCCCCCTCCATATACATGCACACATGTATATCATGACTCACACACTATTCACTTCCCTGACATTTGTATATTATTCTATGTACTATATATGCACCTTTGATGAGTTGTAGTGCACCTGAGCACTGTACATAATAATTTCCTTATTATTATTATTATGGTCTTAATGAAGCTGAGATTTGGATTAAAAATTAACCCTTTTGTTACCAACCTGGCCAGTTAAGATACAAAGCTTTGTTTATATCACTAAAGTTGAACAGATAAGTTTAGAATTAGACGGGTAATCAATGAGAGGAGTTTGAAACTATATTGTAATGAAGGAGAGGATTGAAAATAAACACTCATCATCATCATCATCATCACCGTTTTACGTCCGTACTTCCACGCTAGCATGGGTTAGACGGGTTGTCCTGTTGGGGGCAGTGTCTGGTCGGCTGACCTTGTCTTGCTCATACGGGAACTGATCTGGCTTGATTTCTACAGCTGGATGCCCTTCCTAACACCAACCTTATTTACAGTGAGTGCTGGGTGCTTTTTTGCCATGGTGCCTCCACGACCACTTTGCAGTGGGAGAGGGTGGGTGCATATTGTCAGCACACTGTGTCACATTAACCCTTTAGTTACCAACCCAGCCAAAACCTGCTCTGGTTCTATGAAATAAAGTCAACCATTTTAAAGTTTTCCAATTTAAATTAAAATGTCCCACCATAATTTTATATAAAAACCTTACATTAAATTACTGTCTTAGTAATGAAATAATTAATAATTTTAGTAAATCCTGCAAAATTCTTCTTTAATTAAAATAGAGTGTAGTTCATTAGAAATGTGGTCATTAAAGGATTAAGGAAATTCATAATGAAAGATGGGGAGGGGAGAGAATATTGGTGCATACACACACACACACACACAAACACACATACACACACACACACAAACACACACACACAAACACACATACAAACACACACACAAACACATACACACACAAATACACACACACAAACAAACACACACAAACACACGTACACAAACACACACACACACACCCATGCGCACACAAACACACACACACACATGTGCACACAAACACACAAAAACACACATGCACACAAACACACATACACACACACACACACACAGACACACACACACACACACAAATGCACATACACACAAACACACACACTCACACAAACACACACACAGACAAACACACACACTGACAGACAAAAACATACACATACACCATACATATGTGCATATTTCAAAATTATTAGTAAAAACTATTAGAGCTGAAAAGAATGAAGAAATGCATAAATCATAGAGAAACTTACCATTTCAACTCTCTCTGTGATACTATAGAGGATGCTAACTGAAAATAATAGAATTATATATAATGTTTTTCTTCTGTACTATACATGTAACATGTATGTAAAGGAAATACACATTAGGTGCTTTTTCAAATCTTTATCATCTTTTTCCTATATATAAAGTTGTAGTTCCTGTCTGTTTATTTGTTTGATTGTTCACAAACTCCTCCTATGATTTTGGAGATAGAGCCCCATAACCATATATATTCTGAAACTACATTGCCCAGGGTACTTGGATAAGTATATTTCATTTTAATCAAAGGGTTCCCCGGGGGCACAAGTCCCCACTGAAAAATGTTTCCCTTTGATTTATATGAAATTTAAACCATAGGTAAATGACAAGATATGATGCCTATTTACAACATTTCAGCAAATTTCAATAATATTAAGACACCCTAATAGGGGTTAAGTCCCCTATAGTGAAAATTTTGGCCAACAGCTAGATCCAATCTAGCTGTTGAAACAGCAGAAGCTCAGCCGTTGAGGTCCTGAATCCTTTATATATATATATATATATATATAACGGCGATGAATTAGTTTTGCGAGGTTTTTTATATGAAATCGTTTGTCGAAACAAATATTGTTATACTTGGGGAGGGTGATATTTGTGTAATAATATTGCCAGAAATAATAACAGAACACACTCACTGTTTGTAATCTGTTAGTTTAATAAATATATATATATATATATATATATATATATATATTTATTAAAATAACAGATTAAAGTTTAAGCAAAGAATCGCTGCTTTCACCCTTAACGGGATCTTCTGAAACTCAGAAGATCCCGTTAAGGGTGAAAGCAGCGATTCTTTGCTTAAACTTTAATCTGTTATTTTAATAAATATTTGCTCTACAGTTCTTATATATATTTATCCTTATCGAGCCCTCTTTGGATTTTAGTCTTCAAATTTATTATTATTATATATATACATATATATATACACATATATATATATATACACATATATATATATATATATATATATATATATATATATATATATATATATATATCAATGATATTAATAAATGGAAAGTATATTTATAAAACCATATTTTATTGCGGTGGATTGGCAGTATCGGTAGAGGGTCGGACGCCTTGCTTTGACGCATAGAGTTACGGCCCTTGCCATTCTGAGTTCAAATCCCGCCAAGGTTAACTTTGCCTTTCATCCTTACGGGGTCGATAAAATAAAGTACCAGTAATACACTGGGTAATTGCTGGCCTTGTGCCAAAAGTAAAAACAATTATACATATTTCAAGGGTACCAAAAAAATCTGTAGAGTGCTTCGAATCTGTTATAATAAATAAATTTGTTGAATTACCAGCAAATTAATTATCTCATTGCTTATATATATATATATATGAATTTTCATAAAATTGTAGGAGTCTCAGCACGGCGGTGGGGGTCTGTGAACAGCTGATTGCTATATGTACAGTAAAAAGTCGGGTTAAAATATTATCACATATTGGGCAGAAGAATGGCGAGAGGGAGAGAATGGGAGAAAGAGAGTCTAAAGTATGAAATGAGAGAGAGAGAGAAGAGAAGAAGATATATATATATATAAATGGTAGTTGTCTGTGTGTGTGAGTCTGCCTTGTACTCAGAAACCAAACACCCACAAGACCACATATGTTATGGTTCCAAACAGATAATGGTAACAAATATGAAACTTTAATTTATATTAAATTTAATAGTTTATGTTTCCATAGTCATATAACAAGATGTGTCAATACACATCAGATTTTTCCACTAACTGGAGCAGTTGTGTCAACCTCAACCTATTGTCAAATTAATAGTTGATCATCTGTGATGACACTGGTGTTCATGACACTGAGGTCATCTAATTAAACTGATGATCGTTGTATGAGCTACTGCTTACTATGAGACAAGCAAGATTTCTATTGAGCCTTACTCCTCTAGATCTGACCTGTTCTGCTAGACTATCCTATTGTAGCCATATCAGAGGCACCTTGTGTAGGATGTCACTTTTCACCACACTAATACAAATGTTTATAAAAAAATAAAATTAAAAAAATCTATGAAAATTCTTCACCATTATCATCATCAATAGGTTCTTCCTCCAAAAGTGGTTGCTCTTCCTGGTTCTCATAGACAAGCACATCTTTCTTACGTCTCTATAATATAATATTAAAAAAGACATTAGCAAATATATAGCTATGCAGGTCACCTCTCAGCTCTTCATCTTCATACATGAAATATATCTGGAGTCATTAATGAAAATATCACTGAAATATTTTGTCAACTTTATGGCTTATAGCTTGACTCAAACCCAGATCTTGAGGTTTTAACACGCTAAGTAAGCTCTACAATGTACCCCCCCCCCCCCTCCAATATGCAGCCATTCTCCAAAATAAAATTATTTCAACTTATAGTTTGGTAAGTTGATGAACCTAGTTTTTGACTAGAAAGAAAAATTACTAAGCCTGCATTTTCCAGTGCACTGTCCACACTCACCTGTGCCAAATCATGTGACATTGGTGGATTGGCAGTATGGGTAGAGGGTCGGACGCCATGCTTTCTAGCATAGTTACATCCCTTTACAGACTGAGTTCAAATCCCACCGAGGTTAACTTTGCCTTTCATCCTTACGGGGTCGATAAAATAAAGTACCAGTAATGCACTGAAAAATTGCTGGCCTTGTGCCAAATGTAGAAACAATTATATGATCCTTTCAGCTGTTTTGGATATTTCTACAATGATGTTATGCAGCAAAGATATTTAGCAATTTATTTATTTATCTTGGGAAATTATATATTTAATTTAATTATACATATTTACATAAAACTGTGATACATTAAAGTTCAGTAATGTGTCTCTCTGTGATCTGCACTGCTAATGACTGCCTAGCTGGCCTTAATAGTAACACTGGCTTTGGCTGGAGTATAATGAAATATTTAGAAACATCATTGTAAATTATATTAATTAAGTATTAATTAATCATGTTAATTCCCTGGTAAATTGCAATACAAAACTTACAAAATGAGTTAACTGAAGAAAATTAAATATAATATATGAAAAACTATATGTTTGTTGTGATATTCTGATAAAATTAAGGTAGAATGACATGTCATCATGATAAATTTGTTCCGGCTAAGCCAACCTACAGCTCAATATGCAAATGAGGCTAATCAGCCCATATACATAAGTGTTAAAACTGTATGTTTACACCTATTTGAGTTCCAGCAGGAACGAAGGTAAAGGAGTGATAACGGCCAGATAACTGTCAGTAACTTCTCTTTGTTTCTGTTGGAACTCAATAGGTGGCGCCTGCTACCACCTTTTAAAATTCATAGCTAAAGACTTTCATGTTTATTCGTAAACATATCGTATATTATTCAGTATACAAACATTACATAATTATTAATAATATTACAAGGAGGAAACTTTGGTTGTTTAATATTACACAACAGAGTATCAATATAACAGATACAGGTAATAACAGGTAATATATCAATATAACAGACAAAGGTAGTACAAATGTTCTTCAGTTTATTCAGAGTCATCATCATCATCACCACCACCGTTAAACGTCCATTTTTCCTCGTTAGCATGAGTTAGATGAGTTGTCCAGTTGTCAGACAGGCCAGGTCAAATGATCATATCTTGCTCATAAAGAACTGTTTCTGGCTAGGTTTCTACAGTTGGATGCCCTTCCTAATGCCAACCACATTTACAGGGTGGACTGGGTGTTTTTGTTATGTCACCAGCACAACCACTTTACAAGGTGGACTGGGACCACTTTACAGTTAATCTATTTTAAAAAACTTCTGAATCTATATTTCAGTTTGTACACGCAGACACAGACACATATACACACACATACATACACACACACAGGCAGATGCACACACATACACACACAGACAGACACACACATACATACACACACACACAGACAGACACACATTCACATGCACATATACACAGACACATACACACACAGACAGACAGACACACACATACACACACAGGCAGACACACACATACATAGATAAGACATAGACGGGTATTTAATAAGGAAAGATGTAAAAGTGAGAGAGTAGAAGGTGGAAATGAAATACATACATATATACACACACAGATACATACATATATACACACACAGATACATACATATATACACACACAGATACATACATATATACACACACAGATATATACATATATACACAGATATATGCATATACACACAGATATATACATATATACACAGATATATACATATATACACAGATATATACATATACACACAGATATATACATATATACACAGATATATACATATATACACAGATATATACATATACACACAGATATATACATATACACACAGACATATATATGCATATATACACAGATACATACATATACACACAGATACATACATATATATATATATATATATATATATATGGAAAGTTATATTTAAATTGTTGGGTTACAACTAGTAAATATTTATAACTGATATAAAAGCACTCGACAAATATTTGGAGTATATTTACAATATTAAATAAATGGAAACTATATTTATAAAACCATATTTATTTCATTATATATATTTCAGGGATATCATATTAACAATATGCTATGCCTTCCTCAGACAAAATACAATATAAACAGTTTTATAGATAAATAGATTCGACATACCGTAACAACATCGACTTGAATTTGAAAAGGTTGATTTGGTAGTGAAAAAATTGTACACAGAGAGAAAGAAAGAGAGAAAAAAAAGGAAAGAAAGACAGAAAACGAAGAAAAAGAAGAAAAAGAAGAAATGCATGGAACAAAATAGAGAGATGGAAAGATAGATAAAGAGAAGAACTTCATGTAAAGAAACAGAAAGAGATATATATATATAGAGAGAGAGGAAATAGAGATAGATACATATATATAGAAAACTGGGTAGTGGGACGTCTGTTGAATAACGTATCAATGATACATTTATTTATTTATTTATTTATTTAGCTCTAGTATTAATGTAAGGGAGATATATGGAGAGAAACCAGCTGTTATATAGAGAGAGAAAAAAATATAGAGAGAGAAAAAATATAGAGAGAAAAAATATAGAGAGAGAAAAAATTTTAAAATATCCAGACACAGGCGAGGCGTAAAAAACCTCTGTTTTAATGTAGAGGTATTAGTATTTACAAAACCAGCCACTACATTGTAAATATCAGTATTCCTGAATGAGACATGTATCCACAATGTGTGAAAATTAATGATCTTATGTTTAGTTTTTTAAAAAAATTCATATGTTTATGTGATAATTACAAACATCTATGTGAATCTACATGATCAACTCTGCAAACCCTGGGTTCACGGAAAACATTCTCAATGTGGTATAAAAATTTAAGTATACATATATGTGTATATATATACACACAAATATATATAGAGTCAATATTACTATTTCTGTCTTTACTCTACAAGATTATCTATCAAGCAAAAATAGAGCAGGTTTCAATATACTAATAAAAATAAAAATATATCAGAAACAAAACCAAAAATAACAATAATAATAATAAGTAATAATAAAATAGAAAACTAAAAAATATTACGAAAGAATATTACATATTAAAAATATTACATATTAAAAAATTTTACATATTAAAAATATAAAAAATATAAAAAATATAAAAAATATAAAAAATAATTAAAAATAAAAATATTAGGAAATACTACAATAATAAAAATAAAATAAACCACAAAGATCAACCCTTCAAAATTAATTGACAATATATTGCCAAGTTCATTATAAACATCAGAGTCAAAAACTATCTATCAAAACGCATCTAGCAAAGATCATTTCAAAAAGTTTAGGATGCCCAATTTGGTCTACTTGTGTTCTTATATTTAATATAGAAGTTTATCTAGTGTAACGTTTATTCGAAATATTTGGAGCATCAACTTTTAGGGTAGCTTAATTTTTCATGAAGAATGTTTAAATAAAAATAAAAATAAAATTAAAATAAAAAGAATAAAAAGAGGATCAAAGATTTATCGGCTAGTTTCCCATATAATTATAAATCAAACTAAATATACTACATTTTAAATTTAAATTTATATTTAAACGTTGAATTTAATCTATGTTTGCAACAACTGAATAAATTTGTCCGTAGATTAAGGGAATTTTTAGATTTTAGTATAAAGAATATCTCCTCTGCGCAGAGGTCACATGTCTCAGAGGATGAATTAAAAGGAATCTCTCTTGAGACTATATTCCAAGCCGTCGAATATCTAACGTTATCTAGCTTAAGTTGCCAGAGTACGCCTGATAGTGCCGTTGAAGATTTTTTGCTTGGATCTGTGAAAGAATTCTTGTGGTTATTATAGCGAAGTTTAAATTCCGTCGATGTGGAACCGACGTAGTTAAAAGAATTAGAGTCAGTATTAACATTACAATTGTATACTATATTTTTAACTAAGCAGTTGTTATTTAACGGACAATTAGATCTATCTCTACAGTTACATTTCTTAACTTGTATATTATTTATGCTATTATCACTAGGTTTTAAGTTCCTATTATTTATTCTATTGATATTTTGTGCTAAATTTTTGGTGGATGAGTAGATTAATTTTATTGTATGTCTATTGAAAATTGAGTGATATCTATGTGTTCTAGGGAAGCGATTATCAAGAGCTTTAAAAAATAGTTTAGCGATGTGGGTTTTAATGTTTAGTGAGAAAGGGGGGGGCAAACCAAATTATGTTCCTAGTTCTATTTCTTCTTTGGCCTTTGGAATTATTGTAATGCTTTCTATTATAGTTGTTAAGGATGTTGCCGTAATTAAAAAAGTTGTTACTTTGTTTAGTTTGTCTATCATTATCTATGTACATAATCTTATCAGCATATCCTGCTCTAGCTAATGCTTCATTGTAGTATTGGGCTTTTTCGTCGAAAATCTTTCTATTCGACGAGATCCTAGAGATACGCTTTTGAACAGAGTTTACTATAGTGTTTTTGACAGATCTGGGGTGGTTAGAGTTAAAGTTGACATAGTTTAAGTTTTCATTCAACTTGTGAAAAGGATAGTGAAGACATGTGTTGAGATTTAATGTTATATCTAGGAAATTGACTATTCTATGGTTGTTCTCAATTTCTATTTTAAGATTAAAGTAATTAAAAAATTGTGTAATTTGTTTACATTTTCTATTTAGTTCAGAGTTATTATTATCAATAAGTAAAAGCATGTCATCTCTATATAAACCTCCGGTAGTACCAGGTATTTTCCTATGTAGCGAATTGATTAAAAATAAGCCCACAAGGTCAGTTACCTGAGCTGATTCGGATGATCCCATAGTAATGTCAAAATTGCTATCTCTATCTGCTCTGGTCCATAGTTGGTCATTAAATTCTATCAAAGTGTTCCTAGCCGATAATATAATATGCATTTCATTGCTAGTTAGGTCAGTATGTTTGAATGCGTAATTTAGTGCCTTATTTAGTAGATTAGGGGTAATAGAAGAATAATAGTTAGCAATATCAAGTTGAATAAACTTATTATTATTGGCCTCATACTGAAGGAACTGAGGAAAAAGTACAAGGTAGCAGATAAGGCCGAGCTTGAGAAAATGAATGTCGAAGCATCTTGTATAATGCACGAGTTGGAAATTGAGAACAGAACACAACCTTTCGTGCCCAGGAAACCGAAGATCAATATGAAAGATCACAAGAGGAATTTTGAAAATGACTTGCCAGTTAGATTGATCGCACCATCAAAATCGGACCTGGGCAAATTAAGCAAAAACATTCTTGACAGGGTGATACAGCAAATTAAGAACTTGGATTGTTTATCTAACCTGAGCTTGTGGAAGGGAACTGGAGAGGTTGTTGAGTGGTTTAAGCAAATTAAATATAACAATAATAATAAGTTTATTCAACTTGATATTGCTAACTATTATTCTTCTATTACCCCTAATCTACTAAATAAGGCACTAAATTACGCATTCAAACATACTGACCTAACTAGAAATGAAATGCATATTATATTATCGGCTAGGAAAACTTTGATAGAATTGAATGACCAACTATGGACCAGAGCAGATAGAGATAGCAATTTTGACATTACTATGGGATCATCCGACTCAGCTCAGGTAACTGACCTTGTGGGCTTATTTTTAATCAATTCGCTACATAGGAAAATACCTGGTACTACTGGAGGTTTATATAGAGATGACATGCTTTTACTTATTGATAATAATAACTCTGAACTAAATAGAAAATGTAAACAAATTACACAATTTTTTAATTACTTTAATCTTAAAATAGAAATTGAGAACAACCATAGAATAGTCAATTTCCTAGATATAACATTAAATCTCAACACATGTCTTCACTATCCTTTTCACAAGTTGAATGAAAACTTAAACTATGTCAACTTTAACTCTAACCACCCCAGATCTGTCAAAAACACTATAGTAAACTCTGTTCAAAAGCGTATCTCTAGGATCTCGTCGAATAGAAAGATTTTCGACGAAAAAGCCCAATACTACAATGAAGCATTAGCTAGAGCAGGATATGCTGATAAGATTATGTACATAGATAATGATAGACAAACTAAACAAAATAACAACTATTTTAATTACGGCAACAACCTTAACAACTATAATAGTAAGCATTACAATAATTCCAAAGGCCAAAAAAGAAATAGAACTAGGAACATAATTTGGTTTGCCCCCCCTTTCTCACTAAACATTAAAACCCACATCGCTAAACTATTTTTTAAAGCTCTTGATAATCGCTTCCCTAGAACACATAGGTATCACTCAATTTTCAATAGACATACTATAAAATTAACCTACTCATCCACCAAAAATTTAGCACAAAATATTAATAGAATAAATAATAGGAACTTAAAAACTAGTGATAATAGCATAAATAATATACAAGTTAACAAATGTAACTGTAGAGATAGATCTAAATGTCCGTTAAATAACAACTGCTTAGTTAAAAATATAGTATACAATTGTAATGTTAAAACTGACTCTAATTCTTTTAACTACGTCGGTTCCACATCGACGGAATTTAAACTTCGCTATAATAACCACAAGAATTCTTTCACAGATCCAAGCAAAAAATCTTCAACGGCACTATCAGGCGTACTCTGGCAACTTAAGCTAGATAACGTTAGATATTCGACGGCTTGGAATATAGTCTCAAGAGAGATTCCTTTTAATTCATCCTCTGAGACATGTGACCTCTGCGCAGAGGAGATATTCTTTATACTAAAATCTAAAAATTCCCTTAATCTACGGACAAATTTATTCAGTTGCTGCAAACATAGATTAAACTCAACGTTTAAATATAAATTTAAATTTAAAATGTAGTATATTTAGTTTGATTTATAATTATATGGGAAACTAGCCGATAAATCTTTGATCCTCTTTTTATTCTTTTTATTTTAATTTTATTTTTATTTTTATTTAAACATTCTTCATGAAAAATTAAGCTACCCTAAAAGTTGATGCTCCAAATATTTCGAATAAACGTTACACTAGATAAACTTCTATATTAAATATAAGAACACAAGTAGACCAAATTGGGCATCCTAAACTTTTTGAAATGATCTTTGCTAGATGCGTTTTGATAGATAGTTTTTGGCTTTATCTGTTTTTGACTCTGATGTTTATAATGAACTTGGCAATATATTGTCAATTAATTTTGAAGGGTTGATCTTTGTGGTTTATTTTATTTTTATTATTGTAGTATTTCCTAATATTTTTATTTTTAATTATTTTTTATATTTTTTATATTTTTTATATTTTTAATATGTAAAATTTTTTAATATGTAATATTTTTAATATGTAATATTCTTTCGTAATATTTTTTAGTTTTCTATTTTATTATTACTTATTATTATTATTGTTATTTTTGGTTTTGTTTCTGATATATTTTTATTTTTATTAGTATATTGAAACCTGCTCTATTTTTGCTTGATAGATAATCTTGTAGAGTAAAGACAGAAATAGTAATATTGACTCTATATATATTTGTGTGTATATATATACACATATATGTATACTTAAATTTTTATACCACATTGAGAATGTTTTCCGTGAACCCAGGGTTTGCAGAGTTGATCATGTAGATTCACATAGATGTTTGTAATTATCACATAAACATATGAATTTTTTTAAAAAACTAAACATAAGATCATTAATTTTCACACATTGTGGATACATGTCTCATTCAGGAATACTGATATTTACAATGTAGTGGCTGGTTTTGTAAATACTAATACCTCTACATTAAAACAGAGGTTTTTTACGCCTCGCCTGTGTCTGGATATTTTTTAATTTTTTCTCTCTCTATATTTTTTCTCTCTCTATATTTTTTTCTCTCTATATATAACAGCTGGTTTCTCTCCATATATCTCCCTTACATTAATACTAGAGCTAAATAAATAAATAAATAAATAAATGTATCATTGATACGTTATTCAACAGACGTCCCACTACCTAGTTTTCTATATATATGTATCTATCTCTATTTCCTCTCTCTATATATATATATATATCTCTTTCTGTTTCTTTACATGAAGTTCTTCTCTTTATCTATCTTTCCATCTCTCTATTTTGTTCCATGCATTTCTTCTTTTTCTTCTTTTTCTTCGTTTTCTGTCTTTCTTTCCTTTTTTTTTCTCTCTTTCTTTCTCTCTGTGTACAATTTTTTCACTACCAAATCAACCTTTTCAAATTCAAGTCGATGTTGTTACGGTATGTCGAATCTATTTATCTATAAAACTGTTTATATTGTATTTTGTCTGAGGAAGGCATAGCATATTGTTAATATGATATCCCTGAAATATATATAATGAAATAAATATGGTTTTATAAATATAGTTTCCATTTATTTAATATTGTATATATATATATATATATATATATACACATATATATGTATATATATAATTATACACACACATACATATATAATCATATCAAAAACACCTAGATATGCTTACAAATTAGCCATAAAGTATATATAAAGGTTGTGATTAACAGTTTAGATAAAATTATAAAAGAGATCAATTTATAAGGGACTAGGCAATGTCCAAGGTGACTAAATATATTAATACATAAAGCAGTTAATTTAAAATATATATCATACAACAAAAATCAAACTTGCATCTCATAACAACAATATGGCACAATTATTTCACCTCAATTGACCCCGCTCTCTTTAACATTACACCAAAGGACATTAAAACAGAAACAGACCTCATAAAGTTAAAAAAGTCTTTGGACAAATTCCTTCAAGAAACCCGGATAAACCTCCTACACCTGGATATGTCTCCATAAACAATAACTCTCTATTTGAGTGGGCCATGGTGTCCAAATACTGATTTGAAAGACTTTGCCAGGTGGTGCTATTAAGTTAGACATGGCCTGGGCCAATACTGGCCGAAACCTATCAAAGTTAGTTACAGAAAAAAACATTTTCCCCAGTTTTTGTTTAACCAAATCTAGAACACAATAAAAAATATTCCCTAAACAAAGGCATTAAGGAATGGAACTCATCATCATCATCGTTTAGTGTCCATTTTCCACACTAGCATGGGTTAGACGGGTTGTCCCATCAGAGGCAAGTTAGGTCAGGTGACAATGTCTTGCTCATCAGAACTGTTTCTGGCTAGGTTTCTATATCATTGAAAATACACCCCGGCAAAATTTCATTAAAAAATATATATTATTAAAGAAGTTATGAGGGAACAGAGTTGGAAGGGTCAGTAAACTGTAGTTAGGCCACATTACAGACAATACTGGGGCCTGACTGACCATTTCCTCTTTGCATCAGTCTCCATCAAGACCTCTGGCATCCTTGGTCCCTGCACTGCTGATTTCTTCCATAAAGTCGGAAAGACAGTGACCCGTATGAGGGGGGAGCCCCATGAGGTAGGGTGGCTGTTGCAGCAGGTGTCTCTGGCCATTCTAGGCAGTAACACTTTTACCCTTTTGTCTGTGGGGCATGGCTGAGACACTGCTCAAATTAGGGAGTAGTGACTGTCCCTCAACCTCTCCCTTGATCCTTTTTTTTTCTCCTTTTCATTTTCTTTTTTCTTCTTCCTTTTTTGATTTCCTTTAATAGTGTGTTTTGTTTTTATTAGATACTGTTTAATTATTTGTATATAATGTCAATGGCCTTTCATGAAATTGTGAGATTTTGTATATTAAATAAATCAAACATTGAACTCCCCCAGCCCCAAGTGAAAGTGAATGAAACAGAAAGGAAATGAAAATAATCTGCTCCTTCACAACAGACTGTAGTCATTTGCTGCCCACCAATAAATTAGTTCAACTCCACAAAACAATAGGATATGAGTCCCAGAAAAGAAAGAATCTTGCCTAAGGCTGCTATGTTAAGACCTACATTAAATTCTTCTTAGATTTTCTAATATATTCTGTATTGTGTATGAATATTAATAAATCATAACAATGACAAATAGCCATTACACCAATCAGACTGCCCATTTCAGTCAAGTCCTAGTTTGTGTTTAATAGAAATAGCGTTTGACTATAGATCTCTTTGTTTTGTTTTACTGTCATTTTTTTTTCCTGTTCACTTTAATTCTATTGTCTGTTATTTTATATAGTTAACGTGATATGGTATAATGACAATTCAATGACCCCTCTCCATCCCAAATCCCGCCAAAGTTAATTTTGCCTTTCATCCATTTGAGGTCAATAAAAAAAAAAAGTAGCAGTCTAATACTAGGGTTGATTCTTCCTCTATATATATCTCTCTCTCTATCCTACTCTGAAAGAAATCTACTGTATTCAGACTTGGAGAGGATTGGGCTCCGCCAGGTTTAAAAACTGGAAGTGAAGTAGTGTTGCTGTTTTCTCTGTACCTAAATAAGGAATTAGCTATTTAACTGTGAACAAGTACCTTTATCCTTCTGGCCATAAAGAGATCTATAGTCAAATGCTATTTATATTAAACACAAACTAGGACTTTACTAAAATGGAAGGTCTGATTTGTGCAATGGGCATTTGTCATTGGTATGATTTATTAATATTTATGTATAGTACAGAATATATTAGAAAATCTAAGAGGAATTTAATGTAGGTATAACTAAAAAAGGAAGGGTATCCAGTTGTAGAAAACCTGCTAAATAAAGGGTTGGGAAGACTCTTTAGCTGTATAAAAAACATTAACCTTCCTAGTGTTGGTGATCTACATGATAAACGTACACAGTATACTTTATAAAGTGGTTGGTGATAGGAAGGGCATCAAGCTGTAGAAAACCTGCTAAATAAAGGGTTGGGAGGACTGTTTAGCTGTGTAAAAAACATGTCAACCTCCCTAGTGCTAGTGACGTTTCTCCCAGGGATGCTGCAGTTAGGACAAGTGCCACAGCTGTGATCTGTTGGCCAACTACATTTTTCAGCCTGTGGCTTTCAAAACATTTGGGGGAGTCAGGCCGCTGACTGCGAAGTTGCTCTCTTCACTACCGGCTCGCCTAATAGAGGTAACTGGCAAATCTCGCAAGGGCGCTTGGTTGTTCCAGCGCATTAGCCTCGCCATCACCCGAGGCAACGCTGCGAGTGTGCTGGCTTGCCTCAAAAATCATTAGAGAGGTTGCCCGGTACTCCTCGCGACGCTGCTGTCTTTTGCTCTGGTGTTGGCTCGGTTGTTCACCCCTTCCTTTACATTTTCTTTAATATTGCAACATTAAAGGAATATATCTTTCTGTATCAGCAATAGAAACATGGTTTCCTTGGTCTGATCTGACAATAAGCTCCTCATATTTTTTCTTACCCTAAGTCTTATGACAGTCAACTGTAGGTAAGTCAAATAAGAAAAAAATATTACTATTCACTGAACAAATAAAATGTTAGATTTGCTTATATTATTTCCTGTTTTTATTTTTGTTTTATATTTTTACTGTTTTAATTTCTCTTATCAACTATTCAGGGATTTAGATTCCAAAGGGGAGAAAACAATACAAATAATTATGGATGATATTTTGGTAAATAAAAATTATCAGCTGAATTGATTATTTTAAAGATTTTACCTATAAAAACTGAAACACAGAAGAAAAAAAAAGCAGGGCTGGTTGAAGCAGCATTATGCTTAAAGTATACTGAAATGGAATGAAGGTGAACTGGAGGGAAAGAGTGGGATTCCATTGAGTGGGGTAACAGTAATGAGTGGGATAACATTAATGAGTGGGATAACATTAATAAGTGGGATAACAGTAATGAGGGAATGAGTGGGATAGTAATGAGTGGGATAACAGTAATGAATGGGTAACAGTAATGAGGGAATGAGTGGGATAGTAATGAGTGGGATAACAGTAATGAATGGGTAACAGTAATGAGGGAATGAGTGAAATAACAGTAATGATTGGAATAACTATAATGAGTGGGATAACAGTAATGAGTCAGATAACAGTAATGAGTGGGATGACAATAATGAGGGAATGAGTGGGGTAACTGTAATGATTGGGTGAACTGGAGGAAATGAGTTGGATAACAGTTATGAGTGGGATAACATGAATGAGTGGGATAACAGTTATGAGGGTAAAGTGGAAATGTCAAATAACATGGTTGAACAAAAGCAAAATTATTGTTGAAGACTAATGAATGGTTTATAGGAACATTAAATAGAAACTGTCTCCTATATCACCCTGATCTATATCAGAGTTATACTGAGAGTTATGATAAATTAAATATATCATAAAGAACCTCTTTATTATTTCAGTTTATGGATTTGTGACCGATAGATAGTATTAACAATTGGAAAGACCAATGGAAACATTGTTCCCTCGGTCCGATTTGACAAGCTCCACCCCACTCGTTAAGTGAATGAGGTTTGGGATGAGGATTGGCAGCAAATTTGTGAAGAATTCACCCTGGAGTAAATCACCCATCACCACCACTATTATGCAAGCATGGTGACCATCAAGAAAGCAAAGATACCTTCATGAATGCACTGCCTGCAAGCTCTCTCTTCCTCAAGTGTAGTTAGGTTTTCCAGTCATTTGCTAAAAGGTTCTCAACAAACTTCACAGAATACTTGTCTCTATTTAACCAATACGACTATCTAAACAATTCCCTTGAACTAATATGGCTATCTAAGCAGCCCCCATAAACCAATATGGATATGTAAGCCACTTTCCTGCTTATAAAGTCACTAAATTTCCTATAATGTTTGCTTTAAATTCTGCTCTGCACAAATACAATAAAAAAAATAATTATTCCATACTCATAAGGCTCAAGCCCTGAGGCCTCACCATCACTATCACCAACTCTAAATACTTCTCCAGTCACTTCAGATCATTCCCTTTATCAACCTCAAACAATATCCTCCTAAGTTAGGACCTATCCCTACAAATCCTTTTGATTTCTTTCTCTCTTAGTATATATCTACCCTAATATATAGACAGAAACCTATGACAGTGTGTCTCACTTCCTGAAATGGCAAACCCTTTAATCCCGCCAGCTTCATTTCTCCAGTATCTCAAATGTAATCAAGACTTGTACATGAACACCTTTATCATTTTAAATCTCGTTCACTTCTTAGTGACCATCATTACAATAACCATAACTACTAAATATCTTAGCTAATACATCAGTGGTCTCACACCTTTAACAATGATGTTGAATGTTGAACTATGCCTGGCATGAGACCTAATATAATTCCTATGAGATCTACCTATCTCTTGGATTGGATTGGATGTTCTCTGTCAGATGTTTCATCTCAATCTATCAACTTTAGTGAGCCACAGAACTTAGTTATATCTCCCACTTTCTTCTATACTAATGACTTACATGCCATTATTTCTATCTCAACATATTCTAATCCAGATGATACCACCCCGATGATCTTTCATACAGACATCAGCTACACAGCCGAAACACCTCACATCAAACATGCATTATTTCTAGGATTGGCGGTTTCGGTAGAAGGTTAGACACCATGCTTTGCAGCATAGAGTTACAGCCCTTTACGGTCTGAGTTCACATCCTGCCGAGGTTAACTTTGCCTTTCATCCTTACGGGGGTCGATAAAATAAAGCACCGGTAAAGTACTGGGATAATTGCTGGCCTTGTACCAAAAGTAGAAACACTTATTTCTAAGAACATAACTCATGAAATCATCCTCCAAAGAGGACATGATAATGTGATCTTTTTCAGCACTATACCTTCACTAGAAATAGCAGCTAAATCTCTCTCATATTACATTTAGTGATTATGAAATGAAGAAATGCTGGATGATGTGGTCCTGAATTCTCTGTACATAGAAAAAAGATGGATGGTGATAACTGGATTACCTCTGATCATAGATATGCTCGATGGGCTAAACAACAACAACTTCTACATTTCATAATCCCTGCTGTGTCTTATATCCCAAATTTCCACACAGGATTCTGCCTAAACCATTATTCTTAATATTGCAGTCTACTAAAAGTCTATAATTGCCCAAGATTTCTATACATTGTTCATATCAACCTCAACAGTCTGTAAATGTCATAGGAAGCGTCCCTCTTTCATGAAGTATCATCATCGCTTTTATGTCTGCTCTTCCACACTTGCATAGGTTGGACGGATCCTTCTCAGCACAGCATTTCTCCATACAATGCGATGTTTTGTCATTGCCTCTGTGAGTCTCAGTGATTTGAGGTCAACTCTTACAACCTCTGCCCAGATCTTTCTTGGTCTAAATCTACTGCGACTTCCTTCCACTGGCATTTCTTCATGCATCGGTCATTGTCCATGCGCATCACATGTCCATACCAATGTAGTTTTCTCTCCTGCACACTACCTCAGATTTCTCATAAACCTAGCTTCCCTTTCAACTTGTCCAAGCTTTGCCTCTCTCTCACACTTACATTGTACATCCAACAGAGCACTGTTGCTTCATTTCTCTCCAGTCTACACACATCCGCTGCAGTCACAGCCCATATTTCACTACCATGCAGCATTGCACTTCGCACACAGGTGTCATACAGTAACTTGTGAAAAAGAAATTAGTGGTGCTCAAGATAAATTCTTCTACAAAATATCAGTACACTAACCAAATACCAACATACCAAATTCCCTTTATAAGACAACTATACTAGTATACAAAATTACTTCACAGTACAAGTATATCTACATACTAATTCCCTTCACAATTCATATATAACAATATGCCAAATTTTTCTGACTAGATATAAAGATCTTATTCCTGATATGGGAAATGCAATGTTTTCCCTATAAGTTGTAGTAAAATCTCTGAACTAACAAAACGCCAATCAATTTTATAGTATTGCCATAGATCTTTTGTTAGTTTCAACACTAGCCTAGTAAAGTTCAGAGGTTAATGAAACACCAAACAGACTTCTAAACTGTTGAAATTTAATAAAATGAAGTGGAATGTTTCAAATGTGTGATATATAGTTATGGCACAGTTTTGTTCTAATTCAACAGAAACCATAGGATTTTATATGATTGTGATAACACGTCTCTACTTCACTGTGGTAATACACCCATATAAAGATGAGAGGTCATAGATTTATACAAGGGAGACAGTAAGAACTAGTCATAACCATATCTTTCTTCAACAACAGGAGCGATGTAAATGAAATGGTCTCAACTATGAAAAGAAACTGGTTTGAGCATTGATAATCTAAGACCATATCCTAATATAGGATATGAAAAGTGATATACTGTATGTCTTTTCTAATTAACCCTTTAGCTTTAACATTACACTATATTTACTATTGTATTTTCATGGTAAAGGCTTTACCTTACATAATCCGGAATCTATGAGATTTTGATGACATTCTAGCTGGATACATCCAGTTTAAATTAGGGAAGATACAGTACAGTTTTCCTATTACATAAGTCTTGTTTTGTTGCAGCATAACAAAGAAGGTTGTTAGTTTAATAAGAAAAGCAAAAATATTCAGGAGACAAGAAAATCACTTACAACTGGTTTCCAACCAATTACAGTATCTCGGCGAACAAATGCCAAAGAAATCTTCAAAAAAATTTAAATGGTTGGCTATTTAATCATACATTCTTAGTTTCAACTACAAACCTTTAAGTGATCAAAATATTTAAAAAATGAACAAGAAAAGGTAATTAAAATGAGAAAAGAAAAAGCTAGACAAAGAACTGAAATGAAATTATAATGTTCACTATTGCTAATAATTTTATTGAAGTTATACAAATATACTCAATAAATATAAGTTTTTGTGAAACATATTTTGTTTGCTAAAAATCAACTCTAGCTCCTGATTATCTCTTGGAAATAATAAAAATCCTATATTCATGAACACATAAGTATCCTGAGATAAAACAGAAACCTGTTCTTGATTCAATAAAAAATATTGGTATAAAATGAATAAGACCTGAAATTTGAATTTGCTCAATGAAATGTTTTTCTAAAAAATAGTTTTAGTTAATTTTTTAACACAATACATACAAAAATATCTACTCTACATGCAAGCAAGAAAGAATGCTCTACATGCATGCACATGCATATAGACATGAGAAAAAGTTAGAAAGCCAGCAGAGAAATAGCTTGGTTGTATAAATTAATAAGGAAGCTAAGCAAATAGCTGGCCATTAATGTTATTGGTTAATGTATGTAGGAGAGGTTCCAACATGTTTAATGACATGAAATGTAAATGGTTGACACATGAAGAAAGAAGCAGTGTTGTATGATAACAAAGAAAGGTATCCATGGCAGAGAAAGACCAAGGAAGACATGGGAAGATGTGATGAATTTATATCTCAAGATGAAACCAAACAGGATCAAGTGTTGTGATATCCTCCACCCCACCTCACCCACCCCCCACAAACAACAACAACAACAACAAAAACAACCAAAAGTACAATGTTATATTTTTCCAGTTTTCAAGACATGATAAAAATAACATTAGGTTTTAAATGTTATCATCACCATCATCATCGTTGTCAGCGTCGCCATCCTTCTCATCATCATCATCATCATCGCCGCCGCCGCCGCCGACGACGACGACGACGACAACAACAACAACAACAACAACAACAACAAAATTAAACGGAGAACATCTAAATTATCAATATGTAGAATGAAATTATTTTTTTATTTTTCAGCTAAGTAATATATAAAAAAAATAATAATAATTTTCTGACATTTGATTAAAATGTCAATAATTTTGTAACAGCTGTCGTCTCTTATAATTGTTTGGATGCAGGAATATAGTTCAAAACATCCTTACACCTTGTCTAAAGTCTGTGTCGAGCCAGAAGTGTCATTACGACAGAGCTTATCCTGGTTTCTCTGGCATTAAGCGACTGAGAGTACAAGACTCCCCATCCTGGATAGGACACCAGTCCATCGCAGGGTTAAAACCTCCCCAGCTATTGCTGATACTCATTTTCAGCTGTGTATATAGAGTATATTCCTTCAAATCACTCACTACCATCTTGAGAAAGGAAATACACATCAGGTAATGTAGTCTTAGATGCACTATGCCTGTAAGAAAGATGATGATAGGTCTGCTATCTGCTCCTGTGGAGATAACCTGGGATGAAATAATAACAGAAACACTAAATAAATGAGAAACTAATAAGAGAGGTATTTTAATATAATTAAAATACATTACTCAATTTACTACCATTTCTCAAAAGTCTGTCTTGAGACTGGAGGCTCACCAGGTCTGTGCTTATCCTAGTTACCATAGTGTGAAGTGACTGAGGGGTGCATGACTCCCCCCTGGACAGGATGCCCGTCCATCACAGGGTTAAACCCTCCCCCACCCCAGCTATTGCTGCTGGTATTCATCTTAAGCTGAGTGTATTGGATCAACGTGAAATAAAGTGTTTTGCTCAAGAACACAACATACAACCCAGTCCAGGAATTGAACCCACAATATTATGATTGTACATCCAACACACTTACCACTAGGCCACGCACATCTACCTTAGAGCTTGTACAAGCTGTAGATTATGTTGTTTTCTTCCCACAAGAACATAGTATTTGAAGCATCAAAAAGCATTAACTATAGTTTGTTGTAAAAGTTAATGGCACATAGAAAGCAGGTAGATATGAAGCAAAAACAAACAAATTAAAGATAAAGAAAAGAAGAAAGCCAGCAAGAATGTTTTAAAAATATATTCATACCTTATTTTTATGAATCATCTTTAATTTAAAATTAGCGACAGCCATGGCCTCTGTGACAAATGTTACTGTGAGATAACTGGTGTAAATATAGAAACAGATGTAACTGTGAGATAACTGGTGTATATATATATACAGATGTTACTGTGAGATAACTGGTGTATATATATATACAGATGTTACTGTGAGATAACTGGTGTATATATACAGATGTTACTGTGAGATAACTGGTGTATATATATATAGATGTTACTGTGAGATAACTGGTGTATATATATATAGATGTAACTGTGAGATAACTGGTGTATATATATATAAACATATGTAACTGTGAGATAACTGGTGTATATATAGAGATGTAACTGTGAGAAAACTGGTGTATATGCAGATGTAACTGTGAGATAACTGGTGTATATATACAGATGTAACTGAGATAACTGGTGTAAATATACAGATGTAACTGAGATAACTGGTGTATATGTACAGATGTTACTGTGAGATAACTGGTGTAAATATACAGATGTTACTGTGAGATAATTGGTGTAAATATATAGAAACAGATGTAACTGTGAGATAACTGGTGTATATATATATATATATACAGATGTAACTGTGAGATAACTGGTGTATATACAGATGTAACTGTGAGATAACTGGTGTATATACAGATGTAACTGAGATAACTGGTGTATATATATATATATAGAAACAGATGTAACTGTGTGATAACTGGTGTACATATGCAGATGTTACTATGTGATAACTGGTGTATATATAGAAACAGATATAACTGTGAGATAACTGGTGTAAATATAGAAACAGATGTAACTGTGAGATAACTGGTGTATATACAGATGTAACTGAGAGATAACTGGTGTAAATATAGAAACAGATGTAACTGAGATAACTGGTGTATATACACAGATGTAACTGAGATAACTGGTGTATATATAGAAACAGATGTAACTGTGTGATAACTGGTGTACACATACAGATGTTACTATGTGATAACTGGTATATATATAGAAACAGATATAACTGTGAGATAACTGGTGTAAATATAGAAACAGATGTAACTGTGAGATAACTGATGTAAATATAGAAACAGATGTAACTGTGAGATAACTGGTGTAAATATAGAAACAGATGTAACTGTGAGATAACTGGTGTAAATATAGAAACAGATGTAACTGTGAGATAACTGGTGTAAATATACAGATGTAACTGTGAGATAACTGATGTAACTGTGAGATAACATGTGTGGATATAGAAACAAATGAAGAGTTAAGTGAAAATATATATATACAAAAGGACAACAATATTCATCATATTAGAGAGAGAGAGGGGGGGGGGGGAGATGGGTACAGAAATTATTAGAGAAATAGATAAATATAAAGAGAGGGAGAGAGAGAGAATGAGAGAATGAGGAAAAGGGGGATAGATAGATAGCTAGATATGTTTCTTTATTAGCCACAGGGGCACAAAAGAAGGGGACAAATACAAAGGGGGAAGTTTACATACAATAAAAACGTGTAAAATATTATCACAAATGCAATTTAAAAATTTAGTCGATTTTCCCCAATAGGGGGAGACAGTTCATATGGGTAACACATACCCCCGAAAAAATGTGCAACCCTCATCTCCAGGAGTACGAAGAGTTTGTACCCCTTTCCTTTCTTCCTCTTTTTCCTCAACCTACAGGCTGATATAGAGAGAAGGCCCATTCACTCGGGCCATTCTCGCCACTTTCACCCACCTTTCATAAAACTTGCTGGGGTACAGTACCTCTCTCTCCATCCTGATTCTTCTTCCAAAGTGGTATTTGAAAAAAAGAATCAGTTGTTGGCCGGAGAGAAAGGTGTCTGACCTCAGCCCTTTCAACCTTGTCCACCATACAACCTCTTTCACCATAGCTATCACACAAAGGAAAACCGCCTCTCCTTCGTTTTTGAAGGAGGGTGGCGGTTTGATCATGACAATGGACTCGGTGGTCAACCGGATTGGTCCCACCCACGACAATAGTCGTTCTACATAGCCCCACAGGTCAGTGATGCCCGGGCAGTGTATGAATGTGTGCGCGACGGTTTCTTCATCTCGCACGCACCTCGGACAGATAGATAGCTAGATAGATAGATAGATAGAGAGAGGGAGAGAGAGAGAGAGAGAGAGAGAGAGAGAGAGAGAGAGAGAGAGAGAGAGAGAGAGAGAGAGAGAGAGAGAGAGAGAGAGAGAGAGAGAGAGAAACAGATAGAGAGAGAGATGATGGGATGGGGGACTATTTAATTAAGTTATTACATAATACAATATGTTCCAAAATAAATAACACTTTTACTTTAGTCACTTTAAATAACACTTCACCTTTGACTCTCTAGATATACTGTATAGATTTTTTTATAAACTTATAAAAAACATCTTTACAAACAACAGTCACTCATAAAACTAGTGTAGATTGTTGGACATGATAGTGTGAAATACTGTCTGTATCTGGTTTAGAATAGGTACATTGTCGGTACATAGAAGGGCATCTGCTTCCCAAAAAACATTACCCCTCAGAATAGACCCCACGATATGGAACCTGTCCCGCGATATGGCCCACAAGTCCCCCAAGACCCCTTGATAGGTTCCATATGTTTTAACAGAGAAAATAGCCTTAAACCATCTGTTGTGTAATATTAAATAAATGTTAAATAAATGGGTAGGCAGGATGTAAGTATTTTAAGTACAAATCCTTGCCAAAGTTAGCTTTGCCTTTCATACTTATGGGGTCGATAAAATAAAGTACCAGTAATGCACTGGGGTTGATTTAATCAACTTTTCCCTTCCCTTCAAATTACTGGCCTTGTGCCAAATGTAGAAACTAGTATTTTAAAGGTAATATTCCCAGGAAGACGAGCCAGACATGGCTTTCCAGCCATGAGCCCAGTCTATATAAAGTATGCTTAGAACTAAATTATCTTATGTATTATTTCTTTATTTAAGATGGTTGTTGGGTGATTTGAAGAGTATTTGGCTGTTATTTCTAGCTTGTCAATTGACCACTTAGAGGCTTTCTTGCTGACTCATCATAAGTACTGTTAAAATGTATGCAAAACATTATAATGTATGTTACTGTGTTTGAAGACACAATACTTGATTCAGTAGAAGGTACCAGATCTTCTGGAAATGTTACTTGCAGTACAGAAAAGAGATTTATTTTTCATTCACTTTTTTTTCTTTTTAATACTTTGATTAAGATCAGGGTTTCCCAACCTGGGTGATATTACCTGCCTATGGGTGATATTACTCACCTGTGGATGATATTACCTGCCTATGGGTGATATTACCCGCCTGTGGGTGATACTACCTGCCTATGTTTAATATTACCCACCTGTGGGTGACATTACCCACCTGTAGGTAATATCACCTGTTGGGTGAGCATGACAGTGGCTTTGATATCCAATTGGAGCAACATACCATATATACTCGGATATAAGCGAAGTAATATGTGAGCAAAAAATCGATGCAAAAATAGGGGGTCGGCTTACATTTGAATATATAATTAAATTATTAATTAGTTAATTTAATAATCATTAAATTAGCTAATACCATTTTATATGACAAACTCCCACTTCTTATCTAATACAAATCTGAAATATCATATCTATGTAAGTTTCTTGTTGTTCTTCTTCGCCCACTTATTCCTGAGAGGGTTGTTGGGTCAGAGTCCTCAAACACTCCTTCCAATGGATACTGTCAGAAGCAACCATTCCCAACTGATCCAGCGGGATCCTCAAATGAGACCAGCCAAACTCATGGATGTTAGCCAACCATCTTGCTCGGGGTCAACCCCTGGGTCACCTGCCAGTTGGTTTTGCCAAATCTATCCAGCGATTCTTTCCTGAGACATTCTAACCACATGCCCATAGTACCGAAGATGTGAACTCTCAATTTGGAGAAGTAGTGGCTCTGCCACTTATAAACATTTCAACTTATAAACATTTCAAGACTTCATACTCCATAAATAAAACTACATTTTTAGTAATATGACTTATATAAAAATATATCGCTTAGTCATATATTTTTTAGTATATGCAATTCTTGATTAAGAGTCATATGCTTTTTGATTAATGATAATAATACACCTAGCATTCACACACCTCTTAATTAACAAATATCTAGGTTATATGAAACAACCAGACAGATATAAACAATCATTGATAAAGAATTATATATGTCATGTTTATATATATATACATATATATATATATATATATATATATATATATATATATATATATATATATATATATAATAGTAAAGAAGAAAAAAACAGTAGAAAATGCTGAAGGGATTTTCTCTCAGAATAACATCAAAACATTTATTTACAAAATAAGAATTTCCGCATTATTTGTATCGGCCGTGGATTGGCAGTATTGGTAGAGGGTTGGACGCCATGCTTTGCAGCATAGAGTTACGGCCCTTTAAGGTCTGAGTTCAAATCCCGCCGAGGTTAACTTTGCCTTTCATCCTGACGGGGTCGATAAAATAAAGTACCAGTAATGCAATGGGATAATTACTGGCCTTGTGCCAAAAGTAGAAACAATTATCTGTACCAGTTTCAGCTTGTAGGCTTCTTCATACGACGGAAATGTATAATACAATTAAATTGCATATTTATAAGAACAATAAGAATATGGGGAAAAAATGTTTTTACATACATATATCAAGTGGCCAGGAGGGAAGCTAGGCGACAAGTGTACTTCGCAAGAAGGGAAGCAGAGGAAAGAAAGTTCAAGCATGTTCTACAACGTGAGGACCAAAAACGTGAGGTGTTCAGGATTGCTAGGCAATGTGTCAAGGAAAACAGTGATATTGTCGGGGAGAAGTGTGTACTTAACGATGATGGCATACTTGCCATCACCGACGCCGATAAGAAGGTAGCTTGGAAGTGTCACTATGAAAGGCTACTAAATGAGGAGAATAAATGGGAGAAAGACAGTCTCCCCCACATCGACCCAATAGAGGGACCAGCAGTGTTAGTCGAGGGTAGTATAATAAGTAAGGCAATCAAAGATATGAAGACAGACAAGGCGGCTGGGCCTTCGGAAATAGTTGCCGAGATGCTGAAGGCATCTGGTACGGTGGGACACACCATGGTCACCCAGATAGTCAACCAAGTCATACAGAATGGGGTTGTTCCGAAGGACTGGCGTAGCAGCATTATCGTTAACTGTTATAAGGGTAAAGGAGATGCCCTAGATAGGAGTAACTATAGAGGCATTAAATTAATCGACCAGGTCATGAAGGTCACGGAAAAAGTAATAGCGCAACTAATCAGAGAGCGAATTGATCTAGATGAAATGCAGTTCGGGTTTGTGTCAGGAAAAAGTACCACAGACGCTCTTTTCATTGTACGACAACTACAGGAGAAGTACCTAGCTAAAAGTAAACCCCTATACTTAGCTTTCGTCGACTTGGAGAAGGCCTTCAACAGAGTCCCCCATTCCATTATCTGGTGGGCTCTTAGAAAACTAGGTGTTGATGAATGGCTTGTGAGAGCTATACAAGCCATGTATAAAGAAACAGTCAGCAAGGTTAGAATTAACAACGAATATAGTGAAGAGTTTAGTGTAAAAGTTGGTGTTCATCAGGGCTCTGTTCTTAGCCCCCTACTATTTATTATTGCCCTCCAGGCTATAACAGTGGAGTTCAAGACCGGCTGCCCATGGGAACTCCTATACGCAGATGATCTAATGCTCATAGCTGAATCAATAGAAATTCCAAACATGGAAGCACGGCCTAGAATCAAAAGGCCTTAAAATTAACCTGGCTAAGACTAAAGTTCTAGTTTGTAAGAAAGAAAATAAGGCGGCGGTCCCCTCCGGGAAGTGGCCATGCGCAGAGTGTAGGAAAGGCGTAGGTAGAAATTCCATTTTGTGTCCCAAATGCAAAGTTTGGGTGCATAAAAGATGTAGTGGGATCACAGGTAAGCTAACTAAGAACATAGATTTTACATGTGGCCGGTGTTCTGGGGCAATAAGTATCAGCAAGTGCCCATAAAATACTAGCTCTTTCAACTGCGCAGAGGGTTCTATAGAAATAGTGGACAGCTTCCGTTACCTGGGTGACAAAATCAGCAGTGGGGGAGGGTGCTCTGAAAGTACAGTAGCTAGAGTCAGAACTGGGTGGAAAAAGTTCAGAGAGCTTATACCACTATTAGCCGCTAAAGGGTTCTCCCTAAAAATGAAAGGCAGGCTGTACGATGCCTGCATACGAACAGCAATGTTGCATGGCAGTGAGACCTGGGCATTGTGTGCAGAGGATATACGCAGACTAGAGAGAAACAAAGCTTGCATGCTCCGCTGGATGTGTAATAGTAATATACGTGAACGACAAAGCATAAACGAACTAAGGAAAAAATTAGAAATAAGAGGGATCAGATGTTGTTTACTAGAGAGAAGGCTACATTGGTATGGTCACGTGATGCGCATGAAGGACGATAGCTGTATAACAAAGTGCAGGGCAATAAAGATAGACGGTAGCCACGGAATAGGCAGACCCAGAAAAACCTGGGACGAGCTGATAAACTCCGACCTCACACACTTACACCTCACCAAGACAATGTCACTGGACCGAGACCTTTGGCGGTACTCAGTAATAGAGAAGACCCGCCTTACCTAAATACAAAGTAAAACCTACTACAGTCAGTAGGCATCTCTAACAAAATACACCCCCGTCCCACCACCCCCACCCCATCCACACCACCCCCTTCTATGTAAAGTTATGTTGGTGCCACACCATCCAGGCCGAAACAAATGAGATCGTGTAGGTGTCACGACAAAAAAACACACAGTCCACGCTGTAATGTGGCCGTGTAGGCAACACGGTAAAAACCTCCCAGTCCCACACTGTAAATGTGGTTGGTGTTAGGAAGGGCATCCAACTGTAGAAAACCTGCCAGACAGTCCTATGCGAGCAAGACAATCACTCTTGCCTCAAGTGGGAAAACCCCCGTCCAAACCCATGCAAGCGTGGAACACGGACGTTAAACGTTGATGATGATGATGATGATGATGATATATAGAGAGAAAAGTTCACACTTTTGTCTGTAGTTTTCTTCTTTCTCTTAGTGTTGACTGCCACTATTAATGGTAACACGGCTAAGGTCAACACTCAGAGAAAAAGAAAGAAAACTACAGACAAAAATGTGAACTTTTCTCTATATATATATATATATGTAAAAACATTTTTTCGCCATATTTTTATTGTTCTTATTAATATACAATCTAATTGTATTATACACTTCTGTCATATGAAGAAGCCTACAAGCTGAAACTGGTACAAATAATGTGGAAATTCCTATTTTGTAAATAAATATTTTGATGTTATTCTGAGAGAAAATCCCTTTAGCATTTTCTACTGTTTTTTTCTTTTTTTACTATTTTATATATATCAACACGTATGTCACTTCTCAACATTCTCTCTCTCTCATATATATATATTTATATATATTATATATTGAAATTAAGTGAGAAAAAACTCTATTTATGGAAGTGCAAACAAGATAGACAAAAGGGGTGGGGGAGAGACGGAACAGAGGTGTGAATGATGAGGAGGGGGGAGAAGAAGAAGAAGAAGAAGAAGAAGAAGAAGAAGAAGAAGAAGAAGAAGATACACACTTAGAAGGCTAATTTAACAGAAAATAATATATTTTATGATAATGCTAAAGAATGGGTCATTCTGCTCACCTGATGAATGCCAATATAACAAGGAATATGATACTAAGCAGCCAACCGGCGCCATGGAAAGACTTGGGCATTGCTAATGCTCCAGTACCAACAATCAAGTTAAAGATGTAGATTAATCCCAACTGAAATATAGAAATAGAGAGAATGAAACATGAACAGATACTGTAAATCAAAAGTCAGGATTTGAACTAAACTATATTTAACTCTGGACATTTATTCTTTTGGTTTGTTATAAATTGTTCAATCCACACTGTAAAGTGGTTGTGTTGGTGTCATAACAAAAAGTCCACACTGGAAAGTGGTCATGATGGTGTCATGACAAAACGTACCCAATCTACACTGTAAAGTGGTCATGTTAATGACATGACAAAAAGTACCCAGTCCACACTGTAAAGTGGTCGTGTTAATGACATGACAAAAAGTACCCAGTCCACACTGTAAAGTGGTTGTCTTGGTGTCATGACAAAAAGTACCCAGTCCACACTGTAAAGTGGTCGTGTTGGTTTCATGACAAAAAGTTCTGTCTACACTGTAAAGAGGTCGTGTTGGTGACATGACAAAAAGTACCCAGTCTACACTGTAAAGTGGTCGTGTTGGTGAGATGACAAAAAGTACGAAGTCTACACTATAAAGTGGTTGTGTTGGTGACATGACAAAATATACCCAGTCTACACTGTAAAGTGGTCATGTTGGTGGCATGACAAAAAGTACCCAGTTCACACTGTAAAGTGGTTGTGTTAGTGACATGACAAAAGTACCCAGTCCACACTGTAAAGTGGTCATGTTGGTGACACAACAAAAAGCACCCAGTCTACACTGTAAAGTGGTCGTGTTGGTGTCATGATAAAAGTACCTAGTCTATTCTGTAAAGTGGTCATGTTGGTGGCATGACAAAAAGCACCCAGTCCACACTTAAAGTAGTCATGTTGGTGGCATGACAAAAAGTATCCAGTTCTCAATGTAAAGTGGTTGGCATTAGGAAGGACATCCAGTTGTTGAATCCAAGCCAGAAACAGTTCTGTATGGGCAAGAAATGGTTATCTGATCTAGCTTGTCTCACAACAGGACTTGTCTAACCCATGCTAGTGTGGAAAAAGGGATGTTAAATGATGACGATGTCGATGATCGGTATGAAAAATAAGGCATCAATGTGTGTAGTGAAAAAAATCCATTCTTACAATTATTATCATAGTCACCTGTATTGATTCAACCAAAAAGGTATTCCAGCAATTAGTAAAGGGCATGGGAGGGTGCAAGAGAGGGATTTATGAATCTTAGCTCTTTAGTATTTAAACCAGCCATGTCCGGCAAGAATTCTCTCACCTTTTTCTGTACAAACTGGCCGCTCATACTGATGTTAAGGTATTGTTCTCAAAATAAATAATAACAAAATCTCATAGATTCGATATTATGTGAGATAATTTTTTTTTTTTTTAAAAACACTTTAGTCTTTATTGTGTTGTATCAGATGAAAGAATGGTATTTAACTAATGTATTGGTACGCGATGGGGCCTACCCACAGCCCCGGTGGACAGAATGGAGAAGGCGTTTCCCCAGAGGACGGCAAGGAAGACGCGCTGGAAAAGCTACTCCAACTCGCGGGTTTCACACCTGCGGCTGGCCAGCTCAGCGCCTATGGTGGTGAGTAAAGAGGTAGCCCTGGGGCCGAGGACACCAGAAGTCTCCACTGCCTGGGGAACGACGCAAACCTGTTGGAGAGCAACCGGTATTTGAGGAGTTTGGCCCCCTCAGCCCGACGTGCAGCAGAACCTGGGTCAGTTGCAGACTGCACCAGGTTGCGGCTGCAGAAAGTGTCGGTGCAAGTGGCATCCCAGACGAGGGGTTTGGCCACCGAGGAACGGGAAGATGATCATGCCATCTGGCCTTTTGCCGTCCCCTCGATCCAGCCCCACTGGCTCGCGCTGGGAAGGGAAGCCTGCAGCATCCAAGCCATGCTTAATGACCTTGTTGAGGGCAGCATGGCGTGGAATGCGGCCGGCACTGTGGCGACAGAAAAGCGGGTGGAGGCCGAAAGAGTCCACGGTGGAACCGTAGCGACATTGGTGTGGCTGGCAGATCCGGAGGCCGAGCCTCAGGGAAACGCCGATTCGCAGGCTATGGTTGTCTAGCTGTGTGCCAGTGGAGAAGGAGGGCAGGGCATGGAGCCAGGCACCACTGTAGGTTTATAGGCCGCACGAAAACAAGCAAGGCGGTGCTGGTCGTGCTGGCGCGTGAGCCTGTCTGAGACCAGGCTGCACTGGATGGCATCCCAAGTGCGTTGAGGGGACTTGACGTCAACAGAGGGAGAAGGAGGAGGGACGTCTACTGGGCTAAGTACCAGCCGGTCCCACGTCTCACAGGCGGCCTCACGTTCTCTGAACACAGAGGGTTCTGTAAGATAAAGGCTTTACCGTGAAAATATAATTGTAAATATAGAGTTATGTAAATGGTAATGGGTTTTTATTTTTGATATATGATATTTTGATCTCAACATTTCACTTGTAATAGTATAATATAGCTTCAGACACAGTAACTCCAGTATAAACACAGGCAGGCATACAGATGAGGGTCAGTGGAAAAGTTCATAGGCTGATTATTTTGGAGTGATGCTAGAGCTGTGAAATCGTGCATGCATTAATTTCAACTCTTCTTATTAATAACTGCATTGTTTCTTTCCAGGACTATGTTGAAAAATAAACCTCATTTGGTCATTTCATGAGAGTATCTTGGTCAGCCTATAAAGGATAGAGCTGTGAAATCTTGTATGTATTAATTTCAACTCTTCTTATTAATAACAGCATTGTTTCTTTCTTGGGACCGTGCTGAGACTGTGGAGACAACAGGAGTACTCAATACATGGGAAAGAGCAGAGGAGTAGAGTGGGTAGAGAGTAAGGTTTAAACCCGACTATTTAAAGTTGTTTGGGCTTGTGTTCAGCCAGCCTTTTCAAGACTATATATAAATTTAAATAATTCATCATCATCATCATTTTACGTCCGCTTTTCCCTGCTTGCAAGGGTGGGACAGGTTCTTTTCAGCACAGCATCTCTCCATTTGTCACGGTCCTTCATCATCTCCTCTGTGAGCTTCAGCGATCTGAGGTCTGCTCTCACCACCTCCGCCCATGTTTTTCGTAGTCTTCCTTTACTGCGTCTTCCTTCCACTGGGATTTTTTGGCACTTCTTACTCAGCGGTCATCCTCCATACACATCACATGTCCATACCATCTCAGTCTTCTCTCCCACACACTACAGTTTATCCCTCTTATACACAGTTTCTCTCTAAACTCATCTATGCTTGGTCGTTCACGCACATTTACATTGCACATCCATCGGAGCATGCTTGCTTCATTTCTCTCCAGCCATCGCATATCCTACGCAATTGCTGCCCGTTTCTCACTACCATGCAGCATATATATATATAGTAGTTAAAAATTGGTGTAAAGTTCCATACAATTCAAAGATTATGGGGAGAAATAAAGTGTATTTAAAAGTTCTTTTCTTTTTTTAATAAGACAAAACAAATATTTCTATATTTGGTACATGAATTAGAATTAAGGGGGAGGGGGTGTAGAGGTAAAAAGTTCAAATTCCAGTGTTTAGGAATCCATTGAATGGTAGAAGTTTACCAATTTCCCATCAATTGAACAATGGAAACTTCTAGTTGTTAGTTCTAGTTGATGGTGCTATCTCCCAACACATACTGATACACTCTTTAAACCTATGGTGGGTGTGAGTGTGTGTGTGGTTGTGTTGGGTAGAAGTAGAGCTACTAACAGTTACAAGGGCAATAATGGTTTCTCATTTAGGTACAAGGTCAACAATTTTGGGAGAGGAGAAAGTCCATTAAATTGACCCCAGTGTATTATTGGTATTTTGATTTATCGACCCCCGTAAGGACAAAAGGCTAAGCTAACCTCGGCAGGATTTGAACTCAGAACATAAAGGACTGTAACTATATGTCACAAAGCATGTTGTCCGACACTCTACCACCCTTACAAAGATGGTTTCTTATTTAACCATTTCAATGATGGTTTCTTATTTAGGCACAAGGCCAGCAATTTTGGGGAGGGGGAAGTTGATTAACTTGACCCCAATACATTACTGGTACTTCATTTTATCGCCTCGGTAAGGATGAAAGGCAAAGTTAACCTCAGCGGGATTTGAACTCAGATCATAAAGGGCCGTAACTCTATGCAGCAAAGCATAGCATCCGAACCTCTACCGATATTGCCAATCCACCGCCCTTACAAAGACAATAATAAAAAGAAAAAGAAAAGGAATAAGCTAAATATGTTAAATGAAGATTTTAACCCTTTAGTATTTAAACTGGCCATGTCCGGCCAGAATTCTCTCACCGCTTTCTGTTCAAACTGGCTGTAACCAGCTGCTCATACTGATGTTAAGGTATTGTTCTCAAAATAAATAATATCAAAATCTCATAGATCCGATATTATGTGAGGTAATTCTGTAAGATAAACCTTTATCACAAAAATATAATAGTATATATAGTAATGTAAATGCTAAAGGTTTAAGGGATCATGTAGTGTGTGTGTTTGTGTGTGGCTGGTGGTGTTTACAAATGGGTTGATTCAACTGAGTAAAAGATGCTTCTAGTATTTATTCTGGTAAAATATCTGAAGCCCACCAAATAATTTTGAGAGTAAATGGGTTGTGTATGCTGTGTGTACTGGTATGAGTGTGCATGTGTACGTGTGTGGTATATTAGTTCAGCTCTCTCTCTACACACATACATTTGTATATATATATGTGTATGTATATATATATATATATACAAAAGGTAAACAGAGAGATTCAAAACAATTAAAATATATATAATATAATAAGGAAGGTGTGGTAAGATACCGGGTGGACCATAACCCACCAGAGTACTCAATATTTAGGGTAGTAGAGTGGATAATAGGAAAAGAGTCAGGGCTCCGACGGCTGAACTCCAGCCGTTTCGACAGCTAGATCCAAACAGTCCGGATCTAGCTGTCGAAACGGCTGGAGTTCAGCCGTCGGAGCCCTGACTCTTTTCCTATATATATATATATATATATATATATATATATATATATATATGCTAGTGTGGAAAATGGATGTTAAACAATATGTCAGGTCACTCTTCAGTGGTACAGGTAACATGTAACCCAGTGCAACCTGTGCATGGTCAGGTCATAAGCGACTAAACTGACAACCCATCAAGCTCACTTGGCGAGGAGGGTGATTTTGGACACCCTGTGGAATGAAAAACAAAACCTGTCAAAGGGCGAAGGAACTCAGCCATCCAATAAAGTATTTCTATTTTTGTGGAGTGAGACTCCTAGTCTTCGTTAAAACATCTCTCTAGGAGAAAGTCACTCTGATATAAAACCTTGCTGACTGAGAAAAATATATTTTCATAATGAAACAAAAACATTATTTTTCTCTATTTTCCTCTATGAATATATCATAGAGTTGCCATATATCATAGAATGTCAGACTGTGCTGTTTCAATACTTGTTAATCTTTCATCAATGACACTCATTCTGAACACACTAGCATGAAATAGACTAGAGTCTGTATAGTATTTTGCATGATGATCACTTGCTGGAGATACTCATTTAGAGTTAATTGAATCAACTCCAATATATGACTGCTATTTTATCAACACAAGAAGAATGAAAGCAAGGTTGATAAGTTGATAATAGTAGAATATGAACTCAGTATGCAAAAGTATTATACTAAATACTGCAAATCCTTTGATCCAGTGGTTAAGCCAATTCAACTGTTCTTCTGCCACATATTATATTAGTTGTTCTGTTGTATCGGTGGTGAATTGTTAGAGTTGTTAGAACATCAGATAGAATGCTTTGTGGTATTTGTTCCAGATCTCTGCTCTCTCAGTTCAAATCTGCCACGGTCAACTTTGCCTTTCATCCTTTCAAGGTCAATAAAAAAGCACCAGTCTAGTACTGGGGTGAATTCTTCCTCTATATCTCTTTCTCACTTTCTATCTTTCTCTGGAAGAAATCTGCTGTACTCCAGCCTGGAGAGGGATGGGCTCCGCCAGGCTTAAAATACCCAAGAAACACTGTATATCAATACGGTGCCTCTATGACTCTATCAGGAGTTATGGGACCATATCACACCACTGTTGTATTGGCTTCAGGAATACATAACAGTAATAGTAGAATCATTTCTTTAAAAGATGAAATCCTTAAAAATGAGATTTTCTGAAAAACTAAGTAATTATTTTAATATAAAAGTTAGGATATAGTTACAATTACCAAAAATTATTTTTCCTGGAAATTCTGCTAAAATTTGGAAAAAAAAACCTTTAGTGAAATTCTTAAATTTCCAATTGTGAATTCTGTATATTTCTTATCTTGTCATTGACAATGTTATTTTGAAATTGTAATGATTATTCATTGATCTTGTGATGTGTGTATGAGGTTGTACACACATAGATGCATCACACACACAAACATGTGCTCTCACACATACATACATGTATGTGTACCTTCTATTTAGAGTTAATCCATTTTGCTGTTTACATCTATAGTTCATTATGTATCACCATTTAATGCTCACTTTCCCTCCTAGTAAAGATCAGACAGGTCTACATAGACCAAGCCAGTACTGAAGCGGGGTTACTGATTTTCCAGATAGACCAAGGATCTGTGTCTCACTTATGTATTGTCTCATGTTCTACTGAGTGCATAGGGGAGGTTGTCATGTCTTTGACATAACTGAGGGTCCTCCCAAACCTTTGTTTGGCAAGCTTTCTACAGCTGGATACATTTCCTATCACCAACCACTTTACAGTGTGTACTGGGTGCTTTTATTGTCCAGTCTGTCTAATGGAGTTTTCCAGACATCCTCGGCATGTTATCACATAGATTAAGTTTTCAAAGTTGCAGTCACAGTTTTCTTTTATTCTGAAGGCTTGTACAGCTTTTAATTTGAAATCTGTTTCTTCAATTAGATATAAACGTTTTGCTCTTTCCCTTTTGCTTTAAAATTCTATTTTGATGTACAGATAAAAATGAATTATCTTCCTTCCTGTACCATAAGACATGAAGATGTCATTCACCTTTATTTTTTAGTTCTTCTTCTTCTTCAAAATCACTGTGGAGGAGATGTAGTTCTGGTTATTTCCTCTGCTGATGGATGGCTCAAACAATGCATGCAAAGACACAAGGTTTTCATTACAACTGGTCTTTATTGTTGCAGAGCTAAAATAATCCCCATCCCCCTCCTCATCATCATTTAATGCTTGTTTTTATAGCCAGTAAAGGTTGGATGGGTTACCACAGTATTCAAGCAGAGCTACTGACCTCTCAGATGTGAAAGGTCTGCATTTCGCTTATATATGTTTCTGCACTATACCAAATGTTCAGACAAGCTGGTAGCCTGCATCTCATATGATTCTATGCACTACTAAGTGCATTTTATCATGGCCTGAGCACCAGAAACATTGTTATGTCTTTGATTTAGCTGAAGAGTCCTCTTGGACCTTTGTTTGGCAAGTTTTCTACTGTTGGATGCCCTTCTTATCACCAACCCATTTTCAGAATGTGCTGGGTGTATTTATGATGTAGATCACCAACATTAGAGTTGTTGTCATACCTTTGACACAACTAAAAAATACTTTGACTTTTTTTGGCAAGGTTTCTACAGCAGGGTGTCCTTCCTATTGTCAACCATTTTACAGAGAGTGCTGGGTGCATTTTTTGTGACAATAGCAATTGAGGTTGTTGGTCATGTGGTTAGAAAAAGCTATCTCACTTACCGCTTTTCACAGGCACCGCTAAATTCCACTGCAGGTTACTCCACTTCCACGTGCGTCCAACTGCTTAACACCGGGAGCTGCCCAAAACTCGCGTCCACACCGTGTGCTGGTCACCACTAGAGAGAGGCCCTCTGCTCGCCCTTCCGGTCGAGCATCCTTCCGGCCAAAAACCCCTTCCGGTCGAGCACTCCCCCACCTCCGGCCACCGCACGCCACACCATACCCACACGCCCCCCTGATCTCAAGGATCAATTTCCCCCTCGTCCCTCTGCATATGAAAGTCTGCTGTCCAGGTCGGTGGTCTACGACTTCGTTGTGATCTTCGTAGTATTGGGGCAGAGCTCTGGGTTTCCACCTCATCTTGGGTTTCCTCTTCCTCGGAGTCCGTCGACACAGTGATTCTTCTTACATCCAGGACATGACGTGGTACCCCGTCCACGGACACATTGTTCTTTGAATTTACGGCCGTCACCGTTCCCCTTCCTCATTGAGATGTGCAACGTGCATCTGGGGGCTTAACCCAGACTTCTTCGCCCACCTGCACGAATGCACTCTCTCTCCCCACTGGCCATTGTGGTGGCATGCACGGGTGCCGCCACTCGTATTTGAATACTGCTCTGTGTGGCACCGATTCCTCGACCTGTCCAACCCGAGGAGACATATTGTACCAGAACACTGCCTCCATTGGTGAGATATGGCCCCGCTCCGCCATTGCCTTGATCGTCCGGTGGTGGCGCTCCACGATTCCATTCCCGCTCGGCCTGTGCGCCGCTCTGAAGAAACGGTCCACCTTCCATCCATCGAGCATCTCCCTCAGTGCCTCCGAGCGGAACGCTGCGCTGTTGTCCATCAGCAGTTCGTCCACAGGGCCCCGCTCCAAGAACACCTCTCTCAACATCCGCACGATTTCCTCGGCCGTTCCAGTCTTCATCTCCCTCCATATCGCCATTCGACCTGGTCCACAGTCGACCATCGAGAGGTATGTTCCCTGCCGGTAGTGCGTCACATCCACCGCTAATCGCTTCCAGTCGCGATCCACCGGGAGGCTTTCCGTTTCGTGTATACCCGGAGCGGGATCAATGGACTGACATCGGACGCAGCCTCTAACCCCCCCTCCCCCCCGAACACTGTGTCTGCTAACGTCCGAGTCGATTCTCCTGGCTAGGAACAGGCTCCTATCCACCCCCATGTGGTGCATGTCATGCAACCCCTTCAGGTCTAACTCGGTCAGCCGACACACGGCAGCTATCTCATCCTCTACCTCCTCCGGCGCTTCCATCCAGGCTTTCTTCACTCTAGTTAAGATGTCTGCTCTATTTTTCTCTGAGGGCACGAACACTACGCTCAGCTTCAGGTCGAACTCGGTGGCCAGCTCTCCTAACGTTCTCAGGCGGCGCTTTATCAGCATCTCCGCCGCGCCTCTCGTTCGCACTCTCTTCTCACTGGTGAGCACTGATCTTACCCATCCGAGTACAGTAGCCGAGTCGGTGCATATCTTGATGGTGCGCAGCCCCCACCGCAGGGTGAGGTTCACCCCTCTCAACACCGCGTCCAGCTCGGCCACATTGATGTGGCTGCAGTCGTCCTTCTTTCTAAGCCAGGCTGCATCCTCGACCTCAACACCTCCTATCTCCAACGTGACACCCAGCGCTATGCTGCTGGCATCGCACCACACGGTCCCGCTCTGTGATTCGGGAACGTACCAGCGTCCCCGCACTGGGTCGTCGGCCTTCACCCTCCCCACGATCTCCTGCATCATGGCCACCGTCCTCTCTCCCACTCTGTCACTCCAAGTCACCCCTCCCGCTCGTCTCTTGACATAGCTGCATGCCGTCCGGAGCCACCCAGCGATCGGGTAGTGACCCACCAACTTTCCACACACCGAGAAAAGCTCCCGCCTATTCATATTTGGGCCCAGTTCCGGAACTTCGTTTCCCCTCTGGAACACCAAAACGCCCGTCTTGTCTCGCCGTAGCCTAAGTCCCAGCGCGGCTCCTCCCTCCAATGCTTCTGATGGCTTCGCAGTCAGTCCATACCTCCACAAATGGCTCGTGACCTCCGCCGTCGACACCACCGACTCGTCCACTAGGATGTCGTCAATATAGGAGTTAGTAGCCCTCTTTATCTTGTCGGCCCTCCCCAGAGCGGTCTTGAGGACCGCCGCCATGATCTTCGGTGCGGAGCTCAGCCCAAAACGGAGCCTGGTCAGGCAATATGTCCGGCCCTTATACCTGACCAGCTGATACCGCCAGAGCTTCTCATCTACATGCAACAGCAAGTAAGCCGACTTTAGATCCACGATCGCTGAACCCCCCGTCATGCGTCTCCACTCACGCAGGGTTTCCCCACAGACATCCGTGACCTCGCCACCCGTGTGGCATGACACGTGCTCGTTCAGCTCCCGATAGTCCAGCACCGGCCTCACCTTGCTCTTCGTGGGTTGCACCACCGCCATCAACGACAATACTCCGCACTTCACCTCCTCCTTCCAGGGAAGCAGTATGCCCTCTTCGATCCATCTCTCTACTTCTCGCTCGAACTCGCTCCTAGCGTTTCCCTTCAATGTGTGTTGATAGCAGCCCACTTTGGTCTTCAGTGTTGGTGGTTCTCCCTTCCAGTACCACTCAACAACCCATCGCTGCCCATCAAACACGGCCTTGAAGTCTTTGTCCTGTACAGTGTAAGCGGGGTATTTCTCCTCGTGGGCCTTCTGGTTCTCATGACATGCACTCACAGCGCATACCGATGCAGCGGCGCCAAACGACACACCGACATTGTTCACCGTCACGCTCCCTAGATGGCCAATCGCGTCCATGCCCATAACCACGCCGATCCCATCCACCACACTGTCTACCACGATGGCGGAAAGCCTTATCCTCCTTCCCCGTACCGCTATTTCCATCTCGCTGCGACCTCGGCATTCAATTTTCCTGCCGTCGACTGCCCTTACGCTGCTCTTCCCTCCCCACCTCTGCACCACCCCCGCGGTCACCAGTGTCGTCGTACAGCCTGTATCCACGAGGGCTCGCTGTGGCTTCCCCCTCATGAAGACTTCCACCACAGGCAGCGCCGCTACTCGTAAGGGGCAACTACCGGCGCAGTAGTTCCCCTTGGATCGTTTCCCTGGTCGCAGTTAGTAGCCATGTGGCCTGGTCGCTTACACCGGTAGCAAATTATCTCCGGCTTTGACTCTCTACAGTCTCTAGCCATGTGCGGGCCCTGGCACCGAAAACAGCGCCCCCTAAACGCACGCGGACGGCCGCATGCCGAGGTTGCCTCCCTTTCACCATTTCGCTGCCAGGTGTCCTGAGCCTCCGTAGTTGCTATCGCCGCAAAACTCTTTTTGGCAACTTCCGCTATGATCCGGGCTTGTTCCACCAGTGAACGCATTTCCATCTCTTTATAACCCGGGACTTGCTGCAGTTTCACCGCTATGTCGTCCGGAAATCCATTGATGAACGCCAACCGCACCGTGCGTTCACATTCCGCCTGGTAACCGGCCAACATAGCCAACCGCCTTATTTCCGCTGCGAAAAGGTCGACGCGCTCACCATTCCACCTGATTCTCGCCAGCTTAGCAAAAGCCGCCAACGGTCCCTCGGCGAATGCATCCATCAGACGCCTCTCAATCTTCTGCACATCTCTTTGGCTGTGCTCGTCCAACTCAAGGAAGAGTACCAGCGCGTCGCCCTCGAGGTACAATGCCATGAGGCCAGCCACGTCCTCTATCTTCTGCAAGCTTGCGACCAGCCGAACCTTCCACAGCCAAGCGACAACATCACCTTCCCCGGTGAATGCCCTGATAGCTTCGTTCATCTGTAGTCTTGTCGCCATCTTCTGATTTGTCTTGCGGCAAGTGTTTTATTTATTTATTTTTTTTCTTCAGTCACCGAAATAGCTTGTGGTTAGAAAAAGCTATCTCACTTACCGCTTTTCACAGGCGCCGCTAAATTCCACTGCAGGTTACTCCTCTTTCACGTGCGTCCAACTGCTTAACACTGGGAGCTGCCCAAAACTCGCGTCCACACCGTGTGCTGGTCACCACTAGAGAGAGGCCCTCTGCTCGCCCTTCCGGTCGAGCATCCTTCTGGCCAAAAACCCCTTCCGGTCGAGCACTCCCCCGCACGCCACACACCCTTCCGGTCGAGCACTCCCCCGCCTCCGGCCACCGCACGCCACACCATACCCAGAGGTCATTGACTGAACTGAAGAGCCCTCTCTATCATAAGAGATGAGCAGTAAGGATAAATATGATGTCATGGGTGTATGACAAGTGTGATGGGATTTGACAAGGTGATGAGTAGGAGACTTCCAATAGCGAGGGAGATACTGTGATGATAACAGCTACTAGGCTGTTATTATTGGTGTGTCAAAATAAGATGCTGTAATTAGTCAAATAGCATAGGTCAACTGTGTTAGCTTTGGAGTAGACATCTGATAGCATGGGAGGCACTGTGATGATAATAGCTACTAGGCTGTTATAATTAGTCTGTCAAGATAAAACACTGTGTTAGACACAGCATACATATGAGATGGCATAATTCAGACATGTCTAGAAGTCACAATAACAGTGCTTGTTTTTTTCACGTAATATCCATGTTATCTTGAATATAACATTGCTTCCTTTATATCAGCCAAATACAAAGACACACATAGTTTCCACCTAGAAGACTTTTACATTGATTTATTTATAATATAAAATGGAAGGTGTAGTTAGATTAGCTTTGTTGCTTTTGTGATAGAAAATATAGAAATATATTGATGACTGGGTCAATAAAGTAGTTACTCCTAGAAAATATATTGATGTGTCAATAAAGTGGTTAACCCTAGAAATATATTGATGAATGTGTCAATATAGAAGTTAACCCTAAAATATATTGATGAATGGGTCAACATAGTTAACCCTAGAAATATATTGATGAATGGGTCAACAAAGGTAACCCTAGAAATATATTGATGTGTCAATAAAGTGGTTAACCCGAGAAATTTATTGATGACTGGGTCAACAAAGTTAACCCTAGAAATATATTGATGACTGGGTCAACATAGTTAACCCTAGAAATATATTGATGACTGGGTCAACAAAGTTAACCCTAGAAATATATTGATGACTGGGTCAACATAGTTAACCCTAGAAATATATTGATGTGTTAATAAAGTAGTTAACCCGAGAAATATCTTGATGACTGGGGCAACAAAGTTAACCCTAGAAATATATTGATGAATGGGTCAACATAGTTAACCCTAGAAATTTATTGATGAATGTGTCAATATAATTAACCCTAGAAATATATTGATGACTGGGTCAACATAGTTAACCCTAGAAATATATTGGTGACTGGGTCAATAAAGCGTTATATAAAACTTACTAAAAATTAGCTAAAAGCTACAAAACATTTATTGTAATTTATGCTAATTTTCCCCAGCATTTTCATTTAAGTTAGTTGACAACCCTGTATATGTATGCATATGTTTGTAAGTAGTTGTGTCTGGAATCCTATCCAGAAATATAATATTATGCCCCTTGCCCTGGAGAAGTCTGCTATCTATTTACTTTTGTTCTAGCACTCTACAATACCAGACTTTTATTATTATTATTATTATTGCTTTATGTCCTTACGGAGTCGATAAAATAAAGTACCAGTCACGCATTGGGTCGATAGATTAGCAGTATTGATAAAGCGTCGGACATGCTTTGCCACATAGAGTTACGCCCCTTTACGATCTGAGTTTACCTTTGCTTTTCACCCTTACGGAGTCGATAAAATAAAGCACCAGTAATGCACTCGCGTCGATTTAATCGACATTATCTTCCCCTCAAATTGCTGGCCTTGTGCATCAGTAGAGGGTCGGAAACCATGCTTTGCCGCATAGAGTTACGGCCCTTTATGATCTGAGTTCAAATCCCGCCGAGGTTAACTTTGCCTTTCATCCACGGGGTCGATAAAATAAAGTACCAGTAATACACTGGGATAATTGCTAACCTTGTGCCAAAAGTAGAAACAATTATTATCATTACCTTTCATCCTTACGGAGTCAATAAAATAAAGTACCAGTAATGCACTAGGGTTGATTGAATTCCCCAAAATTGTTGGCCTTGTGCCTAAACCAGAAAGTAGATTGGCAGTATCGGTGGAGGGTCGGACGCCATGCTTTCCAGCATAGTTACGTCCCTTTACGATCTGAGTTCAAATCCCGCCGAGGTTGACTTTGCCTTTCATCCTTACGGGGTTGATAAAATAAAGTACCAGTAATGCACTGGTTATTAGCTGGCCTTGTGCCTAAAGTAGAAACAATTATCATTTTTCTCAAAGGCATTCCAACTATAACAGTTGCTTGATGTATGACGAGTCCAACTATAACAATGTATGCTTGATGTATTGAGTGTATTCAATATATGTGTGAAAGTGATGTCCGAACGAGTATCCGCCATCACTAACTTGCTCTCCGCTTCTGGGTCCCAGCCGACAGTTGGAGAATGCATTGCCCCGGAGAACAGTGAAGGAGACGTGCTGGAACAGCCACTCCATATCGCAGGCCATTGTTTTCCTGTGTGCACAGAACCCAATACAACGTCATCCAACGTGCAGATGTATGTACACGACAGAACCCAGTATAACGTCATCCAACGTGCAGATGTATGTACACGACAGAACCCAGTATAACGTCATCCAACGTGCAGATGTATGTACACGACAGAACCCAGTATAACGTCATCCAACGTGCAGATGTATGTACACGACAGAACCCAGTATAACGTCATCCAACGTGCAGATGTATGTACACAACAGAACCCAGTACAACGTCATCCAACGTGCAGATGTATGTACACAACAGAACCCAGTACAACGTCATCCAACGGGCAGATGTATGTACACGACAGAACCCAGTATAACGTCATCCAACGTGCAGATGTATGTGCACGACAGAACCCAGTATAACGTCATCCAACGTGCAGATGTATGTGCACGACAGAACCCAGTACAACGTCATCCAACGGGCAGATGTATGTACACGACAGAACCCAGTACAACGTCATCCAACGTGCAGATGTATGTGCACAACAGAACCCAATACAACGTCATCCAACGTGCAGATGTATGTACACAACAGAACCCAGTACAACGTCATCCAACGTGCAGATGTATGTACACGACAGAACCCAGTACAACGTCATCCAACGTGCAGATGTATGTACACGACAGAACCCAGTACAACGTCATCCAACGGGCAGATGTATGTACACGACAGAACCCAGTACAACGTCATCCAACGTGCAGATGTATGTACACGACAGAACCCAGTACAACGTCATCCAACGTGCAGATGTATGTACACGACAGAACCCAGTACAACGTCATCCAACGTGCAGATGTATGTACACGACATAACCCAGTACAACGTCATCCAACGGGCAGATGTATGTACACAACAGAACCCAGTACAACGTCATCCAACGTGCAGATGTATGTACACAACAGAACCCAGTATAACGTCATCCAACGGGCAGATGTATGTACACAACAGAACCCAGTACAACGTCATCCAACGTGCAGATGTATGTACACGACAGAACCCAGTATAATGTCATCCAACGGGCAGATGTATGTACACAACAGAACCCAGTACAACGTCATCCAACGTGCAGATGTATGTACACAACAGAACCCAGTATAACGTCATCCAACGTGCAGATGTATGTACACAACAGAACCCAGTACAACGTCATCCAACGTGCAGATGTATGTACACGACAGAACCCAGTATAACGTCATCCAACGGGCAGATGTATGTACACGACAGAACCCAGTATAACGTCATCCAACGGGCAGATGTATGTACACAACAGAACCCAGTATAACGTCATCCAGCGGGCAGATGTATGTACACGACAGAACCCAGTATAACGTCATCCAACGTGCAGATGTATGTGCACAACAGAACCCAGTACAACGTCATCCAACGTGCAGATGTATGTACACGACAGAACCCAGTATAACGTCATCCAACGGGCAGATGTATGTACACGACAGAACCCAGTATAACGTCATCCAACGTGCAGATGTATGTACACAACAGAACCCAGTATAACGTCATCCAGCGGGCAGATGTATGTACACGACAGAACCCAGTATAACGTCATCCAACGTGCAGATGTATGTGCACAACAGAACCCAGTACAACGTCATCCAACGTGCAGATGTATGTACACGACAGAACCCAGTATAACGTCATCCAACGGGCAGATGTATGTACACGACAGAACCCAGTATAATGTCATCCAACGTATCCTTTTCTAAAACTATACTATTTGTAGCAGGTCGAGCGACGATGCGCGCACAGAATACTTCATTGACAGGTGTTCTGAAAGTAGGGTGGTACCAAAAGATAGTATATTTGGCTAAAAGGATGAGGGTGAAAGAAATGATTGAACTCTGAGAAACATTTGAGTTGATGAATGAGACTAAGATGTGTTTACAAAAGAACAAGACGTCCAAGCGACAATAACCAAGTTGGTTTATCAGAAGATTCCCAAACAAATTATATTATTAAAATGTCCTTAATGTTATACTTTGTGTCAACCCTTATGGTTAATAAAGAAAGCATTATTAAAATAACCAAATCATTCCAAAATAGGGAAAACATACAAATTACGCGTGTAAATTAAGAATGAAGTTTATTTTTTTTAAAGAAACAAGTGTTACATTCTAAAAGTGAAACTCAAAATTTATAGATTATTCTCGTATAGAGTCAATAACTAATTCTATTGTGAATAATAATAATTGTTTCTACTTTTGGCACAATGCCATAAATTACCCAGTACATTACGGGTACTTTATTTTATCGACCCCGTAAGGATGAAAGGCAAAGTTAACCTCGGCGTGATTTGAACTCAGAATGGCAAAGGCCGTAACTCAATGCGTCAAAGCATGGCGTCCGACCCTCTACCGACGCCATGCTTTGACGCATTGTGAATAATAATAATAAATATAGTAAAACAATATAATTGAGAATATGAAACTGATATAATGTTTAAAAAAACTTACCATTGTTGGGTACTGAGCCCCACTGCTTGTTAATTCTCCGGCCATTCTTAAATTTACGAGGGTTTAAAAAAAATATAGATGAAGATAAAAGAGGGGAATATGAGAAAAAAAGATGAGAACAGTTGAGAATCTGATACTGAAATTAGTAAAACTGGTCTTGTCAGCTGGTGAAATCTCTCTCGAGTGTATATGTCACATGAAGAATATTTAAATAAATATTATGTAATAATATAAGGAGATGACACTGCTATTTGGGTTACATCTACAATTACATCTCTCATGAAATGTTGGTTTTGTTGAAATTAAATGACGTACTCGCTATACAATATATTATCGAAGTAAAAGAAAATTTTTTTATCCTTTATTGACAACAATGAAAAGCTTATCATATATTGTCGTCATTTTACCAATTAAATTCTAATCAAGTCTGCTATCAGTTAAAAGTTCAGAGTTTTCTCTTGACAAAATTTAGGGAAAAGAAAAAGTCAAGAAAATATAATGAATACATTGTACGACTTTCGTTGATCTAAAAGTAAATAAACCTCCGTCGATTTCGACGACGAGTTACCCAGTTTGATTAAGAACGGCCCACTCATTAAATTAACACGTAAGTGGCTGAGTATTCCACAAACACGTAGAAAACTAATTAAGGCGGTGTTTGATATAATAATCGCTTTGTTTAAAACCATGATACTCAAAAATGGAGAAATAATTGAGTTTAGGAAGGAGTATTTCATTTTTTTCTTTCATTAATAATATGAAAAAGATATTCTATTTTAAAATGTTTTCAAATAAATTTATTCTAATAGTCATTTTATTTAGCATCATAAGAATGTACAGTAGTGGAATAATTTTCAATGGGTATGTAATTTAGACAGGGACCGTAATAATTAAAACGTAACACAAATATTATATCCAGTAGAAAATATAAACACACTGGAAATGGTTGGGTGAAAATGTAGTTCTCGGTAATATCTGAAATTAAACACATCATTAAAATCAAACCTGATTTCTTGCTTTACTTATGGTTAAGTACATAAAACATGAAATAATATACATGTGTCTATACGAGTCAAGCAAAACTGCGGAATGATATTTTGCATTATAAACAAAACAACTGCAATAAGTTGCCTCTGAAGAAATCAATCCCCTCGAACAACAAACACCAGCTTGCCTGACTTCAAACATCCTTGTAACCAAACAGCGATGCGTGGTTCACTTAAGTGCTCGCTACGTCGACCAGTTTCCGTCTAGTTGATGAGGACACACACATTGGATTCCGTATGTGTGAATTCATAAATATCACTACAGGAGCTATTGTCAACATCTATGAACTACAGCCGTTCTCTTGTCTCAGTACATAATATTTGGCACTACCATGCTATTAGCTGTCAGAAATGAAAGTTTCGTCAATCTTCTCAATCGTAAACATCGTTTATTTACGTATTGTGGAGTTACTTAAATGAAAATATAGGTGGCCCTTAAAAGGGCCAAATTAGAAAACAAATTTAAGTTAATTAGAAAACAAGTCATGGTTATCAAATAAATTGTATTTAATCATTTATATGTTCATAGTCATGGTTATCAATTTCATGTATAGGGTTGGTGAAAAAAATTTGATGTTGATAACTATGACTTGTTTTCTAATTAACTTAAATTTGTTTTCTAATTTGGCCCTTTTAAGGGCCACCTATATTTTCATTTAAGTAACTCCACAATACGGAAATAAACGATGTTTACGATTGAGAAGGTTGACGAAACTTTCACTTCTGACAGCTAATAGCATGGTAGTGCCTAATATTTCCTTCGTCACGCTTTTCTGAATCATATCTTGGAAGCCTGACGACCTATATCCCGTTGATATGGGGTATAGCTAGTCATGTGCCCTACCGACTGTTTCCTCATGTTTTTTTTAATAATGCCTTATTTTTAAAATGAAATTTTAGTGGGTTACATTTTCAAAGATGCAAAGCATAACTGAAAATTTTTTAAAGATTATTATTAATTTTTGGTAATTTATTACATCCATCTCGAGCGATATCCAATTTTAGTGGCCTAAATGCCACTTACTTCAATGTATGAGGCTATTCCAACAAATTTACATTCCCCCTTTTTTAGCCGTTAAAAGAAATATAGATTTATTTATTGTTTTTTTTTTGTGATTTATTTGCCACTGGGGCATAGATTTCTTTATTTGCCCCTTTTTTGTTTGTTTGTTTGTTTTTTTGCGATTTATTAGCCTTTTGGGGTCACACACAACCCCGTAGAAAGTGTGCGACCTTTCTGCCAGGGAGCACAGAGAGAGGGGGGTGCTCCCTTCTTCTCTTACCTGTACAAGCCGATATAGAGAGATGGCCCACTTACACGAGCCATTATTGCTACTTTCACCCATCTTTCATGGAATTGGCTGGGACTGAGTGCCTTTTTATCCACCTTGATCCTTCTTTCGAAGTGGTATCGGAAGAAGAGGACCATTTGTTGGCCGGCGACATATCCCCACAGTTTCCTCGTTGCAAACGCATCTGGGACATTTCTTTTCCAAGGGGTTTCCGGAATCCGTGTCTGTAGAGTCTTTCCCGAACGGGCAGGGTCCCTCGGTATAATAGTAAGTATTAGTGGTTGTAATAAAAATGCAATCAAAATGTAATAAATACATTCACTGATTTCTTTCCTTATATTATCAACAGAAGTTGGTATGTCACCCAAAGTTCGCTTTGTATGTTCCCGAATAGCAGTGAATTTTGATAAAACTGTTTCTAATTCCTTCTCCACAGTAAGACAAATATCCATGTGTAGTTGAAGAGGATAAGTATGAAAGAACAGTCATTTAAATTTACAGATGGACAGATGTGGTATTTGGCAGGGTTTGAGATATATAGAAAAATAATTATTTACAGAAAAAGAAAATAATAATAAAGAATTATTATAATTTTTTTTAAGATTTATATCTTTTTGGACTACACATGGTCCTCTTCTTCCGATACCACTTCGAAAGAAGGATCAAGGTGGATAAAAAGGCACTCAGTCCCAGCCAATTCCATGAAAGATGGGTGAAAGTAGCAATAATTGTTTCTACTTTAGGCACAAGGCCAGCAATTACCCAGTGCATTACTGGTACTTTATTTTATCGACCCCGTAAGGATGAAAGGCAAAGTCAACCTCGGCGGGATTTGAACTCAGATCGTAAAGGGACGTAACTATGCTGGAAAGCATGGCGTCCGACCCTCTACCGATACTGCCAATCCACCGCCCTTATTGTGAAAGTAGCAATAATGGCCCGTGTAAGTGGGCCATCTCCCTATATCGGCTTGTACAGGTAAGAGAAGAAGGAAGCACCCCCCTCTCTCTGTGCTCCCTGGCAGAAAGGTCGCACACTTTCTACGGGGGGGAGGGGGTGACCCCAAAAGGCTAGTAAATCGCAAAAAAAAAACAAAAAACAAACAAACAAAAAAGGGGCAAATAAAGAAATCTATGCCCCAGTGGCAAATAAATCGCAAAAAAAAACAATAAATAAATCTATATTTCTTTTAACGGCTAAAAAAAGGGGAATGTAAATTTGTTGTATAGCCTCATACATTGAAGTAAGCAGCAACTACGGCAAGTAAGCGGCATTTAGGCCGCTAAAATTGGATATCGCCCCATCTCGCGTTGGAGGTGGAATTTATGTTTTTCCTGTGGTTTTTGATGTGTTTTGAACGAATCTGACTTTCAAAACCATCGGAAATTATTCTATTTAACGGGTGTATGGGAGGTGACTTTCGGAGTTCTTGGGTTTGGAGTATCACACCCGTCTCATTTTGGAGGTGATATTTATATTTTCCCTATTGCTTTTGATGTGTTTTGAACGAATAAACCCACCAAAAGTGTCAGAAATTATTCGTTTTTTAGTCAACTGAGAGAGAAGTGGTGACGATGTAAAGAACTTCGTTCTCAGCGGACCACCTCCCCCAAACATCTCGAACGCCATAGCCTGGAGAAATAGTTTGTCGATAATTCCTAGTATTTCAGATTCATTTTAGATACTTTTGTTATTCTGCTGTCACTTTACTGTGAACCATTCGCTGAGTTTTATTCACACAGCAAATACTGGGATTCACACTAATAAAATTGATGAGACAAGATCAGTTACCAAATGTAGATTATAGGGCTTTGTACGCTACATAGGCGACGGATGAAGACGCATCCTTTCCCCTGTCTCATTTCTTCAATAAAATATAACAGATAATATAAAAAATTAAAATGTGTTTTGTATTGTGAATTTTGTAATTTGCTTTGTAAAAATCATTTAATAAAACATTAAAATGTGTTTTGTGTAGTGTATTTGGCAGTCTTTTGTTTTAAGTATCATGAAAGTGATCAACAATAAGACTTGGTTATAAAATTTTATTTGTAAATGATATACCGTTTCTTTTTGGTTTAAGTATTCAATTTATTTATGATAAAAACTGTACAAACATGATGTTATTTACAGTAACAATAATAATTGTTTCTACTTTTTGCACAATTATCCCACTGGTACTTTATTTTATCGACCCCGTAAGGATGAAAGCCAAAGTTAACCTCGGCGGGATTTGAACTCAGATCATAAAGGGCCGTAACTGTTTGCTGCAAAGCATGGCGTCCAATAATAATAATTGTTTCTACTTTTGGCACAAGGCCAAATTTCACCTGTGCATTACTGGTACTTTATTTTATCGACCCCGTAAAGATGAAAGGCAAAAATTAAAAAAAGTGAAACAAAAAGAAAGAAAGAATAGGGAAATGGTTTCTAGTTTAGGCACAAGGCCAACAATCTTTTGGGGGGTGGAGAAAGTCTATTAAATCGATCTCAGTTCGTTACTGGTACTTTATTTTATCGACTCTATAAGGATGAAAGGCAAAGTTAACATCGACGGGATTTGAACTCAGAACGTAATTATAATGAAAGTTCTTTTTGTTTTTCCTCTGGGATGTGTTCTTGTGCCTGTCACAGAGGAGTTTTTCCACTTTATTTCTCACTATAGTTCATATATTGCCAGGCACCTCCTGCACTATAATTGTTGGTGTGCCCAACAGCAAACTGCTAAACCGTTCAATGTTAGATCATAGTTTGCACTTCGTTGACCCTAACCATGCAATAACAAAACACAATAGAAGTGACATGAAGCAGAATAAAAGAAAATTATCGCGCACCGCTTACGTATCAATCTATTTTCAACATATTTACAGAAATGTTGCTAGGGCCGTTGTCACCAACAGAACGTGTTTAAGTATTCTATAAAATGCACATGACATTATTAGCCGGCATAATCTAATTTTACATTCATTAATATCAATTATAACATTTACTGTCGATTGGTTTAATTTTCACGACAGCTAAAAGGAGAAAATGCTGTGATTTTGTAATTTATGTTGTTAAAATTCTCCATTAATCAATACAAAGTGAAAATGTGTTTCATAATTCTTGAATCCAAAACCAAGGCACTAAATCTGAAACTAAATTAATGTGCTGATAGTGTAAAAAATATTAATATAAAAATGTTACAGTAGGTATAGCTACAGGAATTAAAAAACATGCAGAAGTGGAATATTTTTCATTAGGTACATAATTTAAGTTGATACCGTGTTTATCAACATGCTTATTAATTCTAACACGAAAGTCATCTCTGACCACATAATTTTGGTACCCTATGAAGCTGTTCATGTACCAAAGTAAGTCTTGCTCAACCATACAAAATTATTTAAAATGTTATTTAATAATTTTGAGTTTATAGTTGGATCCGTTTTTATTTTTTAGATTTTCATGTAACGTTTATCACAATGACAACTGCCTCGTTTCTCTGTGGAAGAACTATTTTAACCGTTTAAAAACACACGAAGACTATTAACTTTACTTTATATGTATCATTTATTTTCTAGTGTCAACATGTTCAATGTAATCTGCGACCTGGACACTGACACAGTTCTACTGCAATGGTCTCAGTTCAATTTACTTGCCAGACAAGTCCAACTCCGAAATATCTTATTTTTTCTTTATCAAGAAAACTGATTTTCAGGCTGAATCGGGAGAGCATTGACCAAATGCTTTGCAGTTGTGATCCCTTTGTTCTATGTTTGAATCTCACCGACATTGATCTTTTCTTTCTTTTGTAAAATATTTACCAGTTTAGTGCTAAAGGCGACAACACTACTAACTTTTCGTGGTCCAAGTTGCTTTCATTTTGTTCCGTTTCGGAGAATATGGCTGATGATTTTAATTGCTCATTTCTTTCATTATGGATTGGTAGTATCGGTAGAGGGTCGGACGCCATGCTTTGACGCATAGAGTTACGGCCCTTGCCATTCTGAGTTCAAATCCCGCCGAGGTTAACTTTGCCTTTCATCCTTACGGGGTCGATAAAATAAAGTACCAGTAATGAACTGGGTAATTGATGGCCTTGTGCCAAAAGTAGAAACAATTATTTAAACAACATTTCTTTTACTATTTTTTGTTTACAATATTACTGTTGAATTTAGTAACTCATATACAAACCTTTGAAGCATCATTTGACTTTTTGAAGTTAAAAAATGGAATTCCTACACGTCACATGTTTCCTACAAATGATACCGGTCAAGCTATATGCTTCCAAGATATATATATTTCTCTTTCACGCGCCTGTTAAAAAGTTAGATGGCCTTGAGCTATTTAGACAGATTTATGCGACAAGAGTTATTTAGAAAGAATGGGTCTGGTGTATTTGACTACATTTTACACTTCAAGACTGACAAGCAAGAGAGTGGGGAAGATATTTCCAAACCTGAGACCCGGCCTGGATACTTGCAACAGATTGGTCTCTACTAAAGCCACTCAAGGACCAGGTGGGGGTGTTAAACTGGGTGACTGATTAAGTCTACCACTCACGTAAGCCACAACAGCATTTGAACGCAGAATTCAAAGCGTTTGAACAGATACTGCAAGTCGAATTGTCTGACACTAACAATTCTGTCAACCGACTGCCCTCGACTGGTACTATATTTTATTAATCCCAAACAGTTAAAAGGCAGAATTAATAACTTTTCATAAAAAGCCAGTAGTGCTTATTCAACACATCTATTCTGAACCTAGTTACATAGCATTGTTTCTCATCGTTAGAAATAAACTAATGACCAATGATGCTATCGTTCACCAATTGCAATATAAAATCTCAAAATACTAATAAAACAAAAGTGATTGTATATCTTCACCATAATAGTTTGACTAAATAATATAGTCAGCATACACGTACACCAGGTCCGAACACAGAGGAGATGAAATCCCACTGTCATAACCCCCACACACACCATCTCTCTTTAATTCTAATATATTTCATTGTCATCAAATAAAATAAGTAACTTTAACTCTGTATGCTAAAGATCGAGTTGCGTCCCTTGCACTAACGTCGTGTGTGTTTATCCTACTGTTAGATCCAAGCAGAATTAACACTATTTTTACATCTCTAGTCCAGTCTTCAACAATGTACGGATGAACCATTGTCTATAATATATATATCTATATATGTGTGTGTGTGTGTATGGTTTCTTGGGTATACTAACAATAGACCTATCAGGAAAAACACAACGCGTCGCCCGCTCGATATATCAAACTCTCGATTGTATGGTTGTAAGTTCAGCTTAACCACTGGCCCATGTATGTATATATATATATATATATATATATATATATATATAAATTAATAAAATAATGAATAAACAAAGAAACAGTTCCTTATATTAAAAAAAATTCATCATTTTACGATCGTTTCTAGGATATATATGTGTGTTAGAGTTGGTATGCATATTCTAAAGATCTATGTACAATATTTATACAAACTATCAGAGGGAATATTCATACCTACCCATATATATGCTGTCTTCAGAAATAATGATATTTGTTTATTGAAAAAAACAAAGATTCAATACAATGGGTCTGTTTGGGAACAGGTTTTGAATTGACCAATAGAGAGATAGTGAGGGTCAAGATAGTAATATAGTAGTAGAAGGTAGATTTCAGTTTTGGATGGAAAAGAATATTATGAATGAAGGATTATTTTAGGGAAGAAATAGGTCTTATGCTGACCTCAGAAATAATTTTATTTGTTCATTGAATAAAACCAACAAAGATCTAATATATTCTGTCTGTTTGGTAAGAGGTTTAGAATTAACCAATAGAAAGTTAATAATTGGCCAAATGGTAAAATAGTAGTAATTGAAGCTTATTTTAGGAGTGAAAATAGGTCAGGTGGTCAGTAAAAGGTATACAAGCAGTTGCTGTTATAAAATAGTAATGCCAATACAAATATCTAAGGTGACTAAAGTTTTACGATAAGAATGTTAGTGAAAAAAATACATCTATGAAAAGAATATAAATTAATTTAATTGATGGGTATATTTATATTGATAAAATTATACTAATACATATAGATATGATAAATAAGAGTTAGATGCAGTTGAAAAGTGCTGTTAAAGATGAGGGGAAATTAAAAGAATATAAAAATAATATATATATATACTTATATATATTAATAGTAATAATAATAAAATTGAAGACTAAAATCCAGAGAGGGCTCGATAAGGAAAATATATATCAAATATATAATAAATATACTTATATATATATATATATATACATATACACACACACATATACACACATATATATATATATATATATACACACATATACATGCATATATACATACATATATATATATACACACATACACACTTACATATACATATAATTATTAGGGGGTGGGGATTAAATTTATTAGTGAGAAATAATAAATATATATAGTTTTCAAGGAACATAGAGTCATAACCTGATGTTAAAGCATTATATATGTTTACTTAATGATATCAGTTTTAGGAAATGATAGTTGTAAGAAGGAAAGCAAAATTATGTAGTTCATCAGTAGTAGAGTATTAATTATAGGTTAACTAAATTAAAAATAGTTTATATATTAATTTCTAAAGTGTATATTAATTAGGTTTATAATATTTAAAGCAGAATTATGTAGTTCATCAGTAGTAGAATATTAATTATAGGTTAACTAAATTAAAAATAGTTTATATATTAATTTCTAAAGTGTATATTAATTAGGTTTATAATATTTAAAGGTTTTTCTCAGTTTACGATTACACGATATTATTAATTCCTGTCGCTTATTTAATAGGATATCCTTAGATTTCATTATTTCAAAAAGTTCTTGGGAACATAATCTACATTCATATCTACTATTTTGATAAGGGGTGGCCCTTTTGAGCACACTCCAGGTCAGGTCATAATCTATATTCCTCTTTCTATAACTATTAATTATTTCAGCTAGGGATGTATTAGCTGGTGCGACATTTTTAAAACTATGTTTGTGGGTATTAAATCTTACCTTAAATTTGTTAGAGGTAGCTCCTATATATGAATAAATTGAGTCCTTAGTGTTAACTTTACATTTATATACTATGTTATTAACAAGGCAATTTCCTTTTAATGGACAGTTTGCCTTGTTTCTACAGTTACAACTTTTCGTGAATCCTGTATCTGAGGAGATATTATGGTTAGTTTGATGTACTGGTGGTATACTCATGGTTTTTTTACATTTATATGCATTATAGGCACTTATATTTTGTTTTATGTTTTTGGTTGTTGAGTAGGAGAATTTAACCGTTGATCTATTTAAGATTTGATGGTATTTGTGGTTTGGCGGGAAGTTTTTCTCTAGGATATTAAAGAATTTTTTAGGTATATTATCCTTAATTTGTAAATTAAATGGAGCATTATACCAAGTAACTCGTCTATTACGGTTTCGATGTTGTTTATTGTTTTTATAGGATGCATCCTGATGTTTATTAAGAGAATTATTGTTAATGACCTCACCACACACATTTTTAGTTAGATTTATTGATTTAGGTGTTTTAGCTTGTTTATTAGGAGTTTTATTATTAACATTTATTAGAGTTGTAGGATGAGTAGTTTTTTGAGAGTTACTATACTGTATATTAGAAGAGTTAGAGAAATTTGGTTTTATGTTGGTGTTTTGGGGTATAGTGTGAGTGGCATTTAGGTGTGTATGTTTCATTTGGTGTTTGTTGGTAATATTAGGTTGTATGTTTGTAGTGTTATTGGTAGAAGGTATATATACTAATCTATTTTTGTGGCCACTTCTAGCTAGAGCTTCGTTATAAAAGGTCGCATTTTTATCAAATACATCTTGGTTAGACGAAAGGTTAGAAATTCTAAGTGATATATTATATGCAAGGTTTTTAAGGATAGATTTAGGGTGATTAGATTGTGAGTATATGTAGTGTAAATTTTGGTTGGGTTTATGGTAAGGTTGGTAGATACCCGTAGATAAGTCTAATGTTATATCTAGGAGATTAACTACTTTACTTGTGTTTTCAAATGTAATATCTAGACTATAATAGTCTTTAAGGAAAGTTCTAATAAGCTTTTTATTAAAAGGAAACTGTCCATTAAAAGGAAATTGCCTTGTTAATAACATAGTATATAAATGTAAAGTTAACACTAAGGACTCAATTTATTCATATATAGGAGCTACCTCTAACAAATTTAAGGTAAGATTTAATACCCACAAACATGGTTTTAAAAATGCCGCACTAGCTAATACAACATCTCTAGCTGAAATAATTAATAGTTATAGAAAGAGGAATATAGATTATGACCTGACCTGGAGTGTGCTCAAAAAGGCCACTCCTTATCAAAATAGTAGATATGAATGTAGATTATGTTCCTAAGAACTTTTTGAAATAATGAAATCTAAGGATATCCTATTAAATAAGCGACAGGAATTAATAATATCGTGTAATCATAAACTGAGAAAAACCTTTAAATATTATAAACCTAATTAATATACACTTTAGAAATTAATATATAAACTATTTTTAATTTAGTTAACCTATAATTAATATTCTACTACTGATGAACTTCATAATTTTGCTTTCCTTCTTACAACTATCATTTCCTAAAACTGATATCATTAAGTAAACATATATAATGCTTTAACATCAGGTTATGACTCTATGTTCCTTGAAAACTATATATATTTATTATTTCTCACTAATAAATTTAATTCCCCCCCCCCAATAATTATATGTATATGTAAGTGTGTATGTGTGTATATATATATATATGTATGTATGTATATATGCATGTATATGTGTATATATATATATATATATATATATATATATATATATATGTGTGTATATATATATATATATATGTGTGTATATGTGTGTGTGTATGTGTATATATATATATGTATATATATATATATATATATATATAAGTATATATATATATTATTTTTATATTCTTTTAATTGCCCCTCATCTTTAACAGCACTTTTCAACTGCATCTAACTCTTATTTATCATATCTATATGTATTAGTATAATTTTATCAATATAAATATACCCATCAATTAAATTAATTTTATTCTTTTCATAGATGTATTTTTTTCACTAACATTCTTATCGTAAAACTTTAGTCACCTTAGATATTTGTATTGGCATTACTATTTTATAACAGCAACTGCTTGTATACCTTTTACTGACCGCCTGACCTATTTTCACCCCTAAAATAAGCTTCAATTACTACTATTTTACCATTTGGCCAATTATTAACTTTCTATTGGTTAATTCTAAACCTCTTACCAAACAGACAGAATATATTAGATCTTTGTTGGTTTTATTCAATGAACAAATAAAATTATTTCTGAGGTCAGCATAAGACCTATTTCTTCCCTAAAATAATCCTTCATTCATAATATTCTTTTCCATCCAAAACTGAAATCTACCTTCCTCTACCCATAATTTAAGGTTCTTCTACTACTATATTACTATCTTGACCCTCACTATCTCTCTATTGGTCAATTCAAAACCTGTTCCCAAACAGACCCATTGTATTGAATCTTTGTTTTTTTCAATAAACAAATATCATTATTTCTGAAGACAGCATATATATGTGTAGGTATGTATATTCCCTCTGATAGTTTGTATAAATATTGTACATAGATCTTTAGAATATGCATACCAACTCTAACACACATATATATCCTAGAAACGATCGTAAAATGATGAATTTTTTTTAATATAAGGAACTGTTTCTTTGTTTATTCATTATTTTATTAATTTATCTTGACTCTGTTTTCCGTTTATTTTTCACCGAAAGTAGTTTTTGAATGCATCTTCTCTTTTCATGATATCCGGATTAGATTGAGTTCTTCATACGGATTGAACACTACCGTAAACTTTTGGTAGATTTATCTATATATATATATATATATATATATAATTGTTTTACGCCGGCTTTTTCATTCTTTCATAAGTAACATATATCGGTCGCACTCCGTAGCAGTGGAGACTTCTGGTGTCCTTGGCCCTAGGACCTCCTCCCTACTCACCACCATGGAGTTGGCTACCCGCAGGTGACAGCCTCGCGAGCTGGAATGGCTCTTCCAACGCGTCTCTCTCATCATCCACCGGGGAAACACCTCTATTCTGTCCGCCAGCGCATGGGCTCCCATTTGTTTATAATAATGAGAACTGGAGAGATTGAGAGAGACGGGGGCAGTGAATGAAAAAGAGAAGCAGTGAGTGAAAGAGAGGAGAGAGAGAACATCAACGCCCACACACATTTTTCAGTTCGAGTATTTTGACTGAATTATTAGTAACAAGTTATCAACTATTTTTAGAAACTACGTCTGTTGAAGTTTCTAACTTTATGTTAGTTTTCAATAAATTTATATCCTCTCAACGATCCTATAAATAGATCATTGTTTACATTTTAGTTGATTGATAAGACTTCAAAATAATGGAAAACTTCGTTATCCTCGCTTTGTTGTATCTGATAGTACGTCTGTCATAAGGCAGATGTGAGTTCGAATCCCATGGCCGGCGCTGTCAACTTATTTCCGTCAAGGGAATTTTATTCTCAATTTGTTATGCTTAATTTGTTTCATAGTTAAAAAAAAAAAAAACGTGTGTTAAAGCTTCTAACTATAGGTTAAATCCCTCCCTCTATATATAGGGGAAAGTTGTAGTTTGCTTGAAGCATTGTGTATGGTATAGATAAATGGGGAATTTGAATGCAAAGACGCCTTCAAACTTCACATTTCTCTCTCTCTCTATATATATATATATATAGTAAAATAAAACAAGGACGATAGGTTACTACTTCATTACGTTCCTTGGTTGGTGACGCGCGTTACACACCCTGGATATATATATATATATATATATAATCGCCATTTTTCATTCATATATGCTTTCCTCTTTGCTGTGACCTGTCTTTTTCTCTTCCCTTACTGCTATCCTCTTTCTCTCTCTCCTCTCCCTCTTACTTTCACTCACCCCCTCTGCTAGTCATCCTCTCTCGGCTAGCCTCTTCCTCACACTTTCACTCACTCACTCTCTGCTACTCACTCTCTTCTCACTTCCTCTATCGTCCCACACCGTACGAGATTCTTTTCCTTGCTCACATCCGCAAGGCCAAGATGTGTCTTTCGTCTTCTCGTCAATATTCGTACGTTCTTATGTTCGAAATGAATCATTGACTTGATTTTCTCATTTTTTCCTCTCTTTACGTTGCCTCACCATTCGTGTTTGTTTACATGTCTCTCTTTCTCCACCCAATTCTTTTTATCCCAATAACTTATTTTAGTTATTGTATCGCCCCAGCTGGAGGTATATGGTCTGTAATGCGAAGAAATACCTATGATGGCTAGTAGACCACTGATGACGGATATCCTAACTTCTATTTCTAACTCTTCATTTATTATACTTAATTGCAAAAACACAGCTTGCCATTTTTCATATATATATATATATATATATATATATAGTATGAAATGTAATTTTGGTTTGTGCCAGGTAAAAGTACCACAGATGCTCTCTTTCTCGTACAACAACTACAGGAGAAGTACCTAGCTAAAAGTAAACCCGTCTACTTAGCTTTTGTTGACTTGGAGAAAGCCTTTGAGAGAGTCCCCCGCTCCATTATCTGGTGGGCCCTTAGAAAACTAGTAGATGAATGACTTGTGAGAGCTATACAAGCCATGTATAAAGAAACAGTCAGCAAGATTAGAATTAACAATGAATATAGTGAAGAATTTAGCGTAAAAGTAGGTGTTCATCAAGGCTCTGTCCTTAGCCCCCTTCTGTTTATTATTGCCCTAAAGACTATTACAGAAGAGTTTAAGACCGGCTGCTCATAGGAACCTCTATATGCAGATGATCTAACTCTCATAACTGAAATATGGCTAAACTAGAGAAGAAAATCCAAACATGGAAGCATTGCCTAGAATCAAAAAGTCTTAAAGTTAACTTGTCTAAGACTAAAGTTCTAGTATGTTGAAAGGAAAATAGGGCACAGATACCCTCTGGGAAATGGCCATGCTCAGTGTGTAGGAAAGGAGTAGGTAGAAATTCCATTCTATGCCCCAAATGCAAACTATGGGTACCTAAAAGATGTAGTGGATCACAGGCAAGCTATCTAAGAATGTAGATTTTATATGTGGCCAATGCTCAGGTGCAATAAGTGGCAAGTGCCCACAGGATACTAGCTCCTTCAACTACCCAGATGGTTCTATAGAAATAGTAGACACTTTCCGTTCCCTGGGTGACAAAATCAGCAGTGGAGTAGGGTGTTCTGAAAGTACAGTAGCCAGAGTTAGAATGGGATGGAAAAAGTTCAGAGAGCTTATACCGCTGTTGGTCACAAAAGGTTTCTCTCTAAAAATGAAAGGCAGATTGTATGATGCCTGTATACGAACAGTAATGTTACATGGCAGTGCGACCTGGGCATTGTGTGCAGAGGACCTGTGCAGATTGGAAAGGAATGAAGCATGCATGCTCCGTTGGATGTGTAATAGTAACATACACGAACAGCAAAACATAAGTAAACTAAGTGAGAAATTAGGAATAGGAGGGATCAGATGCTGTTTACTTGAGAGGAGATTGCATTGGTATGGTCACGTGATGCATATGAAAAATGACAGCTGTATAAAAATGTGCAGAGGGATCAAACAGAGTAGATAGACCCAGATAAACCTGGGACAACATGATAAAATCTGACCTTGCACACTTGCACCTCGTTAAGATAATGTCACTGGCTTGAGACCTTTGGCGCTACACAGTAATACAGAAGACCCACCTTCCCCTACGTACAAAGTTAAACCTACAGTCAGTAGGCACATCATCATCATCATCATCAACGTTTAACGTCCGTGTTCCACGCTTGCATGGGTTTGGACGGGGGTTTTCCCACTTGAGGCAAGAGTGATTATCTTGCTCGCATAGGATTGTCTGGCGGGTTTTCTACAGCTGGATGCCCTTCCTAACACCAACCACATTTACAGTGTGGGACTGGGAGGTTTTTACTGTGTTGCCTACACGGCCACATTACAGCGTGAACTGTGTGTTTTTTTGTCGTGACACCTACACGATCTCATTTGTTTCGGCCTGGATGTTGTGGCACCAACATAACTTTACATTGAAAGGGGTGGTGTGGATGGGGTGGGGGTGGTGGGACGGGGGTGTATTTTGTTAGAGATGCCTTTAACCAAATATACACCCCAACCCACTACCCCTACTCCATCCTTCCACTTCCACCCACACCACCCTCACTCTGTAAAGTTATGTTGGTACCACAGAACATCCAGTCCACACTAAAGTGGTTGTGTAGGTGTCATGACAAAAAGCACCCGGTCCACGCTGTAAAGTGATCGTGGAGGTAACACGGTAAAAACCTCCCAGTCCACACTGTAAACATGGTTGGTGTTAGGAAGGGCATCCAACCGTAGAAAACCTGCCAGATACAGTTCTATACAAGCGATCAATCTTTGCCTCAAGTGGGACAATTCCCATCTAACCCATGCTAGCATGGAAGATAGATGTTAAACGATGATGATGATGATGATAGTATATGGTTTGGTATAGTTCCGTAACTCCCGATAGAGTTGTAGGAATGCCGTATTGACATACAGCGTTTTGGGGGCATTTTACTCTTGGTGGAGCCCATCACTCTCCAGCAGACGTTAAAACCACAAGGATGATATATATTTCCAAGAGAAATGAACAGGTCTGCTTTTTCACCAAGAATTTTTTCATTTCTACCACTGCCCACTCTCCTCTATCCTTGTAATTCATCATCATTTTTACGTCCGCTTTTCCTTGCTTGCAAGGGTGGGACGGGAACTGATTCTGGCTTGATTTCTACAGCTGGATGCCCTTCCTAACACCAACCTCATTTACAGTGAGTGCTGGGTGCTTTTTTGCCGTGGCACCTCCACGACCACTTTGCAGTGGAATGATAGGGACCCCAGTCCCTATCATCTCATTTCTACAGCTGAGTAAACTGGAGCAATGTGAAATAAAGTGTCTTGCTCAAGGAAACAACACATCACCCGGTCTGAGAATTGAACTCACAACCTTTCGATTGCAAGGCCAATGCTCCAACCACTAAGCCATGTGCCTCTTCTTTAATTTCTCATTCTATTTTCTGATGAAGCGTTAAGACTTTTCCTACTATATCAAGCATGACACTAGTATATATCTTCATAGAACTTCATCTCTCTTTTAGGTTTTTACATTTATTTTTTTCACATACATATATCTATCTATCTATTTCTCTCTCTCTCTCTCTCTATATATATATATATATATATATACACACACACACACATTGGGGGCTGGATGCATTTTATTGTGGCACTACCAATTTAGAGAGTTGGCCTAGGTGCATTTTATTGTGGCACCAGTACCAGGGTGATCATTGTGTCTTCAGCTGGGTGGAACAACATCTTTTTTCAAACGTGTCTTTTATTAAAGTCATGACTGTGTTGAAGTTTGATCCTTTTCATTAAAGGGCTATCAAATATCCTTAATAAGAAAGAGATCAAAATCGAACTTAGTCATATCATGCCCTTCCTAATGCCAACCACATTTATAGTGTGGACTGGCTGTGGTAAAAAGCACACAGTCTACGCTGTAAATGTGGTTGGTGTTAGGAAGGGCAACCAACGTAGAAACCAAGCCAGAAACAGTTCTGTGTGAGCAAGACACGGTCATCTGACCTGACTTATCTCACAACTTGTCTAACCCATGTTAGCATGGAAAAATGGACATTAAAATGGACAACACTAGATCATTGTGTCCTCAGCCAGGGAAAAAAAAGCATTCATCATCATCATCATCATCTTCGTTTAACGTCCGTCTTCTACGCTAGCATGGGTTAGGCGTTTCATTTTTCAAATATGTATTTAGTGTTTAGAGCAGCAGATAAAATGCATTGTGGTATTTAATGGCCGAATCAGTTGGTAACGGTTGCTTCTGACAGGACCTACTGGAAGGATTGTTTGAGGACTCTGCCCCCATGATCCTGTCAGGAATAAGTGGGTGAAGAAGATTTAGGAAGGCTTTATACTTGACCTGTATTGTATTTCACTGACCAATAGAAAGACTAACTGGCAAAGTTAACTTTGACATGATTTATATTCAGAGCATGAATGAGTGTTATTAAATACCACAAGGGCGGTGGATTGGCAGTATTGGTAGAGGGTCGGACGCCATGCTTTGCAGCATAGAGTTACGGCCCTTTATGATCTGAGTTCAAATCCCGCCAAGGTTAACTTTGCCTTTCATCCTTACAGGGTTGATAAAATAAAGTACCAGTCACGCACTGAGGTCGATTTAATTGACTTTCCCCTCCCCCAAAATTGCTGGCCTTGTGCCTATATAAGAAACCATTAAATACCACAATGCATTTTATCTGCTGCTCTAAACACTAAACACTATGACACTATGAGAATAGAAATATTTTTAAGAACAGCACAAAATTGATGCTAAAGTCGTTACTGAAGTTTTTGTCTATATACATAAACTTCTAGTGAGCCTTCTGAGCATGTGAGGGAGTTTATTTCATGAGTAACTTGACTGTTAGCCTACCTGTGATCCCACAGCACCTCATGTGTTTATTGTACACACCAGGTACACTCTATGGAGTTCCTACCAACCATTTTCTATTTTTTTTGAGAGAGAGTTATGGTTTAAAAAAGTGATTATTATAACAAATACTGCCTTTATTAATTTTCTATGTGTTTGATGGTAGCAGAATCCTATCCTCTTTGCTACTTACTGTTGACTACTCCTGTGCACCTCTTACATATGAAGTCTAACAAACACAATTGACTATATAGAAATATGAGGTTTAGTGTTTATTGTTCCTTTTTTTAGTTCAGAACTTGACCTTTGCACCCTTTAATGCCTGTCAACTTCATGTTTGGTCAAGTCAAAAGTTATGTGTTTTTATCTGCTGCAGCTGTTTCAATGTATTCATGGACAGTGGACAGTTCACTCAAGTTTATAAGCTTACTAGCAGTGGTACCCGGCGTTGCACAGGATAAGGTATTTTGAAACGTGGGCCGCGAATAGACCTAAAAACTGCACGCCTGGACAATATGTAAAGAAAATAAACCGAATACTCTGATGGCTGGATAATCTTTAAGATTTTCCTCGATGAAGCAGGAAAAATGCAGGTTTTCACCTAATGCGGGGCCCTAGGGGATCAAGAAAATTATTTTTTTTTATGTGCATAATATGTCTTGAAATTTTGGGAAAATCGACTAGACGTAACGCCTCCAAAAAGCCCCAAGAAGCTGAAAAAATAAAGTCACCTAATGCGGGCCATAAGAAAGTTGGATTTTCTTTGCTCACGGTATGAAGTAGAGACTGACTAATACATAGTTACAATTTCAAGGAAATTGGTCTGACGTAACGCCTCAAAAAACCCCTAAAAATGTTAAACAACGCAGTTTTTCACCTAATGCATAACACTCCCTGAAACATAAGTAATACACATGTAAAGTTTGAAAAAAATCGGTTGGGTACTTCTCGAGTTTTAAGGATTCAAACTCACACACACACACAGACATCCTCAAGGAAGTGACGTAATGCAGACAGCCAGACATACAGACAGATATTATAAGGGCGCGACGTTATACGTATGTATCTATCTAAAAAGAGAAAGACTAAGAATTATAGAGCGAGATCGCTAAATCGCCTAATGTGGTCCCTGGGGCATAGAACACTCCCTGAACACAGAACACTCCCTGAAACAGAAAATTTGAATTTTTTTTTGCTCAGAACACTCCCTGAAACAGAAAATTTGAATTTTTTTTTGCTCAGAACACTCCCTGAAACATAAGTATTACATGTGTAAAGTTTGAAAACAGTCGGTTGGGTGGTTCTCGAGTTTTAGAGATTCGGACTCACACACACAGACAGACAGACATCCTCAGTTTTATATATATATATAGATCATTATATTAACTTCTCATTCATCTAACATTAACCTTTTTGATACCATCCCAGCCAAAACTGACCCTGGTTCTATGAAATAAAACCACCCATTTCAAATAATTCCTATATAAGAGGAAAAGAGGTAGTCACGGTTCTAGGACAGCATTCTTCACCATATGAGATGTCATCTGATGTACCACAGGGATCTGTTCTTGGTCCCCTTTTGTTTGTGGCATATATTAATGACATAGATGCCAACTTAAAGAATGCCACGGTACTGAAATATGCAGATGACATCAAGCTGTACCTTGAAATCAAAAGGACTGATCCTAAAATCTACAACTCTTTCCTACAATCAGGCCATGGACACAATTCAGCAATGGATCACAGACTGGCAACTGAAGCTGGCTGTGGACAAGTGTATCACCATGCATTTTGGGAGGAAAAATCCAGCGTCCACATACTCCCTCCACAACACTGATATCAAGAAGTCCTCTTGTGAACGTGACCTGGGCATTACTGTCAGCAGCGATTTGTGTTGGACAAAGCATGTCTCTAAAATTGTCAAGAAGGCCGAGGGTGTCTTGGCATCACTCAGCAAGACCTTTGTTAGCCGCTCTCCAGCCATCTATTTAAAGCTGTATACAGCTATGGTACGACCACACTTGGAATTCGCATCATCAGTCTGGAACCCCTATCTTGCTCAGAACATTGACCTCCTGGAAGCTGTTCAGAGATGTGCAACCAAGCGCATACCCTCCATCAGACACCTACCATGCTCTGAACGCCTTGATTCCCTGGGCATGGATTCATTGAAGCTCCGACATCTGGCAATGGACTTGGTAAACACCCACAAAGTTATTAACCATCTCGCCAACAACAACCCTGAGCACCTTTTTGATCTCCATGTGTCTAACACACATGGACATGCCTACAAAATCAGAAAACAGCACAGCTGCCATGACTTTCAGAAACATTTTTTCACGCTTAGAGTTGCTGAAGCATGGAACAAACTGCCTGCGTCAGTTGTTAGCTGCCGAGACACTGCATCCTTTAAAAACCCCTTCCATACACATACACACATGTGTATATCATGACTCATGCACTGTTCTTGACATTTGTACATTACCCTATGTACTATACATACACTTTTTGATGAGTTATAGTGCACCTGAGCACTGTACACAATATTTTCATTATTATTATAAATTTATATCTTTCAACATGATATACAAGAACTATATGTTAAGTTATTATATTGGGAATGGAATAATTAATCAATTCAGTAAATCCTTTAAAATTTTGCATTAATTAATTGAAAGAAAATATATTTCATTATAAATACAGTCATGAAAAGGTTACTGAATTCAGATTTAACAATTTAGCACTCATATTACTCTATATTTACTATTGTATTTTCATGGTAAAGGCTTTATCTCACATAATATTGAATCTATGAGATTTTGATATTATTTGGACTGGCAGTTGAGGGTCAAACGCCATGCTTTGTAGCATAGAGTTACTGCCTTTTATGGTCTGAGTTCAAATCCCGCCAAGGTTAAATTTGCTTTTCATCCTTGCGGGATCAATAAAATAAAGTACCAGTAATGCACTGGGATAATTGCTGACCTTGTGCCAAAAGTAGAAACAGTTATTTATTTTGAGAACAATACCTTAATGTTGGATGAGCGGCCAGTTTGAACAGAAAGAGGTGAGAGAATTATGGCCATGTATGGCTGGTTTGAATGCTAAAGGGTTCAACACTGATTTTATGAAGAGAAATTTTAATATTTTTTATTTTTATACTCATGTGATACACACAGTTCACATTAAGCCACCATCATGCTATTTTTATTTTACCCTGTTTAGGACTGCTACAATGCAGTTTGTTTATTAAAACTTGTCAAATGTGCCCTACCTTCACTTGAAACTATCAGATGATATCATCTGTATACTCACTGCCACTAATACTGCATGTGTGTGTGTGTTTGTTCCTCCATAAGATATGTTCAGTTCAACATTCCAAGAATGACCCAACATTGGGTGCCAGTAATCACATAGAAAGTCCAACTTCTAACCCTTTAAGCTTCATATTAACTGTATCTTCCCACACTCTCACATCTACCATAATTCCTACCTCTGTTTTGATAATGACGATGTTAGAAATATATCTTTATTTAATAAAATTTATCTTTATTGTATGAATTTCTTTATGTTATAGGTATAATAGTTGGATGCAGTCTGATGAACTGTTAAACTTAACTGCTTCAGAGAGGCTCACTCTGGAAGAAGAATATCAGAACCAAATCAGCTGGCGGCAAGATGAAAAAAGTTGGTGGAATGATTTTTTTTTATAAATCGTTTTGTAAACATTTCACATAATGACTGATAAGTTTCAGAAAGCTGGTACAATGATGTAGAAATATATAATGGACAAAGGATGACAAATAAAAAAAATCAAAGTAATGTTTAACCCAGTATATTTAGCAATAGGTTTGCTTATTTTAGGACTTGAGATAAGTATATATTACCTGAATATATGTGATAGTACCATGAAAAAACACATGTAAAACATGGTTGAGAGGACACTCCAGTCACAACACAGCAACCTCTCTAGTGCTGGTGCCACAACAAAATACACAGAGTACACCTTGTAAGGTTGTTGGTGATAGGAAGAGCATCCCCATGTAGAAACCTTGTTTGAGGTCTACCCTGGGGGCTCCTGCTGATTGGTTTTTACCATAAAATCTGTCCAGTGATTCTTTCCTGAGATATTCTAACCACATGTTAATTTAACTCTTTAGCATTTAAACCGGCCATATCCAGCCAGAATTTCCTCACCTATTTCTGTTCAAACTGGCTGTAAACAGTCACTCATATTGGTGTTAAGGTATTGTTCTCAAAATGAACAGTATCAAAATCTCCTAAATTTGATATTATGTGAGATAATTATGTGATATAAAGTGTTTACTGTGAAAATACAATAGTATATATAGAGTAATGTAAATGCTAAAGGGTTAAAAGCAAAATAAAATAAAAATAAACAATGATATGTTTACCCATGCTAGCGTGGAAAAATGGATGTTAAATGATGATGGTGGCGATGATAGTAATGAGGGTGATGATGATAGTAATGATGGTGATGGTGATGATGAGGATGATGATGATGATAGTTATGATGGTGATGGTGATGATGTAAATCAGAGGTGCTACTGTCCTCGGGGGGAGGCATTGAACAGGTCCAAGGGGATGCTGGGGCCTAAGGGGGTGGTAGAGATGATATAATAGTATATTAAATATCAAATGATATATATAAATATAGTCAAATAAAAACATATATTTATATATACATAATATATATTATATTATTTATTGTATATAAATTAATGATTTTTATTATCTATTATTTACAATTTGCGTGTAGGCAGGTCTCTGGAAATAGGGTGGTGGGTAGCCGTGAGGGGGAAGGGGGACGGTGGCCCAAAAAGTTTGAGAACCTCTAGCGTAAATAAAGGAGTGGCAAAATAAATAAATAAATACAAGTATGATTATAATAAAAAAGTAAAAACAAAACAAACAATAACAAAATAACAATAAATTATGGAAATCTAAAGGTGCCAAAATTATAAACCTTAGTAAAAAAAAACAAACACATCATTAGCTTATGAACTATGGGAGATGGTAGCAACAGTTTTTGAAGTAGAGTTCTTTGTAATATTCATATTTGATGGATATAAATTATTTTTATATAATGTCAATGGCATTTCGTGACATTTTCCGATTTTGTACATTGAATAAATTTAAATTTAACCGTTTCGTTACCAACCCGGAAAAAAGCAATGCCCAGCCGCAAGTAGATGCACTTAGGATAGTGTAATCCAAGCATTGCATCAATTATAGCACCAAGTTCTCGCTTTCACACACACCCCAATATGGTGTAGCCAGGGAATGAGGTGTCGGTATACCAGAGGTGGGCAGTGGGGCGCAGCTCCTGCCGACCTATAAAATGCTTCAAAAAGGTTGAGTTTATCACCTTTGCTGGCCAATAATAATAATTGTTTCTACTTTTGGCACAAGGCCAGCAATTATCCCAGTACATTACTGGTACTTTATTTTATCGACCCTGTAAGGATGAAAGGCAAAGTTAACCTCAGCGGGACTTGAACTCCGACCGTAAAGGGCCGTAACTCCATACTGCAAAGCATGGTGTCGGACCCTCTAACGATACTGCCATAGAAAATAAATAATTAGTAAAGGTACAACATTTATGAAGTTACAAAGATTGTAAATATTTGGTAAAAGCAAAGAGATCATGCATGGGTGGTTTATGCCTGGTGTTTAGGTCATGTATGGGTGGTTATAGACCTGGTGTTTAGGTCATGTATGGGTGGTTATAGACCTGGTGTTTAGGTCATGTATGGGTGGTTATAGACCTAGTGTTTAGGTCATGTATGGGTGGTTATAGACCTGGTGTTTACATCATGTATGGGTGGTTATAGACTTGGTGTTTAGGTCATGTATGGGTGGTAATAGACTTGGTGTTTAGATCATGTATGGGTGGCTATAGACCAGGTGTTTAGGTCATGTATGGGTGGTTATAGACCTGGTGTTTAGGTCATGTATGGGTGTCTATAGACCTGATGTTTAGGTCATGTATGGGTGGTTATAGACCTGGTGTTTAGGTCATGTATGGTGGTTATAGACCTGGTATTTAGGTCATGTATGGGTGGTTATAGACCTGGTGTTTAGGTCATGTATGGGTGGTTATAGACCTGGTGTTTAGGTCATGTATGGGTGGTTATAGACCTGGTGTTTAGGTCATGTATGGGTGGTTATAGACCTGGTGTTTAGATCATGTATGGATGTTTATAAACCTGGTGTTTAGGTCATGTATGGGTGGTTATAGGCCTGGGGTTTAGGTCATGTATGGGTGTTTATATACCTGGTGTTTAGGTAATGTATGGGTGGTCATAGACCTGGTGTTTAGGTCATCTATGGGTGGTTATAGACCTGGTGTTTATGTCATGTGTGGGTGGTTATAGACCTGGTGTATGGGTATTTACAGACCTGGTGTTTAGGTCATGTATGGGTTGTTATAGACCTGGTGTTTAGGTCATGTATGGGTGGCTATAGACCTGGTGTTTAGGTCATGTATGGGTGTTTATAGACCTGGTGTTTAGGTCATGTATGGGTGTTTATAGACCTGGTGTTTAGGTCATGTATGGGTGTTTATAGACCTGGTGTTTAGGTCATGTATGGGTGGTTATAGACCTGGTGTTTAGGTCATGTATGGGTGGTTATAGACCTGGTGTTTAGGTCATGTATGGGTGGCTATAGACCTGTTGTTTAGATCATGTATGGGTGGTTATAGACCTGGTGTTTAGGTCATGTATGGGTGTCTATAGACCTGATGTTTAGGTCATGTATGGGTGGTTATAGACCTGGTGTTTAGGTCATGTATGGGTGGCTATAGACCTGTTGTTTAGATCATGTATGGGTGGTTATAGACCTGGTGTTTAGGTCATGTATGGGTGGTTATAGACCTGGTGTTTAGGTCATGTATGGGTGGCTATAGACCTGTTGTTTAGATCATGTATGGGTGGTTATAGACCTGGTGTTTAGGTCATGTATGGGTGTCTATAGACCTGATGTTTAGGTCATGTATGGGTGGTTATAGACCTGGTGTTTAGGTCATGTATGGTGGTTATAGACCTGGTATTTAGGTCATGTATGGGTGGTTATAGACCTGGTGTTTAGGTCATGTATGGGTGGTTATAGACCTGGTGTTTAGGTCATGTATGGGTGGTTATAGACCTGGTATTTAGGTCATGTATGGGTGGTAATAGACTTGGTGTTTAGGTCATGTATGGGTGGTTATAGACCTGGTGTTTAGGTCATGTATGGGTGGTTATAGACATGGTGTTTAGGTCATGTATGGGTGGCTATAGACCTGGTGTTTAGGTCATGTATGGGTGGCTATAGACCTGGTGTTTAGGTCATGTATGGGTGGTTATAGACCTGGTGTTTAGGTCATGTGTGGGTGTTTATAGACCTGGTGTTTAGATCATGTATGGGTGGTTATAAACCTTGTGTTTAGGTCATGTATGGGTGTTTATAGACCTGGTGTTTAGGTCATGTATGAGTGGTTATAGACCTGGTGTTTAGGTCATGTATGGGTGTTTATAGACCTGGTGTTTAGGTCATGTATGGGTGTTTATATACCTGGTGTTTAGGTCATGTATTGGTGGCTATAGACCTGGTGTTTGGGTCATGTATGGGTGTTTATAGACCTGGTGTTTAGGTCATGTATGCAGAGTTATAGACCTGGTGTTTAGATCATATATGGGTGATAATAGACCTGGTGTTTAGGTCATGTATGGGTGGTTATAAACCTGGTGTTTAGGTCATGTATAGGTGTTTATAGACCTGGTGTTTAGAACATGTATGGGTGGTTATAGACCTGGTGTTTAGGTCATGTATGGGTGGCTATAGACCAGGTGTTTAGATCATGTATGGGTGGTTATAGACCTGGTGTTTAGGTCATGTATGGGTGTCTATAGACCTGATGTTTAGGTCATGTATGGGTGGTTATAGACCTGGTGTTTAGGTCATGTATGGTGGTTATAGACCTGGTATTTAGGTCATGTATGGGTGGTAATAGACCTGGTGTTTAGGTCATGTATGGGTGGTTATAGACCTGGTGTTTAGGTCATGTATGGGTGGTTATAGACCTGGTGTTTAGGTCATGTATCGGTGGTTATAGACCTGGTGTTTAGGTCATGTATGGGTGTTTATAGACCTGGTGTTTAGGTCATGTATGGGTGGTTATAGACCTGGTGTTTAGGTCATGTATGGGTGGCTATAGACCTGGTGTTTAGATCATGTATGGGTGGTTATAGACCTGGTGTTTAGGTCATGTATGGGTGTCTATAGACCTGATATTTAGGTCATGTATGGGTGGTTATAGACCTGGTGTTTATGTCATGTATGGGTGGTTATTGACCTGGTATTTAGGTCATGTATGGGTGGTAATAGACCTGGTGTTTAGGTCATGTATGGGTGTTTATAGACCTGGTGTTTAGGTCATGTATGGGTGGTTATAGACCTGGTGTTTAGGTATGTATGGGTGGCTATAGACCTGGTGTTTAGATCATGTATGGGTGGTTATAGACCTGGTGTTTAGGTCATGTATGGATGTCTATAGACTGATGTTTAGGTCATGTATGGGTGGTTATAGACCTGGTGTTTAGGTCATGTATGGGTGGTTATAGACCTGGTATTTATGTCATGTATGGGTGGTAATAGACTTGGTGTTTAGGTCATGTATGGGTGGTTATAGACCTGGTGTTTAGGTCATGTATGGGTGGTTATAGACATGGTGTTTAGGTCATGTATAGGTGTTTATAGACCTGGTGTTTAAGTCATGTATGGGTGGTTATAGACTGGTGTTTAGAACATGTATGGGTGGTTATAGACTTGGTGTTTAGGTCATGTATGGGTGGCTATAGACCTGGTGTTTAGATCATGTATGGGTGGTTATAGACCTGGTGTTTAGGTCATGTATGGGTGTCTATAGACCTGATGTTTAGGTCATGTATGGGTGGTTATAGACCTGGTGTTTATGTCATGTATGGGTGGTTATTGACCTGGTATTTAGGTCATGTATGGGTGGTAATAGACCTGGTGTTTAGGTCATGTATGGGTGTTTATAGACCTGGTGTTTAGGTCATGTATGGGTGGTTATAGACCTGGTGTTTAGGTCATGTATGGGTGGCTATAGACCTGGTGTTTAGATCATGTATGGGTGGTTATAGACCTGGTGTTTAGGTCATGTATGGGTGTCTATAGACTGATGTTTAGGTCATGTATGGGTGGTTATAGACCTGGTGTTTAGGTCATGTATGGGTGGTTATAGACCTGGTATTGAGGTCATGTATGGGTGGTAATAGACTTGGTGTTTAGGTCATGTATGGGTGGTTATAGACCTGGTGTTTAGGTCATGTATGGGTGGTTATAGACATGGTGTTTAGGTCATGTATGGGTGTTTATAGACCTGGTGTTTAAGTCATGTATGGGTGGTTATAGACTGGTGTTTAGAACATGTATGGGTGGTTATAGACCTAGTGTTTATGTCAAGTATGGGTGGTTATAGACCTGGTGTTTAGGTCATGTATGGGTGGTTATAGACCCGGTGTTTAGAGACCTGGTCTTTAGGTCATGTATAGGTGATAATAGACCTGGTGTTTATGTCATGTATGGGTGGTTATAAACTTGGTGTTTAGATCATGTATGGGTGGTTATAGACCTGGTGTTTAGATCATGTATGGGTGTTTATAGACCTCGTGTTTAGGTCATGTATGGGTGGTTATATACCTGGTGTTTATAGACCTGGTCGTTAGGTCATGTATCGGGGTTTATAGACCTGGTGTTTAACTCATGTATTGGTGTTTATAGACCTGGTGTTTTGGTCATGTATGGGTGGTTATAAACTTGGTGTTTAGATCATGTATGGGTGGTTATAGACCTGGTGTTTAGATCATGTATGGGTGGTTATAGACCTGTTGTTTAGATCATGTATGGGTGGTTATTGACCTGGTGTTTAGGTCATGTATGGGTGGTTATAGACCTGGTGTTTAGGTCATGTATGGGTAGTTATAGACCTGGTGTTTAGGTCATGTATGGGTGGTTATAGACCTGGTGTTTAGGTCATGTATGTGTGGTTATAGACCTGGTGTTTAGGTCATGTATGTGTGGTTATAGACCTGGTGTTTAGGTCATGTATGGGTGGTTATAGACCTGGTGTTTAGGTCATGTATGGGTGGTTATAGACCCGGTGTTTCTAGACTGTCGGAGATTGTGAATTAGGGTAATAGGATTTAGTTTGTTGTTGGTTAACAGAGTAATACATTGAATATACAAAGAGGGTAGGGCATGACTTATTTATGACAAAGAAGAAAATAGATTCTGGCAAGCAAGACCCGTAGGGGAAGAACACAAACATGTGTATGTATGTACACACACACACACACACACACATATATATATTTTAATACTCTAACAGAAAAGGCCTTAAGCGATACTCTGATCAACTCTATATCACTCAACAAACATTAGTATATACCTAAGTATTTTTCCAATTTAGTGTTTGGGGTGCTAACTAAACAGTATTTCGTGGATAGCTAGTTGTATTATTTTATATGAGACATAATTAAATAAATATCTCTTTCCTTACAGGCGATCGTTTCGTTATAAGATTTCTACAATTTGGGATAAATAATGTCCAGGTTATGTAGAAACTTGTATATAATCCATAGTTTTATACACAAGCGGGCCCTTATAAACTCATCAGTGGATGCCCAAATATCGATATAAAAATTACATCAACATTAATATTGATGGTCTCCTTCAGTGCTAAAGAGAGACTGGTAGATTCGAAAATCCAGCAGATATATATATATATATATATATATATATACTGGTGCCAGTGAACCACTTTTGCACCTCCTTACCACAGTTAATGGTTAATCACATATGGGCCAAAAGCTTCCTACACCACTTCATAACTTTCACCACCTACCAATAGAAAGCAAAATAATGAACTTTTGACCAATCGGACACAAGAACAACCGACACTCCCTCAGTGATTAAATAGTCCTTCTTTATAGACACACCCTTCAAATCCCTTCCCTCACCCACAGCACCAACCATACTCTATAGCCAACATCACCCTCAATCTTCACTTCTACCCATATTGCTTGCCATTATCCTTTCATTTCATCTCATCCCATTTTATTACACTGTCAAGTTACTTTCACTTTTTTATATTATTTTCCTTATCGTATCATCTTTTCATATCACTTTTATTTCCATATTGTTATTATTATTATTATTATGTTTTCATGCCTTTATCTCAGTATCCCCCGCCTCTCTGCACCTTCCTCCTTCTTCTTATTATTATTGTTGCTTTTATTCTTGTTATGTATCTATAAATACTAGTGCACTGTATCATGTACACAGATCAGTATTCTGAAGATTTGGTCGGGTATCGACTGTCATTAAAATCGAGTGACGTAGCATTTTACGAACAGTGGTTTTTAGACACTCCTGACTAATGAAACATTTGTTAATACTTTGAATAAACCCTACTGTATCTATGTTATTCTTCACTCATTTACATATATACATTTATATATATATATATATATATAGAATGTTTAAGTATCGAGAGAGAGAAAAAAGGAAAGATAAGCGATACATATATTTAGTTGCCAATAGCACCGTGTAACATATGTTTTGTTCCGCGGTTCTTTTGCTGGTTTGTTATATCCCATTATTATAAAAAAAACACTATTATTTAATCAGAAGTTTTGGGTTTGTGGTCAGGAGTTTGATATTTCGAAATTTTCATATTTTTCAAGAAAAAACACATTTTTTTAAAATTTATCAGTTCATATAATTAAATAAACAGAGTATATATTTATTTTATTACACAAGCTTATCAAAAGCAAACAAGTAAAAACAAATAACACTTATAAAGCAACTTATACATGTCTGAAATGACTGGATTTCCTGGATTTGTTGTTGTAGTCCAGGTCGCATTCCCGCACTAGCCCCCAGATATAGTTCCCTATCATTTTTTCATTGTAGTGGCCCTGGTACCTCCGCTCTATCTCTTTCACATCTTGGTGGAATCATTCGCCTTGTTCTTCTGAGTAGGCACCCATAGTGTCCTTGAATTTTTCCAGGTGAGCGTCCAGCATATGGAGTTTAAGCGACATCCTGCATCCCATGGCGCCAAAAGCCTTTATCAGATCCTGCACCAGTTGCTGGTAGTTTTCAGCTCTGTAGTTGCCCAGGTAGCCCTTAACAGTTCCATGTCTTGAAACAGTTCCATGCTGTTCTCTCAATCCTATTGAGCTTATTGGAGAACTCAGTAGACTCAAACACCTTCTTTATCTGAGGTCCAACAAAAATTCCACCTTTGATTTTGGCCTCAGATAACTTGGGGAAGAACTCAAGAAGGTACTTAAAAGCAGCTGATTCTTGGTTGAGAGCCTTCACAAACTGCTTCATCAACTCCAACTTAATGTGCAGTGGCGGCATGAGCACAATCCTGGGATCAACCAGTGGCTCCCACATGATGTTCCGGGTCCCAACTACAAATTCTGTTCGCTGCTCCCAGTTCTTTCTTTTGTAGTGGTCAGGGGTGGCTCTGCTGTCCCAAAGGCAGAGGAAGCATTGGAATTTGATAAAGCCTCCTTGGAGTCCCAGCCGGAAAGCCACCATCTTGTAGTCTCCAATGATTTCCCAATTGTACTGGTTGTATTGCAGAGCTTCCAAGAGGACTTTCACACTGTAGTAATCTTCCTTCAGGCAGACTGAATGAGCTAGGGGCAGTGTCGAGAACTTGTTTCCATTGTGGAGGAGGACAGCCTTTAAACTTGTGGTGGAGCTGTCTATAAATAGCCGCCACTCTTTGGGCACAAACGGCACCCCAATAACGTCAAACAGTCCAGGCACGTCATGGCAGAAGCAGAGGCCATCCCTAAGAGTGTAAAAGCCTGAGAAAGGTTTATGTCGACTTCTCTGACTTGTCACCTGCACTTCCTCCTTGACCAAGTTCCACTGCTTCATCTTGGAAATGAATGCTTAAAACACAACTTACCCTTTATTCAGGGTGCGAAAATCCAGTATCAATAAATCTCTTTAATACACTTTTTAACAATTTTATACTTTATTGCACTTTTATAATTTTCTTTAGGTATTACTCTTTATTTTATAATTTTAATTTAACCTGAAACATATATAAAAAAAATCATTTAACATAAGCAAATTAAACTTACATACAAGGTAAAATCCAGCATACAAATAATTCTAGTAAATAGCATAGAATTTTTACAAACCAAAACTTTTAACTGTTTAATAGCACTTTTTTTTATTTATTTGGGACCTAAGCAACACAAAAAAACTGATTACAAGCCAGGAACAGAGAAAAAAAAATTTTTTGTTACACGGTGTAGTTTGTGCAAATGTGCTCTATACTCATGCCTACAGGGTTAAATATTAGAAGCATTAATATTTAGTGGGCAAGAAAAGAAGCAGAGCGGTTATAAAAGAAATGAATACAAAGGTACTGATCATTTTTTATGTTTTTCATACTCTTGAGAAGCTCGTTCTGGGCGAAACGTACGTAGGTGCATTGTTATATAAACATGTTTTAACGCGATATATACTTCTTTGTATTCATTTCTTTTATATATATATATATATATATATGACTGTTGTAAACACTAAATCCCTCCCCCATGAAGAATGCACCTCCCAACATAGACTGATAATTAGCGACCTAATAGTCAGGACGAGACGTACTAGACAACAGAAGAGGACTATCCTCAGGAGAAAAATATGGAAGCTAAAGGACCCCACAGCCAAAAATAAATTCCAAAGCATATTACTTGATGCTTTCGACAGTAAGGAAGAGCAATTAGAGTCGTACAAGGTAGAGGAACAGTGGGAATTCCTGAAAGCAAACCTGCTGACGGCGGCAGACGAAGTCTGTGGCTGGAGCAGGCCTGTAGGCAGGAGGAGAGTAACATGGTGGTGGAACAGTAAGGTGGAGGGGTCAATTAAGGCCAAAAAGCAGGCTTGGTAAGTATGGCAGGATGGGGGAAGCAGAGAAGACTATCAAGTGGCCAGGAGGGAAGCTAGGAGACAAGTGTACTTCGCAAGAAGGGATGCAGAGGAAAGAAAGTTCAAGCATGTTCTACAACGTGAGGACCAAAAACGTGAGGTGTTCAGGATTGCTAGGCAATGTGTCAAGGAAAACAGTGATATTGTCGGGGAGAAGTGTGTACTTAACGATGACGGCGTACTTGCCATCACCGAAGCCGATAAGAAGGTAGCTTGGAAGTGTCACTATGAAAGGCTACTAAATGAGGAGAATAAATGGGAGAAAGACAGTCTCCCCCACATCGACCCAATAGGGGGACCAGCAGTGTTAGTCGAGGGTAGTATAATAAGTAAGGCAATCAAAGATATGAAGACGGGCAAGGCGGCTGGGCCTTCGGAAATAGTTGCCGAGATGCTGAAGGCATCTGGTACGGTGGGACACACCATGGTCACCCGGATAGTCAACCAAGTCATACAGAATGGGGTTGTTCCGAAGGACTGGCGTAGCAGCATCATCGTTAACTGTTATAAGGGTATAGGAGTAACTATAGAGGCATTAAATTAATCGACCAGGTCATGAAGGTCACGGAAAAAGTAATAGCGCAACTAATCAGAGAGCGAATTGATCTAGATGAAATGCAATTCGGGTTTGTGTCAGGAAAAAGTACCACAGACGCTCTTTTCATTGTACGACAACTACAGGAGAAGTACCTAGCTAAAAGTAAACCCCTATACTTAGCTTTCGTCGACTTGGAGAAGGCCTTCGACAGAGTCCCCCGTTCCATTATCTGGTGGGCTCTTAGAAAACTAGGTGTTGATGAATGGCTTGTGAGAGCTATACAAGCCATGTATAAAGAAACAGTCAGCACGGTTAGAATTAACAACGAATATAGTGAAGAGTTTAGCGTAAAAGTTGGCGTCCATCAGGGCTCTGTTCTCAGCCCCCTACTATTTATTATTGCCCTCCAGGCTATAACAGTGGAGTTCAAGACCGGCTGCCCATGGGAACTCCTATACGCAGATGATCTAACGCTCATAGCTGAATCAATGGCCGAGCTAGAGAAGAAATTCCAAACATGGAAGCATGGCCTAGAATCAAAAGGCCTTAAAATTAACCTGGCTAAGACTAAAGTTCTAGTTTGTAAGAAAGAAAATAAGGCGCCGGTCCCTTCCGGGGAGTGGCCATGCGCAGAGTGTAGGAAAGGCGTAGGTAGAAATTCCATTTTGTGTCCCAAATGCAAAGTTTGGGTGCATAAAAGATGTAGTGGGATCACAGGTAAGCTAACTAAGAACATAGATTTTACATGTGGCCGGTGTTCTGGGGCAATAGGTAGCAGCGAGTGCCCACAAAATACTAGCTCTTTCAACTGCGCAGAGGGTTCTATAGAAATAGTGGACAGCTTCCGTTACCTGGGTGACAAAATCAGCAGTGGGGGAGGGTGCTCTGAAAGTACAGTAGCTAGAGTCAGAACTGGGTGGAAAAAGTTCAGAGAGCTTATACCACTATTAGCTGCTAAAGGGTTCTCCCTAAAAATGAAAGGCAGGCTGTACGATGCCTGCATACGAACAGCAATGTTGCATGGCAGTGAGACCTGGGCATTGTGTGCAGAGGATATACGCAGACTAGAGAGAAACGAAGCTTGCATGCTCCGCTGGATGTGTAATAGTAATATACGTGAACGACAAAGCATAAACGAACTAAGGAAAAAATTAGAAATAAGAGGGATCAGATGTTGTTTACTCGAGAGAAGGCTACGTTGGTATGGCCACGTGATGCGCATGAAGGACGATAGCTGTGTAACAAAGTGCAGGGCAATAAAGATAGACAGTAGCCACGGAATAAGCAGACCCAGAAAAACCTGGGACGAGCTGATAAACTCCGACCTCACACACTTACACCTCACCAAGACAATGTCACTGGACCGAGACCTTTGGCGGTACTCAGTAATAGAGAAGACCCGCCTTACCTAAATACAAAGTAAAACCTACTACAGTCAGTAGGCATCTCTAACAAAATACACCCCCGTCCCACCACCCCCACCCCATCCACACCGCCCCCTTCTATGTAAAGTTATGTTGGTGCCACACCATCCAGGCCGAAACAAATGAGATCGTGTAGGTGTCACGACAAAAAAACACACAGTCCACGCTGTAATGTGGCCGTGTAGGCAACACGGTAAAAACCTCCCAGACCCACACTGTAAATGTGGTTGGTGTTAGGAAGGGTATCCAACTGTAGAAAACCTGCCAGACAGTCCTATGCGAGCAAGACAATCACTCTTGCCTCAAGTGGGAATACCCCCATCCAAACCCATGCAAGCGTGGAACACGGACGTTAAACGTTGATGATGATGATGATGATGATGATGATATATATGGTCAGAACTCGTCGTTCCCTGTGAAGTGTAATGTAAATGCCATTTTTCTCATCTCTCTCCAGCCTATCGGTCCATTCATTCATATACCCGTATCATCGCCCAGAATCCAATCTTTTGCTCTCTCTCAATGCTATTCTATAATTCTGTCTGGTTGTTTCTAAATAATCTTCTTGTATCTTAAAACCCCATTATTCGCTTATTATTACTGTTATATGCTTCTCCAATTATGCCCAAATTTCGAAGATTTCATTTAAACCCTCTCGCTAACTACCCCATACCCCTCCCACCCACCCCCACTCTCCACCATTATTATTAGGACCAATCATAAGTCAGCGGCCTATGCTATCACTCATGGTTGCTTGCCGATATGATGGATGGACTATGGAATTCTGGAGAGTCTGAAAAATCTGGACACTCAGTGACAATGCTAAAGATAAAGACAAATTCACCACATGCTGCCGGACGAAAAGACAAGGACTCCTCTTTGTTTCGGCCGCGGATGGCCAACATAACCCCCCCCCCCCCCCGCACCCCACCGTTCCCACCCACCAAACGCAATCCAAAACTTCAGAGTTGGTACCATGAATGTAGGCACCTTAAAAGATCACTCTAACGAGGTTGTAGAAATGCTTGAACATAAGGAGGTTGATGTTTGCTGTATCCAAGAGACCAGGTGGAGGGGTGGGTCTGCTAGATTCACTGTGGGTAAAAACGATGCTATAAGCTTTTCTGGGTGGGAAATGAAAATGGGCTGGGTGGGGTAGGAATCATGTTAGCAGAAAAATGGGTAGATAAGATAATAGACGTAAATAGAGTGAACGACAGAATAATTAAAATAAGACTTGTCCTAAATAGAACTACTGTGACAGTAATATCTGCGTATGTACCCCAAACCGGACTGCCTGGCGCTATAAAAGACAGATTCTATGAGACATTGATGCTCACTACCTCCCAAATAACCGACAGTGACTACGTAATTATTGCTGGCGACCTAAATGGTCACGTTAGACAACATTGTGACGGCTATGACGGAATCCATGGAGGCTATGGGTTTGGTACTAGAAATGAGGAAGGCTCCAGAATCCTGGAATTCTGCGATGCAAATAACCTAACTATCTGTAACACTAACTTCAAAAAACGAGACAATCACTTGATCACCTATAGATCAGGGGAACACGCCAGTCAGATAGATTATATCCTTACCAGAAGATGTGATAGAGTGTCTGTTGTAAACACTAAATCCCTCCCCCATGAAGAATGCACCTCCCAACATAGACTCATAGTCAGCGACCTCATAGTCAGGACAAGACGTATTCGACAACAGAGAAGGACTATCCTCAGGAGAAAAATATGGAAGCTAAAGGACCCCACAGCCAGTAATAAATTTAAAAGCATATTACTTGATGCTTTCAACAGTAAGGAAGTGAAATTAGAGTCGTACAATATAGAGGAACAGTGGGAATTCCTTAAAGCTAACCTGCTGAAGGCGGCAGATGAAGTTTGTGGCTGGAGCAGGCCTATAGGCAGGAGGAGAGTAATGTGGTGGTGGAATAGTAAGGTGGAGGAGTCAATTAAGGCCAAAAAGCAGGCTTGGAAAGTATGGGGGGAATGGGGAAGTAGAGAAGACTATCAAGTGGCCAGGAAGGAAGCTAGGAGACAAGTGTACTTCGCAAGAAGGGAAGCAGAGGAAAGAAAGTTCAAACATGTTCTACAAAGCGAGGACCAAAAACGTGAGGTGTTCAGGATTGCTAGGCAATGTGTCAAGGAAAACCGTGATATTGTCGGGGAGAAGTGTGTCCTTAATGATGATGGTGTACTTGCCATCACTGACGCTGATAAGAAGGTAGCTTGGAAGTGTCACTACGAAAGGCTACTAAATGAGGAGAATAAGTGGGAGAAAGACAGTCTCCCTCACATCGATCCAATAGAGGGACCAGCAGTGCGAGTTGAAGGTAGTATAATAAGTAAGGGAATCAAAGATATGAAGACGGGTAAGGCGGCCGGGCCTTCGGAAATAGTTGCCGAAATGCTGAAAGCATCTGGAACAGTGGGACACACTATGGTCACCAGGAGAGTAAACCAAGTCATACAGAATGGGGCCGTTCCGAAGGACTGGCGTAGCAGCATCATCATTAACTGCTACAAGGGTAAAGGAGATGCTCTTGATAGGGGTAACTATAGAGGCATTAAATTAATCGACCAGGTAATGAAGGTCACAGAAAAAGTAATAGCGCAACTAATCTGAGAACGAAATGATCTAGATGAAATGCAGTTCGGGTTTGTGTCAGGTAAAAGTACCACAGACGCTCTTTTCATTGTATGACAACTACAAGAGAAGTACCTAGCTAAAAGTAAACCCTTATACTTAGCTTTTGTTGACTTGGAGAAAGCCTTTGACAGAGTCCCCCGCTCCATTATCTGGTGGGCGCTTAGAAAACTAGGTGTTGATGAATGGCTTGTGAGAGCTATACAAGCCATGTATAAAGAAACAGTCAGCAAAACGAATATAGTGAAGAGTTTAGCGTAAAAGTTGGTGTTCATCAGGGCTCCGTTCTTAGCCCCCTACTATTTATTATTGACCTTCAGGCTATAACAGAGGAGTTCAAGACCGGCTGCCCATGGGAACTCCTATATGCAGATGATCTAATGCTCATAGCTGAATCAATGGCTGAACTAGAGAAGAAATTCCAAACATGGAAGCATGGCCTAGAATCAAAAGGCCTTAAAGTTAACTTGTCTAAGACTAAAGTTCTAGTTTGTAGGAAGGAAAATAGGCACCGGTCCCATCTGCGAAATGGCCATGCTCAGTGTGTAGGAAAGGAGTAGGCAGAAACTCCATTTTATGTCCCAAATGCAAAGTATGGGTGCATAAAAGAGATAGTGGGATCACAGGTAAGCTAACTAAGAATATAGATTTTATATGTGGCCAGTGCTCTGGTGCAATAAGTAGCAGCAAGTGCCCACAGAATACTAGTTCATTCCATTGCACAGATGGTTCTATAGAAATAGTGGACACCTTCCGTTACCTGGGTGACAAAATCAGCAGTGGGGGAGGGTGCTCTGAAAGTACAGTAGCTAGAGTCAGAACGGGATGGAAAAAGTTCAGAGAGCTGATACCACTATTGGCCGCTAAAGGGTTCTCTCTAAAAATGAAAGGCAGGCTGTATGATGCCTGCATACGAACAGCAATGTTACATGGCAGTGAGACCTGGGCATTGTGTGCAGAGGATATACGCAGACTGGAGAGAAACGAAGCTTGCATGCTCCGCTGGATGTGTAATAGTAATATACGTGAACCGCAAAGCATAAACAAACTAAGGGAGAAATTAGGAATAAGAGGGATCAGATGTTGTTTACTCGAGAAAAAACTATGTTGGTACGGTCATGTGATGTGCATGAAAGACGACAGCTGTATAAAAAAGTGCAGGGCGATAAAAATAGACGGTAGCCACGAAGTAGGCAGACCCAGAAAGACCTGGGACGACTTGATAAATTCCGACCTCACACACTTACACCTCTCCAAGACAATGTCACTGGACCGAGATCTTTGGCGCTACACAGTCATACAGAAGACCCGCCTTGCCTAAGTACAAAGCGAAACCTACAGTCAGTAGGCACCTCTAACAAAATACACCTCCGTCCCACTACCCCCATCCCATCCACACCACCCCCTTAAATGTGAAGTTATGTTGGTACCACAACATCCAGACAGTCCTATACGAGCAGGACAACAAATCTTGCCTCAAGTGGGAAACCTCCCGTCCAAACCCATGCAAGCGTGGAAGATGGACGTTAAACGATGATGATGATGATGATATATATATATATACATTTATATATATATATATATATATATATATATATATATATATAATATATAAGATCAAAAGATGGTTAAAAGAGTTCCATGTATTATATTATGCGCATTTCAAAAACAAATATCATCATGCAATAACATTTGTGTTTTCATCAGATAAAATATGTTGATTTAAAACTCCACTATTCACAAGTGTTTTTTAACCTTCATATCATGTCTTCCTATTTTATCTGATGAAAACACAAATGTTATTGCATGATGATATTTGTTTTTTAAATGCGCATAATAAAATACATGGAACTCTTTTAACCATCTTTTGATCTTATATATTATGTATACTCCAGTCCTACAAACTGTAGAGTGCTTCTTATCCGATATCTGCATTGCTTTATTGTACTACAATAAAACTCACCTCCTACATATATATATATATATATATATATTTATATTTATAGTTCAAGGAGACAACAAACAGAGGTACATTAGTTTCAATTAGTTTCATGCTTTATATCTCATCATCATCATCACCGTTTAACATCTATTTTTGCATGGGTTAGATAATGTATGGTGGTTATAGACCTGGTGTTTAGATCATGTGTAGGTTGTTATAGACCTTGTGTTTAGGTCATGTATGGGTGTTTATAGACCTGGTGTTTAGGTCATGTATGGGTGTTTATAGACCTGGTGTTTAGGTCATGTATGGGTGGTAATAGACCTGGTGTTTAGGTCATGTATGGGTGGTTATGGGCCTGGTGTTTAGGTCATGTGTGGGTGGTAATAGACCTGGTGTTTAGATCATGTATGGGTGGTTATAGGCCTGGTGTTTAGGTCATGTATGGGTGGCTATAGACCTGGTGTTTAGATCGTGTATGTGAGGTTATAGACATGGTGTTTAGGTCATGTATGGGGGTTTATAGGCCTGGTGTTTAGGTCATGTATGGGTGGCTATAGACCTGGTGTTTAGATCATGTATGGGTGGTAATAGACCTGGTGTTTAGATCATGTATGGGTGGTAATAGACCTGGTGTTTAGATCATGTATGGGTGATAATAGACCTGGTGTTTATGTCATGTGTGGGTTGTTATAGATCTGGTGTTTAGGTCAAGTATGGGTGGCTATAGACCTGGTGTTTAGATCATGTATGGGTGGCTATAGACCAGGTGTTTAGGTCATGTATGGGTGGCTATAGACCTGGTGTTTGGTTTTTAGATCATGTATGGGTGGTTATAGACCTGATATTTAGGTCATGTATGGGTGGTTATAGACCTGGTGTTTAGGTCATCCATGGATGGTTATATACCTGGTGTTTAGGTCATGTATGGTTGGTAATAGACCTGGTGTTTAGGTCATGTATGGGTGATAATAGACCTGGTGTTTAGGTCATGTATGGGTGGTTAAAGACCTGGTGTTTAGGTCATGTATGGGGAGTTATAGACCTGGTGTTTAGGTCATGTATGGGCGATAATAGACCTGGTGTTTAGGTCATGTATGGGTGGCTATAGACCTGGTGTTATCGCCATGTATGGGTGGCTATAGACCTGGTGTTTAGGTCATGTATGGGTGGCTATGGACCTGGTGTTTAGGTCATGTATGGGTGGTAATAGACCTGGCGTTTAGTCATGTATGGGTGGTAATAAACCTGGTGTTTAGGTCATGTATGGATGGTTATAGACCTGGTGTTTAGGTCATGTATGGGTGGCTATAGACTTGGTGTTTAGGGCATGTATGGGTGATAATATACCTGGTGTTTAGGTCATGTATTGATGGTTATAGACCTGGTGTTTAGGTTGTATGGGTGGCTATAGGCCTGGTGTTTAGGTCATGTATGGGTGGTAATAGAACTGGTGTTTGGTGTTTAGATCATGTATGGGTGGTTATAGACCTGGTGTTTAGGTCATGTATGGGTGGTTATAGACCTGTTGTTTAGGTCATCCGTGGATGTTTATAGACCTGGTGTTTAGGTCATGTATGGGTGGTAATAGACCTGGTGTTTAGGTCATGTATGGGTGATAATAGACCTGGTGTTTAGGTCATGTATGGGTGGTTAAAGACCTGGTGTTTATGTCATATATGGGAGTCTATAGACCTGGTGTTCAGGTCATGTATAGGTAATAATAGACCAGGTGTTTATGTCATGTATAGGTGGTTATAGACCTGATGTTTAGGTCATGTATCGGTGGCTATAGACCTGGTGTTTTGGTCATGTATGGGTGGTAATAGACCTGGTGTTTAGGTCATGTATGGGTGGCTATAGACCTGGTGTTTAGATCATGTATGGGGAGTTACAGACCTGGTGTTTAGGTCATGTATGGGTGGCTATATACCTGGTGTTTAGGTCATGTATGGGTGGCTATATACCTGGTGTTTAGGTCATGTATGGGGAGTTATAGACCTGGTGTTTAGGTCATGTATGGATGGCTATATACCTGGTGTTTAGGTCATGTATGGGGAGTTATAGACCTGGTTTTTAGGTCATGTATGGGTGGCTATATACCTGGTGTTTAGGTCATGTATGGGGAGTTATAGACCTGGTGTTTAGGTCATGTATGGGCGATAATAGACCTGGCGTTTAGATCATGTATGGAGAGTTACAGACCTGGTGTTTAGATCATGTATGGGGAGTTACAGACCTGGTGTTTAGATCATGTATGGGGAGTTACAGACCTGGTGTTTAGATCATGTATGGGGAGTTACAGACCTGGTGTTTAGATCATGTATGGGGAGTTACAGACCTGGTGTTTAGTTCATGTATGGGGAGTTACAGACCTGGTGTTTAGATCATGTATGGGTAGTTACAGACCTGGTCTTTTGATAATGTACAAGACAAGTTTGACCAGTTAGCCTTGTTGCACCTTGCTCAAACAGCACTGTATTTTGACTGGGAATAATAAAACGGGATGCCCTTCCTAATACCAACCATATTTTCAGTATATATCTATATATTTCCACTCAGGTATCAAATAATCATACCCCCCCCACTTATTAATTTTTCCTTTAAAATGAGTGGTTTTATTTCATAGAACCAGAGCAGGTTTTGGCTGGGTCGGTAACTAAATGGTTTATCCTTTCATGACCACATTTCTAATCAAATATACTCTATTCCAATTAATTAATGAAGAATTTCGAAGGATTTACTAAAATTATTCATTATTTCATTACAAAGATAGTAACTTAATGTAGGGTTCTTATATAAAATTATGCTGGGAGAATTTAATCTAAATTGAAAACCTTTAAAATGGGTGGCTTTATTTCATAGAACCAGAGCAGGTTTTGGCTGGGCTGGCAACAAAAGGGTTAAAACAAGAATGATTTTATTAATTGCACTAATGCCAAAGGAAGAATCTTGTAATTTTTATGTCTTAGCTAGAGAAGGAAGGTCAGTATCCATGACCTTTGTAGATATTTTACAACTTGTGAGAGAAAAGGAAGGAAGAAACAACACTTCCACATAGATGCTGTAGGAGGCAGCATATCACACTATCAAGTTATTCTTATCTTTAAAATGAGTGATTTTATTTCATAGAACCAGAGCTGGTTTTGACTGGGTAGGCAAGAAAGGGTTAAAAGTAAGTACTGAGGTCAATATGATTGAAGGTAGTTTCTCCCACTATGACTGGTCAAATGATTTAGACCAGTAAAAAAATAAAAGAATATTTATATTTTATATACTTTGTTTTCAGAATGTACTTTCATTATACTGGACTATGAGATGTACAAGGAGAATGGTGATGAAGTAGGTAAGTCATCATCATCATCATCATCATCATCATCACCACCATCACCATCATCATCATCATCATCATCACCACCATCACCATCATCATCATCACCGTCATCATCATCATCATCACCACCACCATCATCATCACCATCATCACCACCACCACCATCACCATCATCATCATCATCACCACTATCATTATCACCACCACCACCATTACCATCACAACCACCACATCCACCACCATCACCATTGCTGATACTCATTTTCACCTGAGTATACTGGAGCAGCCTGAAATGAAGTGTTTTGCTCAAGAACACAACACACAACCCAGTACAGCAATTGAACCCACAACATTATGATCGTAAGTCCAACACACTTACCACTAGGCCACACACCTCCATGACATAACCATGACACTCAATAATTTCTCCACAGACCATCAACTTTCTGGAATATAGTTTCCATCCATGCTTTATCCTCTAGATGTCAATTTATGGATGTTTAAACTAAACATCAGCTTTATTAATCTCAACAATATCAGAATACCTGCAAAGGACATTGACACCAACCCTCTTCTGACTATACAAGGGTTTGCTGAAAAGTTCATAGACTATCTGGAGAAGGAAGTGACATATCATCTCTTCTTTGTGAGCCATCCCTCAATTGAAGTTGAAACATGCACAAAGTTCTTGTTCCTGGCTTCCTAATCTCTCATCGCAGCAAGAATATCATATCTAGTAAGGCCAGTGTCCCTTGCTAACTGAGTCCTGATGGTTATGTTTAGATGTCCCACTCAGCGCTTTGCATCTGGTGACCAGAGAAGCAGTTTCCCTGCAGGTTCCTCATGGCAGGAAACATAACCAGCAAGAGTCAAATGATTGGATCAAACTTCCAATGAAATTCATGGCTGATCACTATAAAGAACTTTGTTAGTAATGTGTCTTTGCCATGAAATGTTGAACACCACATGTAACATCTTAGTGTAGTAACCCTCAAGTCTCCTTCAGTGAGCAATATTGAGAGTCCAGGATTCTGGATCATATTGTAAGATGGTTTTGACTGTATGTTTACCTTGACACGTCTGGAATTACAAGTTATAAAAAAATTATCATCTAATCCTGAAGTCTTTTATTAAGTGACACTGTCATTTTAAACATTTTTTGTTATTATAATACCAATTTGAAATGACTGGACATCCAAACAATGCATAATAAAGAATTAGACATAGAGTTTTATTCATAAATTTTTCAGTCTAAAAAACTCTCATCAGTGAATATAAGATATCTTGTTTTATCAGTCGAAGTTTGTAAAAGCCAAGGTCAGATTATAGATGTTAAAGTATATATTTTCTTTTTCCTCTCCTAATAGCTTTGAGGATGATTGCAACTAAAACTTATGTGTTTTCAAACTTTGACTGATAAAACAAATGAGAGTCTTTTAGACTGAAAAATTTATGAATAAAACACTACATTTAATTCTTTATTATACATTGTTTGACCTTCCAGTCATGTGAAATTATTATTATAATGTCACAATGCTTTGAAAAACTACCTCGAAACTTAATAATATATTTTTTATCATGCTTTTTTATTTCTTTGATTTTATAGAGTCAATGATTGGAGATATAAATTTGTTCTTCAATGAGCCTGATATGGAAGATTCTGCTGAAATTGAAGTTATGATAGCAGGTTAGTAATATTACACCAACCACCGTCGAGACCTCAGACAGCCGAGCTCCTCAGCAAAATCAGAACATCAGCATGAGTCCTGCGAGGTGGGGTGGCTGTCTACGAAACGCTGCCCTGACTTAGGCATTGAGTCTGTCACCCTCTCTCCTTCCCCCTCTCTTTCTTTCGCTGCCTAATAGACCTTGCTCTTTCCCTATTTTTCTTCACATTCTGGCATTTATAGTCCTTTCCTTTACTTTCCTATAGTCAGATCTGCCCTTCTTTACCCCTCCCTCCTTTTTCATTATTTCATTTTGTTTTTATCTTTTTCCATCATTGTATAACTTCTATCTGTAAAATATAGTTGACATAATATGTTTATGTATGACAGATAATGAAAATAAAATAAGAGACTATATTGTAACATTAAAAAAATATATTTAAAAAACAACAAAGGTTTGCTTCCTATTACATCTAGTTGTTTGAATAATATTTGCTGGTGTTGGCGCAAGCAATAAATAAAATGGTTGTCCTATTTAAAAAACTTTTTTCCTAAAAGGAATACCAATTTATTTACTGTATTGGCCAACTGCATCAACCAAAACAAAAGGCTGAAACACTTGCTTGAGGCGGGTGTTTCTTCTCTGAAGACCTTCTGCTGTCCAGCTCTCCTGAGAGTTTCTTCTCTGAAGACCTTCTGCTGTCCAGTTCTCCTGAGAGTTTCTTCTCTGACGACCTTCTGCTGTCCAGCTCTCCTGAGAGTTTCTTCTCTGATGACTTTCTTCTGTCCAGCTCTCCTGAGAGTTTCTTCTCTGATGACCTTCTTCTGTCCAGCTCTCCTGAGAGTTTCTTCTCTGATGACCTTCTTCTGTCCAGCTCTCCTGAGAGTTTCTTCTCTGATGACCTTCTTCTGTCCAGCTCTCCTGAGAGTTTCTTCTCTGACGACCTTCTACTGTCCAGCTCTCCTGAGAGTTTCTTACCATTTGGAGCAATTAATTTAATTAAATTCTTTTAGTTTATTGCTTTTTACAAACAGTCTTTCATTTCTCAATATATTGTTTGGTTCTCTGGTTCACCGTTCATGGATTTTATCACATATATTGATTGCCTTCTTGATGTCAACATTGAGAAGAGGGAACCACTTTAGATTTTCCAAAATGTCCCTCATCCAGATCTATCTCAAAGGAAATGATTCAAGATTTTTCTTGTTAAAATTTTGATCTTGAGACTATGATTCATTAAAATGAAATGTCTATGATACATTCAGTTCAATTCACTCTGAGTCCACTTTGGTTATCTCAGTCACTGAGATTACATGATAGTGTATATAACAGTGGTTCCCAACCTTTTGTGCGCCATGCCCCACCTGAACATCTAAAAAATCGTTATGCCCCTCTCCTTTGATATGAAAACAGTGATAGTTAACTGCAAAGTTTAAACAAATTGTTGTGTAGGTGGTGCCAGATACACAATAACGTGTGTGGTGGAGTGGGACAAGAGTTTCTGACAGTAATCTGTACCAAAGTTGCCTTGGTATAAAAGTAATAAAGTAAAACCTGAAGTTTGTTTCCATTGCCAACATTTTCACATTGCTCCCCCTTAAATATTCAAATTGTTCCCCTGTTGGGTGAACACTTCCATGTTGGGAATCACTGGTATATAGTATAATCCCAGAATAAAGAGGAAACCATCAACCTTAGAGTAAATGTCCTGTGAGCTGTCACCAAAATAATTGATCAGCTACTTCTGAAAACTAAGCCTGATCAAGTTGAGCTAACTAGGTCTACCTGTTCACAACAGTAATATCCACTGAATTGAATACTAAATCATAACAGTAGGCCTGCTCAAGTTGAGCTAACTAGGCCTACCTGATCACAACAGTAATATTCACTGAATTGAATACTAAATCATAACAGTAGGCCTGCTCAAGTTGAGCTAACTAGGCCTACCTGATCACAACAGTAATATTCACTGAATTGAATACTAAATCATAACAGTAGGCCTGCTCAAGTTGAGCTAACTAGGCCTACCTGATCACAACAGTAATATTCACTGAATTGAATACTAAATCATAACAGTAGGCCTGCTCAAGTTGAGCTAACTAGGCCTACCTGATCACAACAGTAATATTCACTGAATTGAATACTAAATCATAACAGTAGGCCTGCTCAAGTTGAGCTAACTAGGTCTACCTGATCACAGCAGTAATATTCACTGAATTGAATACTAAATCATAACAGTAGGCCTGCTCAAGTTGAGCTAACTAGGCCTACCTGATCACAACAGTAATATTCACTGAATTGAATACTAAATCATAACAGTAGGCCTGCTCAAGTTGAGCTAACTAGGCCTACCTGATCACAACAGTAATATTCACTGAATTGAATACTAAATCATAACAGTAGGCCTGCTCAAGTTGAGCTAACTAAGTCTACCTGATCACAGCAGTAATATTCACTGAATTGAATACTAAATCATAACAGTAAGCCTGCTCAAGTTGAGCTAACTAAGTCTACCTGATCACAACAGTAATATTCACTGAATTGAATACTAAATCATAATAGTAGGCCAGCTCAAGTTGAGCTAACTAGGTCTACCTGATCACAACAGTAATATCCACTGAATTGAATACTAAATCTTAATAGTAGGCCTGCTCAAGTTGAGCTAACTAGGTCTACCTGATCACAACAGTAATATCCACTGAATTAAATACGAAATCATGCTCTTTTTCGTAGTCTCTCTGGTGTTTATTTAATCCCAGAAAGATCAAAGACTAACCTAAATAACAGTGAGTCTCAAGCTTTAGACACATACACATCATATAAACTATATAGATAAAGTAACTTTATATATATAGTGTATATGTATATAGTGTATATTATATATATAGTGTATATTATATAAAGTACCAGTAATGCACTGGGTAATTGCTGTCCTTGTGCCAAAAGTAGAAACAATTATTGGACACCTTCCGTTACCTGGGTGACAAAATCAGCAGTGGGGGAGGGTGCTCTGAAAGTACAGTAGCTAGAGTCAGAACGGGATGTAAAAAGTTCAGAGAGCTTATACCACTATTGGCCGCTAAAGGGTTCTCTCTAAAAATGAAAGGCAGGCTGTATGATGCCTGCATACGAACAGCAATGTTACATGGCAGTGAGACCTGGGCATTGTGTGCAGAGGATATACGCAGACTGGAGAGAAACGAAGCTTGCATGCTCCGCTGGATGTGTAATAGTAATATACGTGAACGGCAAAGCATAAACGAACTAAGTGAGAAATTAGGAATAAGAGGGATCAGATATTGTTTACTCGAGAGAAGACTACATTGGTATGGTCACGTGATGCGCATGAAAGACGACAGCTGTATAAAAAAGTGCAGGGCGATAAAAATAGACGGTAGCCACGAAGTAGGCAGACCCAGAAAAACCTGGGACGACTTGATAAATTCCGACCTCACACACTTACACCTCTCTAAGACAATGTCACTGGACCGAGATCTTTGGCGCTACACAGTCATACAGAAGACCCACCTTGCCTAAGTACAAAGCGAAACCTACAGTCAGTAGGCACCTCTAACAAAATACACCCCCGTCCCACTACCCCCACCCCATCCACACCACCCCCTTAAATGTGAAGTTATGTTGGTGCTACAACATCCAGTCCGAAACAAATGAGGTCGTGTAGGTGTCACGACAAAAAAAAACACACAGTCCACGCTGTAACGTGGCCGTGTAGGTAACACGGTAAAAACCTCCCAGTCCACACTGTAAACGTGGTTGGTGTTAGGAAGGGCATCCAGCTGTAGAAAATCCGCCAGACAGTCCTATACGAGCAGGACAACAAATCTTGCCTCAAGTGGGAAACCACCCGTCCAAACCCATTGAAGCATGGAAGATGGACATTAAACGATGATGATGATGATGATATAGTGTATATGTTTTCTTTGTTTTTAAAATATGAGTGAAAGTGAGATGTCTCAACGAGTATCCTCCACTACCAACTAACTTACCCTCAGCCTCTGGGTCCCAGTCGACAGGATGGAGAAATACAGGGCCCTGGAGGATGGCGAAGATGCACCATAACAGCCAATCCACCTCGTGGGGGCTCTGACCTGCAGGTAGCCAACTCCACTATGTTTCTAACAAGTATCACTTCTGATACAGTTTTTCCTGCACTGACATTATTCTATTATATTTTGTTTGTTGATGAAATTTTATTTGTATTTTGTAGAAGTTTCTTCTAGAAGAAAAGGATTTGGAAAAGAAGCTGTAATTTTGATGATGCTATATGGTAATTATATGTTTATATTTAAAATATTTCATCATCTCTGCTAGCAAGGGTTGGATGGGTCTTTCTATTCCAATTCAGTACTCACACTATTAATCATCATCATCATCATCATCAGGTTTAGCGTCCGTGTTCCACGCTTGCATGGGTTTGGACGGGGGTTTTCCCACTTGAGGCAAGAGTGGTTGTCTTGCTCGCATAGGACTGTCTGGCGGGTTTTCTACAGCTGGATGCCCTTCCTAACACCAACCACATTTACAGTGTGGGGCTGGGAGGTTTTTACCGTGTTGCCTACATGGCCACATTACAGCGTAGACTGTGTGTTTTTTGTCGTGACACCTACACAATCTCATTTGTTTCGGCCTGGATGTTGTGGGACCAACATAACTTTACATTGAAAGGGGCGGTGTGGATGGGGTGGAGGTGGTGGGACGGGGGTGTGTTTAGATAGAGATGCCTACTGACTGTAGTAGGTTTTTACTTTGTATTTAGGTAAGGCGGGTCTTCTCTATTACTGAGTACCGCCAAAGGTCTCGGTCCAGTGACATTGTCTTGGAGAGGTGTAAGCGTGTGAGGTCGGAATTTATCATGTCGTCCCAGGTTTTTCTGGGTCTGCCTACTCCGTGGCTACCGTCTATCTTTATTGCCCTGCACTTTGTTATACAGCTGTCGTCTTTCATGCGCATCACGTGACCGTACCAATGTAGCCTTCTCTCGAGTAAACAACATCTGATCCCTCTTATTTCTAATTTTTTCCTTAGTTCGTTTATGCTTAGCCATTCACGTATATTACTATTGCACATCCAGCGGAGCATGCAAGCTTCGTTCCTCTCTAGTCTGCGTATATCCTCTGCACACAATGCCCAGGTCTCACTGCCATGCAGCATTGCTGTTCGTATGCAGGCATCGTATAACCTGCCTTTCATTTTTAGGGAGAACCCTCTAGCGGCTAATAGTGGTATAAGCTCTCTGAACTTTTTCCATCCAGTTCTGACTCTAGCTACTGTACTTTCAGAGCACCCTCCCCCACTGCTGATTTTGTCACCCAGGTAACGGAAGCTGTCCACTATTTCTATAGAACCCTCTGCGCAATTGAAAGAGCTAGTATTTAGTGGGCACTTGCTGCTACTTATTGCACCAGAGCACCGGCCACATGTAAAATCTATGTTCTTAGTTAGCTTACCTGTGATCCCACTACATCTTTTATGCACCCATACTTTGCATTGGGGACATAAAATGGAGTTTCTACCTACGCCTTTCCTACACACTGAGCATGGCCATTTCCCGGAAGGGACCGCCGCCTTATTTTCTTTCCTACAAACTAGAACTTTAGTCTTAGCCAGGTTAATTTTAAGGCCTTTTGATTCTAGGCCGTGCTTCCATGTTTGGAATTTCTTCTCTAGTTCGGTCATTGATTCAGCTATGAGCGTTAGATCATCTGCGTATAGGAGTTCCCATGGGCAGCCGGTCTTGAACTCCTCTGTTATAGCCTGAAGGGCAATAATAAATAGTAGGGGGCTAAGAACAGAGCCCTGATGGACACCAACTTTTACGCTAAACTCTTCACTATATTCGTTGTTAATTCTAACCTTGCTGACTGTTTCTTTATACATGGCTTGTATAGCTCTCACAAACCATTCGTCAACACCTAGTTTTCTAAGAGCCCACCAGATAATGGAACGGGGGACTCTGTCGAAGGCTTTCTCCAAGTTGACAAAAGCTAAGTATAGGGGTTTACTTTTAGCTAGGTACTTCTCCTGTAGTTGTCGTACAATGAAAAGAGCGTCTGTGGTACTTTTGCCTGACACAAACCCGAACTGCATTTCATCTAGATCAATTCTCTCTCTGATTAGTTGCGCTATTACTTTTTCCGTGACCTTCATGACCTGGTCGATTAATTTAATGCCTCTATAGTTACTCCTATCTAGGGCATCTCCTTTTCCCTTATAGCAGTTAACGATGATGCTGCTACGCCAGTCCTTCGGAACAACCCCATTCTGTACGACTTGGTTAACTATCTGGGTAACCATGGTGTGTCCCACCGAAACAGATGCCTTCAGCATCTCAGCAACTATTTCCGAAGGCCCAGCCGCCTTACCCGTCTTCATATCTTTGATTGCCTTACTTATTATACTACCCTCGACTAACATTGCTGGTCCCTCTATTGGGTTGATGTGGGGGTGACTGTCTTTCTCCCATTTATTCTCCTCATTTAGAAGCCTTTCGTAGTGACACTTCCAAGCTACCTTCTTATCAGCGTCAGTGATGGCAAGTATGCCATCATCGTTAAGTACACACTTCTCCCCGACAATATCACGGTTTTATTAATCTGTTCAAATAATATGTGTATATTTACATATACATTGTCACAGTCTCAGCTACCTACTCTGTATATATACAGATATAACTTTAGCGTACATTTCAGCTGTTTAGCACACTTCTTAATCTCTATATATATAGCAGTCCACGCTGTAATGTGGCCGTGTAGGTAACACGGTAAAAACCTCCCAGTCCACACTGTAAACGTGGTTGGTGTTAGGAAGGGCATCCAGCCATAGAAAACCCGCCAGACAGTCCTATACAAGCAGGACAACCAATCTTGCCTCAAGTGGGAAAACTCCCGTCCAAACCCATCCAAGCGTGGAAGATGGACATTAAACGATGATGATGATGATAGCAGTATGTATTGTTTACATGTCTACTTATTAAAAATGCATTCTCTCTCTCTGGTCCGACCCCTCCACTTCCCCCATCTTCCTTTCCCCACCCCTCCCCTCCTTCAAACGCGCACGCAATCTCTGCACCCTCCTCGTCCACAGCTCCTTACCCCTCAACCCACGCTCTTCTTCCTCCTCCAGTTCACTTCCCTGCTCCAGACCCTGTTACCATACCTGCCCCCACATCACCAACACCACCACCTTCCAGGGTCCCAATGGTCACTCTCTCTCTGTCTGGCATGCCTTCCGCTGCACCTCCTCTAACCTAGTCTATGGACTTCACTGCACGGAGTGTAGCACAACTTACGTCGGGCAGACTGGACGTCACCTGGCGGACCGTTTCACGGAACACCTCCGGGATATTCGCCTCGGCAGGAGTTCCCCGATCGCCCGCCACTTTCGCTCCCCTGGACATTCCGCCCACCACCTCACAGTCTGTGGCCTTCTCCAATGCCATGGAACACCCGGCACCCGCCTCATGGTCGAACAATGCACCATCTTCACCCTCCAAACCCATAATCACACACCCCGGCCTGAACTCCCCACCCCTATTCCTTTAGCCTTCGACCCCCCACCCTTTCCCCACTAACACCTCTAACACACTTCCCCTTTCACTCCCCCCCTGGCCCATCCCACAACTAACTATACTAACATCCCCACCCCTCCCTCTAACTCGCACACACCCACCTGAACATATATACATGCACTCACACCATCCACACACCCTACTACCACCACTAACCCTCACCCACACATCCACTCCGACCACCCCACAACTAACATCACTAACCTCCCCCCGACTCCACGCACACGAACACACACCATCACACACCCACACACACCCACACCTATGTACACCACCCACTCCACACACCCAACCACCACTAACTCCCACTTACACACCCGCTTTCCACCCTTTCCCCATCACATGTAATACTAACACGCCATTTTGTTTCTGAGCACACAACACACACACAGAAACAAAATGGCGTAGGACAGAACAAAGGAGAGGCACAGAAACAAAGAAAGGAATCCCCAGTCACTGAAGAGGTCACAGAGTGTGTGACAAAAGAACTATGACAATATATAAACAACTATCTGGTTGTGGAACCAACCAACCAACCAGAAATTTATAAATTTATAAATTTATTATAAATTTATTATAATAAATTGAAGTGAAAGCAACTGGTGCGTGTGTTTCTTATTGGCAACATGACCCTCCCAAAGTATAACAATATATATATATATATATATATTATGTATTGTCCACAAGAGAGTCACTTCATAGCTGGTGTTTGAAAAGATATATATAACATGAAACATTTCAGAAATAAAATGTGAAATTTTTTAGTTTACATCATGATTATGCCCAGAAAATGAGCTTACAGTTTGATAATGCCCAGGAAATGAGATTACAGTTTGATAATGCCCAGGAAATGAGATTATTACAGTTTGATAATGCCCAGGAAATGAGATTACAGTTTGATAATGCCCAGGAAATGAGATTAAAGTTTGATAATGCCTAGGAAATGAGATTATTACAGTTTGATTATGCCCAGGAAATGAGATTACAGTTTGATAATGCCCAGGAAATTAGATTAATGTTTGATAATGCCCAGCAAATGAGATTATTACAGTTTGATTATGCCCAGGAAATGAGATTACAGTTTGATAATGCCCAGGAAATGAGATTAAAGTTTGATAATGCCTAGGAAATGAGATTATTACAGTTTGATTATGCCCAGGAAATGAGATTACAGTTTGATAATGCCCAGGAAATTAGATTAATGTTTGATAATGCCCAGGAAATGAGATTACAGTTTGATAATGCCCAGGAAATGAGATTATTACAGTTTGATAATGCCCAGGAAATGAGATTACAGCTTGGTAATGTATAGGAAATGAGCTTACAGCTTCATAATGCCCAGGAAATGAGATTACAGTTTGATAATGTCCAGAAAATGAGGTTACAGTTTGATAATGTCCAGAAAATGAGATTAGAGTTTGATAATGTCCAGGAAATGAGATTACAGCTTGGTAATGTCTACGAAATGAGGTTACAGCTTCATAATGCCCAGGAAATAAGGTTACAGTTTGATAATGCCCAGGAAAATGGTGACATGACATCTGTCAAAGAAAGTTAACTTTTTTTGTGACCACATATCTAAAGAAATACATTTTATCTTAATTAATTAATGACAAATTTTAAAGGATTTACTAAAATTATGTCGAAAGATTTTAATTTAAATTGGAAACCTTTAAAATGGGTGGTTTTATTTCATAGGGACAGAGCCATTTTGGCCAGGTTGGTAACTAAAGGGTTAAATTGGAAACCTTTAAAATGGGTGGTTTTATTTCATAGGGACAGAGCCATTTTGGCCAGGTTGGTAACTAAAGGGTTAAATTGGAAACCTTTAAAATGGGTGGTTTTATTTCATAGAGATAGAGCCATTTTGGCCAGGTTGGTAACTAAAGGGTTAAATTGGAAACCTTTAAAATGGGTGGTTTTATTTCATAGGGATAGAGCCATTTTGGCCAGGTTGGTAACTAAAGGGTTAAATTGGAAACCTTTAAAATGGGTGGTTTTATTTCATAGGGATAGAGCCATTTTGGCCAGGTTGGTAACTAAAGGGTTAAATTGGAAACCTTTAAAATGGGTGGTTTTATTTCATAGGGATAGAGCCATTTTGGCCAGGTTGGTAACTAAAGGGTTAAATTGGAAACCTTTAAAATGGGTGGTTTTATTTCATAGGGATAGAGCCATTTTGGCCAGGTTGGTAACTAAAGGGTTAAATTGGAAACCTTTAAAATGGGTGGTTTTATTTCATAGGGATAGAGCCATTTTGGCCAGGTTGGTAACTAAAGGGTTAAATTGGAAACCTTTAAAATGGGTGGTTTTATTTCATAGGGATAGAGCCATTTTGGCCAGGTTGGTAACTAAAGGGTTAAATTGGAAACCTTTAAAATGGGTGGTTTTATTTCATAGGGATAGAGCCATTTTGGCCAGGTTGGTAACTAAAGGGTTAAATTGGAAACCTTTAAAATGGGTGGTTTTATTTCATAGGGATAGAGCCATTTTGGCCAGGTTGGTAACTAAAGGGTTAAATTGGAAACCTTTAAAATGGGTGGTTTTATTTCATAGGGATAGAGCCATTTTGGCCAGGTTGGTAACTAAAGGGTTAAATTGGAAACCTTTAAAATGGGTGGTTTTATTTCATAGGGATAGAGCCATTTTGGCCAGGTTGGTAACTAAAGGGTTAAATTGGAAACCTTTAAAATGGGTGGTTTTATTTCATAGAGCCAGAGCCATTTTGGCCAGGTTGGTAACTAAAGGGTTAAATTGGAAACCTTTAAAATGGGTGGTTTTATTTCATAGGGATAGAGCCATTTTGGCCAGGTTGGTAACTAAAGGGTTAAATTGGAAACCTTTAAAATGGGTGGTTTTATTTCATAGAGCCAGAGCCATTTTGGCCAGGTTGGTAACTAAAGGGTTAAATTGGAAACCTTTAAAATGGGTGGTTTTATTTCATAGGGATAGAGCCATTTTGGCCAGGTTGGTAACTAAAGGGTTAAATTGGAAACCTTTAAAATGGGTGGTTTTATTTCATAGGGATAGAGCCATTTTGGCCAGGTTGGTAACTAAAGGGTTAAATTGGAAACCTTTAAAATGGGTGGTTTTATTTCATAGGGATAGAGCCATTTTGGCCAGGTTGGTAACTAAAGGGTTAAATTGGAAACCTTTAAAATGGGTGGTTTTATTTCATAGGGATAGAGCCATTTTGGCCAGGTTGGTAACTAAAGGGTTAAATTGGAAACCTTTAAAATGGGTGGTTTTATTTCATAGGGATAGAGCCATTTTGGCCAGGTTGGTAACTAAAGGGTTAAATTGGAAACCTTTAAAATGGGTGGTTTTATTTCATAGGGATAGAGCCATTTTGGCCAGGTTGGTAACTAAAGGGTTAAATTGGAAACCTTTAAAATGGGTGGTTTTATTTCATAGGGATAGAGCCATTTTGGCCAGGTTGGTAACTAAAGGGTTAAATTGGAAACCTTTAAAATGGGTGGTTTTATTTCATAGAGCCAGAGCCATTTTGGCCAGGTTGGTAACTAAAGGGTTAAATTGGAAACCTTTAAAATGGGTGGTTTTATTTCATAGGGATAGAGCCATTTTGGCCAGGTTGGTAACTAAAGGGTTAAATTGGAAACCTTTAAAATGGGTGGTTTTATTTCATAGGGATAGAGCCATTTTGGCCAGGTTGGTAACTAAATTGGAAACCTTTAAAATGGGTGGTTTTATTTCATAGGGACAGAGCCATTTTGGCCAGGTTGGTAACTAAAGGGTTGAATTGGAAACCTTTAAAATGGGTGGTTTTATTTCATAGGGACAGAGCCATTTTGGCCAGGTTGGTAACTAAAGGGGTAAATTGGAAACCTTTAAAATGGGTGGTTTTATTTCATAGGGATAGAGCCATTTTGGCCAGGTTGGTAACTAAATTGGAAACCTTTAAAATGGGTGGTTTTATTTCATAGAGCCTGAGCCATTTTGGCCAGGTTGGTAACTAAAGGGTTAAATTGGAAACCTTTAAAATGGGTGGTTTTATTTCATAGGGATAGAGCCATTTTGGCCAGGTTGGTAACTAAATTGGAAACCTTTAAAATGGGTGGTTTTATTTCATAGGGACAGAGCCATTTTGGCCAGGTTGGTAACTAAAGGTTTGAATTGGAAACCTTTAAAATGGGTGGTTTTATTTCATAGGGACAGAGCCATTTTGGCCAGGTTGGTAACTAAAGGGTTAAATTGGAAACCTTTAAAATGGGTGGTTTTATTTCATAGGGATAGAGCCATTTTGGCCAGGTTGGTAACTAAAGGGTTAAATTGGAAACCTTTAAAATGGGTGGTTTTATTTCATAGGGATAGAGCCATTTTGGCCAGGTTGGTAACTAAAGGGTTAAATTGGAAACCTTTAAAATGGGTGGTTTTATTTCATAGAGCCAGAGCCATTTTGGCCAGGTTGGTAACTAAAGGGTTAAATTGGAAACCTTTAAAATGGGTGGTTTTATTTCATAGGGATAGAGCCATTTTGGCCAGGTTGGTAACTAAAGGGTTAAATTGGAAACCTTTAAAATGGGTGGTTTTATTTCATAGGGATAGAGCCATTTTGGCCAGGTTGGTAACTAAAGGGTTAAATTGGAAACCTTTAAAATGGGTGGTTTTATTTCATAGGGATAGAGCCATTTTGGCCAGGTTGGTAACTAAAGGGTTAAATTGGAAACCTTTAAAATGGGTGGTTTTATTTCATAGGGATAGAGCCATTTTGGCCAGGTTGGTAACTAAAGGGTTAAATTGGAAACCTTTAAAATGGGTGGTTTTATTTCATAGGGATAGAGCCATTTTGGCCAGGTTGGTAACTAAAGGGTTAAATTGGAAACCTTTAAAATGGGTGGTTTTATTTCATAGGGATAGAGCCATTTTGGCCAGGTTGGTAACTAAAGGGTTAAATTGGAAACCTTTAAAATGGGTGGTTTTATTTCATAGGGATAGAGCCATTTTGGCCAGGTTGGTAACTAAAGGGTTAAATTGGAAACCTTTAAAATGGGTGGTTTTATTTCATAGAGCCAGAGCCATTTTGGCCAGGTTGGTAACTAAAGGGTTAAATTGGAAACCTTTAAAATGGGTGGTTTTATTTCATAGGGATAGAGCCATTTTGGCCAGGTTGGTAACTAAAGGGTTAAATTGGAAACCTTTAAAATGGGTGGTTTTATTTCATAGGGATAGAGCCATTTTGGCCAGGTTGGTAACTAAATTGGAAACCTTTAAAATGGGTGGTTTTATTTCATAGGGACAGAGCCATTTTGGCCAGGTTGGTAACTAAAGGGTTGAATTGGAAACCTTTAAAATGGGTGGTTTTATTTCATAGGGACAGAGCCATTTTGGCCAGGTTGGTAACTAAAGGGGTAAATTGGAAACCTTTAAAATGGGTGGTTTTATTTCATAGGGATAGAGCCATTTTGGCCAGGTTGGTAACTAAATTGGAAACCTTTAAAATGGGTGGTTTTATTTCATAGAGCCTGAGCCATTTTGGCCAGGTTGGTAACTAAAGGGTTAAATTGGAAACCTTTAAAATGGGTGGTTTTATTTCATAGGGATAGAGCCATTTTGGCCAGGTTGGTAACTAAATTGGAAACCTTTAAAATGGGTGGTTTTATTTCATAGGGACAGAGCCATTTTGGCCAGGTTGGTAACTAAAGGTTTGAATTGGAAACCTTTAAAATGGGTGGTTTTATTTCATAGGGACAGAGCCATTTTGGCCAGGTTGGTAACTAAAGGGTTAAATTGGAAACCTTTAAAATGGGTGGTTTTATTTCATAGGGATAGAGCCATTTTGGCCAGGTTGGTAACTAAAGGGTTAAATTGGAAACCTTTAAAATGGGTGGTTTTATTTCATAGGGATAGAGCCATTTTGGCCAGGTTGGTAACTAAAGGGTTAAATTGGAAACCTTTAAAATGGGTGGTTTTATTTCATAGGGATAGAGCCATTTTGGCCAGGTTGGTAACTAAAGGGTTAAATTGGAAACCTTTAAAATGGGTGGTTTTATTTCATAGGGATAGAGCCATTTTGGCCAGGTTGGTAACTAAAGGGTTAAATTGGAAACCTTTAAAATGGGTGGTTTTATTTCATAGGGATAGAGCCATTTTGGCCAGGTTGGTAACTAAAGGGTTAAATTGGAAACCTTTAAAATGGGTGGTTTTATTTCATAGAGCCAGAGCCATTTTGGCCAGGTTGGTAACTAAAGGGTTAAATTGGAAACCTTTAAAATGGGTGGTTTTATTTCATAGGGATAGAGCCATTTTGGCCAGGTTGGTAACTAAAGGGTTAAATTGGAAACCTTTAAAATGGGTGGTTTTATTTCATAGGGATAGAGCCATTTTGGCCAGGTTGGTAACTAAAGGGTTAAATTGGAAACCTTTAAAATGGGTGGTTTTATTTCATAGGGATAGAGCCATTTTGGCCAGGTTGGTAACTAAAGGGTTAAATTGGAAACCTTTAAAATGGGTGGTTTTATTTCATAGAGCCAGAGCCATTTTGGCCAGGTTGGTAACTAAAGGGTTAAATTGGAAACCTTTAAAATGGGTGGTTTTATTTCATAGGGATAGAGCCATTTTGGCCAGGTTGGTAACTAAAGGGTTAAATTGGAAACCTTTAAAATGGGTGGTTTTATTTCATAGAGCCAGAGCCATTTTGGCCAGGTTGGTAACTAAAGGGTTAAATTGGAAACCTTTAAAATGGGTGGTTTTATTTCATAGGGATAGAGCCATTTTGGCCAGGTTGGTAACTAAAGGGTTAAATTGGAAACCTTTAAAATGGGTGGTTTTATTTCATAGGGATAGAGCCATTTTGGCCAGGTTGGTAACTAAAGGGTTAAATTGGAAACCTTTAAAATGGGTGGTTTTATTTCATAGGGATAGAGCCATTTTGGCCAGGTTGGTAACTAAAGGGTTAAATTGGAAACCTTTAAAATGGGTGGTTTTATTTCATAGGGATAGAGCCATTTTGGCCAGGTTGGTAACTAAAGGGTTAAATTGGAATCCTTTAAAATGGGTGGTTTTATTTCATAGGGATAGAGCCATTTTGGCCAGGTTGGTAACTAAAGGGTTAAATTGGAAACCTTTAAAATGGGTGGTTTTATTTCATAGGGATAGAGCCATTTTGGCCAGGTTGGTAACTAAAGGGTTAAATTGGAAACCTTTAAAATGGGTGGTTTTATTTCATAGGGATAGAGCCATTTTGGCCAGGTTGGTAACTAAAGGGTTAAATTGGAAACCTTTAAAATGGGTGGTTTTATTTCATAGAGCCAGAGCCATTTTGGCCAGGTTGGTAACTAAAGGGTTAAATTGGAAACCTTTAAAATGGGTGGTTTTATTTCATAGGGATAGAGCCATTTTGGCCAGGTTGGTAACTAAAGGGTTAAATTGGAAACCTTTAAAATGGGTGGTTTTATTTCATAGGGATAGAGCCATTTTGGCCAGGTTGGTAACTAAATTGGAAACCTTTAAAATGGGTGGTTTTATTTCATAGGGACAGAGCCATTTTGGCCAGGTTGGTAACTAAAGGGTTGAATTGGAAACCTTTAAAATGGGTGGTTTTATTTCATAGGGACAGAGCCATTTTGGCCAGGTTGGTAACTAAAGGGGTAAATTGGAAACCTTTAAAATGGGTGGTTTTATTTCATAGGGATAGAGCCATTTTGGCCAGGTTGGTAACTAAATTGGAAACCTTTAAAATGGGTGGTTTTATTTCATAGAGCCTGAGCCATTTTGGCCAGGTTGGTAACTAAAGGGTTAAATTGGAAACCTTTAAAATGGGTGGTTTTATTTCATAGGGATAGAGCCATTTTGGCCAGGTTGGTAACTAAATTGGAAACCTTTAAAATGGGTGGTTTTATTTCATAGGGACAGAGCCATTTTGGCCAGGTTGGTAACTAAAGGTTTGAATTGGAAACCTTTAAAATGGGTGGTTTTATTTCATAGGGACAGAGCCATTTTGGCCAGGTTGGTAACTAAAGGGTTAAATTGGAAACCTTTAAAATGGGTGGTTTTATTTCATAGGGATAGAGCCATTTTGGCCAGGTTGGTAACTAAAGGGTTAAATTGGAAACCTTTAAAATGGGTGGTTTTATTTCATAGGGATAGAGCCATTTTGGCCAGGTTGGTAACTAAAGGGTTAAATTGGAAACCTTTAAAATGGGTGGTTTTATTTCATAGGGATAGAGCCATTTTGGCCAGGTTGGTAACTAAAGGGTTAAATTGGAAACCTTTAAAATGGGTGGTTTTATTTCATAGGGATAGAGCCATTTTGGCCAGGTTGGTAACTAAAGGGTTAAATTGGAAACCTTTAAAATGGGTGGTTTTATTTCATAGGGATAGAGCCATTTTGGCCAGGTTGGTAACTAAAGGGTTAAATTGGAAACCTTTAAAATGGGTGGTTTTATTTCATAGAGCCAGAGCCATTTTGGCCAGGTTGGTAACTAAAGGGTTAAATTGGAAACCTTTAAAATGGGTGGTTTTATTTCATAGGGATAGAGCCATTTTGGCCAGGTTGGTAACTAAAGGGTTAAATTGGAAACCTTTAAAATGGGTGGTTTTATTTCATAGAGCCAGAGCCATTTTGGCCAGGTTGGTAACTAAAGGGTTAAATTGGAAACCTTTAAAATGGGTGGTTTTATTTCATAGGGATAGAGCCATTTTGGCCAGGTTGGTAACTAAAGGGTTAAATTGGAAACCTTTAAAATGGGTGGTTTTATTTCATAGGGATAGAGCCATTTTGGCCAGGTTGGTAACTAAAGGGTTAAATTGGAAACCTTTAAAATGGGTGGTTTTATTTCATAGGGATAGAGCCATTTTGGCCAGGTTGGTAACTAAAGGGTTAAATTGGAAACCTTTAAAATGGGTGGTTTTATTTCATAGGGATAGAGCCATTTTGGCCAGGTTGGTAACTAAAGGGTTAAATTGGAAACCTTTAAAATGGGTGGTTTTATTTCATAGAGCCAGAGCCATTTTGGCCAGGTTGGTAACTAAATTGGAAACCTTTAAAATGGGTGGTTTTATTTCATAGGGATAGAGCCATTTTGGCCAGGTTGGTAACTAAAGGGTTAAATTGGAAACCTTTAAAATGGGTGGTTTTATTTCATAGGGATAGAGCCATTTTGGCCAGGTTGGTAACTAAAGGGTTAAATTGGAAACCTTTAAAATGGGTGGTTTTATTTCATAGGGATAGAGCCATTTTGGCCAGGTTGGTAACTAAAGGGTTAAATTGGAAACCTTTAAAATGGGTGGTTTTATTTCATAGGGATAGAGCCATTTTGGCCAGGTTGGTAACTAAAGGGTTAAATTGGAAACCTTTAAAATGGGTGGTTTTATTTCATAGGGATAGAGCCATTTTGGCCAGGTTGGTAACTAAAGGGTTAAATTGGAAACCTTTAAAATGGGTGGTTTTATTTCATAGGGATAGAGCCATTTTGGCCAGGTTGGTAACTAAATTGGAAACCTTTAAAATGGGTGGTTTTATTTCATAGAGCCAGAGCCATTTTGGCCAGGTTGGTAACTAAAGGGTTAAATTGGAAACCTTTAAAATGGGTGGTTTTATTTCATAGGGATAGAGCCATTTTGGCCAGGTTGGTAACTAAATTGGAAACCTTTAAAATGGGTGGTTTTATTTCATAGGGACAGAGCCATTTTGGCCAGGTTGGTAACTAAAGGGTTGAATTGGAAACCTTTAAAATGGGTGGTTTTATTTCATAGGGACAGAGCCATTTTGGCCAGGTTGGTAACTAAAGGGTTAAATTGGAAACCTTTAAAATGGGTGGTTTTATTTCATAGGGATAGAGCCATTTTGGCCAGGTTGGTAACTAAAGGGTTAAATTGGAAACCTTTAAAATGGGTGGTTTTATTTCATAGGGATAGAGCCATTTTGGCCAGGTTGGTAACTAAATTGGAAACATTTAAAATGGGTGGTTTTATTTCATAGGGACAGAGCCATTTTGGCCAGGTTGGTAACTAAAGTATGCTCCTTAGCAATGATATGATCTATATTTATAAAAGTCTCATAATGATGGTCTGATGTAGTAAACATTGTGTAGAGTGTAAAATACGTGTCAGCAAGTTATCCCATTATAACGTGACTGTCTGCAAAGCTAGTCAATAGATATGTTGATGGTGGTGATGGTAATGTTGGTGGTTGTGGTGATGATGATGGTGTTGTTGGTGATTGTGGTGGTGGGGATGTTGGTGGTGGTAATGTTGGTGGTGGTGGTGGTAATGGTGGTGGTGGTGGTGGCTGTAGTGGTAGTGGTGGTCATGGTAGTAGTGATAGTGGTGGTGATGGTGGTAGTAGTGGTGGTGGTGGTGGTAGTGGTGGTGGTGTTGGCAGTGGCGGCAGTGGTTATCATTCTACAGTTAGCTTATAAACAGAATAGTTGATTGCTAAGTATGTCTGTTGCTTGTTTAAAGTTGAAATAAAGAATTTATTGCTTTTATATCAACTGTGATCATCATTTAACATCCATTTTTCCATGCTAGCATGGGTTAGACGAGTTGTCCTGTTGTGAAACAAGTCAGATCAGCTGACCATGTCTTGCTCATACAGAACAGTTTCTGGCTTGGTTTATATAGCTGGATATGCCATTCCTGACACCAACCACTTTACAGTGTGGACTGGGGGCTGGTGTGGGGGAGGTGTGTGGAGATTGGAGAGGTAAATCTAGAGTGGGTCATTCATCTGGTGGGTGGACGATGATACTAGAGGCAAATAGTTATTTACACCTTTGGCACAAGGCCAGCAATTATATCAGTGCATTACTGGTACTTTATTTTATGGACCCTGTCAGGATGAAAGGGAAAGTTAACCTCGACTGGATTTGAACTCAAACTGTAAAGGGCCGTAACTCTATGCTACAAAGCATGGCGTCTGACCCTCTACAGATACTGCCAATCTGCCACCCTAGACAAATAATGACAAAAGACATGCAATTGCATTTACTATCACTGAGAAGAGTTGCACATATTAAATAATGTTGAAATATCAAAGTTTATTGTTTACACATCTTTATATTATTGTAGGAATTGAGATTCTGAAAATAACAAAGTTGACAGCCAAAATAGGAATCACTAACAACATAAGCCTGGGTTTATTCTATAAACTAGGTTTTATTGAGGTAGGTTATATAATATTGTCTTTTTTGACTTGGATGGTATCATCAACACAGTTTTTCGTCCGTTCTTCCATGCTAGCATGGGTTAGACGGGTTGTCCTGTTGTGAGCAGTGTCCGGTTGGCTGAACTTGTCTTGCTCATACGGGAACTGATTCTGGCTTCATTTCTACAGCAGGATGCCTTTCCTAACACCAACCTCATTTACAGTGAGTGCTGGGTGCTTTTTTCCGTGGCGTCTACACGTCCACTTTACAGTGAGTGCTAGGTGCTTTTTTTTGCCGTGACACTTCCACAACCACTTTGCAGTGGGAGGGTGTGTGGGCATATTGTCTATATGCTTCAGCTTCGGCTTGTATTCGTGGGGGTTCAGGTCTTCTGTATTACTGCATGACGCCAGAGGTCCCGGTCGTGTGTCATCGCCTTTAAGAGGTGTAATTGGGTAAGGTCGGCTTTTATCACCTCATCCCAGGTCTTCTTGAGTCTCCCCACTCTGCGGCTTCCATTGACTTCTAGTGCTCTGCACCTTTTTATGCAGCTGTCATCCTTCATACGCATCACATGTCCATGGTATATTTCATTGTTTTCCTTCTACAGCTTTTTGTGCCATCACTGTATCAGTGTTTGACGAACCATGACGTTCAATGCTGTTTGATCTCAGGGGAGATCCCTCAGTGTTTGACGAACCATGACGTTCTACACTGTTTGATCTCAGGGGAGATCCCTCAGTGTTTGATGAATCATCGGTATATAGTATAGTCCAAGAACAAAGAGGAAACCATCAACCTTAGAGTAAATGTCCTGTGGGCTGACACCAAAATTATTGATCAGCTACCTCTAAACACTAAGCCTGCTCAAGTTGAGCTAACTAAGTCTACATGATCACAACAGTAATATTCATTGAATTGAATACTAAATCATAACAGTAGGCCTGCTCAAGTTGAGCTAACTAGGTCTACCTGATCACAACAGTAATATCCACTGAATTGAATACTAAATCATAACAGTAGGCCTGCTCAAGTTGAGCTAACTAGGTCTACCTGATCACAACAGTAATATCCACTGAATTGAATACTAAATCATAACAGTAGGCCTGCTCAAGTTGAGCTAACTAGGTCTACCTGATCACAACAGTAATATCCACTGAATTGAATACTAAATCATAACAGTAGGCCTGCTCAAGTTGAGCTAACCATAATGTTCCACGCTGTTTGATCTCAGGGGAGATCCCTCAGTGTTTGACAAACCATGACATTCCTCCCTGTTCGATCTCAAACAAGATCCCATACTTCTGCCGCTTTGATGTTGAAATTGTCAAAAAAGGACCTTTGATGATCTCTGGCATGCTTCTCAGGAATGTTTCCACTAATGGAAAGGTCTCTCAGCATGCTCTTCCTGATGGCATGTTCTAGGAACATTAGTTGTTACTTTTTAATAGTGAGCAGTATCTCACATTCCATCTGCTCTCTCTTCAAAAGCTCTTTATTATTTATTTGGTCGACGTACAGCTTAACAGAAGTTTAATATTTTAATTAGAAATTGGTTTAATGTTTTGTATCATGGGTGTGTGGTGAAGAATGTCAATGACCCACTGTTAGTTTGAAAGGCTTCACTGATTGTATCAGGTTATTTTTATAAAGTAGTATCAACACTGTTATTTTTATTTTTCTACTACCTACTCTTAATCCTATGACAAAAGAAAAACTGGTTTGTTTGAGTAGATATATGAGGGTCAGATGAAAGATTTATAGGCTGACTATGAAGGAGTTAAGCTAGAGCTATGAAATCTTGCATGCATTAATTTCAGTGCTTCTCAATAACTGTATTGTTTCTTTCTAGGGACTATATTGAAAAATAAACCTCATTTGGTCATTCCATTCCATGAGAGTATCTTAGTCAGCTTATGAATTTTTCAGCTGACCCTTATATATATGTATTTATTTATATATATATATCATCATCATGATTGTCTTGCTCGCATAGGACTGTCTGGCAGGTTTTCTACAGTTGGATACCCTTCCTAACACCAACCACATTTACAGTGTGGGTCTGGGAGGTTTTTACCGTGTTGCCTACACGGCCACATTACAGCGTGGACTGTGTGTTTTTTTGTCGTGACACCTACACGATCTCATTTGTTTCGGCCTGGATGGCGTGGCACCGACATAACTTTACATAGATGGGGGTGGTGTGGATGGGGTGGGGGTGGTGGGACGGGGTGTATTTTGTTAGAGATGCCTACTGGCTGTAGTAGGTTTTACTATGTATTTAGGTAAGGCGGGTCTTCTCTGTTACTGAGTACCGCCAAAGGTCTCGGTCCAGTGACATTGTCTTGGAGAGGTGTAAGTGTGTAAGGTCGGAGTTTATCAGCTCGTCCCAGGTTTTTCTAGGTCTGCCTATTCCGTGGCTACCGTCTATCTTTATTGCCCTGCACTTTATTATACAGCTATCGACTTTCATGCGCATCACGTGTCCATACCAACGTAGCCTTCTCTCGAGTAAACAACATCTGATCCCTCTTATTTCTAATTTTTTCCTTAGTTCGTTTATGCTTTGCCGTTCACGTATATTACTGTTACACATCCAGCGGAGCATGCAAGCTTCATTCCTCTCTAGTCTGCGTATATCCTCTGCACACAATGCCCAGGTCTCACTGCCATGCAACATTGCTGTTCGTATGCAGGCATCATACAACCTGCCTTTCATTTTTAGGGAGAACCCTTTAGCAGCTAATAGTGGTATAAGCTCTCTGAACTTTTTCCATCCAGTTCTGACTCTAGCTACTGTACTTTCTGAGCACCCTCCCCCACTGCTGATTTTGTCACCCAGGTAACGGAAGCTGTTCACTATTTCTATAGAGCCCTCTGCGCAGTTGTAAGAGCTAGTATTTTGTGGGCACTTGCTGCTACTTATTGCACCAGAGCACCGGCCACATGTAAAATCTATGTTCTTAGTTAGCTTACCTGTGATCCCACTACATCTTTTATGCACCCAAACTTTGCATTTGGGACATAAAATGGAGTTTCTACCTACGCCTTTGCTACACACTGAGCATGGCCATTTCCCAGAAGGGACCGCCGCCTTATTTTCTTTCCTACAAACTAGAACTTTAGTCTTAGCCAGGTTAATTTTAAGTCCTTTTGATTCTAGGCCATGCTTCCATGTTTGGAATTTCTTCTCTAGCTCGGCCATTGATTCAGCTATGAGTGTCAGGTCGTCTGCGTATAGGAGTTCCCATGGGCAGCCGGTCTTGAACTCCTCTGTTATAGCCTGAAGGGCAATAATAAATAGTAGGGGGCTAAGAACAGAGCCCTGATGGACGCCAACTTTTACGCTAAACTCTTCACTATGTTCGTTGTTAATTCTAACCTTGCTGACTGTTTCTTTATACATGGCTTGTATAGCTCTCACAAGCCATTCGTCAACACCTAGTTTTCTAAGAGCCCACCAGATAATGGAGCGGGGGACTCTGTCGAAGGCTTTCTCCAAGTCGACAAAAGCTAAGTAGAGGGGTTTACCTTTAGCTAGGTACTTCTCCTGTAGTTTTTGTACAATGAAAAGAGCGTCTGTGGTACTTTTGCCTGACACAAACCCGAACTGCATTTCATCTAGGTCAATTCTCTCTCTGATTAGTTGCGCTATTACTTTTTCCGTGACCTTCATGACCTGGTCGATTAATTTAATGCCTCTATAGTTACTCCTATCTAGGGCATCTTCTTTACCCTTATAACAGTTAACGATGATGCTGCTATGCCAGTCCTTTGGAACAACCCCATTCTGTACGACTTGGTTAACTATGCGGGTGACCATGGTGTGTCCCACCATGCCAGATGCCATCAGCATCTCAGCGACTATTTCCGAAGGCCCAGCCGCCTTACCCGTCTTCATATCCTTGATTGCCTTACTTATTATACTCCCCTCGACTAACACTGCTGGTCCCTCTATTGGGTCGATGTGGGGGAGACTGTCTTTCTCCCATTTATTCTCCTCATTTAGTAGCCTTTCATAGTGACACTTCCAAGCTACCTTCTTATCAGCGTCAGTGATGGCAAGTACGCCGTCATCATTAAGTACACACTTCTCCCCGACAATATCACGGTTTTCCTTGACACATTGCCTAGCAATCCTGAACACCTCACGTTTTTGGTCCTCGCGTTGTAGAACATGCTTGAACTTTCTTTCCTCTGCTTCCCTTCTTGCGAAGTACACTTGTATCCTAGCTTCCCTCCTGGCCACTTGATAGTCTTCTCTACTTCCCCCATCCCGCCATACTTTCCAAATATATATATATATATATATATATATAAGGCGTCACGCAGTAATACAGAAGACCCGACTTCCCATGGGTACAAGCCGAAGCTGAAGCATATAGACGATATGCTCCCACTGCAAAGTGGTCGTGGAGGTGCCACGGCAAAAAAAGCACCCAGCCCACACTGTAAAGTGGACGTGTAAGTGCCACGGAAAAAAAGCACCCAGTACTCACTGTAAATGAGGTTGGTGTTAGGAAGGGCATCCAGCTGTAGAAATCAAGCCAGAATCAGTTCCCGTATGAGCACGACAAGGTCAGCCGACTGGACACTGCCCACAACAGGACAACCCGTCTAACCCATGCTAGCATGGAAGAACGGACGTAAAACGGTGATGATGATATATCATCATCATCATCATATATATATATATACACGAGAGTAGGCTGAGAAGTTCATAGGTTGACTAAGAAGGACTGAAATCTTGTATGCATTAATTTCAACACTTTTTATTAATAACTGCATTATTTCTTTCCAGGAACTATGTTGAAAATAAACCTCATTTGGTCATTCCATGAAAGTATCTTGGTCAGCCTATGAACTTTTCAATCTAAGAACTTATTAGATGAACCTCATATTTGTTGAATTTAGCCCTTTAAGTTATACTTGTATTCCATCATATTCACATTTTCCAGTTTTAATTTTGCTTCTATAGTTTAGTTCCATTAGTTGTTAATTCTTTTAGTGCTTTGTTTTCTATAGTTCAATACCAATAGCTGTTTTACTTCTTATGGCTTTTACAAACATGTTCCTTCATGTCTCAACTCATTAGCATGTTATTTCTACACTCAACACTATAACCTGATAGTTGTGGTGTTATTGCATTATCGTGTTCTCATTTGAATACAATTTTTAAAAAAATGTTTTTTAACCCTTTAGCATTTACATTACTATATATTCACTATTATATTTTCACGGTAACCACTTTACCTCGAAAAATTATCTCACATAATATAGAATCTATGAGATTTTTATATTATTATTTTGAGAACAATACCTCAACATCGGTATGAACAGCCGGTTATGGCTGGTTTGAACAGAAAGAGGTGAGAGAATACTGGTTGGATATAGCCAGTTTAAATGCTAAAGGGTTAAACTTCACCTCAATAGCCTGTTTAACCCTTTAGCATTTAAACCGGCTATATCCGACCAGTATTCTCTCACCTCTTTCTCAGAGAATATTAACCTGTTAAACCTTCTATAAACACATTAATCTGTGAGCCTTATCTCTTGAACTCCAATAAGAATTTCCCTGAATATATGAAAATAATGAACTTGTTTATCATATAGATAAGCATCAATCACTGATATTTGGATGCGATTGAATGTTTAATATATAAAGATTCAGACACTAGAAGTTTGAAGAATGATGACTGTGTGATTAACCTTTTAGTTATCAAACCGGTCAAAACTGGTTGGTTCTGGTTCTATGAAATAAAACCACCCATTTTGACCACATTTCTAATGAAATACACTCTATTTTAATTAATTAATTAAGAATTTTGAAGGACTTACTAAAATTATTAATTATTTCATTACTAAAATAGTAACTTAATATAAAGTTCTTATATAAAATTATGTTGGAAGATTTTAATACAAATTGGAAACCTTTAAAATGGGTGACCCTATTTCATAGAACCAGAGCTGGTTTTGGCTGGGTTGGTAACTAAAGGGTTAATGGTTTCCAATTTAAATTAAAATCTTCCAACATAATTTTATATAAGAACCTTACATTAAGTTATATCTTAGTAATGAAATAATTAATAATTTTAGTAAATCCCTCAAAATTCTTCATTAATCAATGAAAATAGAGTATATTTCATTAGAAATGTGGTCATGAAAGAGTTAAAGAGTTTTACCTCCAAATATAAGAGTGAGTCTCAACAATGACAGTCTTGTGTTGTATTTATTTTATAGCAGGACATTATTTTTTAAGGGTAGTGGAGTGGCAGTATCAGTAGAGCATTGGACAACATGCTTTGTGGCATATAGTTACGGCCTTTTACGTTCTCAGTTCAAATCTCGCCGAGGTTAGCTCTCCCTTTCATCCTTACTGGGTTCGATAAAATAAAGTACCAGTCACACACTGGGGTCGATTTAATCTACTTTCATCTCCCCCAAAATTGTTGGCTTTGTGCCTAAATCGGAAACCATTATTTTGTGGTGAATTGGCAGTATCGGTAGAGGGTTGGACGCCATACTTTCTAGCATAGTTACGTCCCTTTATAGTCTGAGTTAAAATCCCGCCGAGGTTAACTTTGCCTTTCATCCTTACGGGGTCGATAAAATAAAGTACCAGTAATGTACTGGGTAATTGCTGGCCTTGTGTCTAAAGTAGAAACAATTATTTTGTGTAGACAACCTACCTGAAACTTGTATTGTTCTCACTTCATGTTTGTACCATCTAATTAGTCTACCTTTGTTCAGAAGTTTATGTCACCCCACATATTTTGTTGTGTGTGTGTGTGACAGGATAATTATGTTTCTGTTCATGTGTTGAAAGAAAACAGGTACTAGATCTTCTGGTAAAAGATACCTGGGAAAGATGAATATCCCATTCAGATAGAAGTTGTCTCCGCCTCCTCTTCCTCCTCATTCTCTCTCCATCATCATCATTATTATTATTATTGTTATTGGTGGATTGGCAGTATCGGTAGAGGGTCGGACGCCATGCTTTGCAGCAAAGACTTAGGGCCCTTTATGGTCTGAGTTCAAATACCGCCGAGGTTAACTTTGGCTTTCATCCTTATGGAGTCGATATAAAATAAAGTACCAGTAATGTACTGGGATAATTGCTGGCCTTGTACCAAAAGTAGAAACAATTATTATTATTATTATTATTGTTTAACGTCCATTTTCCATGCTTGCATGGGTTAGATGACTTGTCACGTTATGAGACATTTCAGACCACATTCTTGCTCATACGGATATTTATTTAGGTTTGGTTCTACAGCTGGATGTCCTTCCTAACGCCAACCACATACAGTGTGTCTCACATCTTAATTCTGCAGAGACCAGAATAAAGCTTCATTTCTGTGAGCCTATGTGGTTTGTGTCATAACTCATTAGAATAAATACCCAGCTAATGTTGAGGCCCTTCTAGGCTCTTCTAGTTTAAAAGATTAGGATAATTAGATAAGGTTTGTTCTATTGATTGGTTAATCTTTTAGTTTGAAGTCTTTAAAGTTAGAATATGGATGATCAGAGATGAATTTTTAAATGAGTGCAGCTCTAGAGCAAAGGTTCTCAACCCATTTCGGCCAAACGCCCCCTTTTGACCCTCAAAATCATAAAACGCCCCCTACCCTGTTTTTCCATTTTACAATATACTACTGATTTTGATATCAGTAGATTACTGTGCCAAATCAAGTTATGTTAGAATCTTTAAAAAAATCTTTAAAAAATACTCGTACAAATTAAATACAAAAAATTTTCAGTCCAAAACAAAAGCAAGCTATTTCAAATTATATATTTTTGAAAAATAGATGTGAATGTTCTCAAAGATTTGATCTCAGTCGAAAAAGCTTTTTTTTAAATTCTATATTTCACTGTTTGCTGTTGTAATATTTTGAGTGGATAGACAATTCTACAATTCAAACTGTAAACTCAAAATACAAAAGATGCAAAATATGAAGAATTTCTTACCTTTCTCTGAAATCACAAACTCAGGGGAAAAATAATACCTTGCAAAATAAAGTGTCTCAATCACAAACTTAGTTGCAACAAATGAATTGAGATGCTTAGTGACTGAGCAAACAATATCTGTATCCATTATATATATATATATATTATATATATACATAGATAGATACACAGACACACACACAAACAAACTTGTGTGTGTCTGTGTGTGCCTTGTTTTTGGTACAGAAAGAATTTTGTCTCCAGTTTTTATTGCCGGGTCAAAGGCCATTGCTCTTTTCAACAACGTCAAATAACAATGCCATATATATATATATATATATATATGAAAGTAACAGAAAGAGTTATAGCACAGTTGATTAGGGACCGGGTGAAAATAGACGAGATGCAATTTGGGTTTGTACCAGGAAGAGGCACCACTGATGCCCTCTTCCTTGTGAGGCAATTACAGGAAAAGTACCTAGCTAAAAGTAAGCCACTCTACTTGGCATTTGTTGACCTTGAGAAAGCCTTTGACAGAGTTCCACGTGCTGTAATCTGGTGGGCTCTTAGAAAACTAGGAGTAGACGAATGGCTTGTGAAAGCGGTACAAGCCATGTATAGGTGAGCAGTCAGCAAAGTTAGGATTAGCAATGAGTATAGCGAGGAATTTAGCATACAGGTCGGGGTCTACCAGGGCTCAGTTCTTAGCCCCCTCCTGTTCATCATAGTCCTGCAGGCAATAACAGAGGAGTTTAAGACCGGATGCCCATGGGAACTCCTGTATGCTGATGATCTCGCACTCATAGCTGAATCTTGGTAGAACTAGAGAAGAAATTCCAAACTTGGAAGCAGGGACTAGAAAGAAAGGGTCTCAAAGTCAACATGACAAAGACTAAGGTCCTTGTAAGTAGACGAGAAAACAGAACCCAGATCCCCTCAGGGAAATGGCCTTGCTCAGTATGTAGGAAAGGTGTAGGTAGGAACTCCATTCTCTGCCCCAAATGCAAACAATGGGTACACAAGAGATGTAGCGGGATCTCAGGAAGCTTAATTAAGAATGTAGGCTTCACATGCAGCAGCTGTGCTGAGACAGCAAGCAGCAAACAGCCACAGGAAACAAGTACCACCAATCTCTGGGAGGGCTCTGTAGAAACAGTAGACAGCTTCTGCTACCTAGGTGACCGAATTAGCAGCGGAGGTGGGTGTTCAGAAAGTACAATAACTAGGGTAAGAACGGGATGGAAGAAGTTTAGGGAACTACTACCACTGCTAGCTGCAAAAGGCTTCTCCCTCAGAATGAAAGGCAGACTGTATGATGCGTGTATCCGAACAGCAATGTTGCATGGTAGTGAGACCTGGGCGCTGAAGGTGGAAGACTTACGTAGATTAGAGAGAAACGAAGCCTGCATGCTCCGATGGATGTGTAACAGTAATATACGTGAACGACAAAGCATAAATGAATTGAGAGAGAGACTGAGCATAAGAGTTATCAAATGCTGTGTGCAGGAGAGCCGGTTGCGCTGGTATGGACATATGATGCGTATGAAGGATGACAGCTGCATAAAAAGTTGCAGAGCACTAGAAGTTGATGGAAACCGCGGAGTGGGGAGACCCAAGATGACCTGGGATGAGGTGATAAAAGCCGACCTTACCCAATTACTCCTCTCAAAGGCAATGACACACGACCGTGACTTCTGGATTCACGCAGTAATACAGAGTACCCGACCCCCCATGAATACAAGCTGAAGCATATAGACAATATGCCCCCACACCCCCCACCGCAAGGTGGCCGTGGAGGTGCCACGGCAAAAAAGCACCCAGCCCACACTGTAAAGTGGACGTGTAGGCGCCACGAAAAAGCACCCAGCACTCACTGTAAATGAGGTTGGTGTTAGGAAGGGCATCCAGCTGTAGAAATCAAGCCAAATCAGTTCCTGTATGAGCAACGCATGATCAGCCGACCAGACACTGCCCACAACAGGACAACCCGTCTAACCCATGCTAGCGTGGAAGAACGGACGTAAAACGGTGATGATGATATATATATATATATATATATATATATATATAGAGAGAGAGAGAGATAGGGAGAGACAGAGAGGGTAAGAAATGTGTGTGTGTGTGTGTGTTTAGTACACGTCTATCTCTATCTATCTCTCCAACAGGGGACTCAAACATGCGACCCGCCAACTACCTTTCTATGGCCCGTGGTAGAACCAATATTTCAGATTCCATTATAACTGGTGAAAATAAGGCGGTGTGTTGGTGGAATCGTTAGCACATCTGGCGAAATGCTTAGCGGTACTTCTCCCATTTTTATGTTCCGAGTTCAAATTCCACCGATCTCAACTTTGCCTTTCATCCTTTTGGGGTCGATAAATTAAGTAGCAGTTGTGAACTGGGATCAATGTAATCGACGGGACCCTAAACCCTAAATTCCATGCCTTGTGCCTATAGTAGAAATGATTATATCACGTTTGGCCCAGTGCCTCTCCTCCAGGACGTAATGGCCCCTTTACGTCCTTGAGTTTGAGACCCCTCTTCTACATACACACACACACACACACACACACACACATATATTTTCTGTCTCTGGAGGCACATGGCTTAGTGGTTAGAGCATTGGCCTTGCAATCGAAAGGTTGTGAGTTCAATTCTCAGACTGGGTGATGTGTTGTTTCCTTGAGCAAGGCACTTTATTTCACATTGCTCCAGTTTACTCAGCTGTAGAAATGAGATGATAGGGACTGGGGTCCCTATCATTCCACTGTAAAGTGGTCGTGGAGGTGCCACGGCAAAAAAGCACCCAGCACTCACTGTAAATGAGGTTGGTGTTAGGAAGGGCATCCAGCTGTAGAAATCAAGCCAGCATCAGTTCCCATCCCACCCTTGCAAGCAGGGAAAAAGCGGATGTAAAATGAAATGATAAAATGAAATGATGATACGCCCATGCTGGAGCATCACCTTGGTAAGTTATGGGGACGTCAACAAACCAACAAGCATTGGTGGGAGGGCAAACACAAATGCAAAGACACACACAGATATATATACATATATAGACGTGCTTCTTTTTGTTTCAGTCTATCAAATCCACTCACAGGGCTTTGGTCGGCCTGGGCAGTGGGACTGAACCCGGAAACATGTGGTTGGGAAGCAAGCTTCTTGTCACACTACGCATATATATATATATATATATATGTGTGTGTGTTATCAAGTTAACAATGAAAATAAAAAGAACAAAGTCAAGTTACTTTATAACTTTGTTTTTATTTTGTTTTTTTTAATTTTTATTGTTAATTTAATACCTAATATCTGACTCTGTATCTAAAGAATTAATTCAGCGAAACAAAACTTCTCTATGGATTTTACAAGATTACATTGAGTCCTATCTATGGTACGGACCCTACCACCAGAGGTAGACCAGACTGAAAGAAGAAAATATATATATATATATGTGTGTGTGTGTGTATAATATATATATAAATCTACATACATACATATATACATACACCATTTACTTATGTGTATAGCTATGCATTTATACATTTGTATATATACATGCATTTATATTTATGTGTGTAAGGATGTTGACATGATTTATGGGGGGTTTTTTTGGTAAGAAGAGAATTTTGACTCCAGATTTTATTACCTAGGGAGATTAAATACCACAGCTCTGGCTGAAAGCTGACCAGGTTCTCAACCTCATCAAACACCAATGCCGGCCTGTGTGTGTATGTATGCATGTGTGTGTATGATTGTATGTATGTATATGTATACACCCACATCTTTCATCACCATATTGCTTCTTTTTCTTGTCATTTCTGTTGTTCTTGTAACTGTTGTCATAGTTGATGTTGTCCTTATTTTCATCTTTTTTGATTTCTTTCGTTTTTCTTTTATCTCCCTAGGGAATTCGTTGACAAGCTTCTTTTATTTATTTTCTTCGTTTTCTTCATTCAAATGCATTCACACTGGCTGTCTCGGAGACGTACAAATATGGCTTATAAAACTTACTAAAGTAAATAGCCTAGTGCCCCCAAAAGCTTCAAACGCCCCCCCCCCCCCCCCCCTGAGGCTCTGAAACGTCCCCCGTTGAGAACCTTTGCTCTAGAGTAAACAGAATGAATAATGTGTTTCAAATAGATTTAAATGAGTGGGTTATATAGCTGGGTAACTCGGAGAGTCACTCCACGTAGAGCCTCTACTTCTCCGAATTGAGAGATCACAGCTCCGATACTATGGAAATGTGGTTAGAATGTCTCAAGAAAGAATCACTGGGCAGATTTTATGGGCAAAACCAACCAGCAAGATGGTTGGATAACATCCATGAGCTTGGCTGGTCTCGCTTAGGGATCCAGTTGGAGACAGTTGCTTCTGACAGGACCCACTGGAAGGAGTGTTTGAGGACTCTGCCCCAACGACTCTCCCAAGATTAAGTGGGCAAAGAAGAAGAAGAAGGGTTATATAGCTGTTACATTTGTATGGTTGAAGAGAGGAGTGTAAAACTTGACAATGGTCCTGTGGTTGGTGAGCTTTAGTGAGTTTAAGTCAGTCTCAGGTTAAAACAACAAACTAATCATTATAAAATGTGAATCAACAAAACATTATTTTCTGTTCTCATTTCTAATCTTTTACTGTTCTCTATTACAGGAATCACGTAGCGATGTGTTTCAAGAAATAACCCTCTCTTTACCCGTAACTGATAAACTCCTTAATTTTTTGAGGCAAGAATCCCAATCTATTGGAATGAGAATTTGTCTCTCACCATAAATACTGTGAGTTTAAGAGAGTAAATATACCGGACAATTTTTCCTCCTTGCCAAACTTCAATTTCTGGTTGAAGCTATTCCATTTCACTTATATTGTTAATGCTGTTCAGAAAGACATTGTAAAATAAACATTGTATATTTTCATTTCTCTGCTTTTATAAATCTGACTTGTACTTACATAAGAAATCAATTAATCTATTATTGAACATGAGTTGAGTCTCCATACTCTTTGCTATGTCTTCTTCCAGAAGTTTAACTTCTGGTAATGAAATTTATGATTTATTAACTGTTCCATCCATAAAATATCATATTGATACTTTGCTAAACAAGATAATCATCACCATTTAACGTCTGTTTTTCCAGACTAGCATGAGTTAGATGAGTTGTCCCATTGTGAACCAAGCCAGATCATATGACTGTGTCTTGCTCATACTGGACTGATTTTGGCTTGGTTTCTATGGCTAGATGCCCTTCTTAACACCAACTGCATTTACAGAGTGGACTGGGTGTTTTACACAAGATAATGTAAAAAAGAAATAAAACACAAAAAGAGGAAAAGAAACATTCCACATATAAAGTTGCATTAAACTATTGCAGTGTTGTTGTTTCTTTTCACCTATCCTCTGTTGATGCAGAATGTATTTTATCAAAACAGTGTGTCAGTATAAATCAAGATATTTTGGGGTGAGAATGGGGAAAGTATACTTTCATTAAAACTGAACAGAAAGGGAAATGGAAACGTTACTATAAGAGATTGTTGAATCATAAGAATATGTTGGGGAAAGAGGGTCTACCTCAAATTAGACCCAACCAGTTTAGTTTTTGAAATAGACAGTTAAATGGTTGGAAGTGCAATTAAGGATTTGACAGCATGGAAAGCAGCCGGATAGTTGCTGTAGCTCTTAAAACATCTGGCAAAGTAGGACACATGCTAGTCAGTGGTATAATTAATCAGGTAGTACAGAGAGGTGTCATTCCCAATTATTATATAATTCTGTGCCACACAAAAGGCTTATGGCAAAACTCTCTGCAATGGGTGTGAAGGATGATCTTTTTAACTGGTTGAAGTCCTTCATTCTCAGTTGAAGAGAGGTAGTCACGGTTCTGGGACAGCATTCCTCACCATATGAGATGTCATCTGGTGTACCACAGGGATCTGTTCTTGGCCCCTTTTGTTTGTGGCATATATTAATGACATAGATGCCGACTTAAAGAATGCCACAGTACTAAAGTACGCAGATGACATCAAGCTGTACCTTGAGATAAAAAGGACAGATCCTGAACACTATAGATCTTGCTTGCAGTCTGACCTCAACACAATGCAACAATGGATCTCAGACTAGCAACTCAAGCTAGCTGTGGACAAGTGCACCACCATGCATTTTGGGAGTAAAAACCCAGCGTCCACATACTCCCTCCACAGCACTAATATCAAGAAGTCTTCTTGTGAACGTGACCTGGGCATTACGGTCAGCAGCGATTTGCGTTGGACAAAGCACGTCTCTAAAATTGTCAAGAGGGCCGAGGGTGTCTTAGCATCACTCAGCAAGACCTTTGTCAGCTGCTCTCCAGATATCTATTTAAGGCTGTACATGGCTATGGTGCGGCCACACTTAGAATTTGCATCACCAGTCTGGAACCCCTATCTTGCTCAGAACATTGACCGCCTGGAAACTATTCAGAGATGTGCAACCAAGCGAATACCCTCCATCAGGCAACTACCATACTCTGAACGCCTTGCTTCCCTGGGAATGGATACATTGAAGCTCCGACGCCTGGCAACTGACTTGGTAAACACCCACAAAATTATTAACCATCTTGCCAACAACAACCCTGAGTACCTTTTTGATTTCCATGTGTCTAACACACGTGGGCATGCCCACAAAGTCAGAAAACAGTACAGTTCCCATGACTTTCGGAAACATTTTTTCACGCTCAGAGTTGCTGAAGCATGGAACAAACTCCCTGCATCAGTTGTTAGCTGTCGAGACACTGCATCCTTTAAAACCTCCATGCTTCCCGAGATTCGCCAACACTACACCTAATGTTCCCCCTCCATACACATACATGCATGTATATCATGACTCATACACTATTCACTTCCCTGACATTTGTGTATTATTCTATGTACTATACATGCATCTTTGACGAGTTGTAGTGCACCTGAGCACTTTACACAATAATTTCATTATTATTATTATTATTATTATTGGCATTAATTGCTACAAGGGCAAAAGAACTGTTCTAGAAAGAAACAGCTAAAGAGGCATCAAATTGATGGATCTAGTTATGAAAGTAACAGATAGAGTTATACACAACTAATAAAGGATAGAATTAAGTGTGCAAGTAGGTCTTCTTCAGGTCTTAATTCTCACCAAAGCCATCCTGTTATAGTTCTCCAGGCTATAACAGAAGAGTTTATGACTGACTGTCTGTGGGAATCAAAAGAGTTCCAAATATAGAAGCAATGTCTAGAACCAAGATGCTTTAAATGAAAATTTGTAGACAAACGTTTTAGTTAACAAAATTGGACTCTACTGCCATTTGGAGAGTGGCTTTACTCAATATACTAAAGATGTATATAAGCACTATGTACCCCATACTATGTACTAAATGTAAACTATATGATGCAATAGGATCATAAAGAGGTCGACAGGAGAAAACTTCATATGTAGCAGATTCACAGAAGTAGTTAATAAATTCTTTCAAATATTTGGAAGGGAAGTAGTTGATGGCTCCTATTACCTAGATGATCTAATAAACAGTGGAATCAGGTGCTCCAAAATCATAGTAGCAGTAGCCAGAGGTGGAAAAAGTTCAGGGAGTTATTACGTTTGCTGACAACAAGGGGGTTCCCTTTTCAAGTGAAGGGCAGATTGTATGAAGTGCAATGTTACATGGTATCGAAACATCAACATTGAATGCAGAGTATGTACACAAGCTGGAAAGAAATGCAGTAAACATATACCACCGCTGCTGCTAGCACCACGATCACCACCACCACTATCATCATCATCATGTTGTTAGAGATTGGTCAGTACTCAAGCAGAGTTTCTGACCTCCAGGTGAGCCAAGGACCTTACATACAATCCTGTTCTCTATCGAGTGCATTTTATCAGAGCACTAACTCTAGGGAAGGTGTCATGTCTATGGCACACCTGAAGAGTTTTCCCCAACTCTTTACTTGGCAGGTTTCTATGGTTCCATGCCATCCTTTCTATCACCAACCACTTTACAGTGTAGGGAGTTGCTGTTTATTATAGAGATCACCGACGCTAGGGAGGTTGTCATGTCTGTGGTACACTGAAAAGTCCTCTTGACATTTTGTTTCACAAAATTTCTACATCTAGATGTCCTTCCTGTCACCAACTACTGTGGGTGAGGGTGCAGTAATATGGAGGATAGGTCGTAATAGGTGAAGGAGACCACATACTGTTAGTGTGTATGGACATATGTTGTGTATGGGGGATGACAGTGAATCAGATATAGTGTGTAAGAGAGAACACTGGGTATGGACATATGTTGTGTATGGTGGATGACAGTGAATCAGATATAGTGTGTAAGAGAGAACACTGTGGGTATGGACATATGTTGTGTATGGGGGATGACAGTGAATCAGATATAGTGTGTAAGAGAGAACACTGTGGGTATGGACATATGTTGTGTATGGTGGATGACAGTGAATCAGATATAGAGTGTAAGAGAGAACACTGTGGGTATGGACATATGTTGTGTATGGGGGATGACAGTGAATCAGATATAGAATGTAAGAGAGAGCACTGTGGGTATGGACATATGATGTGTATGGGGGAAGACAGTGAATCAGATATAGTGTGTAAGAGAGAACACTGTGGGTATGGACATATGTTGTGTATGGGGGATGACAGTGAATCAGATATAGTGTGTAAGAGAGAACACTGTGGGTATGGACATATGTTGTGTATGGGGGATGACAGTTAATCAGATATAGTGTGTAAGAGAGAACACTGTGGGTATGGACATATGTTGTGTATGGGGGATGACAGTGAATCAGATATAGTGTGTAAGAGAGAACACTGTGGGTATGGACATATGATGTGTATGGGGGAAGACAGAGAATCAGATATAGAGTGTAAGAGAGAACACTGTGGGTATGGACATATGTTGTGTATGGGGGAAGACAGTGAATCAGATATAGTGTGTAAGAGAGAACACTGTGGCTATGTACATATGATGTGTATGGGGGATGACAGTGAATCAGATATAGTGTGTAAGAGAGAACACTGTGGGTATGGACATATGTTGTGTATGGGGGATGACAGTGAATAAGATATAGTGTGTAAGAGAGAACACTGTGGGTATGGACATATGTTGTGTATGGGGGATGACAGTGAATCAGATATAGTGTGTAAGAGAGAACACTGTGGGTATGGACATATGTTGTGTATGGGGGATGACAGTGAATCAGATATAGTGTGTAAGAGAGAACACTGTGGGTATGGACATATGTTGTGTATGGGGGATGACAGTGAATCAGATATAGTGTGTAAGAGAGAACACTGTGGGTATGGACATATGATGTGTATGGGGGAAGACAGAGAATCAGATATAGAGTGTAAGAGAGAACACTGTGGGTATGGACATATGTTGTGTATGGGGGAAGACAGTGAATCAGATATAGTGTGTAAGAGAGAACACTGTGGCTATGTATATATGATGTGTATGGGGGATGACAGTGAATCAGATATAGTGTGTAAGAGAGAACACTGTGGGTATGGACATATGTTGTGTATGGGGGATGACAGTGAATCAGATATAGTGTGTAAGAGAGAACACTGTGGGTATGGACATATGTTGTGTATGGGGGAAGACAGTGAAACAGATATAGAGTGTAAGAGATAACACTGTGGGTATGGACATATGTTGTGTATGGGGGATGACAGTGAATCAGATATAGAGTGTAAGAGAGAACACTGTGGGTATGGACATATGTTGTGTATGGGGGATGACAGTGAATCAGATATAGTGTGTAAGAGAGAACACTGTGGGTATGGACATATGTTGTGTATGGGGGATGACAGTGAATCAGATATAGAGTAAGAGATAACACTGTGGGTATGGACATATGTTGTGTATGGGGGATGACAGTGAATCAGATATAGAGTGTAAGAGAGAACACTGTGGGTATGGACATATGTTGTGTATGGGGGATGACAGTGAATCAGATATAGTGTGTAAGAGAGAACACTGTGGGTATGTACATATGATGTGTATGGGGGATGACAGTAAATCAGATATAGAGTGTAAGAGAGAAGACTGTGGGTATGGACATATGTTGTGTATGGGGGATGACAATGAATCAGATATAGTGTGTAAGAGAGAACACTGTGGGTATGGACATATGTTGTGTATGGGGGATGACAGTGAATCAGATATAGTGTGTAAGAGAGAACACTGTGGGTATGGACATATGTTGTGTATGGGGGATGACAGTGAATCAGATATAGTGTGTAAGAGAGAACACTGTGGGTATGGACATATGTTGTGTATGGGGGATGACAGTGAATCAGATATAGTGTGTAAGAGAGAACACTGTGGGTATGGACATATGTTGTGTATGGGGGATGACAGTGAATCAGATATAGTGTGTAAGAGAGAACACTGTGAGTATGGACATATGTTGTGTATGGGGGATGACAGTGAATCAGATATAGTGTGTAAGAGAGAACACTGTGGGTATGGACATATGTTGTGTATGGGGGATGACAGTGAATCAGATATAGAGTGTAAGAGAGAACACTGTGGGTATGGACATATGTTGTGTATGGGGGATGACAGTGAATCAGATATAGTTTGTAAGAGAGAACACTGTGGGTATGGACATATGTTGTGTATGGGGGATGACAGTAAATCAGATATAGAGTGTAAGAGAGAACACTGTGGGTATGGACATATGTTGTGTATGGGGGATGACAGTGAATCAGATATAGTGTGTAAGAGAGAACACTGTGGGTATGGACATATGTTGTGTATGGGGGATGACAGTAAATCAGATATAGAGTGTAAGAGAGAACACTGTGGGTATGGACATATGTTGTGTATGGGGAATGACAGTGAATCAGATATAGTGTGTAAGAGAGAACACTGTGGGTATGGACATATGTTGTGTATGGGGGATGACAGTAAATCAGATATAGAGTGTAAGAGAGAACACTGTGGGTATGGACATATGTTGTGTATGGGGGATGACAGTAAATCAGATATAGAGTGTAAGAGAGAACACTGTGGGTATTGACATATGTTGTGTATGGGGGATGACAGTAAATCAGATATAGAGTGTAAGAGAGAACACTGTGGGTATGGACATATGTTGTGTATGGGGGATGACAGTGAATCAGATATGGTGTGTAAGAGAGAACACTGTGGGTATGGACATATGTTGTGTATGGGGGATGACAGTAAATCAGATATAGAGTGTAAGAGAGAACACTGTGGGTATGGACATATGTTGTGTGTGGCGGATGACAGTGAATCAGATATAGTGTGTAAGAGAGAACACTGTGGGTATGGACATATGTTGTGTATGGGGGATGACAGTGAAGCAGATATAGTGTGTAAGAGAGAACACTGTGGGTATGGACATATGTTGTGTATGGGGGATGACAGTGAATCAGATATAGAATGTAAGAGAGAACACGGTGGGTATGGACATATGTTGTATATGGGGCATGACAGTAAATCAGATATAGAATGTAAGAGAGAACACTGTGGGTATGGAGATATGTTGTGTATGGGGGATGACAGTGAATCAGTTATAGAGTGTAAGAGAGAACACTGTGGGTATGGACATATGTTATGTATGGGGGATGACAGTAAATCAGATATAGTGTGTAAGAGAGAAAACTGTAGGTATGGACATATGTTGTGTATGGTGGATGACAGTGAATCAGATATTGTGTGTAAGAGAGAACACTGTGGGTATGGACATATGATGTGTATGGGGGATGACAGTGAATCAGATATAGTGTGTAAGAGAGAACACTGTGAGTATGGACATATGTTGTGTATGGGGGATGACAGTGAATCAGATATAGTGTGTAAGAGAGAACACTGTGGGTATGGACATATGTTGTGTATGGGGCATGACAGTGAATCAGATATAGTGTGTAAGAGAGAACACTGTGGGTATGGACATATGTTGTGTATGGGGGATGACAGTGAATCAGATATAGTGTGTAAGAGAGAACACTCTGGGTATGGACATATGTTGTGTATGGGGGATGACAGTGAATCAGATATAGAGTGTAAGAGAGAACACTGTGGGTATGGACATATGTTGTGTATGGGGGATGACAGTGAATCAGATATAGTGTGTAAGAGAGAACACTGAGGGTATGGACATATGTTGTGTATGGGGGAAGACAGTGAATCAGATATAGTGTGTAAGCGAGAGCACTGTGGGTATGGACATATGATGTGTATGGGGGAAGACAGTGAATCAGATATAGTGTGTAAGAGAGATCACTGTGGGTATGGACATATGTTGTGTATGGGGGATGACAGTGAATCAGATATAGTGTGTAAGAGAGAACACTGTGGGTATGGACATATGTTGTGTATGGGGGATGACAGTAAATCAGATATAGAGTGTAAGAGAGAACACTGTGGGTATGGACATATGTTGTGTATGGGGGATGACAGTAAATCAGATATAGAGTGTAAGAGAGAACACTGTGGGTATTGACATATGTTGTGTATGGGGGATGACAGTAAATCAGATATAGAGTGTAAGAGAGAACACTGTGGGTATGGACATATGTTGTGTATGGGGGATGACAGTGAATCAGATATGGTGTGTAAGAGAGAACACTGTGGGTATGGACATATGTTGTGTATGGGGGATGACAGTAAATCAGATATAGAGTGTAAGAGAGAACACTGTGGGTATGGACATATGTTGTGTGTGGCGGATGACAGTGAATCAGATATAGTGTGTAAGAGAGAACACTGTGGGTATGGACATATGTTGTGTATGGGGGATGACAGTGAATCAGATATAGTTTGTAAGAGAGAACACTGTGGGTATGGACATATGTTGTGTATGGGGGATGACAGTAAATCAGATATAGAGTGTAAGAGAGAACACTGTGGGTATGGACATATGTTGTGTATGGGGGATGACAGTGAATCAGATATAGTGTGTAAGAGAGAACACTGTGGGTATGGACATATGTTGTGTATGGGGGATGACAGTAAATCAGATATAGAGTGTAAGAGAGAACACTGTGGGTATGGACATATGTTGTGTATGGGGAATGACAGTGAATCAGATATAGTGTGTAAGAGAGAACACTGTGGGTATGGACATATGTTGTGTATGGGGGATGACAGTAAATCAGATATAGAGTGTAAGAGAGAACACTGTGGGTATGGACATATGTTGTGTATGGGGGATGACAGTAAATCAGATATAGAGTGTAAGAGAGAACACTGTGGGTATTGACATATGTTGTGTATGGGGGATGACAGTAAATCAGATATAGAGTGTAAGAGAGAACACTGTGGGTATGGACATATGTTGTGTATGGGGGATGACAGTGAATCAGATATGGTGTGTAAGAGAGAACACTGTGGGTATGGACATATGTTGTGTATGGGGGATGACAGTAAATCAGATATAGAGTGTAAGAGAGAACACTGTGGGTATGGACATATGTTGTGTGTGGCGGATGACAGTGAATCAGATATAGTGTGTAAGAGAGAACACTGTGGGTATGGACATATGTTGTGTATGGGGGATGACAGTGAAGCAGATATAGTGTGTAAGAGAGAACACTGTGGGTATGGACATATGTTGTGTATGGGGGATGACAGTGAATCAGATATAGAATGTAAGAGAGAACACGGTGGGTATGGACATATGTTGTATATGGGGCATGACAGTAAATCAGATATAGAATGTAAGAGAGAACACTGTGGGTATGGAGATATGTTGTGTATGGGGGATGACAGTGAATCAGTTATAGAGTGTAAGAGAGAACACTGTGGGTATGGACATATGTTATGTATGGGGGATGACAGTAAATCAGATATAGTGTGTAAGAGAGAAAACTGTAGGTATGGACATATGTTGTGTATGGTGGATGACAGTGAATCAGATATTGTGTGTAAGAGAGAACACTGTGGGTATGGACATATGATGTGTATGGGGGATGACAGTGAATCAGATATAGTGTGTAAGAGAGAACACTGTGAGTATGGACATATGTTGTGTATGGGGGATGACAGTGAATCAGATATAGTGTGTAAGAGAGAACACTGTGGGTATGGACATATGTTGTGTATGGGGCATGACAGTGAATCAGATATAGTGTGTAAGAGAGAACACTGTGGGTATGGACATATGTTGTGTATGGGGGATGACAGTGAATCAGATATAGTGTGTAAGAGAGAACACTCTGGGTATGGACATATGTTGTGTATGGGGGATGACAGTGAATCAGATATAGAGTGTAAGAGAGAACACTGTGGGTATGGACATATGTTGTGTATGGGGGATGACAGTGAATCAGATATAGTGTGTAAGAGAGAACACTGAGGGTATGGACATATGTTGTGTATGGGGGAAGACAGTGAATCAGATATAGTGTGTAAGCGAGAGCACTGTGGGTATGGACATATGATGTGTATGGGGGAAGACAGTGAATCAGATATAGTGTGTAAGAGAGATCACTGTGGGTATGGACATATGTTGTGTATGGGGGATGACAGTGAATCAGATATAGTGTGTAAGAGAGAACACTGTGGGTATGGACATATGTTGTGTATGGGGGATGACAGTAAATCAGATATAGAGTGTAAGAGAGAACACTGTGGGTATGGACATATGTTGTGTATGGGGGATGACAGTAAATCAGATATAGAGTGTAAGAGAGAACACTGTGGGTATTGACATATGTTGTGTATGGGGGATGACAGTAAATCAGATATAGAGTGTAAGAGAGAACACTGTGGGTATGGACATATGTTGTGTATGGGGGATGACAGTGAATCAGATATGGTGTGTAAGAGAGAACACTGTGGGTATGGACATATGTTGTGTATGGGGGATGACAGTAAATCAGATATAGAGTGTAAGAGAGAACACTGTGGGTATGGACATATGTTGTGTGTGGCGGATGACAGTGAATCAGATATAGTGTGTAAGAGAGAACACTGTGGGTATGGACATATGTTGTGTATGGGGGATGACAGTGAAGCAGATATAGTGTGTAAGAGAGAACACTGTGGGTATGGACATATGTTGTGTATGGGGGATGACAGTGAATCAGATATAGAATGTAAGAGAGAACACGGTGGGTATGGACATATGTTGTATATGGGGCATAACAGTAAATCAGATATAGAATGTAAGAGAGAACACTGTGGGTATGGAGATATGTTGTGTATGGGGGATGACAGTGAATCAGTTATAGAGTGTAAGAGAGAACACTGTGGGTATGGACATATGTTATGTATGGGGGATGACAGTAAATCAGATATAGTGTGTAAGAGAGAAAACTGTAGGTATGGACATATGTTGTGTATGGTGGATGACAGTGAATCAGATATTGTGTGTAAGAGAGAACACTGTGGGTATGGACATATGATGTGTATGGGGGATGACAGTGAATCAGATATAGTGTGTAAGAGAGAACACTGTGAGTATGGACATATGTTGTGTATGGGGGATGACAGTGAATCAGATATAGTGTGTAAGAGAGAACACTGTGGGTATGGACATATGTTGTGTATGGGGCATGACAGTGAATCAGATATAGTGTGTAAGAGAGAACACTGTGGGTATGGACATATGTTGTGTATGGGGGATGACAGTGAATCAGATATAGTGTGTAAGAGAGAACACTCTGGGTATGGACATATGTTGTGTATGGGGGATGACAGTGAATCAGATATAGAGTGTAAGAGAGAACACTGTGGGTATGGACATATGTTGTGTATGGGGGATGACAGTGAATCAGATATAGTGTGTAAGAGAGAACACTGAGGGTATGGACATATGTTGTGTATGGGGGAAGACAGTGAATCAGATATAGTGTTTAAGCGAGAGCACTGTGGGTATGGACATATGATGTGTATGGGGGAAGACAGTGAATCAGATATAGTGTGTAAGAGAGAACACTGTGGGTATGGACATATGTTGTGTATGGGGGATGACAGTGAATCAGATATAGTGTGTAAGAGAGAACACTGTGGGTATGGACATATGTTGTGTATGGGGGATGACAGTAAATCAGATATAGAGTGTAAGAGAGAACACTGTGGGTATGGACATATGTTGTGTATGGGGGATGACAGTAAATCAGATATAGAGTGTAAGAGAGAACACTGTGGGTATTGACATATGTTGTGTATGGGGGATGACAGTAAATCAGATATAGAGTGTAAGAGAGAACACTGTGGGTATGGACATATGTTGTGTATGGGGGATGACAGTGAATCAGATATGGTGTGTAAGAGAGAACACTGTGGGTATGGACATATGTTGTGTATGGGGGATGACAGTAAATCAGATATAGAGTGTAAGAGAGAACACTGTGGGTATGGACATATGTTGTGTGTGGCGGATGACAGTGAATCAGATATAGTGTGTAAGAGAGAACACTGTGGGTATGGACATATGTTGTGTATGGGGGATGACAGTGAAGCAGATATAGTGTGTAAGAGAGAACACTGTGGGTATGGACATATGTTGTGTATGGGGGATGACAGTGAATCAGATATAGAATGTAAGAGAGAACACGGTGGGTATGGACATATGTTGTATATGGGGCATAACAGTAAATCAGATATAGAATGTAAGAGAGAACACTGTGGGTATGGAGATATGTTGTGTATGGGGGATGACAGTGAATCAGTTATAGAGTGTAAGAGAGAACACTGTGGGTATGGACATATGTTATGTATGGGGGATGACAGTAAATCAGATATAGTGTGTAAGAGAGAAAACTGTAGGTATGGACATATGTTGTGTATGGTGGATGACAGTGAATCAGATATTGTGTGTAAGAGAGAACACTGTGGGTATGGACATATGATGTGTATGGGGGATGACAGTGAATCAGATATAGTGTGTAAGAGAGAACACTGTGAGTATGGACATATGTTGTGTATGGGGGATGACAGTGAATCAGATATAGTGTGTAAGAGAGAACACTGTGGGTATGGACATATGTTGTGTATGGGGCATGACAGTGAATCAGATATAGTGTGTAAGAGAGAACACTGTGGGTATGGACATATGTTGTGTATGGGGGATGACAGTGAATCAGATATAGTGTGTAAGAGAGAACACTCTGGGTATGGACATATGTTGTGTATGGGGGATGACAGTGAATCAGATATAGAGTGTAAGAGAGAACACTGTGGGTATGGACATATGTTGTGTATGGGGGATGACAGTGAATCAGATATAGTGTGTAAGAGAGAACACTGAGGGTATGGACATATGTTGTGTATGGGGGAAGACAGTGAATCAGATATAGTGTGTAAGCGAGAGCACTGTGGGTATGGACATATGATGTGTATGGGGGATGACAGTGAATCAGATATAGTGTGTAAGAGAGAACACTGTGGGTATGGACATATGTTGTGTATGGGGGATGACAGTGAATCAGATATAGTGTGTAAGAGAGAACACTGTGGGTATGGAAATATGTTGTGTATGGGGGATGACAGTGAATCAGATATAGTGTGTAAGAGAGAACACTGTGGGTATGGACATATGTTGTGTATGGGGGATGACAGTGAATCAGATATAGTGTGTAAGAGAGAACACTGTGGGTATGGACATATGTTGTGTATGGGGGATGACAGTGAATCAGATATAGAATGTAAGAGAGAACACGGTGGGTATGGACATATGTTGTATATGGGGCATGACAGTAAATCAGATATAGAATGTAAGAGAGAACACTGTGGGTATGGAGATATGTTGTGTATGGGGGATGACAGTGAATCAGATATAGTGTGTAAGAGAGAACACTGTGAGTATGGACATATGTTGTGTATGGGGGATGACAGTGAATCAGATATAGTGTGTAAGAGAGAACACTGTGGGTATGGACATATGTTGTGTATGGGGGATGACAGTGAATCAGATATAGAGTGTAAGAGAGAACACTGTGGGTATGGACATATGTTGTGTATGGGGGATGACAGTGAATCAGATATAGTTTGTAAGAGAGAACACTGTGGGTATGGACATATGTTGTGTATGGGGGATGACAGTAAATCAGATATAGAGTGTAAGAGAGAACACTGTGGGTATGGACATATGTTGTGTATGGGGGATGACAGTGAATCAGATATAGTGTGTAAGAGAGAACACTGTGGGTATGGACATATGTTGTGTATGGGGGATGACAGTAAATCAGATATAGAGTGTAAGAGAGAACACTGTGGGTATGGACATATGTTGTGTATGGGGGATGACAGTGAATCAGATATAGTGTGTAAGAGAGAACACTGTGGGTATGGACATATGTTGTTTATGGGGGATGACAGTAAATCAGATATAGAGTGTAAGAGAGAACACTGTGGGTATGGACATATGTTGTGTATGGGGGATGACAGTAAATCAGATATAGAGTGTAAGAGAGAACACTGTGGGTATTGACATATGTTGTGTATGGGGGATGACAGTAAATCAGATATAGAGTGTAAGAGAGAACACTGTGGGTATGGACATATGTTGTGTATGGGGGATGACAGTGAATCAGATATGGTGTGTAAGAGAGAACACTGTGGGTATGGACATATGTTGTGTATGGGGGATGACAGTAAATCAGATATAGAGTGTAAGAGAGAACACTGTGGGTATGGACATATGTTGTGTGTGGCGGATGACAGTGAATCAGATATAGTGTGTAAGAGAGAACACTGTGGGTATGGAGATATGTTGTGTATGGGGGATGACAGTGAAGCAGATATAGTGTGTAAGAGAGAACACTGTGGGTATGGACATATGTTGTGTATGGGGGATGACAGTGAATCAGATATAGAATGTAAGAGAGAACACGGTGGGTATGGACATATGTTGTATATGGGGCATGACAGTAAATCAGATATAGAATGTAAGAGAGAACACTGTGGGTATGGAGATATGTTGTGTATGGGGGATGAAAGTGAATCAGTTATAGAGTGTAAGAGAGAACACTGTGGGTATGGACATATGTTATGTATGGGGGATGACAGTAAATCAGATATAGTGTGTAAGAGAGAAAACTGTAGGTATGGACATATGTTGTGTATGGTGGATGACAGTGAATCAGATATAGTGTGTAAGAGAGAACACTGTGGGTATGGACATATGTTGTGTATGGTGGATGACAGTGAATCAGATATAGAGTGTAAGAGAGAACACTGTGGGTATGGACATATGTTGTGTATGGGGGATGACAGTGAATCAGATATAGAATGTAAGAGAGAGCACTGTGGGTATGGACATATGATGTGTATGGGGGAAGACAGTGAATCAGATATAGTGTGTAAGAGAGAACACTGTGGGTATGGACATATGTTGTGTATGGGGGATGACAGTGAATCAGATATAGTGTGTAAGAGAGAACACTGTGGGTATGGACATATGTTGTGTATGGGGGATGACAGTGAATCAGATATAGTGTGTAAGAGAGAACACTGTGGGTATGGACATATGTTGTGTATGGGGGATGACAGTGAATCAGATATAGTGTGTAAGAGAGAACACTGTGGGTATGGACATATGATGTGTATGGGGGAAGACAGAGAATCAGATATAGAGTGTAAGAGAGAACACTGTGGGTATGGACATATGTTATGTATGGGGGATGACAGTAAATCAGATATAGTGTGTAAGAGAGAAAACTGTAGGTATGGACATATGTTGTGTATGGTGGATGACAGTGAATCAGATATTGTGTGTAAGAGAGAACACTGTGGGTATGAACATATGATGTGTATGGGGGATGACAGTGAATCAGATATAGTGTGTAAGAGAGAACACTGTGGGTATGGACATATGTTGTGTATGGGGCATGACAGTGAATCAGATATAGTGTGTAAGAGAGAACACTGTGGGTATGGACATATGTTGTGTATGGGGGATGACAGTGAATCAGATATAGAGTGTAAGAGAGAACACTGTGGGTATGGACATATGTTGTGTATGGGGGATGACAGTGAATCAGATATAATGTGTAAGAGAGAACACTGTGGGTATGGACATATGTTGTGTATGGGGGATGACAGTGAATCAGATATAGTGTGTAAGAGAGAACAGTGTGGGTATGGACATATGTTGTGTATGGGGGATGACAGTGAATCAGATATAGTGTGTAAGAGAGAACACTGTGGGTATGGACATATGTTGTGTATGGGGGAAGACAGTGAATCAGATATAGAGTGTAAGAGATAACACTGTGGGTATGGACATATGATGTGTATGGGGGAAGACAGAGAATCAGATATAGAGTGTAAGAGAGAACACTGTGGGTATGGACATATGTTGTGTATGGGGGAAGACAGTGAATCAGATATAGTGTGTAAGAGAGAACACTGTGGCTATGTACATATGATGTGTATGGGGGATGACAGTGAATCAGATATAGTGTGTAAGAGAGAACACTGTGGGTATGGACATATGTTGTGTATGGGGGATGACAGTGAATCAGATATAGTGTGTAAGAGAGAACACTGTGGGTATGGACATATGTTGTGTATGGGGGAAGACAGTGAATCAGATATAGAGTGTAAGAGATAACACTGTGGGTATGGACATATGTTGTGTATGGGGGATGACAGTGAATCAGATATAGAGTGTAAGAGAGAACACTGTGGGTATGGACATATGTTGTGTATGGGGGATGACAGTGAATCAGATATAGTGTGTAAGAGAGAACACTGTGGGTATGGACATATGTTGTGTATGGGGGATGACAGTGAATCAGATATAGTGTGTAAGACAGAACACTGTGGGTATGGACATATGTTGTGTATGGGGGATGACAGTGAATCAGATATAGTGTGTAAGAGAGAACACTGTGGGTATGGACATATGTTGTGTATGGGGGATGACAGTAAATCAGATATAGAGTGTAAGAGAGAACACTGTGGGTATTGACATATGATGTGTATGGGGGATGACAGTAAATCAGATATAGAGTGTACGAGAGAACACTGTGGGTATGGACATATGTTGTGTATGGGGGATGACAGTGAATCAGATATAGAGTGTAAGAGAGAACACTGTGGGTATGGACATATGTTGTGTATGGGGGATGACAGTGAATCAGATATAGAGTGTAAGAGAGAACACTGTGGGTATGGACATATGTTGTGTGTGGCGGATGACAGTGAATCAGATATGGTGTGTAAGAGAGAACACTGTGGGTATGGACATATGTTGTGTATGGGGGATGACAGTAAATCAGATATAGAGTGTAAGAGAGAACACTGTGGGTATGGACATATGTTGTGTGTGGCGGATGACAGTGAATCAGATATAGTGTGTAAGAGTGAACACTGTGGGTATGGACATATGTTGTGTATGGGGGATGACAGTGATGCAGATATAGTGTGTAAGAGAGAACACTGTGGGTATGGACATATGTTGTGTATGGGGGATGACAGTGAATCAGATATAGAATGTAAGAGAGAACACGGTGGGTATGGACATATGTTGTATATGGGGCATGACAGTAAATCAGATATAGAATGTAAGAGAGAACACTGTGGGTATGGAGATATGTTGTGTATGGGGGATGACAGTGAATCAGTTATAGAGTGTAAGAGAGAACACTGTGGGTATGGACATATGTTATGTATGGGGGATGACAGTAAATCAGATATAGTGTGTAAGAGAGAAAACTGTAGGTATGGACATATGTTGTGTATGGTGGATGACAGTGAATCAGATATTGTGTGTAAGAGAGAACACTGTGGGTATGGACATATGATGTGTATGGGGGATGACAGTGAATCAGATATAGTGTGTAAGAGAGAACACTGTGAGTATGGACATATGTTGTGTATGGGGGATGACAGTGAATCAGATATAGTGTGTAAGAGAGAACACTGTGGGTATGGACATATGTTGTGTATGGGGCATGACAGTGAATCAGATATAGTGTGTAAGAGAGAACACTGTGGGTATGGACATATGTTGTGTATGGGGGATGACAGTGAATCAGATATAGTGTGTAAGAGAGAACACTCTGGGTATGGACATATGTTGTGTATGGGGGATGACAGTGAATCAGATATAGAGTGTAAGAGAGAACACTGTGGGTATGGACATATGTTGTGTATGGGGGATGACAGTGAATCAGATATAGTGTGTAAGAGAGAACACTGAGGGTATGGACATATGTTGTGTATGGGGGAAGACAGTGAATCAGATATAGTGTGTAAGCGAGAGCACTGTGGGTATGGACATATGATGTGTATGGGGGAAGACAGTGAATCAGATATAGTGTGTAAGAGAGAACACTGTGGGTATGGACATATGTTGTGTATGGGGGATGACAGTGAATCAGATATAGTGTGTAAGAGAGAACACTGTGGGTATGGACATATGTTGTGTATGGGGGATGACAGTGAATCAGATATAGTGTGTAAGAGAGAACACTGTGGGTATGGACATATGTTGTGTATGGGGGATGACAGTGAATCAGATATAGTGTGTAAGAGAGAACACTGTGGGTATGGACATATGTTGTGTATGGGGGATGACAGTGAATCAGATATAGAATGTAAGAGAGAACACGGTGGGTATGGACATATGTTGTATATGGGGCATGACAGTAAATCAGATATAGAATGTAAGAGAGAACACTGTGGGTATGGAGATATGTTGTGTATGGGGGATGACAGTGAATCAGATATAGTGTGTAAGAGAGAACACTGTGAGTATGGACATGTGTTGTGTATGGGGGATGACAGTGAATCAGATATAGAGTGTAAGAGAGAACACTGTGGGTATGGACATATGTTGTGTATGGGGGATGACAGTGAATCAGATATAGTTTGTAAGAGAGAACACTGTGGGTATGGACATATGTTGTGTATGGGGGATGACAGTAAATCAGATATAGAGTGTAAGAGAGAACACTGTGGGTATGGACATATGTTGTGTATGGGGATGACAGTGAATCAGATATAGTGTGTAAGAGAGAACACTGTGGGTATGGACATATGTTGTGTATGGGGGATGACAGTAAATCAGATATAGAGTGTAAGAGAGAACACTGTGGGTATGGACATATGTTGTGTATGGGGGATGACAGTGAATCAGATATAGTGTGTAAGAGAGAACACTGTGGGTATGGACATATGTTGTGTATGGGGGATGACAGTAAATCAGATATAGAGTGTAAGAGAGAACACTGTGGGTATGGACATATGTTGTGTATGGGGGATGACAGTGAATCAGATATAGAGTGTAAGAGAGAACACTGTGGGTATGGACATATGTTGTGTGTGGCGGATGACAGTGAATCAGATATGGTGTGTAAGAGAGAACACTGTGGGTATGGACATATGTTGTGTATGGGGGATGACAGTAAATCAGATATAGAGTGTAAGAGAGAACACTGTGGGTATGGACATATGTTGTGTGTGGCGGATGACAGTGAATCAGATATAGTGTGTAAGAGAGAACACTGTGGGTATGGACATATGTTGTGTATGGGGGATGACAGTGAAGCAGATATAGTGTGTAAGAGAGAACACTGTGGGTATGGACATATGTTGTGTATGGGGGATGACAGTGAATCAGATATAGAATGTAAGAGAGAACACGGTGGGTATGGACATATGTTGTATATGGGGCATGACAGTAAATCAGATATAGAATGTAAGAGAGAACACTGTGGGTATGGAGATATGTTGTGTATGGGGGATGACAGTGAATCAGTTATAGAGTGTAAGAGAGAACACTGTGGGTATGGACATATGTTATGTATGGGGGATGACAGTAAATCAGATATAGTGTGTAAGAGAGAAAACTGTAGGTATGGACATATGTTGTGTATGGTGGATGACAGTGAATCAGATATTGTGTGTAAGAGAAAACACTGTGGGTATGGACATATGATGTGTATGGGGGATGACAGTGAATCAGATATAGTGTGTAAGAGAGAACACTGTGAGTATGGACATATGTTGTGTATGGGGGATGACAGTGAATCAGATATAGTGTGTAAGAGAGAACACTGTGGGTATGGACATATGTTGTGTATGGGGCATGACAGTGAATCAGATATAGTGTGTAAGAGAGAACACTGTGGGTATGGACATATGTTGTGTATGGGGGATGACAGTGAATCAGATATAGTGTGTAAGAGAGAACACTGAGGGTATGGACATATGTTGTGTATGGGGGAAGACAGTGAATCAGATATAGTGTGTAAGCGAGAGCACTGTGGGTATGGACATATGATGTGTATGGGGGAAGACAGTGAATCAGATATAGTGTGTAAGAGAGAACACTGTGGGTATGGACATATGTTGTGTATGGGGGATGACAGTGAATCAGATATAGTGTGTAAGAGAGAACACTGTGGGTATGGACATATGTTGTGTATGGGGGATGACAGTGAATCAGATATAGTGTGTAAGAGAGAACACTGTGGGTATGGACATATGTTGTGTATGGGGGATGACAGTGAATCAGATATAGTGTGTAAGAGAGAACACTGTGGGTATGGACATATGTTGTGTATGGGGAATGACAGTGAATCAGATATAGAATGTAAGAGAGAACACGGTGGGTATGGACATATGTTGTATATGGGGCATGACAGTAAATCAGATATAGAATGTAAGAGAGAACACTGTGGGTATGGAGATATGTTGTGTATGGGGGAGGACAGTGAATCAGATATAGTGTGTAAGAGAGAACACTGTGAGTATGGACATATGTTGTGTATGGGGGATGACAGTGAATCAGATATAGAGTGTAAGAGAGAACACTGTGGGTATGGACATATGTTGTGTATGGGGGATGACAGTGAATCAGATATAGTTTGTAAGAGAGAACACTGTGGGTATGGACATATGTTGTGTATGGGGGATGACAGTAAATCAGATATAGAGTGTAAGAGAGAACACTGTGGGTATGGACATATGTTGTGTATGGGGGATGACAGTGAATCAGATATAGTGTGTAAGAGAGAACACTGTGGGTATGGACATATGTTGTGTATGGGGGATGACAGAAATCAGATATAGAGTGTAAGAGAGAACACTGTGGGTATGGACATATGTTGTGTATGGGGGATGACAGTGAATCAGATATAGTGTGTAAGAGAGAACACTGTGGGTATGGACATATGTTGTGTATGGGGGATGACAGTAAATCAGATATAGAGTGTAAGAGAGAACACTGTGGGTATGGACATATGTTGTGTATGAGGGATGACAGTAAATCAGATATAGAGTGTAAGAGAGAACACTGTGGGTATTGACATATGTTGTGTATGGGGGATGACAGTAAATCAGATATAGAGTGTAAGAGAGAACACTGTGGGTATGGACATATGTTGTGTATGGGGGATGACAGTGAATCAGATATGGTGTGTAAGAGAGAACACTGTGGGTATGGACATATGTTGTGTATGGGGGATGACAGTAAATCAGATATAGAGTGTAAGAGAGAACACTGTGGGTATGGACATATGTTGTGTGTGGCGGATGACAGTGAATCAGATATAGTGTGTAAGAGAGAACACTGTGGGTATGGACATATGTTGTGTATGGGGGATGACAGTGAAGCAGATATAGTGTGTAAGAGAGAACACTGTGGGTATGGACATATGTTGTGTATGGGGGATGACAGTGAATCAGATATAGAATGTAAGAGAGAACACGGTGGGTATGGACATATGTTGTATATGGGGCATGACAGTAAATCAGATATAGAATGTAAGAGAGAACACTGTGGGTATGGAGATATGTTGTGTATGGGGGATGAAAGTGAATCAGTTATAGAGTGTAAGAGAGAACACTGTGGGTATGGACATATGTTATGTATGGGGGATGACAGTAAATCAGATATAGTGTGTAAGAGAGAAAACTGTAGGTATGGACATATGTTGTGTATGGTGGATGACAGTGAATCAGATATAGTGTGTAAGAGAGAACACTGTGGGTATGGACATATGTTGTGTATGGTGGATGACAGTGAATCAGATATAGAGTGTAAGAGAGAACACTGTGGGTATGGACATATGTTGTGTATGGGGGATGACAGTGAATCAGATATAGAATGTAAGAGAGAGCACTGTGGGTATGGACATATGATGTGTATGGGGGAAGACAGTGAATCAGATATAGTGTGTAAGAGAGAACACTGTGGGTATGGACATATGTTGTGTATGGGGGATGACAGTGAATCAGATATAGTGTGTAAGAGAGAACACTGTGGGTATGGACATATGTTGTGTATGGGGGATGACAGTGAATCAGATATAGTGTGTAAGAGAGAACACTGTGGGTATGGACATATGTTGTGTATGGGGGATGACAGTGAATCAGATATAGTGTGTAAGAGAGAACACTGTGGGTATGGACATATGATGTGTATGGGGGAAGACAGAGAATCAGATATAGAGTGTAAGAGAGAACACTGTGGGTATGGACATATGTTATATATGGGGGATGACAGTAAATCAGATATAGTGTGTAAGAGAGAAAACTGTAGGTATGGACATATGTTGTGTATGGTGGATGACAGTGAATCAGATATTGTGTGTAAGAGAGAACACTGTGGGTATGAACATATGATGTGTATGGGGGATGACAGTGAATCAGATATAGTGTGTAAGAGAGAACACTGTGGGTATGGACATATGTTGTGTATGGGGCATGACAGTGAATCAGATATAGTGTGTAAGAGAGAACACTGTGGGTATGGACATATGTTGTGTATGGGGGATGACAGTGAATCAGATATAGAGTGTAAGAGAGAACACTGTGGGTATGGACATATGTTGTGTATGGGGGATGACAGTGAATCAGATATAATGTGTAAGAGAGAACACTGTGGGTATGGACATATGTTGTGTATGGGGGATGACAGTGAATCAGATATAGTGTGTAAGAGAGAACAGTGTGGGTATGGACATATGTTGTGTATGGGGGATGACAGTGAATCAGATATAGTGTGTAAGAGAGAACACTGTGGGTATGGACATATGTTGTGTATGGGGGAAGACAGTGAATCAGATATAGAGTGTAAGAGATAACACTGTGGGTATGGACATATGATGTGTATGGGGGAAGACAGAGAATCAGATATAGAGTGTAAGAGAGAACACTGTGGGTATGGACATATGTTGTGTATGGGGGAAGACAGTGAATCAGATATAGTGTGTAAGAGAGAACACTGTGGCTATGTACATATGATGTGTATGGGGGATGACAGTGAATCAGATATAGTGTGTAAGAGAGAACACTGTGGGTATGGACATATGTTGTGTATGGGGGATGACAGTGAATCAGATATAGTGTGTAAGAGAGAACACTGTGGGTATGGACATATGTTGTGTATGGGGGAAGACAGTGAATCAGATATAGAGTGTAAGAGATAACACTGTGGGTATGGACATATGTTGTGTATGGGGGATGACAGTGAATAAGATATAGAGTGTAAGAGAGAACACTGTGGGTATGGACATATGTTGTGTATGGGGGATGACAGTGAATCAGATATAGTGTGTAAGAGAGAACACTGTGGGTATGGACATATGTTGTGTATGGGGGATGACAGTGAATCAGATATAGTGTGTAAGACAGAACACTGTGGGTATGGACATATGTTGTGTATGGGGGATGACAGTGAATCAGATATAGTGTGTAAGAGAGAACACTGTGGGTATGGACATATGTTGTGTATGGGGGATGACAGTAAATCAGATATAGAGTGTAAGAGAGAACACTGTGGGTATTGACATATGTTGTGTATGGGGGATGACAGTAAATCAGATATAGAGTGTAAGAGAGAACACTGTGGGTATGGACATATGTTGTGTATGGGGGATGACAGTGAATCAGATATAGAGTGTAAGAGAGAACACTGTGGGTATGGACATATGTTGTGTATGGGGGATGACAGTGAATCAGATATAGAGTGTAAGAGAGAACACTGTGGGTATGGACATATGTTGTGTGTGGCGGATGACAGTGAATCAGATATAGTGTGTAAGAGAGAACACTGTGGGTATGGACATATGTTGTGTATGGGGGATGACAGTGAAGCAGATATAGTGTGTAAGAGAGAACACTCTGGGTATGGACATATGTTGTGTATGGGGGATGACAGTAAATCAGATATAGAGTGTAAGAGAGAACACTGTGGGTATGGACATATGTTGTGTATGGGGGATGACAGTGAATCAGATATAGTGTGTAAGAGAGAACACTGTGGGTATGGACATATGTTGTGTATGGGGGATGACAGTGAATCAGATATAGTGTGTAAGAGAGAACACTGTGGGTATGGACATATGTTGTGTATGGGGGATGACAGTGAATCAGATATAGTGTGTAAGAGAGAACACTGTGGGTATGGACATATGTTGTGTATGGGGAATGACAGTGAATCAGATATAGAATGTAAGAGAGAACACGGTGGGTATGGACATATGTTGTATATGGGGCATGACAGTAAATCAGATATAGAATGTAAGAGAGAACACTGTGGGTATGGAGATATGTTGTGTATGGGGGAGGACAGTGAATCAGATATAGTGTGTAAGAGAGAACACTGTGAGTATGGACATATGTTGTGTATGGGGGATGACAGTGAATCAGATATAGAGTGTAAGAGAGAACACTGTGGGTATGGACATATGTTGTGTATGGGGGATGACAGTGAATCAGATATAGTTTGTAAGAGAGAACACTGTGGGTATGGACATATGTTGTGTATGGGGGATGACAGTAAATCAGATATAGAGTGTAAGAGAGAACACTGTGGGTATGGACATATGTTGTGTATGGGGGATGACAGTGAATCAGATATAGTGTGTAAGAGAGAACACTGTGGGTATGGACATATGTTGTGTATGGGGGATGACAGAAATCAGATATAGAGTGTAAGAGAGAACACTGTGGGTATGGACATATGTTGTGTATGGGGGATGACAGTGAATCAGATATAGTGTGTAAGAGAGAACACTGTGGGTATGGACATATGTTGTGTATGGGGGATGACAGTAAATCAGATATAGAGTGTAAGAGAGAACACTGTGGGTATGGACATATGTTGTGTATGAGGGATGACAGTAAATCAGATATAGAGTGTAAGAGAGAACACTGTGGGTATTGACATATGTTGTGTATGGGGGATGACAGTAAATCAGATATAGAGTGTAAGAGAGAACACTGTGGGTATGGACATATGTTGTGTATGGGGGATGACAGTGAATCAGATATGGTGTGTAAGAGAGAACACTGTGGGTATGGACATATGTTGTGTATGGGGGATGACAGTAAATCAGATATAGAGTGTAAGAGAGAACACTGTGGGTATGGACATATGTTGTGTGTGGCGGATGACAGTGAATCAGATATAGTGTGTAAGAGAGAACACTGTGGGTATGGACATATGTTGTGTATGGGGGATGACAGTGAAGCAGATATAGTGTGTAAGAGAGAACACTGTGGGTATGGACATATGTTGTGTATGGGGGATGACAGTGAATCAGATATAGAATGTAAGAGAGAACACGGTGGGTATGGACATATGTTGTATATGGGGCATGACAGTAAATCAGATATAGAATGTAAGAGAGAACACTGTGGGTATGGAGATATGTTGTGTATGGGGGATGAAAGTGAATCAGTTATAGAGTGTAAGAGAGAACACTGTGGGTATGGACATATGTTATGTATGGGGGATGACAGTAAATCAGATATAGTGTGTAAGAGAGAAAACTGTAGGTATGGACATATGTTGTGTATGGTGGATGACAGTGAATCAGATATAGTGTGTAAGAGAGAACACTGTGGGTATGGACATATGTTGTGTATGGTGGATGACAGTGAATCAGATATAGAGTGTAAGAGAGAACACTGTGGGTATGGACATATGTTGTGTATGGGGGATGACAGTGAATCAGATATAGAATGTAAGAGAGAGCACTGTGGGTATGGACATATGATGTGTATGGGGGAAGACAGTGAATCAGATATAGTGTGTAAGAGAGAACACTGTGGGTATGGACATATGTTGTGTATGGGGGATGACAGTGAATCAGATATAGTGTGTAAGAGAGAACACTGTGGGTATGGACATATGTTGTGTATGGGGGATGACAGTGAATCAGATATAGTGTGTAAGAGAGAACACTGTGGGTATGGACATATGTTGTGTATGGGGGATGACAGTGAATCAGATATAGTGTGTAAGAGAGAACACTGTGGGTATGGACATATGATGTGTATGGGGGAAGACAGAGAATCAGATATAGAGTGTAAGAGAGAACACTGTGGGTATGGACATATGTTATATATGGGGGATGACAGTAAATCAGATATAGTGTGTAAGAGAGAAAACTGTAGGTATGGACATATGTTGTGTATGGTGGATGACAGTGAATCAGATATTGTGTGTAAGAGAGAACACTGTGGGTATGAACATATGATGTGTATGGGGGATGACAGTGAATCAGATATAGTGTGTAAGAGAGAACACTGTGGGTATGGACATATGTTGTGTATGGGGCATGACAGTGAATCAGATATAGTGTGTAAGAGAGAACACTGTGGGTATGGACATATGTTGTGTATGGGGGATGACAGTGAATCAGATATAGAGTGTAAGAGAGAACACTGTGGGTATGGACATATGTTGTGTATGGGGGATGACAGTGAATCAGATATAATGTGTAAGAGAGAACACTGTGGGTATGGACATATGTTGTGTATGGGGGATGACAGTGAATCAGATATAGTGTGTAAGAGAGAACAGTGTGGGTATGGACATATGTTGTGTATGGGGGATGACAGTGAATCAGATATAGTGTGTAAGAGAGAACACTGTGGGTATGGACATATGTTGTGTATGGGGGAAGACAGTGAATCAGATATAGAGTGTAAGAGATAACACTGTGGGTATGGACATATGATGTGTATGGGGGAAGACAGAGAATCAGATATAGAGTGTAAGAGAGAACACTGTGGGTATGGACATATGTTGTGTATGGGGGAAGACAGTGAATCAGATATAGTGTGTAAGAGAGAACACTGTGGCTATGTACATATGATGTGTATGGGGGATGACAGTGAATCAGATATAGTGTGTAAGAGAGAACACTGTGGGTATGGACATATGTTGTGTATGGGGGATGACAGTGAATCAGATATAGTGTGTAAGAGAGAACACTGTGGGTATGGACATATGTTGTGTATGGGGGAAGACAGTGAATCAGATATAGAGTGTAAGAGATAACACTGTGGGTATGGACATATGTTGTGTATGGGGGATGACAGTGAATAAGATATAGAGTGTAAGAGAGAACACTGTGGGTATGGACATATGTTGTGTATGGGGGATGACAGTGAATCAGATATAGTGTGTAAGAGAGAACACTGTGGGTATGGACATATGTTGTGTATGGGGGATGACAGTGAATCAGATATAGTGTGTAAGACAGAACACTGTGGGTATGGACATATGTTGTGTATGGGGGATGACAGTGAATCAGATATAGTGTGTAAGAGAGAACACTGTGGGTATGGACATATGTTGTGTATGGGGGATGACAGTAAATCAGATATAGAGTGTAAGAGAGAACACTGTGGGTATTGACATATGTTGTGTATGGGGGATGACAGTAAATCAGATATAGAGTGTAAGAGAGAACACTGTGGGTATGGACATATGTTGTGTATGGGGGATGACAGTGAATCAGATATAGAGTGTAAGAGAGAACACTGTGGGTATGGACATATGTTGTGTATGGGGGATGACAGTGAATCAGATATAGAGTGTAAGAGAGAACACTGTGGGTATGGACATATGTTGTGTGTGGCGGATGACAGTGAATCAGATATAGTGTGTAAGAGAGAACACTGTGGGTATGGACATATGTTGTGTATGGGGGATGACAGTGAAGCAGATATAGTGTGTAAGAGAGAACACTCTGGGTATGGACATATGTTGTGTATGGGGGATGACAGTAAATCAGATATAGAGTGTAAGAGAGAACACTGTGGGTATGGACATATGTTGTGTATGGGGGATGACAGTGAATCAGATATAGTGTGTAAGAGAGAACACTGTGGGTATGGACATATGTTGTGTATGGGGGATGACTGTAAATCAGATATAGAATGTAAGAGAGAACACGGTGGGTATGGACATATGTTGTATATGGGGCATGACAGTAAATCAGATATAGAATGTAAGAGAGAACACTGTGGGTATGGAGATATGTTGTGTATGGGGGATGACAGTGAATCAGTTATAGAGTGTAAGAGAGAACACTGTGGGTATGGACATATGTTATGTATGGGGGATGACAGTAAATCAGATATAGTGTGTAAGAGAGAAAACTGTAGGTATGGACATATGTTGTGTATGGTGGATGACAATGAATCAGATATTGTGTGTAAGAGAGAACACTGTGGGTATGGACATATGATGTGTATGGGGGATGACAGTGAATCAGATATAGTGTGTAAGAGAGAACACTGTGGGTATGGACATATGTTGTGTATGGGGGATGACAGTGAATCAGATATAGTGTGTAAGAGAGAACACTGTGGGTATGGACATATGTTGTGTATGGGGCATGACAGTGAATCAGATATAGTGTGTAAGAGAGAACACTGTGGGTATGGACATATGTTGTGTATGGGGGATGACAGTGAATCAGATATAGTGTGTAAGAGAGAACACTGTGGGTATGGACATATGTTGTGTATGGGGGATGACAGTGAATCAGATATAGTGTGTAAGAGAGAACACTGTGGGTAAGGACATATGTTGTGTATGGGGGATGACAGTGAATCAGATATAGTGTGTAAGAGAGAACACTGTGGGTATGGACATATGTTGTGTATGGGGGATGACAGTGAATCAGATATAGAATGTAAGAGAGAACACGGTGGGTATGGACATATGTTGTATATGGGGCATGACAGTAAATCAGATATAGAATGTAAGAGAGAACACTGTGGGTATGGAGATATGTTGTGTATGGGGGATGACAGTGAATCAGTTATAGAGTGTAAGAGAGAACACTGTGGGTATGGACATATGTTATGTATGGGGGATGACAGTAAATCAGATATAGTGTGTAAGAGAGAAAACTGTAGGTATGGACATATGTTGTGTATGGTGGATGACAGTGAATCAGATATTGTGTGTAAGAGAGAACACTGTGGGTATGGACATATGATGTGTATGGGGGAAGACAGTGAGTCAGATATAGTGTGTAAGCGAGAGCACTGTGGGTATGGACATATGATGTGTATGGGGGAAGACAGTGAATCAGATATAGTGTGTAAGAGAGAACACTGTGGGTATGGACATATGTTGTGTATGGGGGATGACAGTGAATCAGATATAGTGTGTAAGAGAGAACACTGTGGGTATGGACATATGTTGTGTATGGGGGATGACAGTGAATCAGATATAGTGTGTAAGAGAGAACACTGTGGGTATGGACATATGTTGTATATGGGGGATGACAGTGAATCAGATATAGTGTGTAAGAGAGAACACTGTGGGTATGGACATATGTTGTGTATGGGGGATGACAGTGAATCAGATATAGAGTGTAAGAGAGAACACTGTGGGTATGGACATACGTTGTGTATGCGGGATGACAGTGAATCTGATATAGAGTGTAAGAGAGAACACTGTGGGTATGGACATATGTTGTGTGTGGCGGATGACAGTGAATCAGATATAGAGTGTAAGAGAGAACACTGTGGGTATGGACATATGTTGTGTATGGGGGATGACAGTGAATCAGATATAGTGTGTAAGAGAGAACACTGTGGGTATGGACATATGTTGTGTATGGGGGATGACAGTAAATCAGATATAGAGTGTAAGAGAGAACACTGTGGGTATGGACATATGTTGTGTATGGGGGATGACAGTGAATCAGATATAGTGTGTAAGAGAGAACACTGTGGGTATGGACATATGTTGTGTATGGGGGATGACAGTAAATCAGATATAGAGTGTAAGAGAGAACACTGTGGGTATGGACATATGTTGTGTATGGGGGAAGACAGTGAATCAGATATAGTGTGTAAGAGAGAACACTGTGGGTATGGACATATGTTGTGTATGGGGGATGACAGTGAATCAGATATAGAATGTAAGAGAGAACACTGTGGGTATGGACATATGTTGTGTATGGGGGATGACAGTGAATCAGATATAGTGTGTAAGAGAGAACACTGTGGGTATGGACATATGTTGTGTATGGGGGATGACAGTGAATCAGATATAGTGTGTAAGAGAGAACACTGTGGGTATGGACATATGTTGTGTATGGGGGATGACAGTGAATCAGATATAGTGTTTAAGAGAGAACACTGTGGGTATGGACATATGTTGTGTATGGGGGATGACAGTGAATCAGATATAGAGTGTAAGAGAGAACACTGTGGGTATGGAAATATGTTGTGTATGGGGGATGACAGTGAATCAGATATAGTGTGTAAGAGAGAACACTGTGGGTATGGACATATGTTGTGTATGGGGGATGACAGTAAATCAGATATAGAGTGTCAGAGAGAACACTGTGGGTATGGACATATGTTGTGTATGGGGGATGACAGTGAAACAGATATAGTGTGTAAGAGAGAACACTGTGGGTATGGACATATGTTGTGTATGGGGGATGACAGTGAATCAGATATAGTGTGTAAGAGAGAACACTGTGGGTATGGACATATGTTGTGTATGAGGGATGACAGTAAATCAGATATAGAGTGTAAGAGAGAACACTGTGGGTATGGACATATGTTGTGTATGGGGGATGACAGTGAATCAGATATAGTGTGTAAGAGAGAACACTGTGGGTATGGACATATGTTGTGTATGGGGGATGACAGTAAATCAGATATAGAGTGTAAGAGAGAACACTGTGGGTATGGACATATGTTGTGTATGGGGGATGACAGTGAATCAGATATAGTGTGTAAGAGAGAACACTGTGGGTATGGACATATGTTGTGTATGGGGGATGACAGTGAATCAGATATAGAATGTAAGAGAGAACACGGTGGGTATGGACATATGTTGTACATGGGGCATGACAGTAAATCAGATATAGAATGTAAGAGAGAACACTGTGGGTATGGAGATATGTTGTGTATGGGGGATGACAGTGAATCAGATATAGTGAGTAAGAGAGAACACTGTGGGTATGGACATATGTTGTGTATGGGGGATGACAGTGAATCAGATATAGAGTGTAAGAGAGAACACTGTGGGTATGGACATATGTTGTGTATGGGGGATGACAGTGAATCAGATATAGTGTGTAAGAGAGAACACTGTGGGTATGGACATATGTTGTGTATGGGGGAAGACAGTGAGTCAGATATAGTGTGTAAGCGAGAGCACTGTGGGTATGGACATATGATGTGTATGGGGGAAGACAGTGAATCAGATATAGTGTGTAAGAGAGAACACTGTGGGTATGGACATATGTTGTGTATGGGGGATGACAGTGAATCAGATATAGTGTGTAAGAGAGAACACTGTGGGTATGGACATATGTTGTGTATGGGGGATGACAGTGAATCAGATATAGTGTGTAAGAGAGAACACTGTGGGTATGGGCATATGTTGTATATGGGGGATGACAGTGAATCAGATATAGTGTGTAAGAGAGAACACTGTGGGTATGGACATATGTTGTGTATGGGGGATGACAGTGAATCAGATATAGAGTGTAAGAGAGAACACTGTGGGTATGGACATACGTTGTGTATGCGGGATGACAGTGAATCTGATATAGAGTGTAAGAGAGAACACTGTGGGTATGGACATTTGTTGTGTGTGGCGGATGACAGTGAATCAGATATAGAGTGTAAGAGAGAACACTGTGGGTATGGACATATGTTGTGTATGGGGGATGACAGTGAATCAGATATAGTGTGTAAGAGAGAACACTGTGGGTATGGACATATGTTGTGTATGGGGGATGACAGTAAATCAGATATAGAGTGTAAGAGAGAACACTGTGGGTATGGACATATGTTGTGTATGGGGGATGACAGTGAATCAGATATAGTGTGTAAGAGAGAACACTGTGGGTATGGACATATGTTGTGTATGGGGGATGACAGTAAATCAGATATAGAGTGTAAGAGAGAACACTGTGGGTATGGACATATGTTGTGTATGGGGGAAGACAGTGAATCAGATATAGTGTGTAAGAGAGAACACTGTGGGTATGGACATATGTTGTGTATGGGGGATGACAGTGAATCAGATATAGAATGTAAGAGAGAACACTGTGTGTATGGACATATGTTGTGTATGGGGGATGACAGTGAATCAGATATAGTGTGTAAGAGAGAACACTGTGGGTATGGACATATGTTGTGTATGGGGGATGACAGTGAATCAGATATAGTGTGTAAGAGAGAACACTGTGGGTATGGACATATGTTGTGTATGGGGGATGACAGTGAATCAGATATAGTGTGTAAGAGAGAACACTGTGGGTATGGACATATGTTGTGTATGGGGGATGACAGTGAATCAGATATAGAGTGTAAGAGAGAACACTGTGGGTATGGACATATGTTGTGTATGGGGGATGACAGTGAATCAGATATAGTGTGTAAGAGAGAACACTGTGGGTATGGACATATGTTGTGTATGGGGGATGACAGTAAATCAGATATAGAGTGTCAGAGAGAACACTGTGGGTATGGACATATGTTGTGTATGGGGGATGACAGTGAATCAGATATAGTGTGTAAGAGAGAACACTGTGGGTATGGACATATGTTGTGTATGAGGGATGACAGTAAATCAGATATAGAGTGTAAGAGAGAACACTGTGGGTATGGACATATGTTGTGTATGGGGGATGACAGTGAATCAGATATAGTGTGTAAGAGAGAACACTGTGGGTATGGACATATGTTGTGTATGGGGGATGACAGTAAATCAGATATAGAGTGTAAGAGAGAACACTGTGGGTATGGACATATGTTGTGTATGGGGGATGACAGTGAATCAGATATAGTGTGTAAGAGAGAACACTGTGGGTATGGACATATGTTGTGTATGAGGGATGACAGTAAATCAGATATAGAGTGTAAGAGAGAACACTGTGGGTATGGACATATGTTGTGTATGGGGGATGACAGTGAATCAGATATAGTGTGTAAGAGAGAACACTGTGGGTATGGACATATGTTGTGTATGGGGGATGACAGTAAATCAGATATAGAGTGTAAGAGAGAACACTGTGGGTATGGACATATGTTGTGTATGGGGGATGACAGTAAATCAGATATAGAGTGTAAGAGAGAACACTGTGGGTATGGACATATGTTGTGAATGGGGGATGACAGTAAATCAGATATAGAGTGTAAGAGAGAACACTGTGGGTATGGACATATGTTGTGTATGGGGGATGACAGTGAATCAGATATGGTGTGTAAGAGAGAACACTGTGGGTATGGACATATGTTGTGTATGGGGGATGACAGTAAATCAGATATAGAGTGTAAGGGAGAACACTGTGGGTATGGACATACGTTGTGTGTGGCGGATGACAGTGAATCAGATATAGTGTGTAAGAGAGAACACTGTGGGTATGGACATATGTTATGTATGGGGGATGACAGTGAAGCAGATATAGTGTGTAAGAGAGAACACTGTGGGTATGGACATATGTTGTGTATGGGGGATGACAGTGAATCAGATATAGAATGTAAGAGAGAACACGGTGGGTATGGACATATGTTGTACATGGGGCATGACAGTAAATCAGATATAGAATGTAAGAGAGAACACTGTGGGTATGGAGATATGTTGTGTATGGGGGATGACAGTGAATCAGTTATAGAGTGTAAGAGAGAACACTGTGGGTATGGACATATGTTGTGTATGGGGGAAGACAGTGAATCAGATATAGTGTGTAAGAGAGAAAACTGTAGGTATGGACATATGTTGTGTATGGTGGATGACAGTGAATCAGATATTGTGTGTAAGAGAGAACACTGTGGGTATGGACATATGATGTGTATGGGGGATGACAGTGAATCAGATATAGTGTGTAAGAGAGAACACTGTGAGTATGGACATATGTTGTGTATGGGGGATGACAGTGAATCACATATAGTGTGTAAGAGAGAACACTGTGGGTATGGACATATGTTGTGTATGGGGCATGACAGTGAATCAGATATAGTGTGTAAGAGAGAACACTGTGGGTATGGACATATGTTGTGTATGGGGCATGACAGTGAATCAGATATAGTGTGTAAGAGAGAACACTGTGGGTATGGACACATGTTGTGTATGGGGGATGACAGTGAATCAGATATAGTGTGTAAGAGAGAACACTGTGGGTATGGACATATGTTGTGTATGGGGGAAGACAGTGAATCAGATATTGTGTGTAAGAGAGAACACTGTGGGTATGGACATATGATGTGTATGGGGGATGACAGTGAATCAGATATAGTGTGTAAGAGAGAACACTGTGGGTATGGACATATGTTGTGTATGGGGCATGACAGTGAATCAGATATAGTGTGTAAGAGAGAACACTGTGGGTATGGACACATGTTGTGTATGGGGGATGACAGTGAATCAGATATAGTGTGTAAGAGAGAACACTGTGGGTATGGACATATGTTGTGTATGGGGGAAGACAGTGAATCAGATATTGTGTCTAAGAGAGAACACTGTGGGTATGGACATATGATGTGTATGGGGGATGACAGTGAATCAGATATAGTGTGTAAGAGAGAACACTGTGGGTATGGACATATGTTGTGTATGGGGGATGACAGTGAATCAGATATAGAATGTAAGAGAGAACACGGTGGGTATGGACATATGTTGTATATGGGGCATGACAGTAAATCAGATATAGAATGTAAGAGAGAACACTGTGGGTATGGAGATATGTTGTGTATGGGGGATGACAGTGAATCAGTTATAGAGTGTAAGAGAGAACACTGTGGGTATGGACATATGTTATGTATGGGGGATGACAGTAAATCAGATATAGTGTGTAAGAGAGAAAACTGTAGGTATGGACATATGTTGTGTATGGTGGATGACAGTGAATCAGATATTGTGTGTAAGAGAGAACACTGTGGGTATGGACATATGATGTGTATGGGGGATGACAGTGAATCAGATATAGTGTGTAAGAGAGAACACTGTGGGTATGGACATATGTTGTGTATGGGGCATGACAGTGAATCAGATATAGTGTGTAAGAGAGAACACTGTGGGTATGGACATATGTTGTGTATGGGGGATGACAGTGAATCAGATATAGTGTGTAAGAGAGAACACTGTGGGTATGGACATATGTTGTGTATGGGGGATGACAGTGAATCAGATATAATGTGTAAGAGAGAACACTGTGGGTATGGACATATGTTGTGTATGGGGGATGACAGTGAATCAGATATAGTGTGTAAGAGAGAACACTGTGGGTATGGACATATGTTGTGTATGGGGGATGACAGTGAATCAGATATAGTGTGTAAGAGAGAACACTGTGGGTATGGACATATGTTGTGTATGGGGGAAGACAGTGAATCAGATATAGAGTGTAAGAGATAACACTGTGGGTATGGACATATGATGTGTATGGGGGAAGACAGAGAATCAGATATAGAGTGTAAGAGAGAACACTGTGGGTATGGACATATGTTGTGTATGGGGGAAGACAGTGAATCAGATATAGTGTGTAAGAGAGAACACTGTGGCTATGTACATATGATGTGTATGGGGGATGACAGTGAATCAGATATAGTGTGTAAGAGAGAACACTGTGGGTATGGACATATGTTGTGTATGGGGGATGACAGTGAATCAGATATAGTGTGTAAGAGAGAACACTGTGGGTATGGACATATGTTGTGTATGGGGGAAGACAGTGAATCAGATATAGAGTGTAAGAGAGAACACTGTGGGTATGGACATATGTTGTGTATGGGGGATGACAGTGAATCAGATATAGAGTGTAAGAGAGAACACTGTGGGTATGGACATATGTTGTGTATGGGGGATGACAGTGAATCAGATATAGTGTGTAAGAGAGAACACTGTGGGTATGGACATATGTTGTGTATGGGGGATGACAGTGAATCAGATATAGTGTGTAAGAAAGAACACTGTGGGTATGGACATATGTTGTGTATGGGGGAAGACAGTGAATCAGATATAGTGTGTAAGAGAGAACACTGTGGGTATGGACATATGTTGTGTATGGGGGATGACAGTGAATCAGATATAGTGTGTAAGAGAGAACACTGTGGGTATGGACATATGTTGTGTATGGGGGATGACAGTGAATCAGATATAGTGTGTAAGAGAGAACACTGTGGGTATGGACATATGTTGTGTATGGGGGATGACAGTGAATAAGATATAGTGTGTAAGAGAGAACACTCTGAGTATGGACATATGTTGTGTATGGGGGATGACAGTGAATCAGATATAGTGTGTAAGAGAGAACACTGTGGGTATGGACATATGTTGTGTATGGGGGATGACAGTGAATCAGATATAGAGTGTAAGAGAGAACACTGTGGGTATGGACATATGTTGTGTATGGGGGATGACAGTGAATCAGATATAGTTTGTAAGAGAGAACACTGTGGGTATGGACATATGTTGTGTATGGGGGATGACAGTAAATCAGATATAGAGTGTAAGAGAGAACACTGTGGGTATGGACATATGTTGTGTATGGGGGATGACAGTGAATCAGATATAGTGTGTAAGAGAGAACACTGTGGGTATGGACATATGTTGTGTATGGGGGATGACAGTAAATCAGATATAGAGTGTAAGAGAGAACACTGTGGGTATGGACATATGTTGTGTATGGGGGATGACAGTAAATCAGATATAGAGTGTAAGAGAGAACACTGTGGGTATTGACATATGTTGTGTATGGGGGATGACAGTAAATCAGATATAGAGTGTAAGAGAGAACACTGTGGGTATGGACATATGTTGTGTATGGGGGATGACAGTGAATCAGATATGGTGTGTAAGAGAGAACACTGTGGGTATGGACATATGTTGTGTATGGGGGATGACAGTAAATCAGATATAGAGTGTAAGAGAGAACACTGTGGGTATGGACATATGTTGTGTGTGGCGGATGACAGTGAATCAGATATAGTGTGTAAGAGAGAACACTGTGAGTATGGACATATGTTGTGTATGGGGGATGACAGTGAATCAGATATAGTGTGTAAGAGAGAACACTGTGGGTATGGACATATGTTGTGTATGGGGCATGACAGTGAATCAGATATAGTGTGTAAGAGAGAACACTGTGGGTATGGACATATGTTGTGTATGGGGGATGACAGTGAATCAGATATAGTGTGTAAGAGAGAACACTGTGGGTATGGACATATGTTGTGTATGGGGGATGACAGTGAATCAGATATAGAGTGTAAGAGAGAACACTGTGGGTATGGACATATGTTGTGTATGGGGGAAGACAGTGAATCAGATATAGTGTGTAAGCGAGAACACTGTGGGTATGGACATATGTTGTGTATGGGGGATGACAGTGAATCAGATATAGTGTGTAAGAGAGAACACTGTGGGTATGGACATATGTTGTGTATGGGGGATGACAGTGAATCAGATATAGTGTGTAAGACAGAACACTGTGGGTATGGACATATGTTGTGTATGGGGGATGACAGTGAATCAGATATAGTGTGTAAGAGAGAACACTGTGGGTATGGACATATGTTGTGTATGGGGGAAGACAGTGAATCAGATATAGTGTGTAAGCGAGAACACTGTGGGTATGGACATATGTTGTGTATGGGGGATGACAGTGAATCAGATATAGTGTGTAAGAGAGAACACTGTGGGTATGGACATATGTTGTGTATGGGGGATGACAGTGAATCAGATATAGTGTGTAAGACAGAACACTGTGGGTATGGACATATGTTGTGTATGGGGGATGACAGTGAATCAGATATAGTGTGTAAGAGAGAACACTGTGGGTATGGACATATGTTGTGTATGGGGGATGACAGTGAATCAGATATAGAATGTAAGAGAGAACACGGTGGGTATGGACATATGTTGTATATGGGGCATGACAGTAAATCAGATATAGAATGTAAGAGAGAACACTGTGGGTATGGAGATATGTTGTGTATGGGGGATGACAGTGAATCAGTTATAGAGTGTAAGAGAGAACACTGTGGGTATGGACATATGTTGTGTATGGGGGATGACAGTGAATCAGATATAGAGTGTAAGAGAGAACACTGTGGGTATGGACATATGTTGTGTATGGGGGAAGACAGTGAATCAGATATAGTGTGTAAGCGAGAACACTGTGGGTATGGACATATGTTGTGTATGGGGGATGACAGTGAATCAGATATAGTGTGTAAGAGAGAACACTGTGGGTATGGACATATGTTGTGTATGGGGGATGACAGTGAATCAGATATAGTGTGTAAGACAGAACACTGTGGGTATGGACATATGTTGTGTATGGGGGATGACAGTGAATCAGATATAGTGTGTAAGAGAGAACACTGTGGGTATGGACATATGTTGTGTATGGGGGATGACAGTGAATCAGATATAGAATGTAAGAGAGAACACGGTGGGTATGGACATATGTTGTATATGGGGCATGACAGTAAATCAGATATAGAATGTAAGAGAGAACACTGTGGGTATGGAGATATGTTGTGTATGGGGGATGACAGTGAATCAGTTATAGAGTGTAAGAGAGAACACTGTGGGTATGGACATATGTTATGTATGGGGGATGACAGTAAATCAGATATAGTGTGTAAGAGAGAAAACTGTAGGTATGGACATATGTTGTGTATGGTGGATGACAGTGAATCAGATATTGTGTGTAAGAGAGAACACTGTGGGTATGGACATATGATGTGTATGGGGGATGACAGTGAATCAGATATAGTGTGTAAGAGAGAACACTGTGGGTATGGACATATGTTGTGTATGGGGGATGACAGTGAATCAGATATAGTGTGTAAGAGAGAACACTGTGGGTATGGACATATGTTGTGTATGGGGCATGACAGTGAATCAGATATAGTGTGTAAGAGAGAGCACTGTGGGTATGGACATATGTTGTGTATGGGGGATGACAGTGAATCAGATATAGTGAGTAAGAGAGAACACTGTGGGTATGGACATATGTTGTGTATGGGGGATGACAGTGAATCAGATATAGAGTGTAAGAGAGAACACTGTGGGTATGGACATATGTTGTGTATGGGGGATGACAGTGAATCAGATATAGTGTGTAAGAGAGAACACTGTGGGTATGGACATATGTTGTGTATGGGGGATGACAGTGAATCAGATATAGTGTGTAAGAGAGAACACTGTGGGTATGGACATATGTTGTGTATGGGGGATGACAGTAAATCAGATATAGAGTGTAAAAGAGAACACTGTGGGTATGGACATATGTTGTGTATGGGGGAAGACAGTGAATCAGATATAGTGTGTAAGAGAGAACACTGTGGGTATGGACATATGTTGTGTATGGGGGATGACAGTGAATCAGATATAGAATGTAAGAGAGAACACTGTGGGTATGGACATATGTTGTGTATGGGGGATGACAGTGAATCAGATATAGTGTGTAAGAGAGAACACTGTGGGTATGGACATATGTTGTGTATGGGGGATGACAGTGAATCAGATATAGTGTGTAAGAGAGAACACTGTGGGTATGGACATATGTTGTGTATAGGGGATGACAGTGAATCAGATATAGTGTGTAAGAGAGAACACTGTGGGTATGGACATATGTTGTGTATGGGGGATGACAGTGAATCAGATATAGAGTGTAAGAGAGAACACTGTGGGTATGGACATATGTTGTGTATGGGGGATGACAGTGAATCAGATATAGTGTGTAAGAGAGAACACTGTGGGTATGGACATATGTTGTGTATGGGGGATGACAGTAAATCAGATATAGAGTGTCAGAGAGAACACTGTGGGTATGGACATATGTTGTGTATGGGGGATGACAGTGAATCAGATATAGTGTGTAAGAGAGAACACTGTGGGTATGGACATATGTTGTGTATGAGGGATGACAGTAAATCAGATATAGAGTGTAAGAGAGAACACTGTGGGTATGGACATACGTTGTGTATGGGGCATGACAGTGAATCAGATATAGTGTGTAAGAGAGAACACTGTGGGTATGGACATATGTTGTGTATGGGGGATGACAGTAAATCAGATATAGAGTGTAAGAGAGAACACTGTGGGTATGGACATATGTTGTGTATGGGGGATGACAGTAAATCAGATATAGAGTGTAAGAGAGAACACTGTGGGTATGGACATATGTTGTGTATGGGGGATGACAGTAAATCAGATATAGAGTGTAAGAGAGAACACTGTGGGTATGGACATATGTTGTGTATGGGGGATGACAGTGAATCAGATATGGTGTGTAAGAGAGAACACTGTGGGTATGGACATATGTTGTGTATGGGGGATGACAGTAAATCAGATATAGAGTGTAAGGGAGAACACTGTGGGTATGGACATACGTTGTGTGTGGCGGATGACAGTGAATCAGATATAGTGTGTAAGAGAGAACACTGTGGGTATGGACATATGTTATGTATGGGGGATGACAGTGAAGCAGATATAGTGTGTAAGAGAGAACACTGTGGGTATGGACATATGTTGTGTATGGGGGATGACAGTGAATCAGATATAGAACGTAAGAGAGAACACGGTGGGTATGGACATATGTTGTACATGGGGCATGACAGTAAATCAGATATAGAATGTAAGAGAGAACACTGTGGGTATGGAGATATGTTGTGTATGGGGGATGACAGTGAATCAGTTATAGAGTGTAAGAGAGAACACTGTGGGTATGGACATATGTTGTGTATGGGGGAAGACAGTGAATCAGATATAGTGTGTAAGAGAGAAAACTGTAGGTATGGACATATGTTGTGTATGGTGGATGACAGTGAATCAGATATTGTGTGTAAGAGAGAACACTGTGGGTATGGACATATGATGTGTATGGGGGATGACAGTGAATCAGATATAGTGTGTAAGAGAGAACACTGTGAGTATGGACATATGTTGTGTATGGGGGATGACAGTGAATCAGATATAGTGTGTAAGAGAGAACACTGTGGGTATGGACATATGTTGTGTATGGGGCATGACAGTGAATCAGATATAGTGTGTAAGAGAGAACACTGTGGGTATGGACATATGTTGTGTATGGGGCATGACAGTGAATCAGATATAGTGTGTAAGAGAGAACACTGTGGGTATGGACACATGTTGTGTATGGGGGATGACAGTGAATCAGATATAGTGTGTAAGAGAGAACACTGTGGGTATGGACATATGTTGTGTATGGGGGAAGACAGTAAATCAGATATAGTGTGTAAGCGAGAGCACTGTGGGTATGGACATATGATGTGTATGGGGGAAGACAGTGAATCAGATATAGTGTGTAAGAGAGAACACTGTGGGTATGGACATATGTTGTGTATGGGGGATAACAGTGAATCAGCTATAGCGTGTAAGCGAGAGCACTGTGGGTATGGACATATGTTGTGTATGGGGGATGACAGTGAATCAGATATAGTGTGTAAGAGAGAACACTGTGGTTATGGACATATGTTGTGTATGGGGGATGACAGTAAATCAGATATAGTGTGTAAGAGAGAAAACTGTGGGTATGGACATATGTTGTGTATGGGGGATGACAGTGAATCAGATATATTGTGTAAGAGAGAACACTGTGGGTATGGACATATGTTGTGTATGGGGCATGACAGTAAATCAGATATAGAATGTAAGAGAGAACACTGTGGGTATGGAGATATGTTGTGTATGGGGGATGACAGTAAATCAGATATAGTGTGTAAGAGAGAAAACTGTAGGTATGGACATATGTTGTGTATGGGGGATGACAGTGAATCAGATATAGTGTGTAAGAGAGAACACTGTGGGTATGGACATATGTTGTGTATGGGGGAAGACAGTAAATCAGATATAGTGTGTAAGCGAGAGCACTGTGGGTATGGACATATGTTGTGTATGGGGGAAGACAGTGAATCAGATATAGTGTGTAAGAGAGAACACTGTGGGTATGGACATATGTTGTGTATGGGGGATAACAGTGAATCAGCTATAGCGTGTAAGCGAGAGCACTGTGGGTATGGACATATGATGTGTATGGGGGAAGACAGTGAATCAGATATAGTGTGTAAGAGAGAACACTGTGGGTATGGACTTATGTTGTGTATGGGGGAAGACAGTGAATCAGATATAGAGTGTAAGAGAGAACACTGTGTGTATGAACACATGTTGTGTATGGGGGATGACAGTGAATCAGATATAGTGTGTAAGAGAGAACACTGTGGGTATGGACATATGTTGTGCATGGGGGAAGACAGTGAATCAGATATAGAGTGTAAGAGAGAACACTGTGGGTATGGACATATGTTGTGTATGGGGGATGACAGTGAATCAGATATAGTGTGTAAGAGAGAACACTGTGGGTATGGACATATGTTGTATATGGGGGAAGACAGTGAATCAGATATAGAGTGTAAGAGAGAACACTGTGGGTATGGACATATGTTGTGTATGGGGGAAGACAGTGAATCAGATATAGTGTGTAAGAGAGAACACTGTGGGTATGGACATATGTTGTGTATGGGGGAAGTCAGTGAATCAGATATAGAGTGTAAGAGAGAACACTGTGGGTATGGACATATGTTGTGTATGGGGGATGACAGTGAATCAGATATAGAGTGTAAGAGAGAACACTGTGGGTATGGACATATGTTGTGTATGGGGGATGACAGTGAATCAGATATAGTGTGTAAGAGAGAACACTGTGGGTATGGACATTTGTTGTGTATGGGGGATGACAGTAAATCAGATATAGTGTGTAAGAGAGAAAACTGTGGGTATGGACATATGTTGTGTATGGTGGATGACAGTGAATCAAATATATTGTGTAAGAGAGAACACTGTGGGTATGGACATATGTTGTGTATGGGGGATGACAGTGAATCAGATATGGAGTGTAAGAGAGAACACTGTGGGTATGGACATATGTTGTGTATGGGGATGACAGTGAATCAGATATAGTGTGTAAGAGAGAACACTGTGGGTATGGACATATGTTGTGTATGGGGGAAGACAGTGAATCAGATATAGAGTGTAAGAGAGAACACTGTGGGTATGGACATATGTTGTGTATGGGGGTTGACAGTGAATCAGATATAGAGTATAAGAGAGAACACTGTGGGTATGGACATATGTTGTGTATGGGGGATGACAGTGAATCAGATATAGTGTGTAAGAGAGAACACTGTGGGTATGGACATTTGTTGTGTATGGGGGATGACAGTAAATCAGATATAGTGTGTAAGAGAGAAAACTGTGGGTATGGACATACGTTGTGTATGGTGGATGACAGTGAATCAGATATATTGTGTAAGAGAGAACACTGTGGGTATGGACATATGTTGTGTATGGGGGATGACAGTGAATCAGATATGGAGTGTAAGAGAGAACACTGTGGGTATGGACATATGTTGTGTATGGGGGATGACAGTGAATCAGATATAGTGTGTAAGAGAGAACACTGTGGGTATGGACATATGTTGTGTATGGGGGATGACAGTGAATCAGATATAGTGTGTTAAAGAGAACAGTGTGGGTATGGACATATGTTGTGTATGGGGGATGACAGTGAATCAGACATAGTGTGTAAGAGAGAACACTGTGGGTATGGACATATGTTGTGTATGGGGCATGACAGTGAATCAGATATAGTGTGTAAGAGAGAACACTGTGGGTATGGACATATGTTGTGTATGGGGGATGACAGTGAATCAGATATAGTGTGTAAGAGAGAACACTGTGGGTATGGACATATGTTGTGTATGGGGGATGACAGTGAATCAGATATAGAATGTAAGAGAGAACACGGTGGGTATGGACATATGTTGTATATGGGGCATGACAGTAAATCAGATATAGAATGTAAGAGAGAACACTGTGGGTATGGAGATATGTTGTGTATGGGGGATGACAGTGAATCAGTTATAGAGTGTAAGAGAGAACACTGTGGGTATGGACATATGTTATGTATGGGGGATGACAGTAAATCAGATATTGTGTGTAAGAGAGAACACTGTGGGTATGGACATATGATGTGTATGGGGGATGACAGTGAATCAGATATAGTGTGTAAGAGAGAACACTGTGAGTATGGACATATGTTGTGTATGGGGGATGACAGTGAATCAGATATAGTGTGTAACAGTGAACACTGTGGATATGGACATATGTTGTGTATGGGGGATGACAGTGAATCAGATATAGAGTGTAAGAGAGAACACTGTGGGTATGGACATATGTTGTGTATGGGGTATGACAGTGAATCAGATATAGTGTGTAAGAGAGAACACTGAGGGTATGGACATATGCTGTGTATGGGGGAAGACAGTGAATCAGATATAGTGTGTAAGCGAGAGCACTGTGGGTATGGACATATGACGTGTATGGGGGAAGACAGTGAATCAGATATAGTGTGTAAGAGAGAACACTGTGGGTATGGACATATGTTGTGTATGGGCGATGACAGTGAATCAGATATAGTGTGTAAGAGAGAACACTGTGGGTATGGACATATGTTGTGTATGGGGGATGACAGTGAATCAGATATAGTGTGTAAGAGAGAACACTGTGGGTATGGACATATGTTGTGTATGGGGGATGACAGTGAATCAGATATAGAGTGTAAGAGAGAACACTGTGGGTATGGACATACGTTGTGTATGGGGGATGACAGTGAATCAGATATAGAGTGTAAGAGAGAACACTGTGGATATGGACATATGTTGTGTGTGGCGGCTGACAGTGAATCAGATATAGAGTGTAAGAGAGAACACTGTGGGTATGGACATATGTTGTGTATGGGGCATGACAGTAAATCAGATATAGAATGTAAGAGAGAACACTGTGGGTATGGAGATATGTTGTGTATGGGTGATGACAGTGAATCAATTATAGAGTGTAAGAGAGAACACTGTGGGTATGGACATATGTTGTGTATGGGGGATGACAGTAAATCAGATATAGTGTGTAAGAGAGAAAACTGTGGGTATGGACATATGTTGTGTATGGGGGATGACAGTGAATCAGATATATTGTATAAGAGAGAACACTGTGGGTATGGACATATGTTGTGTATGGGGGATGACAGTGAATCAGATATGGAGTGTAAGAGAGAACACTGTGGGTATGGACATATGTTGTGTATGGGGGATGACAGTGAATCAGATATAGTGTGTAAGAGAGAACACTGTGGATATGGACATATGTTGTGTGTGGCGGATGACAGTGAATCAGATATGGAGTGTAAGAGAGAACACTGTGGGTATGGACATACGTTGTGTATGGGGGAAGACAGTGAATCAGATATAGTGTGTAAGAGAGAACACCGTGGGTATGGACATATGTTGTGTATGGGGAATGACAGTGAATCAGTTATAGAGTGTAAGAGAGAACACTGTGGATATGGACATATATTGTGTGTGGCTGATGACAGTGAATCAGATATAGTGTGTAAGAGAGAAGACTGTGGGTATGGACATATGTTGTGTATGGGGGAAGACAGTGAATCAGATATAGAGTGTAAGAGAGAACACTGTGGGTATGGACATATGTTGTGTATGGGGGATGACAGTGAATCAGATATAGTGTGTAAGAGAGAACACTGTGGGTATGGACATATGTTGTGTATGGGGGAAGACAGTGAATCAGATATAGAGTGTAAGAGAGAACACTGTGGGTATGGACATATGTTGTGTATGGGGGAAGACAGTGAATCAGATATAGTGTGTAAGAGAGAACACTGTGGGTATGGACATATGTTGTGTATGGGGGAAGACAGTGAATCAGATATAGAGTGTAAGAGAGAACACTGTGGGTATGGACATATGTTGTGTATGGGGGATGACAGTGAATCAGATATAGAGTGTAAGAGAGAACACTGTGGGTATGGACATATGTTGTGTATGGGGGATGACAGTGAATCAGATATAGAGTGTAAGAGAGAACACTGTGGGTATGGACATTTGTTGTGTATGGGGGATGACAGTAAATCAGATATAGTGTGTAAGAGAGAAAACTGTGGGTATGGACATATGTTGTGTATGGTGGATGACAGTGAATCAGATATATTGTGTAAGAGAGAACACTGTGGGTATGGACATATGTTGTGTATGGGGGATGACAGTGAATCAGATATGGAGTGTAAGAGAGAACACTGTGGGTATGGACATATGTTGTGTATGGGGGATGACAGTGAATCAGATATAGTGTGTAAGAGAGAACACTGTGGGTATGGACATATGTTGTGTATGGGGGATGACAGTGAATCAGATATAGTGTGTTAAAGAAAACACTGTGGGTATGGACATATGTTGTGTATGGGGGATGACAGTGAATCAGATATAGTGTGTAAGAGAGAACACTGTGGGTATGGACATATGTTGTGTATGGGGCATGACAGTGAATCAGATATAGTGTGTAAGAGAGAACAGTGTGGGTATGGACATATGTTGTGTATGGGGGATGACAGTGAATCAGATATAGTGTGTAAGAGAGAACACTGTGGGTATGGACATATGTTGTGTATGAGGGAAGACAGTAAATCAGATATAGTGTGTAAGCGAGAGCACTGTGGGTATGGACATATGATGTGTATGGGGGAAGACAGTGAATCAGATATAGTGTGTAAGAGAGAACACTGTGGGTATGGACATATGTTGTGTATGGGGGATAACAGTGAATCAGCTATAGCGTGTAAGCGAGAGCACTGTGGGTATGGACATATGATGTGTATGGGGGAAGACAGTGAATCAGATATAGTGTGTAAGAGAGAACACTGTGGGTATGGACTTATGTTGTGTATGGGGGAAGACAGTGAATCAGATATAGAGTGTAAGAGAGAACACTGTGTGTATGAACACATGTTGTGTATGGGGGATGACAGTGAATCAGATATAGTGTGTAAGAGAGAACACTGTGGGTATGGACATATGTTGTGCATGGGGGAAGACAGTGAATCAGATATAGTGTGTAAGAGAGAACACTGTGGGTATGGACATATGTTGTGTATGGGGGAAGACAGTGAATCAGATATAGAGTGTAAGAGAGAACAATGTGGGTATGGACATATGTTGTGTATGGGGGATGACAGTGAATCAGATATAGAGTGTAAGAGAGAACACTGTGGGTATGGACATATGTTGTGTATGGGGGATGACAGTGAATCAGATATAGTGTGTAAGAGAGAACACTGTGGGTATGGACATTTGTTGTGTATGGGGGATGACAGTAAATCAGATATAGTGTGTAAGAGAGAAAACTGTGGGTATGGACATATGTTGTGCATGGTGGATGACAGTGAATCAGATATATTGTGTAAGAGAGAACACTGTGGGTATGGACATATGTTGTGTATGGGGGATGACAGTGAATCAGATATGGAGTGTAAGAGAGAACACTGTGGGTATGGACATATGTTGTGTATGGGGATGACAGTGAATCAGATATAGTGTGTAAGAGAGAACACTGTGGGTATGGACATATGTTGTGTATGGGGGAAGACAGTGAATCAGATATAGAGTGTAAGAGAGAACACTGTGGGTATGGACATATGTTGTGTATGGGGGATGACAGTGAATCAGATATAGAGTATAAGAGAGAACACTGTGGGTATGGACATATGTTGTGTATGGGGGATGACAGTGAATCAGATATAGTGTGTAAGAGAGAACACTGTGGGTATGGACATTTGTTGTGTATGGGGGATGACAGTAAATCAGATATAGTGTGTAAGAGAGAAAACTGTGGGTATGGACATACGTTGTGTATGGTGGATGACAGTGAATCAGATATATTGTGTAAGAGAGAACACTGTGGGTATGGACATATGTTGTGTATGGGGGATGACAGTGAATCAGATATGGAGTGTAAGAGAGAACACTGTGGGTATGGACATATGTTGTGTATGGGGGATGACAGTGAATCAGATATAGTGTGTAAGAGAGAACACTGTGGGTATGGACATATGTTGTGTATGGGGGATGACAGTGAATCAGATATAGTGTGTTAAAGAGAACAGTGTGGGTATGGACATATGTTGTGTATGGGGGATGACAGTGAATCAGACATAGTGTGTAAGAGAGAACACTGTGGGTATGGACATATGTTGTGTATGGGGCATGACAGTGAATCAGATATAGTGTGTAAGAGAGAACACTGTGGGTATGGACATATGTTGTGTATGGGGGATGACAGTGAATCAGATATAGTGTGTAAGAGAGAACACTGTGGGTATGGACATATGTTGTGTATGGGGGATGACAGTGAATCAGATATAGAATGTAAGAGAGAACACGGTGGGTATGGACATATGTTGTATATGGGGCATGACAGTAAATCAGATATAGAATGTAAGAGAGAACACTGTGGGTATGGAGATATGTTGTGTATGGGGGATGACAGTGAATCAGTTATAGAGTGTAAGAGAGAACACTGTGGGTATGGACATATGTTATGTATGGGGGATGACAGTAAATCAGATATTGTGTGTAAGAGAGAACACTGTGGGTATGGACATATGATGTGTATGGGGGATGACAGTGAATCAGATATAGTGTGTAAGAGAGAACACTGTGAGTATGGACATATGTTGTGTATGGGGGATGACAGTGAATCAGATATAGTGTGTAACAGTGAACACTGTGGATATGGACATATGTTGTGTATGGGGGATGACAGTGAATCAGATATAGAGTGTAAGAGAGAACACTGTGGGTATGGACATATGTTGTGTATGGGGTATGACAGTGAATCAGATATAGTGTGTAAGAGAGAACACTGTGGGTATGGACATATGTTGTGTATGGGGGAAGACAGTGAATCAGATATAGTGTGTAAGCGAGAGCACTGTGGGTATGGACATATGACGTGTATGGGGGAAGACAGTGAATCAGATATAGTGTGTAAGAGAGAACACTGTGGGTATGGACATATGTTGTGTATGGGCGATGACAGTGAATCAGATATAGTGTGTAAGAGAGAACACTGTGGGTATGGACATATGTTGTGTATGGGGGATGACAGTGAATCAGATATAGTGTGTAAGAGAGAACACTGTGGGTATGGACATATGTTGTGTATGGGGGATGACAGTGAATCAGATATAGAGTGTAAGAGAGAACACTGTGGGTATGGACATACGTTGTGTATGGGGGATGACAGTGAATCAGATATAGAGTGTAAGAGAGAACACTGTGGATATGGACATATGTTGTGTGTGGCGGCTGACAGTGAATCAGATATAGAGTGTAAGAGAGAACACTGTGGGTATGGACATATGTTGTGTATGGGGCATGACAGTAAATCAGATATAGAATGTAAGAGAGAACACTGTGGGTATGGAGATATGTTGTGTATGGGTGATGACAGTGAATCAATTATAGAGTGTAAGAGAGAACACTGTGGGTATGGACATATGTTGTGTATGGGGGATGACAGTAAATCAGATATAGTGTGTAAGAGAGAAAACTGTGGGTATGGACATATGTTGTGTATGGGGGATGACAGTGAATCAGATATATTGTATAAGAGAGAACACTGTGGGTATGGACATATGTTGTGTATGGGGGATGACAGTGAATCAGATATGGAGTGTAAGAGAGAACACTGTGGGTATGGACATATGTTGTGTATGGGGGATGACAGTGAATCAGATATAGTGTGTAAGAGAGAACACTGTGGATATGGACATATGTTGTGTGTGGCGGATGACAGTGAATCAGATATGGAGTGTAAGAGAGAACACTGTGGGTATGGACATACGTTGTGTATGGGGGAAGACAGTGAATCAGATATAGTGTGTAAGAGAGAACACCGTGGGTATGGACATATGTTGTGTATGGGGGATGACAGTGAATCAGTTATAGAGTGTAAGAGAGAACACTGTGGATATGGACATATATTGTGTGTGGCTGATGACAGTGAATCAGATATAGTGTGTAAGAGAGAAGACTGTGGGTATGGACATATGTTGTGTATGGGGGAAGACAGTGAATCAGATATAGAGTGTAAGAGAGAACACTGTGGGTATGGACATATGTTGTGTATGGGGGATGACAGTGAATCAGATATAGTGTGTAAGAGAGAACACTGTGGGTATGGACATATGTTGTGTATGGGGGAAGACAGTGAATCAGATATAGAGTGTAAGAGAGAACACTGTGGGTATGGACATATGTTGTGTATGGGGGAAGACAGTGAATCAGATATAGTGTGTAAGAGAGAACACTGTGGGTATGGACATATGTTGTGTATGGGGGAAGACAGTGAATCAGATATAGAGTGTAAGAGAGAACACTGTGGGTATGGACATATGTTGTGTATGGGGGATGACAGTGAATCAGATATAGAGTGTAAGAGAGAACACTGTGGGTATGGACATATGTTGTGTATGGGGGATGACAGTGAATCAGATATAGAGTGTAAGAGAGAACACTGTGGGTATGGACATTTGTTGTGTATGGGGGATGACAGTAAATCAGATATAGTGTGTAAGAGAGAAAACTGTGGGTATGGACATATGTTGTGTATGGTGGATGACAGTGAATCAGATATATTGTGTAAGAGAGAACACTGTGGGTATGGACATATGTTGTGTATGGGGGATGACAGTGAATCAGATATGGAGTGTAAGAGAGAACACTGTGGGTATGGACATATGTTGTGTATGGGGGATGACAGTGAATCAGATATAGTGTGTAAGAGAGAACACTGTGGGTATGGACATATGTTGTGTATGGGGGATGACAGTGAATCAGATATAGTGTGTTAAAGAGAACACTGTGGGTATGGACATATGTTGTGTATGGGGGATGACAGTGAATCAGATATAGTGTGTAAGAGAGAACACTGTGGGTATGGACATATGTTGTGTATGGGGCATGACAGTGAATCAGATATAGTGTGTAAGAGAGAACAGTGTGGGTATGGACATATGTTGTGTATGGGGGATGACAGTGAATCAGATATAGTGTGTAAGAGAGAACACTGTGGGTATGGACATATGTTGTGTATGAGGGAAGACAGTAAATCAGATATAGTGTGTAAGCGAGAGCACTGTGGGTATGGACATATGATGTGTATGGGGGAAGACAGTGAATCAGATATAGTGTGTAAGAGAGAACACTGTGGGTATGGACATATGTTGTGTATGGGGGATAACAGTGAATCAGCTATAGCGTGTAAGCGAGAGCACTGTGGGTATGGACATATGATGTGTATGGGGGAAGACAGTGAATCAGATATAGTGTGTAAGAGAGAACACTGTGGGTATGGACTTATGTTGTGTATGGGGGAAGACAGTGAATCAGATATAGAGTGTAAGAGAGAACACTGTGTGTATGAACACATGTTGTGTATGGGGGATGACAGTGAATCAGATATAGTGTGTAAGAGAGAACACTGTGGGTATGGACATATGTTGTGCATGGGGGAAGACAGTGAATCAGATATAGTGTGTAAGAGAGAACACTGTGGGTATGGACATATGTTGTTTATGGGGGAAGACAGTGAATCAGATATAGAGTGTAAGAGAGAACAATGTGGGTATGGACATATGTTGTGTATGGGGGATGACAGTGAATCAGATATAGAGTGTAAGAGAGAACACTGTGGGTATGGACATATGTTGTGTATGGGGGATGACAGTGAATCAGATATAGTGTGTAAGAGAGAACACTGTGGGTATGGACATTTGTTGTGTATGGGGGATGACAGTAAATCAGATATAGTGTGTAAGAGAGAAAACTGTGGGTATGGACATATGTTGTGTATGGTGGATGACAGTGAATCAGATATATTGTGTAAGAGAGAACACTGTGGGTATGGACATATGTTGTGTATGGGGGATGACAGTGAATCAGATATGGAGTGTAAGAGAGAACACTGTGGGTATGGACATATGTTGTGTATGGGGATGACAGTGAATCAGATATAGTGTGTAAGAGAGAACACTGTGGGTATGGACATATTTTGTGTATGGGGGAAGACAGTGAATCAGATATAGAGTGTAAGAGAGAACACTGTGGGTATGGACATATGTTGTGTATGGGGGATGACAGTGAATCAGATATAGAGTATAAGAGAGAACACTGTGGGTATGGACATATGTTGTGTATGGGGGATGACAGTGAATCAGATATAGTGTGTAAGAGAGAACACTGTGGGTATGGACATTTGTTGTGTATGGGGGATGACAGTAAATCAGATATAGTGTGTAAGAGAGAAAACTGTGGGTATGGACATATGTTGTGTATGGTGGATGACAGTGAATCAGATATATTGTGTAAGAGAGAACACTGTCGGTATGGACATATGTTGTGTATGGGGGATGACAGTGAATCAGATATGGAGTGTAAGAGAGAACACTGTGGGTATGGACATATGTTGTGTATGGGGGATGACTATGAATCAGACATAGTGTGTAAGAGAGAACACTGTGGGTATGGACATATGTTGTGTATGGGGCATGACAGTGAATCAGATATAGTGTGTAAGAGAGAACACTGTGGGTATGGACATATGTTGTGTATGGGGGATGACAGTGAATCAGATATAGTGTGTAAGAGAGAACACTGTGGGTATGGACATATGTTGTGTATGGGGGATAACAGTGAATCAGCTATAGCGTGTAAGCGAGAGCACTGTGGGTATGGACATATGATGTGTATGGGGGAAGACAGTGAATCAGATATAGTGTGTAAGAGAGAACACTGTGGGTATGGACTTATGTTGTGTATGGGGGAAGACAGTGAATCAGATATAGAGTGTAAGAGAGAACACTGTGGGTATGAACACATGTTGTGTATGGGGGATGACAGTGAATCAGATATAGTGTGTAAGAGAGAACACTGTGGGTATGGACATATGTTGTGTATGGGGGAAGACAGTGAATCAGATATAGAGTGTAAGAGAGAACACTGTGGGTATGGACATATGTTGTGTATGGGGGATGACAGTGAATCAGATATAGTGTGTAAGAGAGAACACTGTGGGTATGGACATATGTTGTGTATGGGGGAAGACAGTGAATCAGATATAGAGTGTAAGAGAGAACACTGTGGGTATGGACATATGTTGTGTATGGGGGAAGTCAGTGAATCAGATATAGTGTGTAAGAGAGAACACTGTGGGTATGGACATATGTTGTGTATGGGGGAAGACAGTGAATCAGATATAGAGTGTAAGAGAGAAAACTGTGGGTATGGACATATGTTGTGTATGGTGGATGACAGTGAATCAGTTATATTGTGTAAGAGAGAACACTGTGGGTATGGACATATGTTGTGTATGGGGGATGACAGTGAATCAGATATGGAGTGTAAGAGAGAACACTGTGGGTATGGACATATGTTGTGTATGGGGGATGACAGTGAATCAGATATAGTGTGTAAGAGAGAACACTGTGGGTATGGATATATGTTGTGTATGGGGGATGACAGTGAATCAGATATAGTGTGTTAAAGAGAACACTGTGGGTATGGACATATGTTGTGTATGGGGGATGACAGTGAATCAGATATAGTGTGTAAGAGAGAACACTGTGGGTATGGACATATGTTGTGTATGGGGCATGACAGCGAATCAGATATAGTGTGTAAGAGAGAACACTGTGGGTATGGACATATGTTGTGTATGGGGGATGACAGTGAATCAGATATAGTGTGTAAGAGAGAACACTGTGGGTATGGACATATGTTGTGTATGGGGGAAGACAGTAAATCAGATATAGTGTGTAAGCAAGAGCACTGTGGGTATGGACATATGATGTGTATGGGGGAAGACAGTGAATCAGATATAGTGTGTAAGAGAGAACACTGTGGGTATGGACATATGTTGTGTATGGGGGATAACAGTGAATCAGCTATAGCGTGTAAGCGAGAGCACTGTGGGTATGGACATATGATGTGTATGGGGGAAGACAGTGAATCAGATATAGAGTGTAAGAGAGAACACTGTGGGTATGGACATATGTTGTGTATGGGGGATGACAGTGAATCAGATATAGAGTGTAAGAGAGAACACTGTGGGTATGGACATATGTTGTGTATGGGGGATGACAGTGAATCAGATATAGAGTGTAAGAGAGAACACTGTGGGTATGGACATATGTTGTGTATGGGGGATGACAGTGAATCAGATATAGTGTGTAAGAGAGAACACTGTGGGTATGGACATATGTTGGGTATGGGGCATGACAGTGAATCAGATATAGTGTGTAAGAGAGAACACTGTGGGTATGGACATATGTTGTGTATGGGGGATGACAGTGAATCAGATATAGTGTGTAAGAGAGAACACTGTGGGTATGGACATATGTTGTGTATGGGGGAAGACAGTAAATCAGATATAGTGTGTAAGCGAGAGCACTGTGGGTATGGACATATGATGTGTATGGGGGAAGACAGTGAATCAGATATAGTGTGTAAGAGAGAACACTGTGGGTATGGACATATGTTGTGTATGGGGGATAACAGTGAATCAGCTATAGCGTGTAAGCGAGAGCACTGTGGGTATGGATATATGATGTGTATGGGGGAAGACAGTGAATCAGCTATAGTGTGTAAGAGAGAACACTGTGGGTATGGACTTATGTTGTGTATGGGGGAAGACAGTGAATCAGATATAGAGTGTAAGAGAGAACACTGTGTGTATGAACACATGTTGTGTATGGGGGATGACAGTGAATCAGATATAGTGTGTAAGAGAGAACACTGTGGGTATGGACATATGTTGTGCATGGGGGAAGACAGTGAATCAGATATAGAGTGTAAGAGAGAACACTGTGGGTATGGACATATGTTGTGTATGGGGGATGACAGTGAATCAGATATAGTGTGTAAGAGAGAACACTGTGGGTATGGACATATGTTGTGTATGGGGGAAGACAGTGAATCAGATATAGAGTGTAAGAGAGAACACTGTGGGTATGGACATATGTTGTGTATGGGGGAAGACAGTGAATCAGATATAGTGTGTAAGAGAGAACACTGTGGGTATGGACATATGTTGTGTATGGGGGAAGACAGTGAATCAGATATAGAGTGTAAGAGAGAACACTGTGGGTATGGACATATGTTGTGTATGAGGGATGACAGTGAATCAGATATAGAGTGTAAGAGAGAACACTGTGGGTATGGACATATGTTGTGTATGGGGGATGACAGTGAATCAGATATAGTGTGTAAGAGAGAACACTGTGGGTATGGACATTTGTTGTGTATGGGGGATGACAGTAAATCAGATATAGTGTGTAAGAGAGAAAACTGTGGGTATGGACATATGTTGTGTATGGTGGATGACAGTGAATCAGATATATTGTGTAAGAGAGAACACTGTGGGTATGGACATATGTTGTGTATGGGGGATGACAGTGAATCAGATATGGAGTGTAAGAGAGAACACTGTGGGTGAGGACATATGTTGTGTATGGGGATGACAGTGAATCAGATATAGTGTGTAAGAGAGAACACTGTGGGTATGGACATATGTTGTGTATGGGGGAAGACAGTGAATCAGATATAGAGTGTAAGAGAGAACACTGTGGGTATGGACATATGTTGTGTATGGGGGATGACAGTGAATCAGATATAGAGTATAAGAGAGAACACTGTGGGTATGGACATATGTTGTGTATGGGGGATGACAGTGAATCAGATATAGTGTGTAAGAGAGAACACTGTGGGTATGGACATTTGTTGTGTATGGGGGATGACAGTAAATCAGATATAGTGTGTAAGAGAGAAAACTGTGGGTATGGACATATGTTGTGTATGGAGGATGACAGTGAATCAGATATATTGTGTAAGAGAGAACACTGTGGGTATGGACATATGTTGTGTATGGGGGATGACAGTGAATCAGATATGGAGTGTAAGAGAGAACACTGTGGGTATGGACATATGTTGTGTATGGGGGATGACAGTGAATCAGATATAGTGTGTAAGAGAGAACACTGTGGGTATGGACATATGTTGTGTATGGGGGATGACAGTGAATCAGATATAGTGTGTTAAAGAGAACACTGTGGGTATGGACATATGTTGTGTATGGGGGATGACAGTGAATCAGACATAGTGTGTAAGAGAGAACACTGTGGGTATGGACATATGTTGTGTATGGGGCATGACAGTGAATCAGATATAGTGTGTAAGAGAGAACACTGTGGGTATGGACATATGTTGTGTATGGGGGATGACAGTGAATCAGATATAGTGTGTAAGAGAGAACACTGTGGGTATGGACATATGTTGTGTATGGGGGAAGACAGTAAATCATATATAGTGTGTAAGCGAGAGCACTGTGGGTATGGACATATGATGTGTATGGGGGAAGACAGTGAATCAGATATAGTGTGTAAGAGAGAACACTGTGGGTATGGACATATGTTGTGTATGGGGGATAACAGTGAATCAGCTATAGCGTGTAAGCGAGAGCACTGTGGGTATGGACATATGATGTGTATGGGGGAAGACAGTGAATCAGATATAGTGTGTAAGAGAGAACACTGTGGGTATGGACTTATGTTGTGTATGGGGGAAGACAGTGAATCAGATATAGAGTGTAAGAGAGAACACTGTGGGTATGAACACATGTTGTGTATGGGGGATGACAGTGAATCAGATATAGTGTGTAAGAGAGAACACTGTGGGTATGGACATATGTTGTGTATGGGGGAAGACAGTGAATCAGATATAGAGTGTAAGAGAGAACACTGTGGGTATGGACATATGTTGTGTATGGGGGATGACAGTGAATCAGATATAGTGTGTAAGAGAGAACACTGTGGGTATGGACATATGTTGTGTATGGTGGAAGACAGTGAATCAGATATAGAGTGTAAGAGAGAACACTGTGGGTATGGACATATGTTGTGTATGGGGGAAGACAGTGAATCAGATATAGTGTGTAAGAGAGAACACTGTGGGTATGGACATATGTTGTGTATGGGGGAAGACAGTGAATCAGATATAGAGTGTAAGAGAGAAAACTGTGGGTATGGACATATGTTGTGTATGGTGGATGACAGTGAATCAGTTATATTGTGTAAGAGAGAACACTGTGGGTATGGACATATGTTGTGTATGGGGGATGACAGTGAATCAGATATGGAGTGTAAGAGAGAACACTGTGGGTATGGACATATGTTGTGTATGGGGGATGACAGTGAATCAGATATAGTGTGTAAGAGAGAACACTGTGGGTATGGATATATGTTGTGTATGGGGGATGACAGTGAATCAGATATAGTGTGTTAAAGAGAACACTGTGGGTATGGACATATGTTGTGTATGGGGGATGACAGTGAATCAGATATAGTGTGTAAGAGAGAACACTGTGGGTATGGACATATGTTGTGTATGGGGCATGACAGCGAATCAGATATAGTGTGTAAGAGAGAACACTGTGGGTATGGACATATGTTGTGTATGGGGGATGACAGTGAATCAGATATAGTGTGTAAGAGAGAACACTGTGGGTATGGACATATGTTGTGTATGGGGGAAGACAGTAAATCAGATATAGTGTGTAAGCAAGAGCACTGTGGGTATGGACATATGATGTGTATGGGGGAAGACAGTGAATCATATATAGTGTGTAAGAGAGAACACTGTGGGTATGGACATATGTTGTGTATGGGGGATAACAGTGAATCAGCTATAGCGTGTAAGCGAGAGCACTGTGGGTATGGACATATGATGTGTATGGGGGAAGACAGTGAATCAGATATAGTGTGTAAGAGAGAACACTGTGGGTATGGACTTATGTTGTGTATGGGGGAAGACAGTGAATCAGATATAGAGTGTAAGAGAGAACACTGTGTGTATGAACACATGTTGTGTATGGGGGATGACAGTGAATCAGATATAGTGTGTAAGAGAGAACACCGTGGGTATGGACATATGTTGTGTATGGGGGAAGACAGTGAATCAGATATAGAGTGTAAGAGAGAACACTGTGGGTATGGACATATGTTGTGTATGGGGGATGACAGTGAATCAGATATAGTGTGTAAGAGAGAACACTGTGGGTATGGACATATGTTGTGTATGGGGGAAGACAGTGAATCAGATATAGAGTGTAAGAGAGAACACTGTGGGTATGGACATATATTGTGTATGGGGGAAGACAGTGAATCAGATATAGTGTGTAAGAGAGAACACTGTGGGTATGGACATATGTTGTGTATGGGGGAAGACAGTGAATCAGATATAGAGTGTAAGAGAGAACACTGTGGGTATGGACATATGTTGTGTATGGGGGATGACAGTGAATCAGATATAGAGTGTAAGAGAGAACACTGTGGGTATGGACATATGTTGTGTATGGGGGATGACAGTGAATCAGATATAGTGTGTAAGAGAGAACACTGTGGGTATGGACATTTGTTGTGTATGGGGGATGACAGTAAATCAGATATAGTGTGTAAGAGAGAAAACTGTGGGTATGGACATATGTTGTGTATGGTGGATGACAGTGAATCAGATATATTGTGTAAGAGAGAACACTGTGGGTATGGACATATGTTGTGTATGGGGGATGACAGTGAATCAGATATGGAGTGTAAGAGAGAACACTGTGGGTGTGGACATATGTTGTGTATGGGGAAGACAGTGAATCAGATATAGAGTGTAAGAGAGAACACTGTGGGTATGGACATATGTTGTGTATGGGGGATGACAGTGAATCAGATATAGAGTGTAAGAGAGAACACTGTGGGTATGGACATATGTTGTGTATGGGGGATGACAGTGAATCAGATATAGTGTGTAAGAGAGAACACTGTGGGTATGGACATTTGTTGTGTATGGGGGATGACAGTAAATCAGATATAGTGTGTAAGAGAGAAAACTGTGGGTATGGACATATGTTGTGTATGGTGGATGACAGTGAATCAGATATATTGTGTAAGAGAGAACACTGTGGGTATGGACATATGTTGTGTATGGGGGATGACAGTGAATCAGATATGGAGTGTAAGAGAGAACACTGTGGGTATGGACATATGTTGTGTATGGGGGATGACAGTGAATCAGATATAGTGTGTAAGAGAGAACACTGTGGGTATGGACATATGTTGTGTATGGGGGATGACAGTGAATCAGATATAGTGTGTTAAAGAGAACACTGTGGGTATGGACATATGTTGTGTATGGGGGATGACAGTGAATCAGACATAGTGTGTAAGAGAGAACACTGTGGGTATGGACATATGTTGTGTATGGGGCATGACAGTGAATCAGATATAGTGTGTAAGAGAGAACACTGTGGGTATGGACATATGTTGTGTATGGGGATGACAGTGAATCAGATATAGAGTGTAAGAGAGAACACTGTGGGTACGGACACATATTGTGTATGGGGGAAGACAGTGAATCAGATATAGTGTGTAAGAGAGAACACTGTGGGTATGGACATATGTTGTGTATGGGGGATAACAGTGAATCAGCTATAGCGTGTAAGCGAGAGCACTGTGGGTATGGACATATGATGTGTATGGGGGAAGACAGTGAATCAGATATAGTGTGTAAGAGAGAACACTGTGGGTATGGACTTATGTTGTGTATGGGGGAAGACAGTGAATCAGATATAGAGTGTAAGAGAGAACACTGTGGGTATGAACACATGTTGTGTATGGGGGATGACAGTGAATCAGATATAGTGTGTAAGAGAGAACACTGTGGGTATGGACATATGTTGTGTATGGGGGAAGACAGTGAATCAGATATAGAGTGTAAGAGAGAACACTGTGGGTATGGACATATGTTGTGTATGGGGGATGACAGTGAATCAGATATAGTGTGTAAGAGAGAACACTGTGGGTATGGACATATGTTGTGTATGGGGGAAGACAGTGAATCAGATATAGAGTGTAAGAGAGAACACTGTGGGTATGGACATATGTTGTGTATGGGGGAAGACAGTGAATCAGATATAGTGTGTAAGAGAGAACACTGTGGGTATGGACATATGTTGTGTATGGGGGAAGACAGTGAATCAGATATAGAGTGTAAGAGAGAAAACTGTGGGTATGGACATATGTTGTGTATGGGGGATGACAGTGAATCAGATATAGTGTGTAAGAGAGAACACTGTGGGTATGGACATTTGTTGTGTATGGGGGATGACAGTGAATCAGATATAGTGTGTAAGAGAGAACACTGTGGGTATGGACATATGTTGTGTATGGGGATGACAGTGAATCAGATATAGAGTGTAAGAGAGAACACTGTGAATATGGAAATATGTTGGGTGTGGCGGATGACAGTGAATCAGATATAGTGTGTAAGAGAGAACACAGTGGGTATGGACATATGTTGTGTATGGGGCATGACAGTAAATCAGATATAGAATGTAAGAGAGAACACTGTGGGTATGGAGATATGTTGTGTATGGGGGATGACAGTGAATCAGTTATAGAGTGTAAGAGAGAACACTGTGGGTATGGACATATGTTGTTTATGGGGGATGACAGTAAATCAGATATAGTGTGTAAGAGAGAACACTGTGGGTATGGACATATGTTGTGTATGGGGATGACAGTGAATCAGATATAGAGTGTAAGAGAGAACACTGTGGATATGGACATATGTTGTGTGTGGCGGATGACAGTGAATCAGATATAGTGTGTAAGAGAGAACACTGTGGGTATGGACATATGTTGTGTATGGGGCATGACAGTAAATCAGATATAGAATGTAAGAGAGAACACTGTGGGTATGGACATATGTTGTGTGTGGCGGATGACAGTGAATCAGATATAGAGTGTAAGAGAGAACACTGTGGGTATGGAGATATGTTGTGTATGGGGGATGACAGTGAATCAGATATAGTGTGTAAGAGAGAACACTGTGGGTATGGACATATGTTGTGTATAGGGGATGACAGTGAATCAGATATAGTGTGTAAGAGAGAACACTGTGGGTATGGACATATGTTGTGTATGGGGATGACAGTGAATCAGATATAGAGTGTAAGAGAGAACACTGTGGGTATGGACATATGTTGTGTATGGGGGATGACAGTGAATCAGATATAGAGTGTAAGAGAGAACACTGTGGGTATGGACATATGTTGTGTATGGGGATGACAGTGAATCAGATATAGTGTAAGAGAGAACACTGTGGGTATGGACATATGTTGTGTATGGGGATGACAGTGAATCAGATATAGAGTGTAAGAGAGAACACTGTGGGTATGGACATATGTTGTGTATGGGGGAAGACAGTGAATCAGATATAGAGTGTAAGAGAGAACACTGTGGGTATGGACATATGTTGTGTATGGGGCATGACAGTAAATCAGATATAGAATGTAAGAGAGAACACTGTGGGTATGGAGATATGTTGTGTATGGGGGATGACAGTGAATCAGATATAGTGTGTAAGAGAGAACACTGTGGGTATGGACATATGTTGTGTATGGGGGATGACAGTGAATAACATATAGTTTGTAAGAGAGAACACTGTGGGTATGGACATATGTTGTGTATGGGGTATGACAGTAAATCAGATATAGAGTGTAAGAGAGAACACTGTGGGTATGGACATATGTTGTGTATGGGGGATGACAGTGAATCAGATATAGTGTGTAAGAGAGAACACTGTGGGTATGGACATATGTTGTTTATGGGGGATGACAGTGAATCAGATATAGTGTGTAAGAGAGAACACTGTGGGTATGGACATATGTTGTGTATGGGGGATGACAGTGAATCAGATATAGTGTGTAAGAGAGAACACTGTGGGTATGGACATATGTTGTGTATGGGGGAAGACAGTGAATCAGATATAGAGTGTAAGAGAGAACACTGTGCTTATGGACATATGTTGTGTATGCGGGATGACAGTGAATCAGATATAGAGTGTAAGAGAGAACACTGTTGGTATGGACATATGTTGTGTATGGGGGATGACAGTGAATCAGATACAGTGTGTAAGAGAGAACACTGTGGGTATGGACATATGTTGTGTATGGGGGATGACAGTGAATCAGATATAGTGTGTAAGAGAGAACACTGTGGGTATGGACATATGTTGTGTATGGGGGATGACAGTGAATAAGATATAGTGTGTAAGAGAGAACACTGTGGGTATGGACATATGTTGTGTATTGGGGATGACAGTAAATCATATATAGAGTGTAAAAGAGAGAACACTGTGTGTATGGACATATGTTGTGTATGGGAGATGACAGAAAATCAGATATAGTGTGTAAGAGAGAACACTGTGGGTATGGACATATGTTGTGTATGGGGGATGACAGTGAAAAAGATATAGTGTGTAAGAGAGAACACTGTGGGTATGGACATATGTTGTGTATGGGGGAAGACAGTGAATCAGATATAGTGTGTAAGAGTGAACACTGTGGGTATGGATATAAATAATAATAATAATGAAATTATTGTGTACAGTGCTCAGGTGCACTACAACTCATCAAAGGTGCATGTATAGTACATAGAATAATGTATAAATGTATATATGTTGTGTATGGGGGATGACAGTGAATCAGATATAGTATGTAAGAGAGAACACTGTGGGTATGGACATATGTTGTGTATGGGGGAAGACACTGAATCAGATATAGTGTGTAAGAGAGAACACTGTGGGTATGGACATATGTTGTGTATGGGGGATGACAGTGAATCAGATATAGTGTGTAAGAGAGAACACTGTGGGTATGGACATATGTTGTGTATGGGGGATGACAGTGAATCAGATATAGTGTGTAAGAGAGAACACTGTGGGTATGGACATATGTTGTGTATGGGGGATGACAGTAAATCAGATATAGAGTGTGAGAGAGAACACTGTGGGTATGGACATATGTTGTGTATGGGGGATGACAGTGAATAAGATATAGTGTGTAAGAGAGAACACTGTGGGTATGGACATATGTTGTGTATGGGGGATGACAGTGAATCAGATATAGTGTGTAAGAGAGAACACTGTGGGTATGGACATATGTTGTGTATGGGGGATGACAGTGAATCAGATATAGTATGTAAGAGAGAACACTGTGGGTATGGACACATGTTGTGTATGGGGGATGACAGTGAATCAGATATAGTGTGTAAGAGAGAACACTGTGGGTATGGACATATGTTGTGTATGGGGGATGACAGTGAATCAGATATAGCGTGTAAGAGAGAACACTGTGGGTATGGACATATGTTGTGTATGGGGGAAGAGAGTGAATCAGATATAGTGTGTAAGAGAGAACACTGTGGGTATGGACATATGTTGTGTATGGGGGATGACAGTGAATCAGATATAGTGTGTAAGAGAGAACACTGTGGGTATGGACATATGTTGTGTATGGGGGATGACAGTGAATAAGATATAGTGTGTAAGAGAGAACACTGTGGGTATGGACATATGTTGTGTATGGGGGATGACAGTGAATCAGATATAGTGTGTAAGAGAGAACACTGTGGGTATGGACATATGTTGTGTATGGGGGATGACAGTGAATCAGATATAGTGTGTAAGAGAGAACACTGTGGGTATGGACATATGTTGTGTATGGGGGATGACAGTGAATCAGATATAGCGTGTAAGAGAGAAAACTGTGGGTATGGACATATGTTGTGTATGGGGGATGACAGTGAATCATATATAGAGTGTGAGAGAGAACACTGTGGGTATGGACATATATTGTGTATGGGGGATGACAGTGAATCAGATATAGAGTGTAAGAGAGAACACTGTGGGTATGGACATATGTTGTGTATGGGGGATGACAGTGAATCAGATAAAGTGTGTAAGAGAGAACACTGTGGGTATGGACATATGTTGTGTATGGTGGATGACAATGAATCAGATATAGTGTGTAAGAGAGAACACTGTGGGTATTGACATATGTTGTGTATGGGGGTTGACAGTGAATCAGATATAGTGTGTAAGAGAGAACACTGTGGGTATGGACATATGTTGTGTATGGGGGATGACAGTAAATCAGATATAGTGTGTAAGAGAGAACACTGTGGGTATGGACATATGTTGTGTATGGTGGATGACAGTAAATCAGATATAGTGTGTAAGAGAGAACACTGTGGGTATGGACATATGTTGTGTATGGGGGATGACAGTAAATCAGATATAGTGTGTAAGAGAGAACACTGTGGGTATGGACATATGTTGTGTATGGTGGATGACGGTGAATCAGATATAGAGTGTAAGAGAGAACACTGTGGGTATGGACATATGTTGTGTATGGGGGATGACAGTAAATCAGATATAGTGTGTAAGAGAGAACACTGTGGGTATGGACATATGTTGTGTATGGGGGCTGACAGTAAATCAGATATAGTGTGTAAGAGAGAACACTGTGGGTATGGACATATGTTGTGTATGGGGGATGACAGTGAATCAGATATAGTGTGTAAGAGAGAACACTGTGGGTATGGACATATGTTGTGTATGGGGGATGACAGTGAATCAGATATAGAGTGTAAGAGAGAACACTGTGGGTATGGACATATGTTGTGTATGGGGGATGACAGTGAATCAGATATAGAGTGTAAGAGAGAACACTATGGGTATGGACATATGTTGTGTATGGGGGATGACAGTGAATCAGATACAGAGTGTAAGAGAGAACACTGTGGGTATTGACATATGTTGTGTATGGGGGATGACAGTGAATCAGATATAGTGTAAGAGAGAACACTGTGGGTATGGACATATGTTGTGTATGGGGGATGACAGTGAATCAGATATTGTGTGTAAGAGAGAACACCGTGGGTATGGACATATGTTGTGTATGGGGGATGACAGTGAATCAGATATAGAGTGTAAGGAGAACACTGTGGGTATGGACATATGCTGTGTATGGGGGATGACAGTGAATCAGATATAGTGTAAGAGAGAACACTGTGGGTATGGACATATGTTGTGTATGGGGGATGACAGTGAATCAGATATAGTGTGTAAGAGAGAACACCGTGGGTATGGACATATGTTGTGTATGGGGGATGACAGTGAATCAGATATAGTGTGTAAGAGAGAACACTGTGGGTATTGACATATGTTGTGTATGGGGGATGACATTGAATCAGATATAGAGTGTAAGAGAGAACACTGTGGGTATGGACATATGTTGTGTATGGGGAAGACAGTGAATCAGATATAGTGTGTAAGAGAGAACCCTCTGGGTATGGACATATGTTGTGTATGGGGATGACAGTGAATCAGATATGGAGTGTAAGAGAGAACACTGTGGGTATGGACATATGTTGTGTATGGGGGATGACAGTAAATCAGATATAGAGTGTAAGAGAGAACACTGTGGGTATGGACATATGTTGTGTATGGGGGATGACAGTGAATCAGATATAGAGTGTAAGAGAGAACACTGTGGGTATGGACATATGTTGTGTATGGTGGTTGACAGTGAATCAGATATAGTGTGTAAGAGAGAACACAGTGGGTATGGACATATGTTGTGTATGGGGGAAGACAGTGAATCAGATATAGAGTGTAAGAGAGAACACTGTGGGTATGGACATATGTTGTGTATGGGGGAAGACAGTGAATCAGATATAGTGTGTAAGAGACAACACTGTGGGTATGGACATATGTTGTGTATGGGGGATGACAGTGAATCAGATATAGTGTGTAAGAGAGAACACTGTGGGTATGGACATATGTTGTGTATGGGGGAAGACAGTGAATCAGATATAGTGTGTAAGAGACAACACTGTGGGTATGGACATATGTTGTGTATGGGGATGACAGTGAATCAGATATAGTGTAAGAGAGAACCCTGTGTGTATGGACATATGTTGTGTATGGGGGATGACAGTGAATCAGATATAGAGTGTAAGGAGAACACTGTGGGTATGGACATATGCTGTGTATGGGGGATGACATTGAATCAGATATAGAGTGTAAGAGAGAACACTGTGGGTATGGACATATGTTGTGTATGGGGATGACAGTGAATCAGATATAGAGTGTAAGAGAGAACACTGTGGGTATGGACATATGTTGTGTATGGGGATGACAGTGAATCAGATATAGTGTAAGAGAGAACACTGTGGGTATTGACATATGTTGTGTATGGGGGATGACATTGAATCAGATATAGAGTGTAAGAGAGAACACTGTGGGTATGGACATATGTTGTGTATGGGGATGACATAGAATCAGATATAGAGTGTAAGAGAGAACACTGTGGGTATGGACATATGTTGTGTATGGGGATGACAGTGAATCAGATATAGAGTGTAAGAGAGAACACTGTGGGTACGGACACATATTGTGTATGGGGGAAGACAGTGAATCAGATATAGTGTGTAAGAGAGAACACTGTGGGTATGGACATATGTTGTGTATGGGGGATGACAGTAAATCAGATATAGTGTGTATGAGAGAAAACTGTGGGTATGGACATATGTTGTGTATGGTGGATGACAGTGAATCAGATATTGTGTGTAAGAGAGAACACTGTGTGTATGGACATATGTTGTGTATGGGGGATGACAGTGAATCAGATATATAATGTAATAGAGAACACTGTGGGTATGGACATATGTTGTGTATGGGGGATGACAGTGAATCAGATATAGTATGTAAGAGAGAACACTGTGGGTATGGACATATGTTGTGTATGGGGGATGACAGTGAATCAGATATAGTGTGTAAGAGAGAACACTGTGGGTATGGACAATGTTGTGTATGGGGGATGACAGTGAATCAGATATAGTGTGTAAGAGAGAACACTGTGGGTATGGACATATGTTGTGTATGGGGATGACAGTGAATCAGATATAGAGTGTAAGAGAGAACAATGTGAATATGGAAATATGTTGGGTGTGGCGGATGACAGTGAATCAGATATAGTGTGTAAGAGAGAACACAGTGGATATGGACATATGTTGTGTATGGGGCATGACAGTAAATCAGATATAGAATGTAAGAGAGAACACTGTGGGTATGGAGATATGTTGTGTATGGGGGATGACAGTGAATCAGTTATAGAGTGTAAGAGAGAACACTGTGGGTATGGACATATGTTGTTTATGGGTGATGACAGTAAATCAGATATAGTGTGTAAGAGAGAACACTGTGGGTATGGACATATGTTGTGTATGGGGATGACAGTGAATCAGATATAGAGGGTAAGAGAGAACACTGTGGATATGGACATATGTTGTGTGTGGCGGATGACAGTGAATCAGATATAGTGTGTAAGAGAGAACACTGTGGGTATGGACATATGTTGTGTATGGGGCATGACAGTAAATCAGATATAGAATGTAAGAGAGAACACTGTGGGTATGGAGATATGTTGTGTATGGCGGATGACAGTGAATCAGATATAGTGTGTAAGAGAGAACACTGTGGGTATGGACATATGTTGTGTATGGGGGATGACAGTGAATCAGATATAGTGTGTAAGAGAGAACACTGTGGGTATGGACATATGTTGTGTATGGGGATGACAGTGAATCAGATATAGAGTGTAAGAGAGAACACTGTGGGTATGGACATATGTTGTGTATGGGGGATGACAGTGAATCAGATATAGAGTGTAAGAGAGAACACTCTGGGTATGGACATATGTCGTGTATGGGGATGACAGTGAATCAGATATAGTGTAAGAGAGAACACTGTGGGTATGGACATATGTTGTGTATGGGGATGACAGTGAATCAGATATAGAGTGTAAGAGAGAACACTGTGGGTATGGACATATGTTGTGTATGGGGGAAGACAGTGAATCAGATATAGAGTGTAAGAGAGAACACTGTGGGTATGGACATATGTTGTGTATGGGGGAAGACAGTGAATCAGATATAGTATGTAAGAGAGAACACTGTGGGTATGGACATATGTCGTGTATGGGGGAAGACTGTGAATCAGATATAGAGTGTAAGAGAGAACACTGTGGGTATGGACATATGTTGTGTATGGGGGATGACAGTGAATAACATATAGTGTGTAAGAGGGAACACTGTGGGTATGGACATATGTTGTGTATGGGGGATGACAGTGAATCAGATATAGCGTGTAAGAGAGAACACTGTGGGTATGGACATATGTTGTGTATGTGGGATGACAGTGAATCAGATATAGTGTGTAAGAGAGAACACTGTGGGTATGGACATATGTTGTGTATGGGGGAAGACAGTGAATCAGATATAGAGTGTAAGAGAGAACACTGTGGGTATGGACATATGTTGTGTATGGGGGATGACAGTGAATCAGATATAGAGTATAAGAGAGAACACTGTTGGTATGGACATATGTTGTGTATGGGGGATGACAGTGAATCAGATACAGTGTGTAAGAGAGAACACTGTGGGTATGGACATATGTTGTGTATGGGGGATGACAGTGAATCAGATATAGTGTGTAAGAGAGAACACTGTGGGTATGGACATATGTTGTGTATGGGGGATGACAGTGAATAAGATATAGTGTGTAAGAGAGAACACTGTGGGTATGGACATATGTTGTGTATTGGGGATGACAGTAAATCAGATATAGAGTGTAAGAGAGAACACTGTGTGTATGGACATATGTTGTGTATGGGAGATGACAGTAAATCAGATATAGTGTGTAAGAGAGAACACTGTGGGTATGGACATATGTTGTGTATGGGGGATGACAGTGAAAAAGATAGAGTGTGTAAGAGATAACACTGTGGGTATGGACATATGTTGTGTATCGGGGATGACAGTGAATCAGATATAGTGTGTAAGAGAGAACACTCTGGGTATGGACATATGTTGTGTATGGGGGATGACAGTGAATCAGATATAGTGTGTAAGAATGAACACTGTGGGTATGGATATAATTAATAATAATAATGAAATTATTGTGTACAGTGCTCAGGTGCACTACAACTCATCAAAGGTGCATGTATAGTACATAGAATAATGTACAAATGTATAAATGTTGTGTATGGGGGATGACAGTGAATCAGATATAGTATGTAAGAGAGAACACTGTGGGTATGGACATATGTTGTGTATGGGGTAAGACACTGAATCAGATATAGTGTGTAAGAGAGAACACTGTGGGTATGGACATATGTTGTGTATGGGGGATGACAGTGAATCAGATATAGTGTGTAAGAGAGAACACTGTGGGTATGGACATATGTTGTGTATGGGGGATGACAGTGAATCAGATATAGTGTGTAAGAGACAACACTGTGGGTATGGACATATGTTGTGTATGGGGGATGACAGTAAATCAGATATAGAGTGTGAGAGAGAACACTGTGGGTATGGACATATGTTGTGTATGGGGGATGACAGTGATTAAGATATAGTGTGTAAGAGAGAACACTGTGGGTATGGACATATGTTGTGTATGGGGGATGACAGTGAATCAGATATAGTGTGTAAGAGAGAACACTGTGGGTATGGACATATGTTGTGTATGGGGGATGACAGTGAATCAGATATAGTATGTAAGAGAGAACACTGTGGGTATGGACACATGTTGTGTATGGGGGATGACAGTGAATCAGATATAGTGTGTAAGAGAGAACACTGTGGGTATGGACATATGTTGTGTATGGGGGATGACAGTGAATCAGATATAGCGTGTAAGAGAGAACACTGTGGGTATGGACATATGTTGTGTATGGGGGATGACAGTGAATCAGATATAGTGTGTAAGAGAGAACACTTTGGGTATGGACATATGTTGTGTATGGGGGAAGACAGTGAATCAGATATAGAGTGTAACAGAGAACACTGTGGGTATGGACATATGTTGTGTATGGGGGATGACAGTGAATCAGATATAGAGTGTAAGAGAGAACACTGTGGGTATGGACATATGTTGTGTATGGGGGATGACAGTGAATCATATATAGAGTGTAAGAGAGAACACTGTGGGTATGGACATATGTTGTGTATGGGGGATGACAGTAAATCAGATATAGAGTGTAAGAGAGAACACTGTGGGTATGGACATATGTTGTGTATGGGGGATGACAGTGAATCAGATATAGTGTGTAAGAGAGAACACTGTGGGTATGGACATATGTTGTGTATGGGGGATGACAGTGAATAAGATATAGTGTGTAAGAGAGAACACTGTGGGTATGGACATATGTTGTGTATTGGGGATGACAGTAAATCAGATGTAGAGTGTAAGAGAGAACACTGTGTGTATGGACATATGTTGTGTATGGGAGATGACAGTAAATCAGATATAGTGTGTAAGAGAGAACATATGTTGTGTATGGGGGATGACAGTGAATCAGATATAGTGTGTAAGAGAGAACACTCTGGGTATGGACATATGTTGTGTATGGGGGATGACAGTTAATCAGATATAGTGTGTAAGAGAGAACACTGTGGGTATGGACATATGTTGTGTATGGGGGATGACAGTGAATCAGATATAGTGTGTAAGAGAGAACACTGTGGGTATGGACATATGTTGTGTATGGGGGATGACAGGGAATCAGATATAGTGTGTAAGAGAGAACACTGTGGGTATGGACATATGTTGTGTATGGGGGATGACAGAGAATCAGATATAGTGTGTAAGAGAGAACACTGTGGGTATGGACATATGTTGTGTATGGGGGATGACAGTGAATCAGATATAGAGTGTAAGAGAGAACACTGTGGGTATGGACATATGTTGTGTATGGGAGATGACAGCAAATAAGTTATAGTGTGTAAGAGACAACACTGTGGGTATGGACATATGTTGTGTATGGTGGTTGACAGTGAATCAGATATAGTGTGTAAGAGAGAACACTGTGGCTATGGACATATGTTGTGTAAGGTGGTTGACAGTGAATCAGATATAGTGTGTAAGAGAGAACACTGTGGGTATGGACATATGTTGTGTATGGGGGATGACAGTCAATCAGATATAGAGTCTAAGAGAGAACACTGTGGGTATGGACATATGTTGTGTATGGGGGATGACAGTGAATCAGATATAGTGTGTAAGAGAGAACATATGTTGTGTATGGGGGATGACAGTGAATCAGATATAGTGTGTAAGAGAGAACACTGTGGGTATGGACATATGTTGTGTATGGTGGTTGACAGTGAATCAGATATAGTGTGTAAGAGAGAACACTGTGGGTATGGACATATGTTGTGTATGGGAGATGACAGTGACTCAGATATAGTGTGTAAGAGAGAACACTGTGGGTATGGACATATGTTGTGTATGGGGGAAGACAGTGAATCAGATATAGTGTGTAAGAGAGAACACTGTGGGTATGGACATATGTTGTGTATGGTGGATGACAGTGAATCAGATATAGTGTGTAAGAGAGAACACTGTGGGTATGGACATATGTTGTGTATGGGGGATGACAGTGAATCAGATATAGTGTGTAAGAGAGAACACTGTGGGTATGGACATATGTTGTGTATGGGGGATGACAGTGAATCAGATATAGTGTGTAAGAGAGAACACTGTGGGTATGGACATATGTTGTGTATGGGGGATGACAGTGAATCAGATATAGTGTGTAAGAGAGAACACTGTGGGTATGGACATATGTTGTGTATGGGGGATGACAGTGAATCAGATATAGTGTGTAAGAGAGAACACTCTGGGCATGGACATATGTTGTGTATTGGGGATGACAGTAAATCAGATATAGAGTGTAAGAGAGAACACTGTGGGTATGGACATATGTTGTGTATGGGGGATGACAGTGAATCAGATATAGTGTGTAAGAGAGAACACTCTGGGTATGGACATATGTTGTGTATGGGGGATGACAGTTAATCAGATATAGTGTGTAAGAGAGAACACTGTGGGTATGGACATATGTTGTGTATGGGGGATGACAGTGAATGAGATATAGTGTGTAAGAGAGAACACTGTGGGTATGGACATATGTTGTGTATGGTGGAAGAGAGTGAATGAGATATAGTGTGTAAGAGAGAACACTGTGGGTATGGACATATGTTGTGTATGGGGGATGACAGTGAATCAGATATAGTGTGTAAGAGAGAACACTGTGGGTATGGACATATGTTGTGTATGGGGGATGACAGTGAATAAGATATAGTGTGTAAGAGAGAACACTGTGGGTATGGACATATGTTGTGTATGGGGGATGACAGTGAATCAGATATAGTGTGTAAGAGAGAACACTGTGGGTATGGACATATGTTGTGTATGGGGGATGACAGTGAATCAGATATAGTGTGTAAGAGAGAACACTGTGGGTATGGACATATGTTGTGTATGGGGGATGACAGTGAATCAGATATAGCGTGTAAGAGAGAACACTGTGGGTATGGACATATGTTGTGTATGGGGGATGACAGTGAATCAGATATAGTGTGTAAGAGAGAACACTGTGGGTATGGACATATGTTGTGTATGGGGGAAGACAGTGAATCAGATATAGAGTGTAATAGAGAACACTGTGGGTATGGACATATGTTATGTACGGGGGATGACAGTGAATCAGATATAGAGTGTAAGAGAGAACACTGTGGGTATGGACATATGTTGTGTATGGGGGATGACAGTGAATCATATATAGAGTGTAAGAGAGAACACTGTGGGTATGGACATATGTTGTGTATGGGGGATGACAGTAAATCAGATATAGAGTGTAAGAGAGAACACTGTGCGTATGGACATATGTTGTGTATGGGGGATGACAGTGAATCAGATATTGTGTGTAAGAGAGAACACTGTGGGTATGGACATATGTTGTGTATGGGGGATGACAGTGAATCAGATGTAGTGTGTAAGAGAGAACACTGTGGGTATGGACATATGTTTTGTATGGGGGATGACAGTGAATAAGATATAGTGTGTAAGAGAGAACACTCTGGGTACGGACATATGTTTTGTATTGGGGATGACAGTAAATCAGATATAGAGTGTAAGAGAGAACACTGTGGGTATGGACATATGTTGTGTATGGGGGATGACAGTGAATCAGATATAGTTTGTAAGAGAGAACACTCTGGGTATGGACATATGTTGTGTATGGGGGATGACAGTTAATCAGATATAGTGTGTAAGAGAGAACACTGTGGGTATGGACATATGTTGTGTATGGGGGATGACAGTGAATCAGATATAGTGTGTAAGAGAGAACACTGTGGGTATGGACATATGTTGTGTATGGGGGATGACAGGGAATCAGATATAGTGTGTAAGAGAGAACACTGTGGGTATGGACATATGTTGTGTATGGGGGATGACAGAGAATCAGATATAGTGTGTAAGAGAGAACACTGTGGGTATGGACATATGTTGTGTATGGGGGATGACAGTAAATAAGTTATAGTGTGTAAGAGACAACACTGTGGGTATGGACATATGTTGTGTATGGTGGTTGACAGTGAATCAGATATAGTGTGTAAGAGAGAACACTGTGGCTATGGACATATGTTGTGTAAGGTGGTTGACAGTGAATCAGATATAGTGTGTAAGAGAGAACACTGTGGGTATGGACATATGTTGTGTATGGGGTATGACAGTCAATCAGATATAGAGTGTAAGAGAGAACACTGTGGGTATGGACATATGTTGTGTATGGGGGATGACAGTGAATCAGATATAGTGTGTAAGATAGAACACTGTGGGTATGGACATATGTTGTGTATGGGGGATGACAGTGAATCAGATATAGTGTGTAAGAGAGAACACTGTGGGTATGGACATATGTTGTGTATGGGGGATGACAGTGAATCAGATATAGTGTGTAAGAGAGAACATATGTTGTGTATGGGGGATGACAGTGAATCAGATATAGTGTGTAAGAGAGAACACTGTGGGTATGGACATATGTTGTGTATGGGGGATGACAGTGAATCAGATATAGTGTGTAAGAGAGAACACTGTGGGTATGGACATATGTTGTGTATGGGGGATGACAGTGAATCAGATATAGTGTGTAAGAGAGAACACTGTGGGTATGGACATATGTTGTGTATGGGGGATGACAGTGAATCAGATATAGTGTGTAAGAGAGAACACTGTGGGTATGGACATATGTTGTGTATGGGGGATGACAGTGAATCAGATATAGTGTGTAAGAGAGAACACTGTGGGTATGGACATATGTTGTGTATGGGGGATGACAGTGAATCAGATATAGTGTGTAAGAGAGAACACTCTGGGTATGGACATATGTTGTGTATGGGGGATGACAGTGAATCAGATATAGTGTGTAAGAGAGAACACTGTGGGTATGGACATATGTTGTGTATGGGGGATGACAGTGAATCAAATATAGTGTGTAAGAGAGAACACTGTGGGTATGGACATATGTTGTGTATGGGGGATGACAGTGAATCAGATATAGTGTGTAAGAGAGAACACTGTGGGTATGGACATATGTTGTGTATGGGGGAAGAGAGTGAATCAGATATAGTGTGTAAGAGAGAACACTGTGGGTATGGACATATGTTGTGTATGGGGGATGACAGTGAATCAGATATAGTGTGTAAGAGAGAACACTGTGGGTATGGACATATGTTGTGTATGGGGGATGACAGTGAATAAGATATAGTGTGTAAGAGAGAACACTGTGGGTATGGACATATGTTGTGTATGGGGGATGACAGTGAATCAGATATAGTGTGTAAGAGAGAACACTGTGGGTATGGACATATGTTGTGTATGGGGGATGACAGTGAATCAGATATAGTGTGTAAGAGAGAACACTGTGGGTATGGACATATGTTGTGTATGGGGGATGACAGTGAATCAGATATAGCGTGTAAGAGAGAACACTGTGGGTATGGACATATGTTGTGTATGGGGGATGACAGTGAATCAGATATAGTGTGTAAGAGAGAACACTGTGGGTATGGACATATGTTGTGTATGGGGGAAGACAGTGAATCAGATATAGAGTGTAAGAGAGAACACTGTGGGTATGGACATATGTTGTGTACGGGGGATGACAGTGAATCAGATATAGAGTGTAAGAGAGAACACTGTGGGTATGGACATATGTTGTGTATGGGGGATGACAGTGAATCATATATAGAGTGTAAGAGAGAACACTGTGGGTATGGACATATGTTGTGTATGGGGGATGACAGTAAATCAGATATAGAGTGTAAGAGAGAACACTGTGGGTATGGACATATGTTGTGTATGGGGGATGACAGTGAATCAGATATTGTGTGTAAGACAGAACACTGTGGGTATGGACATATGTTGTGTATGGGGGATGACAGTGAATCAGATGTAGTGTGTAAGAGAGAACACTGTGGGTATGGACATATGTTTTGTATGGGGGATGACAGTGAATAAGATATAGTGTGTAAGAGAGAACACTCTGGGTACGGACATATGTTTTGTATTGGGGATGACAGTAATTCAGATATAGAGTGTAAGAGAGAACACTGTGGGTATGGACATATGTTGTGTATGGGGGATGACAGTGAATCAGATATAGTGTGTAAGAGAGAACACTGTGGGTATGGACATATGTTGTGTATGGGGGATGACAGTGAATCAGATATAGTGTGTAAGAGAGAACACTGTGGGTATGGACATATGTTGTGTATGGGGGATGACAGTGAATCAGATATAGTGTGTAAGAGAGAACACTGTGGGTATGGACATATGTTGTGTATGGGGGATGACAGTGAATCAGATATAGTGTGTAAGAGAGAACACTCTGAGCATGGACATATGTTGTGTATTGGGGATGACAGCAAATCAGATATAGAGTGTAAGAGAGAACACTGTGGGTATGGACATATGTTGTGTATGGGGGATGACAGTGAATCAGATATAGTGTGTAAGAGAGAACACTGTGGGTATGGACATATGTTGTGTATGGTGGAAGAGAGTGAATGAGATATAGTGTGTAAGAGAGAACACTGTGGGTATGGACATATGTTGTGTATGGGGGATGACAGTGAATCAGATATAGTGTGTAAGAGAGAACACTGTGGGTATGGACATATGTTGTGTATGGGGGATGACAGTGAATAAGATATAGTGTGTAAGAGAGAACACTGTGGGTATGGACATATGTTGTGTATGGGGGATGACAGTGAATCAGATATAGTGTGTAAGAGAGAACACTGTGGGTATGGACATATGTTGTGTATGGGGGATGACAGTGAATCAGATATAGTGTGTAAGAGAGAACACTGTGGGTATGGACATATGTTGTGTATGGGGGATGACAGTGAATCAGATATAGCGTGTAAGAGAGAACACTGTGGGTATGGACATATGTTGTGTATGGGGGATGACAGTGAATCAGATATAGTGTGTAAGAGAGAACACTGTGGGTATGGACATATGTTGTGTATGGGGGAAGACAGTGAATCAGATATAGAGTGTAATAGAGAACACTGTGGATATGGACATATGTTATGTACGGGGGATGACAGTGAATCAGATATAGAGTGTAAGAGAGAACACTGTGGGTATGGACATATGTTGTGTATGGGGGATGACAGTGAATCATATATAGAGTGTAAGAGAGAACACTGTGGGTATGGACATATGTTGTGTATGGGGGATGACAGTAAATCAGATATAGAGTGTAAGAGAGAACACTGTGCGTATGGACATATGTTGTGTATGGGGGATGACAGTGAATCAGATATTGTGTGTAAGAGAGAACACTGTGGGTATGGACATATGTTGTGTATGGGGGATGACAGTGAATCAGATGTAGTGTGTAAGAGAGAACACTGTGGGTATGGACATATGTTTTGTATGGGGGATGACAGTGAATAAGATATAGTGTGTAAGAGAGAACACTCTGGGTACGGACATATGTTTTGTATTGGGGATGACAGTAAATCAGATATAGAGTGTAAGAGAGAACACTGTGGGTATGGACATATGTTGTGTATGGGGGATGACAGTGAATCAGATATAGTTTGTAAGAGAGAACACTCTGGGTATGGACATATGTTGTGTATGGGGGATGACAGTTAATCAGATATAGTGTGTAAGAGAGAACACTGTGGGTATGGACATATGTTGTGTATGGGGGATGACAGTGAATCAGATATAGTGTGTAAGAGAGAACACTGTGGGTATGGACATATGTTGTGTATGGGGGATGACAGGGAATCAGATATAGTGTGTAAGAGAGAACACTGTGGGTATGGACATATGTTGTGTATGGGGGATGACAGAGAATCAGATATAGTGTGTAAGAGAGAACACTGTGGGTATGGACATATGTTGTGTATGGGGGATGACAGTAAATAAGTTATAGTGTGTAAGAGACAACACTGTGGGTATGGACATATGTTGTGTATGGTGGTTGACAGTGAATCAGATATAGTGTGTAAGAGAGAACACTGTGGCTATGGACATATGTTGTGTAAGGTGGTTGACAGTGAATCAGATATAGTGTGTAAGAGAGAACACTGTGGGTATGGACATATGTTGTGTATGGGGTATGACAGTCAATCAGATATAGAGTGTAAGAGAGAACACTGTGGGTATGGACATATGTTGTGTATGGGGGATGACAGTGAATCAGATATAGTGTGTAAGATAGAACACTGTGGGTATGGACATATGTTGTGTATGGGGGATGACAGTGAATCAGATATAGTGTGTAAGAGAGAACACTGTGGGTATGGACATATGTTGTGTATGGGGGATGACAGTGAATCAGATATAGTGTGTAAGAGAGAACATATGTTGTGTATGGGGGATGACAGTGAATCAGATATAGTGTGTAAGAGAGAACACTGTGGGTATGGACATATGTTGTGTATGGGGGATGACAGTGAATCAGATATAGTGTGTAAGAGAGAACACTGTGGGTATGGACATATGTTGTGTATGGGGGATGACAGTGAATCAGATATAGTGTGTAAGAGAGAACACTGTGGGTATGGACATATGTTGTGTATGGGGGATGACAGTGAATCAGATATAGTGTGTAAGAGAGAACACTGTGGGTATGGACATATGTTGTGTATGGGGGATGACAGTGAATCAGATATAGTGTGTAAGAGAGAACACTGTGGGTATGGACATATGTTGTGTATGGGGGATGACAGTGAATCAGATATAGTGTGTAAGAGAGAACACTCTGGGTATGGACATATGTTGTGTATGGGGGATGACAGTGAATCAGATATAGTGTGTAAGAGAGAACACTGTGGGTATGGACATATGTTGTGTATGGGGGATGACAGTGAATCAAATATAGTGTGTAAGAGAGAACACTGTGGGTATGGACAAATGTTGTGTATGGGGGATGACAGTGAATCAGATATAGTGTGTAAGAGAGAACACTGTGGGTATGGACATATGTTGTGTATGGGGGAAGAGAGTGAATCAGATATAGTGTGTAAGAGAGAACACTGTGGGTATGAACATATGTTGTGTATGGGGGATGACAGTGAATCAGATATAGTGTGTAAGAGAGAACACTGTGGGTATGGACATATGTTGTGTATGGGGGATGACAGTGAATAAGATATAGTGTGTAAGAGAGAACACTGTGGGTATGGACATATGTTGTGTATGGGGGATGACAGTGAATCAGATATAGTGTGTAAGAGAGAACACTGTGGGTATGGACATATGTTGTGTATGGGGGATGACAGTGAATAAGATATAGTGTGTAAGAGAGAACACTGTGGGTATGGACATATGTTGTGTATGGGGGATGACAGTGAATCAGATATAGCGTGTAAGAGAGAACACTGTGGGTATGGACATATGTTGTGTATGGGGGATGACAGTGAATCAGATATAGTGTGTAAGAGAGAACACTGTGGGTATGGACATATGTTGTGTATGGGGGAAGACAGTGAATCAGATATAGAGTGTAAGAGAGAACACTGTGGGTATGGACATATGTTGTGTACGGGGGATGACAGTGAATCAGATATAGAGTGTAAGAGAGAACACTGTGGGTATGGACATATGTTGTGTATGGGGGATGACAGTGAATCATATATAGAGTGTAAGAGAGAACACTGTGGGTATGGACATATGTTGTGTATGGGGGATGACAGTAAATCAGATATAGAGTGTAAGAGAGAACACTGTGGGTATGGACATATGTTGTGTATGGGGGATGACAGTGAATCAGATATTGTGTGTAAGACAGAACACTGTGGGTATGGACATATGTTGTGTATGGGGGATGACAGTGAATCAGATGTAGTGTGTAAGAGAGAACACTGTGGGTATGGACATATGTTTTGTATGGGGGATGACAGTGAATAAGATATAGTGTGTAAGAGAGAACACTCTGGGTACGGACATATGTTTTGTATTGGGGATGACAGTAATTCAGATATAGAGTGTAAGAGAGAACACTGTGGGTATGGACATATGTTGTGTATGGGGGATGACAGTGAATCAGATATAGTGTGTAAGAGAGAACACTGTGGGTATGGACATATGTTGTGTATGGGGGATGACAGTGAATCAGATATAGTGTGTAAGAGAGAACACTGTGGGTATGGACATATGTTGTGTATGGGGGATGACAGTGAATCAGATATAGTGTGTAAGAGAGAACACTGTGGGTATGGACATATGTTGTGTATGGGGGATGACAGTGAATCAGATATAGTGTGTAAGAGAGAACACTCTGGGCATGGACATATGTTGTGTATTGGGGATGACAGCAAATCAGATATAGAGTGTAAGAGAGAACACTGTGGGTATGGACATATGTTGTGTATGGGGGATGACAGTGAATCAGATATAGTGTGTAAGAGAGAACACTCTGGGTATGGACATATGTTGTGTATGGGGGATGACAGTTAATCAGATATAGTGTGTAAGAGAGAACACTGTGGGTATGGACATATGTTGTGTATGGGGGATGACAGTGAATCAGATATAGTGTGTAAGAGAGAACACTGTGGGTATGGACATATGTTGTGTATGGGGGAAGAGAGTGAATCAGATATAGTGTGTAAGAGAGAACACTGTGGGTATGGACATATGTTGTGTATGGGGGATGACAGTGAATCAGATATAGTGTGTAAGAGAGAACACTGTGGGTATGGACATATGTTGTGTATGGGGGATGACAGTGAATAAGATATAGTGTGTAAGAGAGAACACTGTGGGTATGGACATATGTTGTGTATGGGGGATGACAGTGAATCAGATATAGTGTGTAAGAGAGAACACTGTGGGTATGGACATATGTTGTGTATGGGGGATGACAGTGAATCAGATATAGTGTGTAAGAGAGAACACTGTGGGTATGGACATATGTTGTGTATGGGGGATGACAGTGAATCAGATATAGCGTGTAAGAGAGAACACTGTGGGTATGGACATATGTTGTGTATGGGGGATGACAGTGAATCAGATATAGTGTGTAAGAGAGAACACTGTGGGTATGGACATATGTTGTGTATGGGGGAAGACAGTGAATCAGATATAGAGTGTAATAGAGAACACTGTGGGTATGGACATATGTTATGTACGGGGGATGACAGTGAATCAGATATAGAGTGTAAGAGAGAACACTGTGGGTATGGACATATGTTGTGTATGGGGGATGACAGTGAATCATATATAGAGTGTAAGAGAGAACACTGTGGGTATGGACATATGTTGTGTATGTGGGATGACAGTAAATCAGATATAGAGTGTAAGAGAGAACACTGTGCGTATGGACATATGTTGTGTATGGGGGATGACAGTGAATCAGATATTGTGTGTAAGAGAGAACACTGTGGGTATGGACATATGTTGTGTATGGGGGATGACAGTGAATCAGATGTAGTGTGTAAGAGAGAACACTGTGGGTATGGACATATGTTTTGTATGGGGGATGACAGTGAATAAGATATAGTGTGTAAGAGAGAACACTCTGGGTACGGACATATGTTTTGTATTGGGGATGACAGTAAATCAGATATAGAGTGTAAGAGAGAACACTGTGGGTATGGACATATGTTGTGTATGGGGGATGACAGTGAATCAGATATAGTTTGTAAGAGAGAACACTCTGGGTATGGACATATGTTGTGTATGGGGGATGACAGTTAATCAGATATAGTGTGTAAGAGAGAACACTGTGGGTATGGACATATGTTGTGTATGGGGGATGACAGTGAATCAGATATAGTGTGTAAGAGAGAACACTGTGGGTATGGACATATGTTGTGTATGGGGGATGACAGGGAATCAGATATAGTGTGTAAGAGAGAACACTGTGGGTATGGACATATGTTGTGTATGGGGGATGACAGTGAATCAGATATAGTGTGTAAGAGAGAACACTGTGGGTATGGACATATGTTGTGTATGGGGGATGACAGTGAATCAGATATAGCGTGTAAGAGAGAACACTGTGGGTATGGACATATGTTGTGTATGGGGGATGACAGTGAATCAGATATAGTGTGTAAGAGAGAACACTCTGGGTATGGACATATGTTGTGTATGGGGGATGACAGTGAATCAGATATAGCGTGTAAGAGAGAACACTGTGGGTATGGACATATGTTGTGTATGGGGGATGACAGTGAATCAGATATAGTGTGTAAGAGAGAACACTCTGGGTATGGACATATGTTGTGTATGGGGGATGACAGTGAATCAGATATAGTGTGTAAGAGAGAACACTGTGGGTATGGACATATGTTGTGTATGGGGGATGACAGTGAATCAAATATAGTGTGTAAGAGAGAACACTGTGGGTATGGACAAATGTTGTGTATGGGGGATGACAGTGAATCAGATATAGTGTGTAAGAGAGAACACTGTGGGTATGGACATATGTTGTGTATGGGGGAAGAGAGTGAATCAGATATAGTGTGTAAGAGAGAACACTGTGGGTATGAACATATGTTGTGTATGGGGGATGACAGTGAATCAGATATAGTGTGTAAGAGAGAACACTGTGGGTATGGACATATGTTGTGTATGGGGGATGACAGTGAATAAGATATAGTGTGTAAGAGAGAACACTGTGGGTATGGACATATGTTGTGTATGGGGGATGACAGTGAATCAGATATAGTGTGTAAGAGAGAACACTGTGGGTATGGACATATGTTGTGTATGGGGGATGACAGTGAATAAGATATAGTGTGTAAGAGAGAACACTGTGGGTATGGACATATGTTGTGTATGGGGGATGACAGTGAATCAGATATAGCGTGTAAGAGAGAACACTGTGGGTATGGACATATGTTGTGTATGGGGGATGACAGTGAATCAGATATAGTGTGTAAGAGAGAACACTGTGGGTATGGACATATGTTGTGTATGGGGGAAGACAGTGAATCAGATATAGAGTGTAAGAGAGAACACTGTGGGTATGGACATATGTTGTGTACGGGGGATGACAGTGAATCAGATATAGAGTGTAAGAGAGAACACTGTGGGTATGGACATATGTTGTGTATGGGGGATGACAGTGAATCATATATAGAGTGTAAGAGAGAACACTGTGGGTATGGACATATGTTGTGTATGGGGGATGACAGTAAATCAGATATAGAGTGTAAGAGAGAACACTGTGGGTATGGACATATGTTGTGTATGGGGGATGACAGTGAATCAGATATTGTGTGTAAGACAGAACACTGTGGGTATGGACATATGTTGTGTATGGGGGATGACAGTGAATCAGATGTAGTGTGTAAGAGAGAACACTGTGGGTATGGACATATGTTTTGTATGGGGGATGACAGTGAATAAGATATAGTGTGTAAGAGAGAACACTCTGGGTACGGACATATGTTTTGTATTGGGGATGACAGTAATTCAGATATAGAGTGTAAGAGAGAACACTGTGGGTATGGACATATGTTGTGTATGGGGGATGACAGTGAATCAGATATAGTGTGTAAGAGAGAACACTGTGGGTATGGACATATGTTGTGTATGGGGGATGACAGTGAATCAGATATAGTGTGTAAGAGAGAACACTGTGGGTATGGACATATGTTGTGTATGGGGGATGACAGTGAATCAGATATAGTGTGTAAGAGAGAACACTGTGGGTATGGACATATGTTGTGTATGGGGGATGACAGTGAATCAGATATAGTGTGTAAGAGAGAACACTCTGGGCATGGACATATGTTGTGTATTGGGGATGACAGCAAATCAGATATAGAGTGTAAGAGAGAACACTGTGGGTATGGACATATGTTGTGTATGGGGGATGACAGTGAATCAGATATAGTGTGTAAGAGAGAACACTCTGGGTATGGACATATGTTGTGTATGGGGGATGACAGTTAATCAGATATAGTGTGTAAGAGAGAACACTGTGGGTATGGACATATGTTGTGTATGGGGGATGACAGTGAATCAGATATAGTGTGTAAGAGAGAACACTGTGGGTATGGACATATGTTGTGTATGGGGGAAGAGAGTGAATCAGATATAGTGTGTAAGAGAGAACACTGTGGGTATGGACATATGTTGTGTATGGGGGATGACAGTGAATCAGATATAGTGTGTAAGAGAGAACACTGTGGGTATGGACATATGTTGTGTATGGGGGATGACAGTGAATAAGATATAGTGTGTAAGAGAGAACACTGTGGGTATGGACATATGTTGTGTATGGGGGATGACAGTGAATCAGATATAGTGTGTAAGAGAGAACACTGTGGGTATGGACATATGTTGTGTATGGGGGATGACAGTGAATCAGATATAGTGTGTAAGAGAGAACACTGTGGGTATGGACATATGTTGTGTATGGGGGATGACAGTGAATCAGATATAGCGTGTAAGAGAGAACACTGTGGGTATGGACATATGTTGTGTATGGGGGATGACAGTGAATCAGATATAGTGTGTAAGAGAGAACACTGTGGGTATGGACATATGTTGTGTATGGGGGAAGACAGTGAATCAGATATAGAGTGTAATAGAGAACACTGTGGGTATGGACATATGTTATGTACGGGGGATGACAGTGAATCAGATATAGAGTGTAAGAGAGAACACTGTGGGTATGGACATATGTTGTGTATGGGGGATGACAGTGAATCATATATAGAGTGTAAGAGAGAACACTGTGGGTATGGACATATGTTGTGTATGTGGGATGACAGTAAATCAGATATAGAGTGTAAGAGAGAACACTGTGCGTATGGACATATGTTGTGTATGGGGGATGACAGTGAATCAGATATTGTGTGTAAGAGAGAACACTGTGGGTATGGACATATGTTGTGTATGGGGGATGACAGTGAATCAGATGTAGTGTGTAAGAGAGAACACTGTGGGTATGGACATATGTTTTGTATGGGGGATGACAGTGAATAAGATATAGTGTGTAAGAGAGAACACTCTGGGTACGGACATATGTTTTGTATTGGGGATGACAGTAAATCAGATATAGAGTGTAAGAGAGAACACTGTGGGTATGGACATATGTTGTGTATGGGGGATGACAGTGAATCAGATATAGTTTGTAAGAGAGAACACTCTGGGTATGGACATATGTTGTGTATGGGGGATGACAGTTAATCAGATATAGTGTGTAAGAGAGAACACTGTGGGTATGGACATATGTTGTGTATGGGGGATGACAGTGAATCAGATATAGTGTGTAAGAGAGAACACTGTGGGTATGGACATATGTTGTGTATGGGGGATGACAGGGAATCAGATATAGTGTGTAAGAGAGAACACTGTGGGTATGGACATATGTTGTGTATGGGGGATGACAGTGAATCAGATATAGTGTGTAAGAGAGAACACTGTGGGTATGGACATATGTTGTGTATGGGGGATGACAGTGAATCAGATATAGCGTGTAAGAGAGAACACTGTGGGTATGGACATATGTTGTGTATGGGGGATGACAGTGAATCAGATATAGTGTGTAAGAGAGAACACTGTGGGTATGGACATATGTTGTGTATGGGGGAAGACAGTGAATCAGATATAGAGTGTAAGAGAGAACACTGTGGGTATGGACATATGTTGTGTACGGGGGATGACAGTGAATCAGATATAGAGTGTAAGAGAGAACACTGTGGGTATGGACATATGTTGTGTATGGGGGATGACAGTGAATCATATATAGAGTGTAAGAGAGAACACTGTGGGTATGGACATATGTTGTGTATGGGGGATGACAGTAAATCAGATATAGAGTGTAAGAGAGAACACTGTGGGTATGGACATATGTTGTGTATGGGGGATGACAGTGAATCAGATATTGTGTGTAAGACAGAACACTGTGGGTATGGACATATGTTGTGTATGGGGGATGACAGTGAATCAGATGTAGTGTGTAAGAGAGAACACTGTGGGTATGGACATATGTTTTGTATGGGGGATGACAGTGAATAAGATATAGTGTGTAAGAGAGAACACTCTGGGTACGGACATATGTTTTGTATTGGGGATGACAGTAATTCAGATATAGAGTGTAAGAGAGAACACTGTGGGTATGGACATATGTTGTGTATGGGGGATGACAGTGAATCAGATATAGTGTGTAAGAGAGAACACTGTGGGTATGGACATATGTTGTGTATGGGGGATGACAGTGAATCAGATATAGTGTGTAAGAGAGAACACTGTGGGTATGGACATATGTTGTGTATGGGGGATGACAGTGAATCAGATATAGTGTGTAAGAGAGAACACTGTGGGTATGGACATATGTTGTGTATGGGGGATGACAGTGAATCAGATATAGTGTGTAAGAGAGAACACTCTGGGCATGGACATATGTTGTGTATTGGGGATGACAGCAAATCAGATATAGAGTGTAAGAGAGAACACTGTGGGTATGGACATATGTTGTGTATGGGGGATGACAGTGAATCAGATATAGTGTGTAAGAGAGAACACTGTGGGTATGGACATATGTTGTGTATGGTGGAAGAGAGTGAATGAGATATAGTGTGTAAGAGAGAACACTGTGGGTATGGACATATGTTGTGTATGGGGGATGACAGTGAATCAGATATAGTGTGTAAGAGAGAACACTGTGGGTATGGACATATGTTGTGTATGGGGGATGACAGTGAATAAGATATAGTGTGTAAGAGAGAACACTGTGGGTATGGACATATGTTGTGTATGGGGGATGACAGTGAATCAGATATAGTGTGTAAGAGAGAACACTGTGGGTATGGACATATGTTGTGTATGGGGGATGACAGTGAATCAGATATAGTGTGTAAGAGAGAACACTGTGGGTATGGACATATGTTGTGTATGGGGGATGACAGTGAATCAGATATAGCGTGTAAGAGAGAACACTGTGGGTATGGACATATGTTGTGTATGGGGGATGACAGTGAATCAGATATAGTGTGTAAGAGAGAACACTGTGGGTATGGACATATGTTGTGTATGGGGGAAGACAGTGAATCAGATATAGAGTGTAATAGAGAACACTGTGGATATGGACATATGTTATGTACGGGGGATGACAGTGAATCAGATATAGAGTGTAAGAGAGAACACTGTGGGTATGGACATATGTTGTGTATGGGGGATGACAGTGAATCATATATAGAGTGTAAGAGAGAACACTGTGGGTATGGACATATGTTGTGTATGGGGGATGACAGTAAATCAGATATAGAGTGTAAGAGAGAACACTGTGCGTATGGACATATGTTGTGTATGGGGGATGACAGTGAATCAGATATTGTGTGTAAGAGAGAACACTGTGGGTATGGACATATGTTGTGTATGGGGGATGACAGTGAATCAGATGTAGTGTGTAAGAGAGAACACTGTGGGTATGGACATATGTTTTGTATGGGGGATGACAGTGAATAAGATATAGTGTGTAAGAGAGAACACTCTGGGTACGGACATATGTTTTGTATTGGGGATGACAGTAAATCAGATATAGAGTGTAAGAGAGAACACTGTGGGTATGGACATATGTTGTGTATGGGGGATGACAGTGAATCAGATATAGTTTGTAAGAGAGAACACTCTGGGTATGGACATATGTTGTGTATGGGGGATGACAGTTAATCAGATATAGTGTGTAAGAGAGAACACTGTGGGTATGGACATATGTTGTGTATGGGGGATGACAGTGAATCAGATATAGTGTGTAAGAGAGAACACTGTGGGTATGGACATATGTTGTGTATGGGGGATGACAGGGAATCAGATATAGTGTGTAAGAGAGAACACTGTGGGTATGGACATATGTTGTGTATGGGGGATGACAGAGAATCAGATATAGTGTGTAAGAGAGAACACTGTGGGTATGGACATATGTTGTGTATGGGGGATGACAGTAAATAAGTTATAGTGTGTAAGAGACAACACTGTGGGTATGGACATATGTTGTGTATGGTGGTTGACAGTGAATCAGATATAGTGTGTAAGAGAGAACACTGTGGCTATGGACATATGTTGTGTAAGGTGGTTGACAGTGAATCAGATATAGTGTGTAAGAGAGAACACTGTGGGTATGGACATATGTTGTGTATGGGGTATGACAGTCAATCAGATATAGAGTGTAAGAGAGAACACTGTGGGTATGGACATATGTTGTGTATGGGGGATGACAGTGAATCAGATATAGTGTGTAAGATAGAACACTGTGGGTATGGACATATGTTGTGTATGGGGGATGACAGTGAATCAGATATAGTGTGTAAGAGAGAACACTGTGGGTATGGACATATGTTGTGTATGGGGGATGACAGTGAATCAGATATAGTGTGTAAGAGAGAACATATGTTGTGTATGGGGGATGACAGTGAATCAGATATAGTGTGTAAGAGAGAACACTGTGGGTATGGACATATGTTGTGTATGGGGGATGACAGTGAATCAGATATAGTGTGTAAGAGAGAACACTGTGGGTATGGACATATGTTGTGTATGGGGGATGACAGTGAATCAGATATAGTGTGTAAGAGAGAACACTGTGGGTATGGACATATGTTGTGTATGGGGGATGACAGTGAATCAGATATAGTGTGTAAGAGAGAACACTGTGGGTATGGACATATGTTGTGTATGGGGGATGACAGTGAATCAGATATAGTGTGTAAGAGAGAACACTGTGGGTATGGACATATGTTGTGTATGGGGGATGACAGTGAATCAGATATAGTGTGTAAGAGAGAACACTCTGGGTATGGACATATGTTGTGTATGGGGGATGACAGTGAATCAGATATAGTGTGTAAGAGAGAACACTGTGGGTATGGACATATGTTGTGTATGGGGGATGACAGTGAATCAAATATAGTGTGTAAGAGAGAACACTGTGGGTATGGACATATGTTGTGTATGGGGGATGACAGTGAATCAGATATAGTGTGTAAGAGAGAACACTGTGGGTATGGACATATGTTGTGTATGGGGGAAGAGAGTGAATCAGATATAGTGTGTAAGAGAGAACACTGTGGGTATGAACATATGTTGTGTATGGGGGATGACAGTGAATCAGATATAGTGTGTAAGAGAGAACACTGTGGGTATGGACATATGTTGTGTATGGGGGATGACAGTGAATAAGATATAGTGTGTAAGAGAGAACACTGTGGGTATGGACATATGTTGTGTATGGGGGATGACAGTGAATCAGATATAGTGTGTAAGAGAGAACACTGTGGGTATGGACATATGTTGTGTATGGGGGATGACAGTGAATAAGATATAGTGTGTAAGAGAGAACACTGTGGGTATGGACATATGTTGTGTATGGGGGATGACAGTGAATCAGATATAGCGTGTAAGAGAGAACACTGTGGGTATGGACATATGTTGTGTATGGGGGATGACAGTGAATCAGATATAGTGTGTAAGAGAGAACACTGTGGGTATGGACATATGTTGTGTATGGGGGAAGACAGTGAATCAGATATAGAGTGTAAGAGAGAACACTGTGGGTATGGACATATGTTGTGTACGGGGGATGACAGTGAATCAGATATAGAGTGTAAGAGAGAACACTGTGGGTATGGACATATGTTGTGTATGGGGGATGACAGTGAATCATATATAGAGTGTAAGAGAGAACACTGTGGGTATGGACATATGTTGTGTATGGGGGATGACAGTAAATCAGATATAGAGTGTAAGAGAGAACACTGTGGGTATGGACATATGTTGTGTATGGGGGATGACAGTGAATCAGATATTGTGTGTAAGACAGAACACTGTGGGTATGGACATATGTTGTGTATGGGGGATGACAGTGAATCAGATGTAGTGTGTAAGAGAGAACACTGTGGGTATGGACATATGTTTTGTATGGGGGATGACAGTGAATAAGATATAGTGTGTAAGAGAGAACACTCTGGGTACGGACATATGTTTTGTATTGGGGATGACAGTAATTCAGATATAGAGTGTAAGAGAGAACACTGTGGGTATGGACATATGTTGTGTATGGGGGATGACAGTGAATCAGATATAGTGTGTAAGAGAGAACACTGTGGGTATGGACATATGTTGTGTATGGGGGATGACAGTGAATCAGATATAGTGTGTAAGAGAGAACACTGTGGGTATGGACATATGTTGTGTATGGGGGATGACAGTGAATCAGATATAGTGTGTAAGAGAGAACACTGTGGGTATGGACATATGTTGTGTATGGGGGATGACAGTGAATCAGATATAGTGTGTAAGAGAGAACACTCTGGGCATGGACATATGTTGTGTATTGGGGATGACAGCAAATCAGATATAGAGTGTAAGAGAGAACACTGTGGGTATGGACATATGTTGTGTATGGGGGATGACAGTGAATCAGATATAGTGTGTAAGAGAGAACACTCTGGGTATGGACATATGTTGTGTATGGGGGATGACAGTTAATCAGATATAGTGTGTAAGAGAGAACACTGTGGGTATGGACATATGTTGTGTATGGGGGATGACAGTGAATCAGATATAGTGTGTAAGAGAGAACACTGTGGGTATGGACATATGTTGTGTATGGGGGAAGAGAGTGAATCAGATATAGTGTGTAAGAGAGAACACTGTGGGTATGGACATATGTTGTGTATGGGGGATGACAGTGAATCAGATATAGTGTGTAAGAGAGAACACTGTGGGTATGGACATATGTTGTGTATGGGGGATGACAGTGAATAAGATATAGTGTGTAAGAGAGAACACTGTGGGTATGGACATATGTTGTGTATGGGGGATGACAGTGAATCAGATATAGTGTGTAAGAGAGAACACTGTGGGTATGGACATATGTTGTGTATGGGGGATGACAGTGAATCAGATATAGTGTGTAAGAGAGAACACTGTGGGTATGGACATATGTTGTGTATGGGGGATGACAGTGAATCAGATATAGCGTGTAAGAGAGAACACTGTGGGTATGGACATATGTTGTGTATGGGGGATGACAGTGAATCAGATATAGTGTGTAAGAGAGAACACTGTGGGTATGGACATATGTTGTGTATGGGGGAAGACAGTGAATCAGATATAGAGTGTAATAGAGAACACTGTGGGTATGGACATATGTTATGTACGGGGGATGACAGTGAATCAGATATAGAGTGTAAGAGAGAACACTGTGGGTATGGACATATGTTGTGTATGGGGGATGACAGTGAATCATATATAGAGTGTAAGAGAGAACACTGTGGGTATGGACATATGTTGTGTATGGGGGATGACAGTAAATCAGATATAGAGTGTAAGAGAGAACACTGTGCGTATGGACATATGTTGTGTATGGGGGATGACAGTGAATCAGATATTGTGTGTAAGAGAGAACACTGTGGGTATGGACATATGTTGTGTATGGGGGATGACAGTGAATCAGATGTAGTGTGTAAGAGAGAACACTGTGGGTATGGACATATGTTTTGTATGGGGGATGACAGTGAATAAGACATAGTGTGTAAGAGAGAACACTCTGGGTACGGACATATGTTTTGTATTGGGGATGACAGTAAATCAGATATAGAGTGTAAGAGAGAACACTGTGGGTATGGACATATGTTGTGTATGGGGGATGACAGTGAATCAGATATAGTTTGTAAGAGAGAACACTCTGGGTATGGACATATGTTGTGTATGGGGGATGACAGTTAATCAGATATAGTGTGTAAGAGAGAACACTGTGGGTATGGACATATGTTGTGTATGGGGGATGACAGTGAATCAGATATAGTGTGTAAGAGAGAACACTGTGGGTATGGACATATGTTGTGTATGGGGGATGACAGGGAATCAGATATAGTGTGTAAGAGAGAACACTGTGGGTATGGACATATGTTGTGTATGGGGGATGACAGAGAATCAGATATAGTGTGTAAGAGAGAACACTGTGGGTATGGACATATGTTGTGTATGGGGGATGACAGTGAATCAGATATAGAGTGTAAGAGAGAACACTGTGGGTATGGACATATGTTGTGTATGGGAGATGACAGTAAATAAGTTATAGTGTGTAAGAGACAACACTGTGGGTATGGACATATGTTGTGTATGGTGGTTGACAGTGAATCAGATATAGTGTGTAAGAGAGAACACTGTGGCTATGGACATATGTTGTGTAAGGTGGTTGACAGTGAATCAGATATAGTGTGTAAGAGAGAACACTGTGGGTATGGACATATGTTGTGTATGGGGTATGACAGTCAATCAGATATAGAGTGTAAGAGAGAACACTGTGGGTATGGACATATGTTGTGTATGGGGGATGACAGTGAATCAGATATAGTGTGTAAGATAGAACACTGTGGGTATGGACATATGTTGTGTATGGGGGATGACAGTGAATCAGATATAGTGTGTAAGAGAGAACACTGTGGGTATGGACATATGTTGTGTATGGGGGATGACAGTGAATCAGATATAGTGTGTAAGAGAGAACATATGTTGTGTATGGGGGATGACAGTGAATCAGATATAGTGTGTAAGAGAGAACACTGTGGGTATGGACATATGTTGTGTATGGGGGATGACAGTGAATCAGATATAGTGTGTAAGAGAGAACACTGTGGGTATGGACATATGTTGTGTATGGGGGATGACAGTGAATCAGATATAGTGTGTAAGAGAGAACACTGTGGGTATGGACATATGTTGTGTATGGGGGATGACAGTGAATCAGATATAGTGTGTAAGAGAGAACACTGTGGGTATGGACATATGTTGTGTATGGGGGATGACAGTGAATCAGATATAGTGTGTAAGAGAGAACACTCTGGGTATGGACATATGTTGTGTATGGGGGATGACAGTGAATCAGATATAGTGTGTAAGAGAGAACACTGTGGGTATGGACATATGTTGTGTATGGGGGATGACAGTGAATCAAATATAGTGTGTAAGAGAGAACACTGTGGGTATGGACATATGTTGTGTATGGGGGATGACAGTGAATCAGATATAGTGTGTAAGAGAGAACACTGTGGGTATGGACATATGTTGTGTATGGGGGAAGAGAGTGAATCAGATATAGTGTGTAAGAGAGAACACTGTGGGTATGGACATATGTTGTGTATGGGGGATGACAGTGAATCAGATATAGTGTGTAAGAGAGAACACTGTGGGTATGGACATATGTTGTGTATGGGGGATGACAGTGAATCAGATATAGAGTGTAAGAGAGAACACTGTGGGTATGGACATATGTTGTGTATGGGAGATGACAGTAAATAAGTTATAGTGTGTAAGAGACAACACTGTGGGTATGGACATATGTTGTGTATGGTGGTTGACAGTGAATCAGATATAGTGTGTAAGAGAGAACACTGTGGCTATGGACATATGTTGTGTAAGGTGGTTGACAGTGAATCAGATATAGTGTGTAAGAGAGAACACTGTGGGTATGGACATATGTTGTGTATGGGGTATGACAGTCAATCAGATATAGAGTGTAAGAGAGAACACTGTGGGTATGGACATATGTTGTGTATGGGGGATGACAGTGAATCAGATATAGTGTGTAAGATAGAACACTGTGGGTATGGACATATGTTGTGTATGGGGGATGACAGTGAATCAGATATAGTGTGTAAGAGAGAACACTGTGGGTATGGACATATGTTGTGTATGGGGGATGACAGTGAATCAGATATAGTGTGTAAGAGAGAACATATGTTGTGTATGGGGGATGACAGTGAATCAGATATAGTGTGTAAGAGAGAACACTGTGGGTATGGACATATGTTGTGTATGGGGGATGACAGTGAATCAGATATAGTGTGTAAGAGAGAACACTGTGGGTATGGACATATGTTGTGTATGGGGGATGACAGTGAATCAGATATAGTGTGTAAGAGAGAACACTGTGGGTATGGACATATGTTGTGTATGGGGGATGACAGTGAATCAGATATAGTGTGTAAGAGAGAACACTGTGGGTATGGACATATGTTGTGTATGGGGGATGACAGTGAATCAGATATAGTGTGTAAGAGAGAACACTCTGGGTATGGACATATGTTGTGTATGGGGGATGACAGTGAATCAGATATAGTGTGTAAGAGAGAACACTGTGGGTATGGACATATGTTGTGTATGGGGGATGACAGTGAATCAAATATAGTGTGTAAGAGAGAACACTGTGGGTATGGACATATGTTGTGTATGGGGGATGACAGTGAATCAGATATAGTGTGTAAGAGAGAACACTGTGGGTATGGACATATGTTGTGTATGGGGGAAGAGAGTGAATCAGATATAGTGTGTAAGAGAGAACACTGTGGGTATGGACATATGTTGTGTATGGGGGATGACAGTGAATCAGATATAGTGTGTAAGAGAGAACACTGTGGGTATGGACATATGTTGTGTATGGGGGATGACAGTGAATAAGATATAGTGTGTAAGAGAGAACACTGTGGGTATGGACATATGTTGTGTATGGGGGATGACAGTGAATCAGATATAGTGTGTAAGAGAGAACACTGTGGGTATGGACATATGTTGTGTATGGGGGATGACAGTGAATCAGATATAGTGTGTAAGAGAGAACACTGTGGGTATGGACATATGTTGTGTATGGGGGATGACAGTGAATCAGATATAGCGTGTAAGAGAGAACACTGTGGGTATGGACATATGTTGTGTATGGGGGATGACAGTGAATCAGATATAGTGTGTAAGAGAGAACACTGTGGGTATGGACATATGTTGTGTATGGGGGAAGACAGTGAATCAGATATAGAGTGTAATAGAGAACACTGTGGGTATGGACATATGTTATGTACGGGGGATGACAGTGAATCAGATATAGAGTGTAAGAGAGAACACTGTGGGTATGGACATATGTTGTGTATGGGGGATGACAGTGAATCATATATAGAGTGTAAGAGAGAACACTGTGGGTATGGACATATGTTGTGTATGGGGGATGACAGTAAATCAGATATAGAGTGTAAGAGAGAACACTGTGCGTATGGACATATGTTGTGTATGGGGGATGACAGTGAATCAGATATTGTGTGTAAGAGAGAACACTGTGGGTATGGACATATGTTGTGTATGGGGGATGACAGTGAATCAGATGTAGTGTGTAAGAGAGAACACTGTGGGTATGGACATATGTTTTGTATGGGGGATGACAGTGAATAAGATATAGTGTGTAAGAGAGAACACTCTGGGTACGGACATATGTTTTGTATTGGGGATGACAGTAAATCAGATATAGAGTGTAAGAGAGAACACTGTGGGTATGGACATATGTTGTGTATGGGGGATGACAGTAAATAAGTTATAGTGTGTAAGAGACAACACTGTGGGTATGGACATATGTTGTGTATGGTGGTTGACAGTGAATCAGATATAGTGTGTAAGAGAGAACACTGTGGCTATGGACATATGTTGTGTAAGGTGGTTGACAGTGAATCAGATATAGTGTGTAAGAGAGAACACTGTGGGTATGGACATATGTTGTGTATGGGGGATGACAGTAAATCAGATATAGAGTGTAAGAGAGAACACTGTGCGTATGGACATATGTTGTGTATGGGGGATGACAGTGAATCAGATATTGTGTGTAAGAGAGAACACTGTGGGTATGGACATATGTTGTGTATGGGGGATGACAGTGAATCAGATGTAGTGTGTAAGAGAGAACACTGTGGGTATGGACATATGTTTTGTATGGGGGATGACAGTGAATAAGATATAGTGTGTAAGAGAGAACACTCTGGGTACGGACATATGTTTTGTATTGGGGATGACAGTAAATCAGATATAGAGTGTAAGAGAGAACACTGTGGGTATGGACATATGTTGTGTATGGGGGATGACAGTGAATCAGATATAGTTTGTAAGAGAGAACACTCTGGGTATGGACATATGTTGTGTATGGGGGATGACAGTTAATCAGATATAGTGTGTAAGAGAGAACACTGTGGGTATGGACATATGTTGTGTATGGGGGATGACAGTGAATCAGATATAGTGTGTAAGAGAGAACACTGTGGGTATGGACATATGTTGTGTATGGGGGATGACAGGGAATCAGATATAGTGTGTAAGAGAGAACACTGTGGGTATGGACATATGTTGTGTATGGGGGATGACAGAGAATCAGATATAGTGTGTAAGAGAGAACACTGTGGGTATGGACATATGTTGTGTATGGGGGATGACAGTGAATCAGATATAGAGTGTAAGAGAGAACACTGTGGGTATGGACATATGTTGTGTATGGGAGATGACAGTAAATAAGTTATAGTGTGTAAGAGACAACACTGTGGGTATGGACATATGTTGTGTATGGTGGTTGACAGTGAATCAGATATAGTGTGTAAGAGAGAACACTGTGGCTATGGACATATGTTGTGTAAGGTGGTTGACAGTGAATCAGATATAGTGTGTAAGAGAGAACACTGTGGGTATGGACATATGTTGTGTATGGGGTATGACAGTCAATCAGATATAGAGTGTAAGAGAGAACACTGTGGGTATGGACATATGTTGTGTATGGGGGATGACAGTGAATCAGATATAGTGTGTAAGATAGAACACTGTGGGTATGGACATATGTTGTGTATGGGGGATGACAGTGAATCAGATATAGTGTGTAAGAGAGAACACTGTGGGTATGGACATATGTTGTGTATGGGGGATGACAGTGAATCAGATATAGTGTGTAAGAGAGAACATATGTTGTGTATGGGGGATGACAGTGAATCAGATATAGTGTGTAAGAGAGAACACTGTGGGTATGGACATATGTTGTGTATGGGGGATGACAGTGAATCAGATATAGTGTGTAAGAGAGAACACTGTGGGTATGGACATATGTTGTGTATGGGGGATGACAGTGAATCAGATATAGTGTGTAAGAGAGAACACTGTGGGTATGGACATATGTTGTGTATGGGGGATGACAGTGAATCAGATATAGTGTGTAAGAGAGAACACTGTGGGTATGGACATATGTTGTGTATGGGGGATGACAGTGAATCAGATATAGTGTGTAAGAGAGAACACTCTGGGTATGGACATATGTTGTGTATGGGGGATGACAGTGAATCAGATATAGTGTGTAAGAGAGAACACTGTGGGTATGGACATATGTTGTGTATGGGGGATGACAGTGAATCAAATATAGTGTGTAAGAGAGAACACTGTGGGTATGGACATATGTTGTGTATGGGGGATGACAGTGAATCAGATATAGTGTGTAAGAGAGAACACTGTGGGTATGGACATATGTTGTGTATGGGGGAAGAGAGTGAATCAGATATAGTGTGTAAGAGAGAACACTGTGGGTATGGACATATGTTGTGTATGGGGGATGACAGTGAATCAGATATAGTGTGTAAGAGAGAACACTGTGGGTATGGACATATGTTGTGTATGGGGGATGACAGTGAATAAGATATAGTGTGTAAGAGAGAACACTGTGGGTATGGACATATGTTGTGTATGGGGGATGACAGTGAATCAGATATAGTGTGTAAGAGAGAACACTGTGGGTATGGACATATGTTGTGTATGGGGGATGACAGTGAATCAGATATAGTGTGTAAGAGAGAACACTGTGGGTATGGACATATGTTGTGTATGGGGGATGACAGTGAATCAGATATAGCGTGTAAGAGAGAACACTGTGGGTATGGACATATGTTGTGTATGGGGGATGACAGTGAATCAGATATAGTGTGTAAGAGAGAACACTGTGGGTATGGACATATGTTGTGTATGGGGGAAGACAGTGAATCAGATATAGAGTGTAATAGAGAACACTGTGGGTATGGACATATGTTATGTACGGGGGATGACAGTGAATCAGATATAGAGTGTAAGAGAGAACACTGTGGGTATGGACATATGTTGTGTATGGGGGATGACAGTGAATCATATATAGAGTGTAAGAGAGAACACTGTGGGTATGGACATATGTTGTGTATGGGGGATGACAGTAAATCAGATATAGAGTGTAAGAGAGAACACTGTGCGTATGGACATATGTTGTGTATGGGGGATGACAGTGAATCAGATATTGTGTGTAAGAGAGAACACTGTGGGTATGGACATATGTTGTGTATGGGGGATGACAGTGAATCAGATGTAGTGTGTAAGAGAGAACACTGTGGGTATGGACATATGTTTTGTATGGGGGATGACAGTGAATAAGATATAGTGTGTAAGAGAGAACACTCTGGGTACGGACATATGTTTTGTATTGGCGATGACAGTAAATCAGATATAGAGTGTAAGAGAGAACACTGTGGGTATGGACATATGTTGTGTATGGGGGATGACAGTGAATCAGATATAGTTTGTAAGAGAGAACACTCTGGGTATGGACATATGTTGTGTATGGGGGATGACAGTTAATCAGATATAGTGTGTAAGAGAGAACACTGTGGGTATGGACATATGTTGTGTATGGGGGATGACAGTGAATCAGATATAGTGTGTAAGAGAGAACACTGTGGGTATGGACATATGTTGTGTATGGGGGATGACAGGGAATCAGATATAGTGTGTAAGAGAGAACACTGTGGGTATGGACATATGTTGTGTATGGGGGATGACAGAGAATCAGATATAGTGTGTAAGAGAGAACACTGTGGGTATGGACATATGTTGTGTATGGGGGATGACAGTGAATCAGATATAGAGTGTAAGAGAGAACACTGTGGGTATGGACATATGTTGTGTATGGGAGATGACAGTAAATAAGTTATAGTGTGTAAGAGACAACACTGTGGGTATGGACATATGTTGTGTATGGTGGTTGACAGTGAATCAGATATAGTGTGTAAGAGAGAACACTGTGGCTATGGACATATGTTGTGTAAGGTGGTTGACAGTGAATCAGATATAGTGTGTAAGAGAGAACACTGTGGGTATGGACATATGTTGTGTATGGGGTATGACAGTCAATCAGATATAGAGTGTAAGAGAGAACACTGTGGGTATGGACATATGTTGTGTATGGGGGATGACAGTGAATCAGATATAGTGTGTAAGATAGAACACTGTGGGTATGGACATATGTTGTGTATGGGGGATGACAGTGAATCAGATATAGTGTGTAAGAGAGAACACTGTGGGTATGGACATATGTTGTGTATGGGGGATGACAGTGAATCAGATATAGTGTGTAAGAGAGAACATATGTTGTGTATGGGGGATGACAGTGAATCAGATATAGTGTGTAAGAGAGAACACTGTGGGTATGGACATATGTTGTGTATGGGGGATGACAGTGAATCAGATATAGTGTGTAAGAGAGAACACTGTGGGTATGGACATATGTTGTGTATGGGGGATGACAGTGAATCAGATATAGTGTGTAAGAGAGAACACTGTGGGTATGGACATATGTTGTGTATGGGGGATGACAGTGAATCAGATATAGTGTGTAAGAGAGAACACTGTGGGTATGGACATATGTTGTGTATGGGGGATGACAGTGAATCAGATATAGTGTGTAAGAGAGAACACTCTGGGTATGGACATATGTTGTGTATGGGGGATGACAGTGAATCAGATATAGTGTGTAAGAGAGAACACTGTGGGTATGGACATATGTTGTGTATGGGGGATGACAGTGAATCAAATATAGTGTGTAAGAGAGAACACTGTGGGTATGGACATATGTTGTGTATGGGGGATGACAGTGAATCAGATATAGTGTGTAAGAGAGAACACTGTGGGTATGGACATATGTTGTGTATGGGGGAAGAGAGTGAATCAGATATAGTGTGTAAGAGAGAACACTGTGGGTATGGACATATGTTGTGTATGGGGGATGACAGTGAATCAGATATAGTGTGTAAGAGAGAACACTGTGGGTATGGACATATGTTGTGTATGGGGGATGACAGTGAATAAGATATAGTGTGTAAGAGAGAACACTGTGGGTATGGACATACGTTGTGTATGGGGGATGACAGTGAATCAGATATAGTGTGTAAGAGAGAACACTGTGGGTATGGACATATGTTGTGTATGGGGGATGACAGTGAATCAGATATAGTGTGTAAGAGAGAACACTGTGGGTATGGACATATGTTGTGTATGGGGGATGACAGTGAATCAGATATAGCGTGTAAGAGAGAACACTGTGGGTATGGACATATGTTGTGTATGGGGGATGACAGTGAATCAGATATAGTGTGTAAGAGAGAACACTGTGGGTATGGACATATGTTGTGTATGGGGGAAGACAGTGAATCAGATATAGAGTGTAAGAGAGAACACTGTGGGTATGGACATATGTTGTGTACGGGGGATGACAGTGAATCAGATATAGAGTGTAAGAGAGAACACTGTGGGTATGGACATATGTTGTGTATGGGGGATGACAGTGAATCATATATAGAGTGTAAGAGAGAACACTGTGGGTATGGACATATGTTGTGTATGGGGGATGACAGTAAATCAGATATAGAGTGTAAGAGAGAACACTGTGGGTATGGACATATGTTGTGTATGGGGGATGACAGTGAATCAGATATTGTGTGTAAGACAGAACACTGTGGGTATGGACATATGTTGTGTATGGGGGATGACAGTGAATCAGATGTAGTGTGTAAGAGAGAACACTGTGGGTATGGACATATGTTTTGTATGGGGGATGACAGTGAATAAGATATAGTGTGTAAGAGAGAACACTCTGGGTACGGACATATGTTTTGTATTGGGGATGACAGTAATTCAGATATAGAGTGTAAGAGAGAACACTGTGGGTATGGACATATGTTGTGTATGGGGGATGACAGTGAATCAGATATAGTGTGTAAGAGAGAACACTCTGGGTATGGACATATGTTGTGTATGGGGGATGACAGTTAATCAGATATAGTGTGTAAGAGAGAACACTGTGGGTATGGACATATGTTGTGTATGGGGGATGACAGTGAATCAGATATAGTGTGTAAGAGAGAACACTGTGGGTATGGACATATGTTGTGTATGGGGGATGACAGGGAATCAGATATAGTGTGTAAGAGAGAACACTGTGGGTATGGACATATGTTGTGTATGGGGGATGACAGAGAATCAGATATAGTGTGTAAGAGAGAACACTGTGGGTATGGACATATGTTGTGTATGGGGGATGACAGTGAATCAGATATAGAGTGTAAGAGAGAACACTGTGGGTATGGACATATGTTGTGTATGGGAGATGACAGTAAATAAGATATAGTATGTAAGAGAGAACACTGTGGGTATGGACATATGTTGTGTATGGTGGTTGACAGTGAATCAGATATAGTGTGTAAGAGAGAACACTGTGGCTATGGACATATGTTGTGTAAGGTGGTTGACAGTGAATCAGATATAGTGTGTAAGAGAGAACACTGTGGGTATGGACATATGTTGTGTATGGGGTATGACAGTCAATCAGATATAGAGTGTAAGAGAGAACACTGTGGGTATGGACATATGTTGTGTATGGGGGATGACAGTGAATCAGATATAGTGTGTAAGAGAGAACACTGTGGGTATGGACATATGTTGTGTATGGGGGATGACAGTGAATCAGATATAGTGTGTAAGAGAGAACACTGTGGGTATGGACATATGTTGTGTATGGGGGATGACAGTGAATCAGATATAGTGTGTAAGAGAGAACATATGTTGTGTATGGGGGATGACAGTGAATCAGATATAGTGTGTAAGAGAGAACACTGTGGGTATGGACATATGTTGTGTATGGGGGAAGACAGTGAATCAGATATAGAGTGTAAGAGAGAAGACTGTGGGTATGGACATATGTTGTGTATGGGGGATGACAGTGAATCAGATATAGAGTGTAAGAGAGAACACTGTTGGTATGGACATATGTTGTGTATGGGGGATGACAGTGAATCAGATACAGTGTGTAAGAGAGAACACTGTGGGTATGGACATATGTTGTGTATGGGGGATGACAGTGAATCAGATATAGTGTGTAAGAGAGAACACTGTGGGTATGGACATATGTTGTGTATGGGGGATGACAGTGAATAAGATATAGTGTGTAAGAGAGAACACTGTGGGTATGGACATATGTTGTGTATTGGGGATGACAGTAAATCAGATATAGAGTGTAAGAGAGAACACTGTGTGTATGGACATATGTTGTGTATGGGAGATGACAGTAAATCAGATATAGTGTGTAAGAGAGAACACTGTGGGTATGGACATATGTTGTGTATGGGGGATGACAGTGAAAAAGATATAGTGTGTAAGAGATAACACTGTGGGTATGGACATATGTTGTGTATTGGGGAAGACAGTGAATCAGATATAGTGTGTAAGAGTGAACACTGTGGGTATGGATATAAATAATAATAATAATGAAATTATTGTGTACAGTGCTCAGGTGCACTACAACTCATCAAAGGTGCATGTATAGTACATAGAATAATGTACAAATGTATAAATGTTGTGTATGGGGGATGACAGTGAATCAGATATAGTATGTAAGAGAGAACACTGTGGGTATGGACATATGTTGTGTATGGGGGAAGACACTGAATCAGATATAGTGTGTAAGAGAGAACACTGTGGGTATGGACATATGTTGTGTATGGGGGATGACAGTGAATCAGATATAGTGTGTAAGAGAGAACACTGTGGGTATGGACATATGTTGTGTATGGGGGATGACAGTGAATCAGATATAGTGTGTAAGAGAAAACACTGTGGGTATGGACATATGTTGTGTATGGGGGATGACAGTAAATCAGATATAGAGTGTGAGAGAGAACACTGTGGGTATGGACATATGTTGTGTATGGGGGATGACAGTGATTAAGATATAGTGTGTAAGAGAGAACACTGGGTATGGACATATGTTGTGTATGGGGGATGACAGTGAATCAGATATAGTGTGTAAGAGAGAACACTGTGGGTATGGACATATGTTGTGTATGGGGGATGACAGTGAATCAGATATAGCGTGTAAGAGAGAACACTGTGGGTATGGACATATGTTGTGTATGGGGGATGACAGTGAATCAGATATAGTGTGTAAGAGAGAACACTGTGGGTATGGACATATGTTGTGTATGGGGGATGACAGTGAATCAGATATAGTATGTAAGAGAGAACACTGTGGGTATGGACACATGTTGTGTATGGGGGATGACAGTGAATCAGATATAGTGTGTAAGAGAGAACACTGTGGGTATGGACATATGTTGTGTATGGGGGATGACAGTGAATCAGATATAGTGTGTAAGAGAGAACACTGTGGGTATGGACATATGATGTGTATGGGGGATGACAGTGAATCAGATATAGCGTGTAAGAGAGAACACTGTGGGTATGGACATATGTTGTGTATGGGGGATGACAGTGAATCAGATATAGTGTGTAAGAGAGAACACTGTGGGTATGGACATATGTTGTGTATGGGGGAAGACAGTGAATCAGATATAGAGTGTAAGAGAGAACACTGTGGGTATGGACATATGTTGTGTATGGGGGATGACAGTGAATCAGATATAGAGTGTAAGAGAGAACACTGTTGGTATGGACATATGTTGTGTATGGGGGATGACAGTGAATCAGATACAGTGTGTAAGAGAGAACACTGTGGGTATGGACATATGTTGTGTATGGGGGATGACAGTGAATCAGATATAGTGTGTAAGAGAGAACACTGTGGGTATGGACATATGTTGTGTATGGGGGATGACAGTGAATAAGATATAGTGTGTAAGAGAGAACACTGTGGGTATGGACATATGTTGTGTATTGGGGATGACAGTAAATCAGATATAGAGTGTAAGAGAGAACACTGTGTGTATGGACATATGTTGTGTATGGGAGATGACAGTAAATCAGATATAGTGTGTAAGAGAGAACACTGTGGGTATGGACATATGTTGTGTATGGGGGATGACAGTGAAAAAGATATAGTGTGTAAGAGATAACACTGTGGGTATGGACATATGTTGTGTATTGGGGAAGACAGTGAATCAGATATAGTGTGTAAGAGTGAACACTGTGGGTATGGATATAAATAATAATAATAATGAAATTATTGTGTACAGTGCTCAGGTGCACTACAACTCATCAAAGGTGCATGTATAGTACATAGAATAATGTACAAATGTATAAATGTTGTGTATGGGGGATGACAGTGAATCAGATATAGTATGTAAGAGAGAACACTGTGGGTATGGACATATGATGTGTATGGGGGAAGACACTGAATCAGATATAGTGTGTAAGAGAGAACACTGTGGGTATGGACATATGTTGTGTATGGGGGATGACAGTGAATCAGATATAGTGTGTAAGAGAGAACACTGTGGGTATGGACATATGTTGTGTATGGGGGATGAAAGTGAATCAGATATAGTGTGTAAGAGAGAACACTGTGGGTATGGACATATGTTGTGTATGGGGGATGACAGTAAATCAGATATAGAGTGTGAGAGAGAACACTGTGGGTATGGACATATGTTGTGTATGGGGGATGACAGTGATTAAGATATAGTGTGTAAGAGAGAACACTGTGGGTATGGACATATGTTGTGTATGGGGGATGACAGTGAATCAGATATAGTGTGTAAGAGAGAACACTGTGGGTATGGACATATGTTGTGTATGGGGGATGACAGTGAATCAGATATAGTATGTAAGAGAGAACACTGTGGGTATGGACACATGTTGTGTATGGGGGATGACAGTGAATCAGATATAGTGTGTAAGAGAGAACACTGTGGGTATGGACATATGTTGTGTATGGGGGATGACAGTGAATCAGATATAGCGTGTAAGAGAGAACACTGTGGGTATGGACATATGTTGTGTATGGGGGATGACAGTGAATCAGATATAGTTTGTAAGAGAGAACACTTTGGGTATGGACATATGTTGTGTATGGGGGAAGACAGTGAATCAGATATAGAGTGTAAGAGAGAACACTGTGGGTATGGACATATGTTGTGTATGGGGGATGACAGTGAATCAGATATAGAGTGTAAGAGAGAACACTCTGGGTATGGACATATGTTGTGTATGGGGGATGACAGTGAATCATATATAGAGTTTAAGAGAGAACACTGTGGGTATGGACATATGTTGTGTATGGGGGATGACAGTAAATCAGATATAGAGTGTAAGAGAGAACACTGTGGGTATGGACATATGTTGTGTATGGGGGATGACAGTGAATCAGATATAGTGTGTAAGAGAGAACACTGTGGGTATGGACATATGTTGTGTATGGGGGATGACAGTGAATAAGATATAGTGTGTAAGAGAGAACACTGTGGGTATGGACATATGTTGTGTATTGGGGATGACAGTAAATCAGATGTAGAGTGTAAGAGAGAACACTGTGTGTATGGACATATGTTGTGTATGGGAGATGACAGTAAATCAGATATAGTGTGTAAGAGAGAACACTGTGGGTATGGACATATGTTGTGTATGGGGGATGACAGTGAAAAAGATATAACGTGTAAGAGAGAACACTGTGGGTATGGACATATGTTGTGTATGGGGGAAGACAGTGAATCAGATATAGTGTGTAAGAGTGAACACTGTGGGTATGGATATATGTTGTGTATGGGGGATGACAGTGAATCAGATATAGTGTGTAAGAGAGAACACTGTGGGTATGGACATATGATGTGTATGGGGGATGACAGTAAATCAAATATAGAGTGTAAGAGAGAACACTGTGGGTATGGACATATGTTGTGTATGGGGGATGACAGTGAATCAGATATAGTGTGTAAGAGAGAACACTGTGGGTATGGACATATGTTGTGTATGGGGGATGACAGTGAATCAGATATAGTGTGTAAGAGAGAACACTCTGGGTATGGACATATGTTGTGCATGATGGATGACAGTGAATCAGATATAGTGTGTAAGAGAGAACACTGTGGGTATGGACATATGTTGTGTATGGAGGATGACAGTCAATCAGATATAGAGTGTAAGAGAGAACACTGTGGGTATGGACATATGTTGTGTATGGGGGATGACAGTTAATCAGATATAGTGTGTAAGAGAGAACACTGTGGGTATGGACATATGTTGTGTATGGGGGATGACAGTGAATCAGATATAGTGTGTAAGAGAGAACACTGTGGGCATGGACATATGTTGTGTATGGGGGATGACAGGGAATCAGATATAGTGTGTAAGAGAGAACACTGTGGGTATGGACATATGTTGTGTATGGGGGATGACAGTGAATCAGATATAGTGTGTAAGAGAGAACACTGTGGGTATGGACATATGTTGTGTATGGGGGATGACAGTGAATCAGATATAGAGTGTAAGAGAGAACACTGTGGGTATGGACATATGTTGTTTATGAGAGATGACAGTAAATAAGTTATAGTGTGTAAGAGACAACACTGTGGGTATGGACATATGTTGTGTATGGTGGTTGACAGTGAATCAGATATAGTGTGTAAGAGAGAACACTGTGGCTATGGACATATGTTGTGCATGATGGATGACAGTGAAACAGATATAGTGTGTAAGAGAGAACACTGTGGGTATGGACATATGTTGTGTATGGTGGATGACAGTGAATCAGATATAGTGTGTAAGAGAGAACACTGTGGGTATGGACATATGTTGTATATGGGGGATGACAGTGAATAAGATATAGTGTGTAAGAGAGAACACTGTGGGTATGGACATATGTTGTGTATGGGGGATGACAGTGAATCATATATAGTGTGTAAGAGAGAACACTGTGGGTATGGACATATGTTGTGTATGGGGGATGACAGTGAATCAGATATAGTGTGTAAGAGAGAACACTGTGGGTATGGACATATGTTGTGTATGGGGGATGACAGTGAATCAGATATAGCGTGTAAGAGAGAACACTGTGGGTATGGACATATGTTGTGTATGGGGGATGACAGTGAATCAGATATAGTGTGTAAGAGAGAACACTGTGGGTATGGACATATGTTGTGTATGGGGGAAGACAGTGAATCAGATATAGAGTGTAAGAGAGAACACTGTGGGTATGGACATATGTTGTGTACGGGGGATGACAGTGAATCAGATATAGAGTGTAAGAGAGAACACTGTGGGTATGGACATATGTTGTGTATGGGGGATGACAGTGAATCATATATAGAGTGTAAGAGAGAACACTGTGGGTATGGACATATGTTGTGTATGGGGGATGACAGTAAATCAGATATAGAGTGTAAGAGAGAACACTGTGGGTATGGACATATGTTGTGTATGGGGGATGACAGTGAATCAGATATAGTGTGTAAGAGAGAACACTGTGGGTATGGACATATGTTGTGTATGGGGGATGACAGTGAATAAGATATAGTGTGTAAGAGAGAACACTGTGGGTATGGACATATGTTGTGTATGGGGGATGACAGGGAATCAGATATAGTGTGTAAGAGAGAACACTGTGGGTATGGACATATGTTGTGTATGGGGGATGACAGAGAATCAGATATAGTGTGTAAGAGAGAACACTGTGGGTATGGACATATGTTGTGTATGGGGGATGACAGTGAATCAGATATAGAGTGTAAGAGAGAACACTGTGGGTATGGACATATGTTGTGTATGGGAGATGACAGTAAATAAGTTATAGTGTGTAAGAGACAACACTGTGGGTATGGACATATGTTGTGTATGGTGGTTGACAGTGAATCAGATATAGTGTGTAAGAGAGAACACTGTGGCTATGGACATATGTTGTGTAAGGTGGTTGACAGTGAATCAGATATAGTGTGTAAGAGAGAACACTGTGGGTATGGACATATGTTGTGTATGGGAGATGACAGTCAATCAGATATAGAGTGTAAGAGAGAACACTGTGGGTATGGACATATGTTGTGTATGGGGGATGACAGTGAATCAGATATAGTGTGTAAGAGAGAACACTGTGGGTATGGACATATGTTGTGTATGTGGGATGACAGTGAATCAGATATAGTGTGTAAGAGAGAACACTGTGGGTATGGACATATGTTGTGTATGGGGGATGACAGTGAATCAGATATAGTGTGTAAGAGAGAACATATGTTGTGTATGGGGGATGACAGTGAATCAGATATAGTGTGTAAGAGAGAACACTGTGGGTATGGACATATGTTGTGTATGGGGGATGACAGTGAATCAGATATAGTGTGTAAGAGAGAACACTGTGGGTATGGACATATATTGTGTATGGGGGATGACAGTGAATCAGATATAGTGTGTAAGAGAGAACACTGTGGGTATGGACATATGTTGTGTATGGGGGATGACAGTGAATCAGATATAGTGTGTAAGAGAGAACACTGTGAGTATGGACATATGTTGTGTATGGGGGATGACAGTGAATCAGATATAGTGTGTAAGAGAGAACACTCTGGGCATGGACATATGTTGTGTATTGGGGATGACAGTAAATCAGATATAGAGTGTAAGAGAGAACACTGTGGGTATGGACATATGTTGTGTATGGGGGATGACAGTGAATCAGATATAGTGTGTAAGAGAGAACACTCTGGGTATGGACATATGTTGTGTATGGGGGATGACAGTTAATCAGATATAGTGTGTAAGAGAGAACACTGTGGGTATGGACATATGTTGTGTATGGGGGATGACAGTGAATCAGATATAGTGTGTAAGAGAGAACACTGTGGGTATGGACATATGTTGTGTATGGGGGATGACAGGGAATCAGATATAGTGTGTAAGAGAGAACACTGTGGGTATGGACATATGTTGTGTATGGGGGATGACAGGGAATCAGATATAGTGTGTAAGAGAGAACACTGTGGGTATGGAGATATGTTGTGTATGGGGGATGACAGTGAATCAGATATAGTGTGTAAGAGAGAACACTGTGGGTATGGACATATGTTGTGTATGGGGGATGACAGTGAATCAGATATAGTGTGTAAGAGAGAACACTGTGGGTATGGACATATGTTGTGTATGGGGGAAGAGAGTGAATCAGATATAGTGTGTAAGAGAGAACACTGTGGGTATGGACATATGTTGTGTGTGGGGGATGACATTGAATCAGATATAGTGTGTAAGAGAGAACACTGTGGGTATGGACATATATTGTGTATGGGGGATGACAGTGAATCAGATATAGTGTGTAAGAGACAACACTGTGGGTATGGACATATGTTGTGTATGGGGGATGACAGTGAATCAGATATAGCGTGTAAGAGAGAACACTGTGGGTATGGACATATGTTGTGTATGGGGGATGACAGTGAATCAGACATAGTGTGTAAGAGAGAACACTGTGGGTATGGACATATGTTGTGTATGGGGGAAGACAGTGAATCAGATATAGAGTGTAAGAGAGAACACTGTGGGTATGGACATATGTTGTGTACGGGGGATGACAGTGAATCAGATATAGAGTGTAAGAGAGAACACTGTGGGTATGGACATATGTTGTGTATGGGGGATGACAGTGAATCATATATAGAGTGTAAGAGAGAACACTGTGGGTATGGACATATGTTGTGTATGGGGGATGACAGTAAATCAGATATAGAGTGTAAGAGAGAACACTGTGGGTATGGACATATGTTGTGTATGGGGGATGACAGTGAATCAGATATTGTGTGTAAGAGAGAACACTGTGGGTATGGACATATGTTGTGTATGGGGGATGACAGTGAATCAGATATAGTGTGTAAGAGAGAACACTGTGGCTATGGACATATGTTGTGCATGATGGATGACAGTGAATCAGATATAGTGTGTAAGAGAGAACACTGTGGGTATGGACATACGTTGTTTATGAGAGATGACAGTAAATAAGTTATAGTGTGTAAGAGACAACACTGTGGGTATGGACATATGTTGTGTATGGTGGTTGACAGTGAATCAGATATAGTGTGTAAGAGAGAACACTGTGGCTATGGACATATGTTGTGCATGATGGATGACAGTGAATCAGATATAGTGTGTAAGAGAGAACACTGTGGGTATGGACATATGTTGTGTATGGGGGATGACAGTGAATCAGATATAGTGTGTAAGAGAGAACACTGTGGGTATGGACATATGTTGTGTATGGGGGATGACAGTGAATAAGATATAGTGTGTAAGAGAGAACACTGTGGGTATGGACATATGTTGTGTATGGGGGATGACAGTGAATCAGATATAGTGTGTAAGAGAGATCACTGTGGGTATGGACATATGTTGTGTATGGGGGATGACAGTGAATCAGATATAGTGTGTAAGAGAGAACACTGTGGGTATGGACATATGTTGTGTATGGGGGATGACAGTGAATCAGATATAGCGTGTAAGAGAGAACACTGTGGGTATGGACATATGTTGTGTATGGGGGATGACAGTGAATCAGATATAGTGTGTAAGAGAGAACACTGTGGGTATGGACATATGTTGTGTATGGGGGAAGACAGTGAATCAGATATAGAGTGTAAGAGAGAACACTGTGGGTATGGACATATGTTGTGTACGGGGGATGACAGTGAATCAGATATAGATTGTAAGAGAGAACACTGTGGGTATGGACATATGTTGTCTATGGGGGATGACAGTGAATCATATATAGAGTGTAAGAGAGAACACTGTGGGTATGGACATATGTTGAGTATGGGGGATGACAGTAAATCAGATATAGAGTGTAAGAGAGAACACTGTGGGTATGGACATATGTTGTGTATGGGGGATGACAGTGAATCAGATATAGTGTGTAAGAGAGAACACTGTGGGTATGGACATATGTTGTGTATGGGGGATGACAGTGAATAAGATATAGTGTGTAAGAGAGAACACTCTGGGTATGGACATATGTTGTGTATTGGGGATGACAGTAAATCAGATATAGAGTGTAAGAGAGAACACTGTGGGTATGGACATATGTTGTGTATGGGGGATGACAGTGAATCAGATATAGTGTGTAAGAGAGAACACTGTGGGTATGGACATATGTTGTGTATGGGGGATGACAGTTAATCAGATATAGTGTGTAAGAGAGAACACTGTGGGTATGGACATATGTTGTGTATGGGGGATGACAGTGAATCAGATATAGTGTGTAAGAGAGAACACTGTGGGTATGGACATATGTTGTGTATGGGGGATGACAGGGAATCAGATATAGTGTGTAAGAGAGAACACTGTGGGTATGGACATATGTTGTGTATGGGGGATGACAGAGAATCAGATATAGTGTGTAAGAGAGAACACTGTGGGTATGGACATATGTTGTGTATGGGGGATGACAGTGAATCAGATATAGAGTGTAAGAGAGAACACTGTGGGTATGGACATATGTTGTGTATGGGAGATGACAGTAAATAAGTTATAGTGTGTAAGAGACAACACTGTGGGTATGGACATATGTTGTGTATGGTGGTTGACAGTGAATCAGATATAGTGTGTAAGAGAGAACACTGTGGCTATGGACATATGTTGTGTAAGGTGGTTGACAGTGAATCAGATATAGTGTGTAAGAGAGAACACTGTGGGTATGGACATATGTTGTGTATGGGAGATTACAGTCAATCAGATATAGAGTGTAAGAGAGAACACTGTGGGTATGGACATATTTTGTGTATGGGGGATGACAGTGAATCAGATATAGTGTGTAAGAGAGAACACTGTGGGTATGGACATATGTTGTGTATGTGGGATGACAGTGAATCAGATATAGTGTGTAAGAGAGAACACTGTGGGTATGGACATATGTTGTGTATGGGGGATGACAGTGAATCAGATATAGTGTGTAAGAGAGAACATATGTTGTGTATGGGGGATGACAGTGAATCAGATATAGTGTGTAAGAGAGAACACTGTGGGTATGGACATATGTTGTGTATGGGGGATGACAGTGAAGCAGATATAGTGTGTAAGAGAGAACACTGTGGGTATGGACATATGTTGTGTATGGGGGATGACAGTGAATCAGATATAGTGTGTAAGAGAGAACACTGTGGGTATGGACATATGTTGTGTATGGGGGATGACAGTGAATCAGATATAGTGTGTAAGAGAGAACACTGTGGGTATGGACATATGTTGTGTATGGGGGATGACAGTGAATCAGATATAGTGTGTAAGAGAGAACACTGTGGGTATGGACATATGTTGTGTATGGGGGATGACAGTGAATCAGATATAGTGTGTAAGAGAGAACACTCTGGGCATGGACATATGTTGTGTATTGGGGATGACAGTAAATCAGATATAGAGTGTAAGAGAGAACACTGTGGGTATGGACATATGTTGTGTATGGGGGATGACAGTGAATCAGATATAGTGTGTAAGAGAGAACACTCTGGGTATGGACATATGTTGTGTATGGGGGATGACAGTTAATCAGATATAGTGTGTAAGAGAGAACACTGTGGGTATGGACATATGTTGTGTATGGGGGATGACAGTGAATCAGATATAGTGTGTAAGAGAGAACACTGTGGGTATGGACATATGTTGTGTATGGGGGATGACAGGGAATCAGATATAGTGTGTAAGAGAGAACACTGTGGGTATGGACATATGTTGTGTATGGGGGATGACAGGGAATCAGATATAGTGTGTAAGAGAGAACACTGTGGGTATGGAGATATGTTGTGTATGGGGGATGACAGTGAATCAGATATAGTGTGTAAGAGAGAACACTGTGGGTATGGACATATGTTGTGTATGGGGGATGACAGTGAATCAGATATAGTGTGTAAGAGAGAACACTGTGGGTATGGACATATGTTGTGTACGGGGGATGACAGTGAATCAGATATAGAGGGTAAGAGAGAACACTGTGGGTATGGACATATGTTGTGTATGGGGGATGACAGTGAATCATATATAGAGTGTAAGAGAGAACACTGTGGGTATGGACATATGTTGTGTATGGGGGATGACAGTAAATCAGATATAGAGTGTAAGAGAGAACACTGTGGGTATGGACATATGTTGTGTATGGGGGATGACAGTGAATCAGATATTGTGTGTAAGAGAGAACACTGTGGGTATGGACATATGTTGTGTATGGGGGATGACAGTGAATCAGATATAGTGTGTAAGAGAGAACACTGTGGGCATGGACATATGTTGTGTATGGGGGATGACAGTGAATAAGATATAGTGTGTAAGAGAGAACACTCTGGGTATGGACATATGTTGTCTATTGGGGATGACAGTAAATCAGATATAGAGTGTAAGAGAGAACACTGTGGGTATGGACATATGTTGTGTATGGGGGATGACAGTGAATCAGATATAGTGTGTAAGAGAGAACACTCTGGGTATGGACATATGTTGTGTATGGGGGATGACAGTTAATCAGATATAGTGTGTAAGAGAGAACACTGTGGGTATGGACATATGTTGTAAATGGGGGATGACAGTGAATCAGATATAGTGTGTAAGAGAGAACACTGTGGGTATGGACATATGTTGTGTATGGGGGATGACAGGGAATCAGATATAGTGTGTAAGAGAGAACACTGTGGGTATGGACATATGTTGTGTATGGGGGATGACAGAGAATCAGATATAGTGTGTAAGAGAGAACACTGTGGGTATGGACATATGTTGTGTATGGGGGATGACAGTGAATCAGATATAGAGTGTAAGAGAGAACACTGTGGGTATGGACATATGTTGTGTATGGGAGATGACAGTAAATAAGTTATAGTGTGTAAGAGACAACACTGTGGGTATGGACATATGTTGTGTATGGTGGTTGACAGTGAATCAGATATAGTGTGTACGAGAGAACACTGTGGCTATGGACATATGTTGTGTAAGGTGGTTGACAGTGAATCAGATATAGTGTGTAAGAGAGAACACTGTGGGTATGGACATATGTTGTGTATGGGGGATGACAGTCAATCAGATATAGAGTGTAAGAGAGAACACTGTGGGTATGGACATATGTTGTGTATGGGGGATGACAGTGAATCAGATATAGTGTGTAAGAGAGAACACTGTGGGTATGGACATATGTTGTGTATGGGGGATGACAGTGAATCAGATATAGTGTGTAAGAGAGAACACTGTGGGTATGGACATATGTTGTGTATGGGGGATGACAGTGAATCAGATATAGTGTGTAAGAGAGAACATATGTTGTGTATGCGGGATGACAGTGAATCAGATATAGTGTGTAAGAGAGAACACTGTGGGTATGGACATATGTTGTGTATGGGGGATGACAGTGAATCAGATATAGTGTGTAAGAGAGAACACTGTGGGTATGGACATATGTTGTGTATGGGGGATGACAGTGAATCAGATAGAGTGTGTAAGAGAGAACACTCTGGGTATGGATACATATGTTGTGTATGGGGGATGACAGTGAATCAGATATAGTGTGTAAGAGAGAACACTGTGGGTATGGACATATGTTGTGTATGGTGGATGACAGTGAATCAAATATAGTGTGTAAGAGAGAACACTGTGGGTATGGACATATGTTGTGTATGGGGGATGAGAGTGAATCAGATATAGTGTGTAAGAGAGAACACTCTGGGTATGGACATATGTTGTGTATGGGGATGACAGTGAATCAGATATAGTGTGTAAGAGAGAACACTGTGGGTATGGACATATGTTGTGTATGGGGGATGACAGTGAATCAGATATAGTGTGTAAGAGAGAACACTGTGGGTATGGACATATGTTGTGTATGGGGATGACAGTGAATCAGATATAGTGTGTAAGAGAGAAAATCTGTGGGTATTGACATATGTTGTGTAAGGGGATGACAGTGAATCAAATATAGAGTGTAAGAGAGAACACTGTGGGTATGGACATATGTTGTGTATGGTGGATGACAGTTAATCAGATATAGTGTGTAAGAGAGAACACTGTGGGTATGGACATATGTTGTGTATGTGGGATGACAGTGAATCAGATATAGTGTGTAAGAGAGAACACTGTGGGTATGGACATATGTTGTGTATGGTGGTTGACAGTGAATCAGATATAGTGTGTAAGAGAGAACACTGTGGGTATGGACATATGTTGTGTATGGGAGATGACAGTGACTCAGATATAGTGTGTAAGAGAGAACACTGTGGGTATGGACATATGTTGTGTATGGGGGAAGACAGTGAATCAGATATAGAGTGTAAGAGAGAACACTGTGGGTATGGACATATGTTGTGCATGATGGATGACAGTGAATCAGATATAGTGTGTAAGAGAGAACACTGTGGGTATGGACATATGTTGTGTATGGGGGATGACAGTGAATCACATATAGTGTGTAAGAGAGAACAATGTGAGTATGGACATATGTTGTGTATGGTGGTTGACAGTGAATCAGATATAGTGTGTAAGAGAGAACACTGTGGGTATGGACATATGTTGTGTATGGGGGATGACAGTGAATCAGATATAGTGTGTAAGAGAGAACACTGTGGGTATGGACATATGTTGTGTATGGGGGATGACAGTGAATCAGATATAGTGTGTAAGAGAGAACACTGTGGGTATGGACATATGTTGTGTATGGGGGATGACAGGGAATCAGATATAGTGTGTAAGAGAGAACACTGTGGGTATGGACATATGTTGTGTATGGGGGATGACAGAGAATCAGATATAGTGTGTAAGAGAGAACACTGTGGGTATGGACATATGTTGTGTATGGGGGATGACAGTGAATCAGATATAGAGTGTAAGAGAGAACACTGTGGGTATGGACATATGTTGTGTATGGGAGATGACAGTAAATAAGTTATAGTGTGTAAGAGACAACACTGTGGGTATGGACATATGTTGTGTATGGTGGTTGACAGTGAATCAGATATAGTGTGTAAGAGAGAACACTGTGGCTATGGACATATGTTGTGTATGGGAGATGACAGTGACTCAGATATAGTGTGTAAGAGAGAACACTGTGGGTATGGACATATGTTGTGTATGGGGGAAGACAGTGAATCAGATATAGGGTGTAAGAGAGAACACTGTGGGTATGGACATATGTTGTGCATGATGGATGACAGTGAATCAGATATAGTGTGTAAGAGAGAACACTGTGGGTATGGACATATGTTGTGTATGGGGGATGACAGTGAATCACATATAGTGTGTAAGAGAGAACACTGTGAGTATGGACATATGTTGTGTATGGTGGTTGACAGTGAATCAGATATAGTGTGTAAGAGAGAACACTGTGGGTATGGACATATGTTGTGTATGGGGGATGACAGTGAATCAGATATAGTGTGTAAGAGAGAACACTGTGGGTATGGACATATGTTGTGTATGGGGGATGACAGTGAATCAGATATAGTGTGTAAGAGAGAACACTCTGGGTATGGACATATGTTGTGTATGGGGATGACAGTGAATCAGATATAGTGTGTAAGAGAGAACACTGTGGGTATGGACATATGTTGTGTATGGGGGATGACAGTGAATCAGATATAGTGTGTAAGAGAGAACACTGTGGGTATGGACATATGTTGTGTATGGGGATGACAGTGAATCAGATATAGTGTGTAAGAGAGAAAATCTGTGGGTATTGACATATGTTGTGTAAGGGGATGACAGTGAATCAAATATAGAGTGTAAGAGAGAACACTGTGGGTATGGACATATGTTGTGTATGGTGGATGACAGTTAATCAGATATAGTGTGTAAGAGAGAACACTGTGGGTATGGACATATGTTGTGTATGTGGGATGACAGTGAATCAGATATAGTGTGTAAGAGAGAACACTGTGGGTATGGACATATGTTGTGTATGGTGGTTGACAGTGAATCAGATATAGTGTGTAAGAGAGAACACTGTGGGTATGGACATATGTTGTGTATGGGAGATGACAGTGACTCAGATATAGTGTGTAAGAGAGAACACTGTGGGTATGGACATATGTTGTGTATGGGGGAAGACAGTGAATCAGATATAGAGTGTAAGAGAGAACACTGTGGGTATGGACATATGTTGTGCATGATGGATGACAGTGAATCAGATATAGTGTGTAAGAGAGAACACTGTGGGTATGGACATATGTTGTGTATGGGGGATGACAGTGAATCACATATAGTGTGTAAGAGAGAACAATGTGAGTATGGACATATGTTGTGTATGGTGGTTGACAGTGAATCAGATATAGTGTGTAAGAGAGAACACTGTGGGTATGGACATATGTTGTGTATGGGGGATGACAGTGAATCAGATATAGTGTGTAAGAGAGAACACTGTGGGTATGGACATATGTTGTGTATGGGGGATGACAGTGAATCAGATATAGTGTGTAAGAGAGAACACTGTGGGTATGGACATATGTTGTGTATGGGGGATGACAGGGAATCAGATATAGTGTGTAAGAGAGAACACTGTGGGTATGGACATATGTTGTGTATGGGGGATGACAGAGAATCAGATATAGTGTGTAAGAGAGAACACTGTGGGTATGGACATATGTTGTGTATGGGGGATGACAGTGAATCAGATATAGAGTGTAAGAGAGAACACTGTGGGTATGGACATATGTTGTGTATGGGAGATGACAGTAAATAAGTTATAGTGTGTAAGAGACAACACTGTGGGTATGGACATATGTTGTGTATGGTGGTTGACAGTGAATCAGATATAGTGTGTAAGAGAGAACACTGTGGCTATGGACATATGTTGTGTATGGGAGATGACAGTGACTCAGATATAGTGTGTAAGAGAGAACACTGTGGGTATGGACATATGTTGTGTATGGGGGAAGACAGTGAATCAGATATAGGGTGTAAGAGAGAACACTGTGGGTATGGACATATGTTGTGCATGATGGATGACAGTGAATCAGATATAGTGTGTAAGAGAGAACACTGTGGGTATGGACATATGTTGTGTATGGGGGATGACAGTGAATCACATATAGTGTGTAAGAGAGAACACTGTGAGTATGGACATATGTTGTGTATGGTGGTTGACAGTGAATCAGATATAGTGTGTAAGAGAGAACACTGTGGGTATGGACATATGTTGTGTATGGGGGATGACAGTGAATCAGATATAGTGTGTAAGAGAGAACACTGTGGGTATGGACATATGTTGTGTATGGGGGATGACAGTGAATCAGATATAGTGTGTAAGAGAGAACACTGTGGGTATGGACATATGTTGTGTATGGGGGATGACAGAGAATCAGATATAGTGTGTAAGAGAGAACACTGTGGGTATGGACATATGTTGTGTATGGGGGATGACAGTGAATCAGATATAGAGTGTAAGAGAGAACACTGTGGGTATGGACATATGTTGTGTATGGGAGATGACAGTAAATAAGTTATAGTGTGTAAGAGACAACACTGTGGGTATGGACATATGTTGTGTATGGTGGTTGACAGTGAATCAGATATAGTGTGTAAGAGAGAACACTGTGGCTATGGACATATGTTGTGTAAGGTGGTTGACAGTGAATCAGATATAGTGTGTAAGAGAGAACACTGTGGGTATGGACATATGTTGTGTATGGGGGATGACAGTCAATCAGATATAGAGTGTAAGAGAGAACACTGTGGGTATGGACATATGTTGTGTATGGGGGATGACAGTGAATCAGATATAGTGTGTAAGAGAGAACACTGTGGGTATGGACATATGTTGTGTATGGGGATGACAGTGAATCAGATATAGTGTGTAAGAGAGAACACTGTGGGTATGGACATATGTTGTGTATGGGGGATGACAGTGAATCAGATATAGTGTGTAAGAGAGAACATATGTTGTGTATGGGGGATGACAGTGAATCAGATATAGTGTGTAAGAGAGAACACTGTGGGTATGGACATATGTTGTGTATGGGGGATGACAGTGAATCAGATATAGTGTGTAAGAGAGAACACTGTGGGTATGGACATATGTTGTGTATGGGGGATGACAGTGAATCAGATATAGTGTGTAAGGAAGAACACTCTGGGTATGGATACATATGTTGTGTATGGGGGATGACAGTGAATCAGATATAGTGTGTAAGAGAGAACACTGTGGGTATGGACATATGTTGTGTATGGTGGATGACAGTGAATCAAATATAGTGTGTAAGAGAGAACACTGTGGGTATGGACATATGTTGTGTATGGGGGATGACAGTGAATCAGATATAGTGTGTAAGAGAGAACACTCTGGGTATGGACATATGTTGTGTATGGGGATGACAGTGAATCAGATATAGTGTGTAAGAGAGAACACTGTGGGTATGGACATATGTTGTGTATGGGGGATGACAGTGAATCAGATATAGTGTGTAAGAGAGAACACTGTGGGTATGGACATATGTTGTGTATGGGGGATGACAGTGAATCAGATATAGTGTGTAAGAGAGAAAATCTGTGGGTATTGACATATGTTGTGTAAGGGGATGACAGTGAATCAAATATAGAGTGTAAGAGAGAACACTGTGGGTATGGACATATGTTGTGTATGGTGGATGACAGTTAATCAGATATAGTGTGTAAGAGAGAACACTGTGGGTATGGACATATGTTGTGTATGGGGGATGACAGTGAATCAGATATAGTGTGTAAGAGAGAACACTGTGGGTATGGACATATGTTGTGTATGGTGGTTGACAGTGAATCAGATATAGTGTGTAAGAGAGAACACTGTGGGTATGGACATATGTTGTGTATGGGAGATGACAGTGACTCAGATATAGTGTGTAAGAGAGAACACTGTGGGTATGGACATATGTTGTGTATGGGGGAAGACAGTGAATCAGATATAGAGTGTAAGAGAGAACACTGTGGGTATGGACATATGTTGTGCATGATGGATGACAGTGAATCAGATATAGTGTGTAAGAGAGAACACTGTGGGTATGGACATATGTTGTGTATGGGGGATGACAGTGAATCACATATAGTGTGTAAGAGAGAACACTGTGAGTATGGACATATGTTGTGTATGGTGGTTGACAGTGAATCAGATATAGTGTGTAAGAGAGAACACTGTGGGTATGGACATATGTTGTGTATGGGAGATGACAGTGACTCAGATATAGTGTGTAAGAGAGAACACCGTGGGTATGGACATATGTTGTGTATGGGGGAAGACAGTGAATCAGATATAGGGTGTAAGAGAGAACACTGTGGGTATGGACATATGTTGTGCATGATGGATGACAGTGAATCAGATATAGTGTGTAAGAGAGAACACTGTGGGTATGGACATATGTTGTGTATGGGGGATGACAGTGAATCAGATATAGTGTGTAAGAGAGAACACTGTGGGTATGGACATATGTTGTGCATGATGGATGACAGTGAATCAGATATAGTGTGTAAGAGAGAACACTGTGGGTATGGACATATGTTGTGTATGGAGGATGACAGTCAATCAGATATAGAGTGTAAGAGAGAACACTGTGGGTATGGACATATGTTGTGTATGGGGGATGACAGTGAATCAGATATAGTGTGTAAGAGAGAACACTGTGGGTATGGACATATGTTGTGTATGGGGGATGACAGTGAATCAGATATAGTGTGTAAGAGAGAACACTGTCGGTATGGACATATGTTGTGTATGGGGGATGACAGTGAATCAGATATAGTGTGTAAGAGAGAACACTGTGGGTATGGACATATGTTGTGTATGGGAGATGACAGTGAATCAGATATAGTGTGTAAGAGAGAACACTGTGTGTATGGACATATGTTGTGTATGGGGGATGACAGTGAATCAGATATAGTGTGTAAGAGAGAACACTGTGGGTATGGACATATGTTGTGTATGGGGGATGACAGTGAATCAAATATAGTGTGTAAGAGAGAACACTGTGGGTATGGACATATGTTGTGTATGGGGGATGACAGTGAATCAGATATAGTGTGTAAGAGAGAACAATGTGGGTATGGACATATGTTGTGTATGGGGGATGACAGTGAATCAGATATAGTGTGTAAGAGAGAACACTGTGGGTGTGGACATATGTTGTGTATGGGGGATGACAGTGAATCAGATATAGTGTGTAAGAGAGAACACTGTGGGTATGGACATATGTTGTGTATGGGGGATGACAGTGAATCAGATATAGTGTGTAAGAGAGAACACTGTGGGTATGGACATATGTTGTGTATGGGGGATGACAGTGAATCAAATATAGAGTGTAAGAGAGAACACTGTGGGTATGGACATATGTTGTGTATGGGGGATGACAGTGAATCAGATATAGTGTGTAAGAGAGAACACTGTGGGTATGGACATATGTTGTGTATGGTGGTTGACAGTGAATCAGATATAGTGTGTAAGAGAGAACACTGTGGGTATGGACATATGTTGTGTATGGGAGATGACAGTGACTCAGATATAGTGTGTAAGAGAGAACACTGTGGGTATGGACATATGTTGTGTATGGGGGAAGACAGTGAATCAGATATAGAGTGTAAGAGAGAACACTGTGGGTATGGACATATGTTGTGCATGATGGATGACAGTGAATCAGATATAGTGTGTAAGAGAGAACACTGTGGGTATGGACATATGTTGTGTATGGGGGATGACAGTGAATCACATATAGTGTGTAAGAGAGAACACTGTGGGTATGGACATATGTTGTGTATGGGGGATGACAGTGAATCAGATATAGTGTGTAAGAGAGAACACTGTGGGTATGGACATATGTTGTGTATGGTGGTTGACAGTGAATCAGATATAGTGTGTAAGAGAGAACACTGTGGTTATGGACATATGTTGTGTATGGGGGAAGACAGTGAATCAGATATAGAGTGTAAGAGAGAACACTGTGGGTATGGACATATGTTGTGCATGATGGATGACAGTGAATCAGATATAGTGTGTAAGAGAGAACACTGTGGGTATGGACATATGTTGTGTATGGGGGATGACAGTGAATCAGATATAGTGTGTAAGAGAGAACACTGTGGGTATGGACATATGTTGTGCATGAAGGATGACAGTGAATCAGATATAGTGTGTAAGAGAGAGCACTCTGGGTATGGACATATGTTGTGTATGGGGGATGACAGTGAATCAGATATAGTGTGTAAGAGAGAACACTGTGGGTATGGACATATGTTGTGTATGGGGGAAGACAGTGAATCAGATATAGTGTGTAAGAGAGAACACTGTGGGTATGGACATATGTTGTGTATGGGGGATGACAATTAATCAGATATAGTGTGTAAGAGAGAACACTGTGGGTATGGACATATGTTGTGTATGGGGGATGACAGTAAATCAGATATAGAGTGTAAGAGAGAACACTGTGGGTATGGACATATGTTGTGTATGGGGGATGACAGTGAATCAGATATAGTGTGTAAGAGAGAACACTGTGGGTATGGACATATGTTGTGTATGGGGGATGACAGTGAATCAGATATAGCGTGTAAGAGAGAACACTGTGGGTATGGACATATGTTGTGTATGGGGGATGACAGTGAATCAGATATAGTGTGTAAGAGAGAACACTGTGGGTATGGACATATGTTGTGCATGATGGATGACAGTGAATCAGATATAGTGTGTAAGAGAGAACACTGTGGGTATGGACATATGTTGTGTATGGAGGATGACAGTCAATCAGATATAGAGTGTAAGAGAGAACACTGTGGGTATGGACATATGTTGTGTATGGGGGATGACAGTGAATCAGATATAGTGTGTAAGAGAGAACACTGTGGGTATGGACATATGTTGTGTATGGGGGATGACAGTGAATCAGATATAGTGTGTAAGAGAGAACACTGTCGGTATGGACATATGTTGTGTATGGGGGATGACAGTGAATCAGATATAGTGTGTAAGAGAGAACACTGTGGGTATGGACATATGTTGTGTATGGGAGATGACAGTGAATCAGATATAGTGTGTAAGAGAGAACACTGTGTGTATGGACATATGTTGTGTATGGGGGATGACAGTGAATCAGATATAGTGTGTAAGAGAGAACACTGTGGGTATGGACATATGTTGTGTATGGGGGATGACAGTGAATCAAATATAGTGTGTAAGAGAGAACACTGTGGGTATGGACATATGTTGTGTATGGGGGATGACAGTGAATCAGATATAGTGTGTAAGAGAGAACAATGTGGGTATGGACATATGTTGTGTATGGGGGATGACAGTGAATCAGATATAGTGTGTAAGAGAGAACACTGTGGGTGTGGACATATGTTGTGTATGGGGGATGACAGTGAATCAGATATAGTGTGTAAGAGAGAACACTGTGGGTATGGACATATGTTGTGTATGGGGGATGACAGTGAATCAGATATAGTGTGTAAGAGAGAACACTGTGGGTATGGACATATGTTGTGTATGGGGGATGACAGTGAATCAAATATAGAGTGTAAGAGAGAACACTGTGGGTATGGACATATGTTGTGTATGGGGGATGACAGTGAATCAGATATAGTGTGTAAGAGAGAACACTGTGGGTATGGACATATGTTGTGTATGGTGGTTGACAGTGAATCAGATATAGTGTGTAAGAGAGAACACTGTGGGTATGGACATATGTTGTGTATGGGAGATGACAGTGACTCAGATATAGTGTGTAAGAGAGAACACTGTGGGTATGGACATATGTTGTGTATGGGGGAAGACAGTGAATCAGATATAGAGTGTAAGAGAGAACACTGTGGGTATGGACATATGTTGTGCATGATGGATGACAGTGAATCAGATATAGTGTGTAAGAGAGAACACTGTGGGTATGGACATATGTTGTGTATGGGGGATGACAGTGAATCACATATAGTGTGTAAGAGAGAACACTGTGGGTATGGACATATGTTGTGTATGGGGGATGACAGTGAATCAGATATAGTGTGTAAGAGAGAACACTGTGGGTATGGACATATGTTGTGTATGGTGGTTGACAGTGAATCAGATATAGTGTGTAAGAGAGAACACTGTGGGTATGGACATATGTTGTGTATGGGGGAAGACAGTGAATCAGATATAGAGTGTAAGAGAGAACACTGTGGGTATGGACATATGTTGTGCATGATGGATGACAGTGAATCAGATATAGTGTGTAAGAGAGAACACTGTGGGTATGGACATATGTTGTGTATGGGGGATGACAGTGAATCAGATATAGTGTGTAAGAGAGAACACTGTGGGTATGGACATATGTTGTGCATGAAGGATGACAGTGAATCAGATATAGTGTGTAAGAGAGAGCACTCTGGGTATGGACATATGTTGTGTATGGGGGATGACAGTGAATCAGATATAGTGTGTAAGAGAGAACACTGTGGGTATGGACATATGTTGTGTATGGGGGAAGACAGTGAATCAGATATAGTGTGTAAGAGAGAACACTGTGGGTATGGACATATGTTGTGTATGGGGGATGACAATTAATCAGATATAGTGTGTAAGAGAGAACACTGTGGGTATGGACATATGTTGTGTATGGGGGATGACAGTAAATCAGATATAGAGTGTAAGAGAGAACACTGTGGGTATGGACATATGTTGTGTATGGGGGATGACAGTGAATCAGATATAATGTGTAAGAGAGAACACTGTGGGTATGGACATATGTTGTGTATGGGGGATGACAGTGAATCAGATATAGCGTGTAAGAGAGAACACTGTGGGTATGGACATATGTTGTGTATGGGGGATGACAGTGAATCAGATATAGTGTGTAAGAGAGAACACTGTGGGTATGGACATATGTTGTGTATGGGGGAAGACAGTGAATCAGATATAGAGTGTAAGAGAGAACACTGTGGGTATGGACATATGTTGTGTATGGGGGATGACAGTGAATCAGATATAGAGTTTAAGAGAGAACACTGTGGGTATGGACATATGTTGTGTATGGGGGATGACAGTGAATCAGATATAGTGTGTAAGAGAGAACACTGTGGGTATGGACATATGTTGTGTATGGGGATGACAGTGAATCAGATATAGTGTGTAAGAGAGAACACTGTGGGTATGGACATATGTTGTGTATGGGGGATGACAGTGAATAAGATATAGTGTGTAAGAGAGAACACTCTGGGTATGGACATATGTTGTGTATTGAGGATGACAGTAAATCAGATATAGAGTGTAAGAGAGAACACTGTGTGTATGGACATATGTTGTGTATGGGAGATGACAGTAAATCAGATATAGTGTGTAAGAGAGAACACTGTGGGTATGGACATATGTTGTGTATGGGGGATGACAGTGAAAAAGATATAGTGTGTAAGAGAGAACACTGTGGGTATGGACATATGTTGTGTATGGGGGAAGACAGTGAATCAGATATAGTGTGTAAGAGTGAACACTGTGGGTATGGATATATGTTGTTTTTGTGGGATGACAGTGAATCAGATATAGTATGTAAGAGAGAACACTGTGGGTATGGACATATGTTGTGTATGGGGGATGACAGTGAATCAGATATAGTGTGTAAGAGAGAACACTGTGGGTATGGACATATGTTGTGTATGGGGGATGACAGTAAATCAGATATAGAGTGTAAGAGAGAACACTGTGGGTATGGACATATGTTGTGTATGGGGGATGACAGTGAATAACATATAGTGTGTAAGAGAGAACACTGTGGGTATGGACATATGTTGTGTATGGGGGATGACAGTGAATCAGATATAGTGTGTAAGAGAGAACACTGTGGGTATGGACATATGTTGTGTATGGGGGATGACAGTAAATCAGATATAGAGTGTAAGAGAGAACACTCTGGGTATGGACATATGTTGTGTATGGGGGATGACAGTGAATAAGATATAGTGTGTAAGAGAGAACACTGTGGGTATGGACATATGTTGTGTATGGGGGATGACAGTGAATCAGATATAGTGTGTAAGAGAGAACACTGTGGGTATGGACATATGTTGTGTATGGGGGATGACAGTGAATCAGATATAGTGTGTAAGAGAGAACACTCTGGGTATGGACATATGTTGTGTATGGGGGAAGACAGTGAATCAGATATAGTGTGTAAGAGAGAACACTGTGGGTATGGACATATGTTGTGTATGGGGGAAGACAGTGAATCAGATATAGAGTGTAAGAGAGAACACTGTGGGTATGGACATATGTTGTGTATGGGGGATGACAGTGAATCAGATATAGTGTGTAAGAGAGAACACTGTGGGTATGGACATATGTTGTGTATGGGGGATGACAGTGAATCAGATATAGTGTGTAAGAGAGAACACTGTGGGTATGGACATATGTTGTGTATGGGGGATGACAGTGAATCAGATATAGTGTGTAAGAGAGAACACTGTGGGTATGGACATATGTTGTGTATGGGAGATGACAGTGAATCAGATATAGTGTGTAAGAGAGAACACTGTGGGTATGGACATATGTTGTGTATGGGGGATGACAGTGAATCAGATATAGTGTGTAAGAGAGAACACTGTGGGTATGGACATATGTTGTGTATGGGGGATGACAGTGAATCAAATATAGTGTGTAAGAGAGAACACTGTGGGTATGGACATATGTTGTGTATGGGGGATGACAGTGAATCAGATATAGTGTGTAAGAGAGAACACTGTGGGTATGGACATATGTTGTGTATGGGGGATGACAGTGAATCAGATATAGTGTGTAAGAGAGAACACTGTGGGTGTGGACATATGTTGTGTATGGGGGATGACAGTGAATCAGATATAGTGTGTAAGAGAGAACACTGTGGGTATGGACATATGTTGTGTATGGGGGATGACAGTGAATCAGATATAGTGTGTAAGAGAGAACACTGTGGGTATGGACATATGTTGTGTATGGGGGATGACAGTGAATCAGATATAGTATGTAAGAGAGAACACTGTGGGTATGGACATATGTTGTGTATGGGGGATGACAGTGAATCAGATATAGTGTGTAAGAGAGAACACTGTGGGTATGGACATATGTTGTGTATGGGGGATGACAGTAAATCAGATATAGAGTGTAAGAGAGAACACTGTGGGTATGGACATATGTTGTGCATGATGGATGACAGTGAATCAGATATAGTGTCTAAGAGAGAACACTGTGGGTATGGACATATGTTGTGTATGGGGGATGACAGTGAATCACATATAGTGTGTAAGAGAGAACACTGTGGGTATGGACATATGTTGTGTATGGGGGATGACAGTGAATCAGATATAGTGTGTAAGAGAGAACACTGTGGGTATGGACATATGTTGTGTATGGTGGTTGACAGTGAATCAGATATAGTGTGTAAGAGAGAACACTGTGGGTATGGACATATGTTGTGTATGGGGGAAGACAGTGAATCAGATATAGAGTGTAAGAGAGAACACTGTGGGTATGGACATATGTTGTGCATGATGGATGACAGTGAATCAGATATAGTGTGTAAGAGAGAACACTGTGGGTATGGACATATGTTGTGTATGGGGGATGACAGTGAATCAGATATAGTGTGTAAGAGAGAACACTGTGGGTATGGACATATGTTGTGCATGATGGATGACAGTGAATCAGATATAGTGTGTAAGAGAGAGCACTGTGGGTATGGACATATGTTGTGTATGGGGGATGACAGTGAATCAGATATAGTGTGTAAGAGAGAACACTGTGGGTATGGACATATGTTGTGTATGGGGGAAGACAGTGAATCAGATATAGTGTGTAAGAGAGAACACTGTGGGTATGGACATATGTTGTGTATGGGGGATGACAATGAATCAGATATAGTGTGTAAGAGAGAACACTGTGGGTATGGACATATGTTGTGTATGGGGGATGACAGTAAATCAGATATAGAGTGTAAGAGAGAACACTGTGGGTATGGACATATGTTGTGTATGGGGGATGACAGTGAATCAGATATAGTGTGTAAGAGAGAACACTGTGGGTATGGACATATGTTGTGTATGGGGGATGACAGTGAATCAGATATAGCGTGTAAGAGAGAACACTGTGGGTATGGACATATGTTGTGTATGGGGGATGACAGTGAATCAGATATAGTGTGTAAGAGAGAACACTGTGGGTATGGACATATGTTGTGTATGGGGGAAGACAGTGAATCAGATATAGAGTGTAAGAGAGAACACTGTGGGTATGGACATATGTTGTGTATGGGGGATGACAGTGAATCAGATATAGAGTTTAAGAGAGAACACTGTGGGTATGGACATATGTTGTGTATGGGGGATGACAGTGAATCAGATACAGTGTGTAAGAGAGAACACTGTGGGTATGGACATATGTTGTGTATGGGGGATGACAGTGAATCAGACATAGTGTGTAAGAGAGAACACTGTGGGTATGGACATATGTTGTGTATGGGGGATGACAGTGAATAAGATATAGTGTGTAAGAGAGAACACTCTGGGTATGGACATATGTTGTGTATTGGGGATGACAGTAAATCAGATATAGAGTGTAAGAGAGAACACTGTGTGTATGGACATATGTTGTGTATGGGGGATGACAGTAAATCAGATATAGTGTGTAAGAGAGAACACTGTGGGTATGGACATATGTTGTGTATGGGGGATGACAGTGAAAAAGATATAGTGTGTAAGAGAGAACACTGTGGGTATGGACATATGTTGTGTATGGGGGAAGACAGTGAATCAGATATAGTGTGTAAGAGTGAACACTGTGGGTATGGATATATGTTGTTTTTGTGGGATGACAGTGAATCAGATATAGTATGTAAGAGAGAACACTGTGGGTATGGACATATGTTGTGTATGGGGGATGACAGTGAATCAGATATAGTGTGTAAGAGAGAACACTGTGGGTATGGACATATGTTGTGTATGGGGGATGACAGTAAATCAGATATAGAGTGTAAGAGAGAACACTGTGGGTATGGACATATGTTGTGTATGGGGGATGACAGTGAATAACATATAGTGTGTAAGAGAGAACACTGTGGGTATGGACATATGTTGTGTATGGGGGATGACAGTGAATCAGATATAGTGTGTAAGAGAGAACACTGTGGGTATGGACATATGTTGTGTATGGGGGATGACAGTAAATCAGATATAGAGTGTAAGAGAGAACACTCTGGGTATGGACATATGTTGTGTATGGGGGATGACAGTGAATAAGATATAGTGTGTAAGAGAGAACACTGTGGGTATGGACATATGTTGTGTATGGGGGATGACAGTGAATCAGATATAGTGTGTAAGAGAGAACACTGTGGGTATGGACATATGTTGTGTATGGGGGATGACAGTGAATCAGATATAGTGTGTAAGAGAGAACACTCTGGGTATGGACATATGTTGTGTATGGGGGAAGACAGTGAATCAGATATAGTGTGTAAGAGAGAACACTGTGGGTATGGACATATGTTGTGTATGGGGGAAGACAGTGAATCAGATATAGAGTGTAAGAGAGAACACTGTGGGTATGGACATATGTTGTGTATGGGGGATGACAGTGAATCAGATATAGTGTGTAAGAGAGAACACTGTGGGTATGGACATATGTTGTGTATGGGGGATGACAGTGAATCAGATATAGTGTGTAAGAGAGAACACTGTGGGTATGGACATATGTTGTGTATGGGGGATGACAGTGAATCAGATATAGTGTGTAAGAGAGAACACTGTGGGTATGGACATATGTTGTGTATGGGAGATGACAGTGAATCAGATATAGTGTGTAAGAGAGAACACTGTGGGTATGGACATATGTTGTGTATGGGGGATGACAGTGAATCAGATATAGTGTGTAAGAGAGAACACTGTGGGTATGGACATATGTTGTGTATGGGGGATGACAGTGAATCAAATATAGTGTGTAAGAGAGAACACTGTGGGTATGGACATATGTTGTGTATGGGGGATGACAGTGAATCAGATATAGTGTGTAAGAGAGAACACTGTGGGTATGGACATATGTTGTGTATGGGGGATGACAGTGAATCAGATATAGTGTGTAAGAGAGAACACTGTGGGTGTGGACATATGTTGTGTATGGGGGATGACAGTGAATCAGATATAGTGTGTAAGAGAGAACACTGTGGGTATGGACATATGTTGTGTATGGGGGATGACAGTGAATCAGATATAGTGTGTAAGAGAGAACACTGTGGGTATGGACATATGTTGTGTATGGGGGATGACAGTGAATCAGATATAGTATGTAAGAGAGAACACTGTGGGTATGGACATATGTTGTGTATGGGGGATGACAGTGAATCAGATATAGTGTGTAAGAGAGAACACTGTGGGTATGGACATATGTTGTGTATGGGGGATGACAGTAAATCAGATATAGAGTGTAAGAGAGAACACTGTGGGTATGGACATATGTTGTGCATGATGGATGACAGTGAATCAGATATAGTGTCTAAGAGAGAACACTGTGGGTATGGACATATGTTGTGTATGGGGGATGACAGTGAATCACATATAGTGTGTAAGAGAGAACACTGTGGGTATGGACATATGTTGTGTATGGGGGATGACAGTGAATCAGATATAGTGTGTAAGAGAGAACACTGTGGGTATGGACATATGTTGTGTATGGTGGTTGACAGTGAATCAGATATAGTGTGTAAGAGAGAACACTGTGGGTATGGACATATGTTGTGTATGGGGGAAGACAGTGAATCAGATATAGAGTGTAAGAGAGAACACTGTGGGTATGGACATATGTTGTGCATGATGGATGACAGTGAATCAGATATAGTGTGTAAGAGAGAACACTGTGGGTATGGACATATGTTGTGTATGGGGGATGACAGTGAATCAGATATAGTGTGTAAGAGAGAACACTGTGGGTATGGACATATGTTGTGCATGATGGATGACAGTGAATCAGATATAGTGTGTAAGAGAGAGCACTGTGGGTATGGACATATGTTGTGTATGGGGGATGACAGTGAATCAGATATAGTGTGTAAGAGAGAACACTGTGGGTATGGACATATGTTGTGTATGGGGGAAGACAGTGAATCAGATATAGTGTGTAAGAGAGAACACTGTGGGTATGGACATATGTTGTGTATGGGGGATGACAATGAATCAGATATAGTGTGTAAGAGAGAACACTGTGGGTATGGACATATGTTGTGTATGGGGGATGACAGTAAATCAGATATAGAGTGTAAGAGAGAACACTGTGGGTATGGACATATGTTGTGTATGGGGGATGACAGTGAATCAGATATAGTGTGTAAGAGAGAACACTGTGGGTATGGACATATGTTGTGTATGGGGGATGACAGTGAATCAGATATAGCGTGTAAGAGAGAACACTGTGGGTATGGACATATGTTGTGTATGGGGGATGACAGTGAATCAGATATAGTGTGTAAGAGAGAACACTGTGGGTATGGACATATGTTGTGTATGGGGGAAGACAGTGAATCAGATATAGAGTGTAAGAGAGAACACTGTGGGTATGGACATATGTTGTGTATGGGGGATGACAGTGAATCAGATATAGAGTTTAAGAGAGAACACTGTGGGTATGGACATATGTTGTGTATGGGGGATGACAGTGAATCAGATACAGTGTGTAAGAGAGAACACTGTGGGTATGGACATATGTTGTGTATGGGGGATGACAGTGAATCAGACATAGTGTGTAAGAGAGAACACTGTGGGTATGGACATATGTTGTGTATGGGGGATGACAGTGAATAAGATATAGTGTGTAAGAGAGAACACTCTGGGTATGGACATATGTTGTGTATTGGGGATGACAGTAAATCAGATATAGAGTGTAAGAGAGAACACTGTGTGTATGGACATATGTTGTGTATGGGGGATGACAGTAAATCAGATATAGTGTGTAAGAGAGAACACTGTGGGTATGGACATATGTTGTGTATGGGGGATGACAGTGAAAAAGATATAGTGTGTAAGAGAGAACACTGTGGGTATGGACATATGTTGTGTATGGGGGAAGACAGTGAATCAGATATAGTGTGTAAGAGTGAACACTGTGGGTATGGATATATGTTGTTTTTGTGGGATGACAGTGAATCAGATATAGTATGTAAGAGAGAGCACTGTGGGTATGGACATATGTTGTGTATGGGGGAAGACAGTGAATCAGATATAGTGTGTAAGAGAGAACACTGTGGGTATGGACATATGTTGTGTATGGGGGATGACAGTGAATCAGATATAGTGTGTAAGAGAGAACACTGTGGGTATGGACATATGTTGTGTATGGGGGATGACAGTAAATCAGATATAGAGTGTAAGAGAGAACACTCTGGGTATGGACATATGTTGTGTATGGGGGATGACAGTGAATAAGATATAGTGTGTAAGAGAGAACACTGTGGGTATGGACATATGTTGTGTATGGGGGATGACAGTGAATCAGATATAGTGTGTAAGAGAGAACACTGTGGGTATGGACATATGTTGTGTATGGGGGATGACAGTGAATCAGATATAGTGTGTAAGAGAGAACACTCTGGGTATGGACATATGTTGTGTATGGGGGATGACAGTGAATCAGATATAGTGTGTAAGAGAGAACACTGTGGGTATGGACATATGTTGTGTATGGGGGAAGACAGTGAATCAGATATAGAGTGTAAGAGAGAACACTGTGGGTATGGACATATGTTGTGTATGGGGGATGACAGTGAATCAGATATAGTGTGTAAGAGAGAACACTGTGGGTATGGACATATGTTGTGTATGGGGGATGACAGTGAATCAGATATAGCGTGTAAGAGAGAACACTGTGGGTATGGACATATGTTGTGTATGGGGGATGACAGTGAATCAGATATAGTGTGTAAGAGAGAACACTGTGGGTATGGACATATGTTGTGTATGGGGGAAGACAGTGAATCAGATATAGTGTGTAAGAGAGAACACTGTGGGTATGGACATATGTTGTGTATGGGGGATGACAGTGAATCAGATATAGTGTGTAAGAGAGAACACTGTGGGTATGGACATATGTTGTGTATGGGGGAAGACAGTGAATCTGATATAGAGTGTAAGAGAGAACACTGTGGGTATGGACATATGTTGTGTATGGGGGATGACAGTGAATCAGATACAGTGTGTAAGAGAGAACACTGTGGGTATGGACATATGTTGTGTATGGGGGATGACAGTGATTCAGAAATAGTGTGTAAGAGAGAACACTGTGGATATGGACATATGTTGTGTATGGGGGATGACAGTGAATAAGATATAGTGTGTAAGAGAGAACACTGTTGGTATGGACATATGTTGTGTATTGGGGATGACAGTAAATCAGATATAGAGTGTAAAAGAGAACACTGTGTGTATGGACATATGTTGTGTATGGGGGATGACAGTGAAAAAGATATAGTGTGTAAGAGAGAACACTGTGGGTATGGACATATGTTGTGTATGGGGGATGACAGTGAAAAAGATATAGTGTGTAAGAGAGAACACTGTGGGTATGGACATATGTTGTGTATGGGGGAAGACAGTGAATCAGATATAGTGTGTAAGAGTGAACACTGTGGGTATGGATATATGTTGTGTATGGGGGATGACAGTGAATCAGATATAGAGTGTAAGAGAGAACACTGTGGGTATGGATACATGTTGTGTATGGGGGATGACAGTGAATCAGATATAGTATGTAAGAGAGAACACTGTGGGTATGGACATATGTTGTGTATGGAGGAAGACAGTGAATCAGATATAGTGTGTAAGAGAGAACACTGTGGGTATGGACATATGTTGCATATGGGGGATGACAGTGAATCAGATATAGTGTGTAAGAGAGAACACTGTGGGTATGGACATATGTTGTGTATGGGGGATGACAGTAAATCAGATATAGAGTGTAAGAGAGAACACTGTGGGTATGGACATATGTTGTGTATGGGGGATGACAGTGAATAACATATAGTGTGTAAGAGAGAACACTGTGGGTATGGACATATGTTGTGTATGGGGGATGACAGTGAATCAGATATAGTGTGTAAGAGAGAACACTGTGGGTATGGACATATGTTGTGTATGGGGGATGACAGTAAATCAGATATAGAGTGTAAGAGAGAACACTGTGGGTATGGACATATGTTGTGTATGGGGGATGACAGTGAATAAGATATAGTGTGTAAGAGAGAACACTGTGGGTATGGACATATGTTGTGTATGGGGGATGACAGTGAATCAGATACAGTATGTAAGAGAGAACACTGTGGGTATGGACATATGTTGTGTATGGGGGATGACAGTGAATCAGATATAGTGTGTAAGAGAGAACACTGTGGGTATGGACATATGTTGTGTATGGGGGATGACAGTGAATAAGATATAGTGTGTAAGAGAGAACACTGAGGGTATGGACATATGTTGTGTATTGGGGATGACAGTAAATCAGATATAGGGTGTAAGAGAGAACACTGTGTGTATGGACATATGTTGTGTATGGGAGATGACAGTAAATCAGATATAGTGTGTAAGAGAGAACACTGTGGGTATGGACATATGTTGTGTATGGGGGATGACAGTGAAAAAGATACAGTGTGTAAGAGAGAACACTGTGGGTATGGACATATGTTGTGTATGGGGGAAGACAGTGAATCAGATATAGTGTGTAAGAGTGAACACTGTGGGTATGGATATATGTTGTGTATGGGGGATGACAGTGAATCAAATATAGTATGTAAGAGAGAAAACTGTGGGTATGGACATATGTTGTGTATGGGGGAAGACAGTGAATCAGATATAGTGTGTAAGAGAGAACACTGTGGGTATGGACATATGTTGTGTATGGGGGATGACAGTGAATCAGATATAGTGTGTAAGAGAGAACACTGTGGGTATGGACATATGTTGTGTATGGGGGATGACATTAAATCAGATATAGAGTGTAAGAGAGAACACTGTGGGTATGGACATATGTTGTGTATGGGGGATGACAGTGAATAACATATAGTGTGTAAGAGAGAACACTGTGGGTATGGACATATGTTGTGTATGGGGGATGACAGTGAATCAGATATAGTGTGTAAGAGAGAACACTGTGGGTATGGACATATGTTGTGTATGGGGGATGACAGTAAATCAGATATAGAGTGTAAGAGAGAACACTGTGGGTATGGACATATGTTGTGTATGGGGGATGACAGTGAATAAGATATAGTGTGTAAGAGAGAACACTGTGGGTATGGACATATGTTGTGTATGGGGGATGACAGTGAATCAGATATAGTGTGTAAGAGAGAACACAGTGGGTATGGACATATGTTGTGTATGGGGGATGACAGTGAATCAGATATAGTGTGTAAGAAAGAACACTGTGGGTATGGACATATGTTGTGTATGGGGGATGACAGTGAATCAGATATAGTGTGTAAGAGAGAACACTGTGGGTATGGACATATGTTGTGTATGGGGGAAGACAGTGAATCAGATATAGAGTGTAAGAGAGAACACTGTGGGTATGGACATATGTTGTGTATGGGGGATGACAGTGAATCAGATATAGTGTGTAAGAGAGAACACTGTGGGTATGGACATATGTTGTGTATGGGGGATGACAGTGAATCTGATATAGAGTGTAAGAGAGAACACTGTGGGTATGGACATATGTTGTGTATGGGGGATGACAGTGAATCAGATATAGAGTGTAAGAGAGAACACTGTGGGTATGGACATATGTTGTGTATGGGGGATGACAGTGAATCAGATACAGTGTGTAAGAGAGAACACTGTGGGTATGGACATATGTTGTGTATGGGGGATGACAGTGAATCAGAAATAGTGTGTAAGAGAGAACACTGTGGGTATGGACATATGTTGTGTATGGGGGATGACAGTGAATAAGATATAGTGTGTAAGAGAGAACACTGTTGGTATGGACATATGTTGTGTATTGGGGATGACAGTAAATCAGATATAGAGTGTAAGAGAGAACACTGTGTGTATGGACATATGTTGTGTATGGGGGATGACAGTGAAAAAGATATAGTGTGTAAGAGAGAACACTGTGGGTATGGACATATGTTGTGTATGGGGGATGACAGTGAAAAAGATATAGTGTGTAAGAGAGAACACTGTGGGTATGGACATATGTTGTGTATGGGGGAAGACAGTGAATCAGATATAGTGTGTAAGAGTGAACACTGTGGGTATGGATATATGTTGTGTATGGGGGATGACAGTGAATCAGATATAGTATGTAAGAGAGAACACTGTGGGTATGGACATATGTTGTGTATGGAGGAAGACAGTGAATCAGATATAGTGTGTAAGAGAGAACACTGTGGGTATGGACATATGTTGTGTATGGGGGATGACAGTGAATAAGATATAGTGTGTAAGAGAGAACACTGTTGGTATGGACATATGTTGTGTATTGGGGATGACAGTAAATCAGATATAGAGTGTAAGAGAGAACACTGTGTGTATGGACATATGTTGTGTATGGGGGATGACAGTGAAAAAGATATAGTGTGTAAGAGAGAACACTGTGGGTATGGACATATGTTGTGTATGGGGGATGACAGTGAAAAAGATATAGTGTGTAAGAGAGAACACTGTGGGTATGGACATATGGTGTGTATGGGGGATGACGGTGAATCAGATATAGTGTGTAAGAGAGAACACTGTGGGTATGGACATATGTTGTGTATGGGGGATGACAGTAAATCAGATATAGAGTGTAAGAGAGAACACTGTGGGTATGGACATATGTTGTGTATGGGGGATGACAGTGAATAACATATAGTGTGTAAGAGAGAACACTGTGGGTATGGACATATGTTGTGTATGGGGGATGACAGTGAATCAGATATAGTGTGTAAGAGAGAACACTGTGGGTATGGACATATGTTGTGTATGGGGGATGACAGTAAATCAGATATAGAGTGTAAGAGAGAACACTGTGGGTATGGACATATGTTGTGTATGGGGGATGACAGTGAATAAGATATAGTGTGTAAGAGAGAACACTGTGGGTATGGACATATGTTGTGTATGGGGGATGACAGTGAATCAGATATAGTGTGTAAGAGAGAACACAGTGGGTATGGACATATGTTGTGTATGGGGGATGACAGTGAATCAGATATAGTGTGTAAGAGAGAACACTGTGGGTATGGACATATGTTGTGTATGGTGGATGACAGTGACTCAGATATAGTGTGTAAGAGAGAACACTGTGGGTATGGACATATGTTGTGTATGGGGGAAGACAGTGAATCAGATATAGAACGTAAGAGAGAACACTGTGGGTATGGACATATGTTGTGTATGGGGGATGACAGTGAATCAGATATAGTGTGTAAGAGAGAACACTGTGGGTATGGACATATGTTGTGTATGGGGGATGACAGTGAATCAGATATAGTGTGTAAGAGAGAACACTGTGGGTATGGACATATGTTGTGTATGGGGGATGACAGTGAATCAGATATAGTGTGTAAGAGAGAACACTGTGGGTATGGACATATGTTGTGTATGGGGGATGACATTAAATCAGATATAGAGTGTAAGAGAGAACACTGTGGGTATGGACATATGTTGTGTATGGGGGATGACAGTGAATAACATATAGTGTGTAAGAGAGAACACTGTGGGTATGGACATATGTTGTGTATGGGGGATGACAGTGAATCAGATATAGTGTGTAAGAGAGAACACTGTGGGTATGGACATATGTTGTGTATGGGGGATGACAGTAAATCAGATATAGAGTGTAAGAGAGAACACTGTGGGTATGGACATATGTTGTGTATGGGGGATGACAGTGAATAAGATATAGTGTGTAAGAGAGAACACTGTGGGTATGGACATATGTTGTGTATGGGGGATGACAGTGAATCAGATATAGTGTGTAAGAGAGAACACAGTGGGTATGGACATATGTTGTGTATGGGGGATGACAGTGAATCAGATATAGTGTGTAAGAAAGAACACTGTGGGTATGGACATATGTTGTGTATGGGGGATGACAGTGAATCAGATATAGTGTGTAAGAGAGAACACTGTGGGTATGGACATATGTTGTGTATGGGGGAAGACAGTGAATCAGATATAGAGTGTAAGAGAGAACACTGTGGGTATGGACATATGTTGTGTATGGGGGATGACAGTGAATCAGATATAGTGTGTAAGAGAGAACACTGTGGGTATGGACATATGTTGTGTATGGGGGATGACAGTGAATCTGATATAGAGTGTAAGAGAGAACACTGTGGGTATGGACATATGTTGTGTATGGGGGATGACAGTGAATCAGATATAGAGTGTAAGAGAGAACACTGTGGGTATGGACATATGTTGTGTATGGGGGATGACAGTGAATCAGATACAGTGTGTAAGAGAGAACACTGTGGGTATGGACATATGTTGTGTATGGGGGATGACAGTGAATCAGAAATAGTGTGTAAGAGAGAACACTGTGGGTATGGACATATGTTGTGTATGGGGGATGACAGTGAATAAGATATAGTGTGTAAGAGAGAACACTGTTGGTATGGACATATGTTGTGTATTGGGGATGACAGTAAATCAGATATAGAGTGTAAGAGAGAACACTGTGTGTATGGACATATGTTGTGTATGGGGGATGACAGTGAAAAAGATATAGTGTGTAAGAGAGAACACTGTGGGTATGGACATATGTTGTGTATGGGGGATGACAGTGAAAAAGATATAGTGTGTAAGAGAGAACACTGTGGGTATGGACATATGTTGTGTATGGGGGAAGACAGTGAATCAGATATAGTGTGTAAGAGTGAACACTGTGGGTATGGATATATGTTGTGTATGGGGGATGACAGTGAATCAGATATAGTATGTAAGAGAGAACACTGTGGGTATGGACATATGTTGTGTATGGAGGAAGACAGTGAATCAGATATAGTGTGTAAGAGAGAACACTGTGGGTATGGACATATGTTGTGTATGGGGGATGACAGTGAATAAGATATAGTGTGTAAGAGAGAACACTGTTGGTATGGACATATGTTGTGTATTGGGGATGACAGTAAATCAGATATAGAGTGTAAGAGAGAACACTGTGTGTATGGACATATGTTGTGTATGGGGGATGACAGTGAAAAAGATATAGTGTGTAAGAGAGAACACTGTGGGTATGGACATATGTTGTGTATGGGGGATGACAGTGAAAAAGATATAGTGTGTAAGAGAGAACACTGTGGGTATGGACATATGGTGTGTATGGGGGATGACGGTGAATCAGATATAGTGTGTAAGAGAGAACACTGTGGGTATGGACATATGTTGTGTATGGGGGATGACAGTAAATCAGATATAGAGTGTAAGAGAGAACACTGTGGGTATGGACATATGTTGTGTATGGGGGATGACAGTGAATAACATATAGTGTGTAAGAGAGAACACTGTGGGTATGGACATATGTTGTGTATGGGGGATGACAGTGAATCAGATATAGTGTGTAAGAGAGAACACTGTGGGTATGGACATATGTTGTGTATGGGGGATGACAGTAAATCAGATATAGAGTGTAAGAGAGAACACTGTGGGTATGGACATATGTTGTGTATGGGGGATGACAGTGAATAAGATATAGTGTGTAAGAGAGAACACTGTGGGTATGGACATATGTTGTGTATGGGGGATGACAGTGAATCAGATATAGTGTGTAAGAGAGAACACAGTGGGTATGGACATATGTTGTGTATGGGGGATGACAGTGAATCAGATATAGTGTGTAAGAGAGAACACTGTGGGTATGGACATATGTTGTGTATGGTGGATGACAGTGACTCAGATATAGTGTGTAAGAGAGAACACTGTGGGTATGGACATATGTTGTGTATGGGGGAAGACAGTGAATCAGATATAGAACGTAAGAGAGAACACTGTGGGTATGGACATATGTTGTGTATGGGGGATGACAGTGAATCAGATATAGCGTGTAAGAGAGAACACTGTGGGTATGGACATATGTTGTGTATGGGGGATGACAGTGAATCAGATATAGTGTGTAAGAGAGAACACTGTGGGTATGGACATATGTTGTGTATGGGGGAAGACAGTGAATCTGATATAGAGTGTAAGAGAGAACACTGTGGGTATGGACATATGTTGTGTATGGGGGATGACAGTGAATCAGATATAGAGTGTAAGAGAGAACACTGTGGGTATGGACATATGTTGTGTATGGGGGATGACAGTGAATCAGATACAGTGTGTAAGAGAGAACACTGTGGGTATGGACATATGTATGGGGGATGACAGTGAATCAGAAATAGTGTGTAAGAGAGAACACTGTGGGTATGGACATATGTTGTGTATGGGGGATGACAGTGAATAAGATATAGTGTGTAAGAGAGAACACTGTTGGTATGGACATATGTTGTGTATTGGGGATGACAGTAAATCAGATATAGAGTGTAAGAGAGAACACTGTGTGTATGGACATATGTTGTGTATGGGGGATGACAGTGAAAAAGATATAGTGTGTAAGAGAGAACACTGTGGGTATGGACATATGTTGTGTATGGGGGATGACAGTGAAAAAGATATAGTGTGTAAGAGAGAACACTGTGGGTATGGACATATGTTGTGTATGGGGGAAGACAGTGAATCAGATATAGTGTGTAAGAGTGAACACTGTGGGTATGGATATATGTTGTGTATGGGGGATGACAGTGAATCAGATATAGTATGTAAGAGAGAACACTGTGGGTATGGACATATGTTGTGTATGGAGGAAGACAGTGAATCAGATATAGTGTGTAAGAGAGAACACTGTGGGTATGGACATATGTTGTGTATGGGGGATGACAGTGAATCAGATATAGTGTGTAAGAGAGAACACTGTGGGTATGGACATATGTTGTGTATGGGGGATGACAGTAAATCAGATATAGAGTGTAAGAGAGAACACTGTGTGTATGGACATATGTTGTGTATGGGAGATGACAGTAAATCAGATATAGTGTGTAAGAGAGAACACTGTGGGTATGGACATATGTTGTGTATGGGGGATGACAGTGAAAAAGATATAGTGTGTAAGAGAGAACACTGTGGGTATGGACATATGTTGTGTATGGGGGAAGACAGTGAATCAGATATAGTGTGTAAGAGTGAACACTGTGGGTATGGATATATGTTGTTTTTGTGGGATGACAGTGAATCAGGTATAGTATGTAAGAGAGAACACTGTGGGTATGGACATATGTTGTGTATGGGGGAAGACAGTGAATCAGATATAGTGTGTAAGAGAGAACACTGTGGGTATGGACATATGTTGTGTATGGGGGATGACAGTGAATCAGATATAGTGTGTAAGAGAGAACACTGTGGGTATGGACATATGTTGTGTATGGGGGATGACAGTAAATCAGATATAGAGTGTAAGAGAGAACACTGTGGGTATGGACATATGTTGTGTATGGGGGATGACAGTGAATAACATATAGTGTGTAAGAGAGAACACTGTGGGTATGGACATATGTTGTGTATGGGGGATGACAGTGAATCAGATACAGTATGTAAGAGAGAACACTGTGGGTATGGACATATGTTGTGTATGGGGGATGACAGTGAAAAAGATACAGTGTGTAAGAGAGAACACTGTGGGTATGGACATATGTTGTGTATGGGGGAAGACAGTGAATCAGATATAGTGTGTAAGAGTGAACACTGTGGGTATGGATATATGTTGTGTATGGGGGATGACAGTGAATCAAATATAGTATGTAAGAGAGAAAACTGTGGGTATGGACATATGTTGTGTATGGGGGAAGACAGTGAATCAGATATAGTGTGTAAGAGAGAACACTGTGGGTATGGACATATGTTGTGTATGGGGGATGACAGTGAATCAGATATAGTGTGTAAGAGAGAACACTGTGGGTATGGACATATGTTGTGTATGGGGGATGACATTAAATCAGATATAGAGTGTAAGAGAGAACACTGTGGGTATGGACATATGTTGTGTATGGGGGATGACAGTGAATAACATATAGTGTGTAAGAGAGAACACTGTGGGTATGGACATATGTTGTGTATGGGGGATGACAGTGAATCAGATATAGTGTGTAAGAGAGAACACTGTGGGTATGGACATATGTTGTGTATGGGGGATGACAGTAAATCAGATATAGAGTGTAAGAGAGAACACTGTGGGTATGGACATATGTTGTGTATGGGGGATGACAGTGAATAAGATATAGTGTGTAAGAGAGAACACTGTGGGTATGGACATATGTTGTGTATGGGGGATGACAGTGAATCAGATATAGTGTGTAAGAGAGAACACAGTGGGTATGGACATATGTTGTGTATGGGGGATGACAGTGAATCAGATATAGTGTGTAAGAAAGAACACTGTGGGTATGGACATATGTTGTGTATGGGGGATGACAGTGAATCAGATATAGTGTGTAAGAGAGAACACTGTGGGTATGGACATATGTTGTGTATGGGGGAAGACAGTGAATCAGATATAGAGTGTAAGAGAGAACACTGTGGGTATGGACATATGTTGTGTATGGGGGATGACAGTGAATCAGATATAGTGTGTAAGAGAGAACACTGTGGGTATGGACATATGTTGTGTATGGGGGATGACAGTGAATCTGATATAGAGTGTAAGAGAGAACACTGTGGGTATGGACATATGTTGTGTATGGGGGATGACAGTGAATCAGATATAGAGTGTAAGAGAGAACACTGTGGGTATGGACATATGTTGTGTATGGGGGATGACAGTGAATCAGATACAGTGTGTAAGAGAGAACACTGTGGGTATGGACATATGTTGTGTATGGGGGATGACAGTGAATCAGAAATAGTGTGTAAGAGAGAACACTGTGGGTATGGACATATGTTGTGTATGGGGGATGACAGTGAATAAGATATAGTGTGTAAGAGAGAACACTGTTGGTATGGACATATGTTGTGTATTGGGGATGACAGTAAATCAGATATAGAGTGTAAGAGAGAACACTGTGTGTATGGACATATGTTGTGTATGGGGGATGACAGTGAAAAAGATATAGTGTGTAAGAGAGAACACTGTGGGTATGGACATATGTTGTGTATGGGGGATGACAGTGAAAAAGATATAGTGTGTAAGAGAGAACACTGTGGGTATGGACATATGTTGTGTATGGGGGAAGACAGTGAATCAGATATAGTGTGTAAGAGTGAACACTGTGGGTATGGATATATGTTGTGTATGGGGGATGACAGTGAATCAGATATAGTATGTAAGAGAGAACACTGTGGGTATGGACATATGTTGTGTATGGAGGAAGACAGTGAATCAGATATAGTGTGTAAGAGAGAACACTGTGGGTATGGACATATGTTGTGTATGGGGGATGACAGTGAATAAGATATAGTGTGTAAGAGAGAACACTGTTGGTATGGACATATGTTGTGTATTGGGGATGACAGTAAATCAGATATAGAGTGTAAGAGAGAACACTGTGTGTATGGACATATGTTGTGTATGGGGGATGACAGTGAAAAAGATATAGTGTGTAAGAGAGAACACTGTGGGTATGGACATATGTTGTGTATGGGGGATGACAGTGAAAAAGATATAGTGTGTAAGAGAGAACACTGTGGGTATGGACATATGGTGTGTATGGGGGATGACGGTGAATCAGATATAGTGTGTAAGAGAGAACACTGTGGGTATGGACATATGTTGTGTATGGGGGATGACAGTAAATCAGATATAGAGTGTAAGAGAGAACACTGTGGGTATGGACATATGTTGTGTATGGGGGATGACAGTGAATAACATATAGTGTGTAAGAGAGAACACTGTGGGTATGGACATATGTTGTGTATGGGGGATGACAGTGAATCAGATATAGTGTGTAAGAGAGAACACTGTGGGTATGGACATATGTTGTGTATGGGGGATGACAGTAAATCAGATATAGAGTGTAAGAGAGAACACTGTGGGTATGGACATATGTTGTGTATGGGGGATGACAGTGAATAAGATATAGTGTGTAAGAGAGAACACTGTGGGTATGGACATATGTTGTGTATGGGGGATGACAGTGAATCAGATATAGTGTGTAAGAGAGAACACAGTGGGTATGGACATATGTTGTGTATGGGGGATGACAGTGAATCAGATATAGTGTGTAAGAGAGAACACTGTGGGTATGGACATATGTTGTGTATGGTGGATGACAGTGACTCAGATATAGTGTGTAAGAGAGAACACTGTGGGTATGGACATATGTTGTGTATGGGGGAAGACAGTGAATCAGATATAGAACGTAAGAGAGAACACTGTGGGTATGGACATATGTTGTGTATGGGGGATGACAGTGAATCAGATATAGTGTGTAAGAGAGAACACTGTGGGTATGGACATATGTTGTGTATGGGGGATGACAGTGAATCAGATATAGTGTGTAAGAGAGAACACTGTGGGTATGGACATATGTTGTGTATGGGGGATGACAGTGAATCAGATATAGTGTGTAAGAGAGAACACTGTGGGTATGGACATATGTTGTGTATGGGGGATGACATTAAATCAGATATAGAGTGTAAGAGAGAACACTGTGGGTATGGACATATGTTGTGTATGGGGGATGACAGTGAATAACATATAGTGTGTAAGAGAGAACACTGTGGGTATGGACATATGTTGTGTATGGGGGATGACAGTGAATCAGATATAGTGTGTAAGAGAGAACACTGTGGGTATGGACATATGTTGTGTATGGGGGATGACAGTAAATCAGATATAGAGTGTAAGAGAGAACACTGTGGGTATGGACATATGTTGTGTATGGGGGATGACAGTGAATAAGATATAGTGTGTAAGAGAGAACACTGTGGGTATGGACATATGTTGTGTATGGGGGATGACAGTGAATCAGATATAGTGTGTAAGAGAGAACACAGTGGGTATGGACATATGTTGTGTATGGGGGATGACAGTGAATCAGATATAGTGTGTAAGAAAGAACACTGTGGGTATGGACATATGTTGTGTATGGGGGATGACAGTGAATCAGATATAGTGTGTAAGAGAGAACACTGTGGGTATGGACATATGTTGTGTATGGGGGAAGACAGTGAATCAGATATAGAGTGTAAGAGAGAACACTGTGGGTATGGACATATGTTGTGTATGGGGGATGACAGTGAATCAGATATAGTGTGTAAGAGAGAACACTGTGGGTATGGACATATGTTGTGTATGGGGGATGACAGTGAATCTGATATAGAGTGTAAGAGAGAACACTGTGGGTATGGACATATGTTGTGTATGGGGGATGACAGTGAATCAGATATAGAGTGTAAGAGAGAACACTGTGGGTATGGACATATGTTGTGTATGGGGGATGACAGTGAATCAGATACAGTGTGTAAGAGAGAACACTGTGGGTATGGACATATGTTGTGTATGGGGGATGACAGTGAATCAGAAATAGTGTGTAAGAGAGAACACTGTGGGTATGGACATATGTTGTGTATGGGGGATGACAGTGAATAAGATATAGTGTGTAAGAGAGAACACTGTTGGTATGGACATATGTTGTGTATTGGGGATGACAGTAAATCAGATATAGAGTGTAAGAGAGAACACTGTGTGTATGGACATATGTTGTGTATGGGGGATGACAGTGAAAAAGATATAGTGTGTAAGAGAGAACACTGTGGGTATGGACATATGTTGTGTATGGGGGATGACAGTGAAAAAGATATAGTGTGTAAGAGAGAACACTGTGGGTATGGACATATGTTGTGTATGGGGGAAGACAGTGAATCAGATATAGTGTGTAAGAGTGAACACTGTGGGTATGGATATATGTTGTGTATGGGGGATGACAGTGAATCAGATATAGTATGTAAGAGAGAACACTGTGGGTATGGACATATGTTGTGTATGGAGGAAGACAGTGAATCAGATATAGTGTGTAAGAGAGAACACTGTGGGTATGGACATATGTTGTGTATGGGGGATGACAGTGAATAAGATATAGTGTGTAAGAGAGAACACTGTTGGTATGGACATATGTTGTGTATTGGGGATGACAGTAAATCAGATATAGAGTGTAAGAGAGAACACTGTGTGTATGGACATATGTTGTGTATGGGGGATGACAGTGAAAAAGATATAGTGTGTAAGAGAGAACACTGTGGGTATGGACATATGTTGTGTATGGGGGATGACAGTGAAAAAGATATAGTGTGTAAGAGAGAACACTGTGGGTATGGACATATGGTGTGTATGGGGGATGACGGTGAATCAGATATAGTGTGTAAGAGAGAACACTGTGGGTATGGACATATGTTGTGTATGGGGGATGACAGTAAATCAGATATAGAGTGTAAGAGAGAACACTGTGGGTATGGACATATGTTGTGTATGGGGGATGACAGTGAATAACATATAGTGTGTAAGAGAGAACACTGTGGGTATGGACATATGTTGTGTATGGGGGATGACAGTGAATCAGATATAGTGTGTAAGAGAGAACACTGTGGGTATGGACATATGTTGTGTATGGGGGATGACAGTAAATCAGATATAGAGTGTAAGAGAGAACACTGTGGGTATGGACATATGTTGTGTATGGGGGATGACAGTGAATAAGATATAGTGTGTAAGAGAGAACACTGTGGGTATGGACATATGTTGTGTATGGGGGATGACAGTGAATCAGATATAGTGTGTAAGAGAGAACACAGTGGGTATGGACATATGTTGTGTATGGGGGATGACAGTGAATCAGATATAGTGTGTAAGAGAGAACACTGTGGGTATGGACATATGTTGTGTATGGTGGATGACAGTGACTCAGATATAGTGTGTAAGAGAGAACACTGTGGGTATGGACATATGTTGTGTATGGGGGAAGACAGTGAATCAGATATAGAACGTAAGAGAGAACACTGTGGGTATGGACATATGTTGTGTATGGGGGATGACAGTGAATCAGATATAGCGTGTAAGAGAGAACACTGTGGGTATGGACATATGTTGTGTATGGGGGATGACAGTGAATCAGATATAGTGTGTAAGAGAGAACACTGTGGGTATGGACATATGTTGTGTATGGGGGAAGACAGTGAATCTGATATAGAGTGTAAGAGAGAACACTGTGGGTATGGACATATGTTGTGTATGGGGGATGACAGTGAATCAGATATAGAGTGTAAGAGAGAACACTGTGGGTATGGACATATGTTGTGTATGGGGGATGACAGTGAATCAGATACAGTGTGTAAGAGAGAACACTGTGGGTATGGACATATGTATGGGGGATGACAGTGAATCAGAAATAGTGTGTAAGAGAGAACACTGTGGGTATGGACATATGTTGTGTATGGGGGATGACAGTGAATAAGATATAGTGTGTAAGAGAGAACACTGTTGGTATGGACATATGTTGTGTATTGGGGATGACAGTAAATCAGATATAGAGTGTAAGAGAGAACACTGTGTGTATGGACATATGTTGTGTATGGGGGATGACAGTGAAAAAGATATAGTGTGTAAGAGAGAACACTGTGGGTATGGACATATGTTGTGTATGGGGGATGACAGTGAAAAAGATATAGTGTGTAAGAGAGAACACTGTGGGTATGGACATATGTTGTGTATGGGGGAAGACAGTGAATCAGATATAGTGTGTAAGAGTGAACACTGTGGGTATGGATATATGTTGTGTATGGGGGATGACAGTGAATCAGATATAGTATGTAAGAGAGAACACTGTGGGTATGGACATATGTTGTGTATGGAGGAAGACAGTGAATCAGATATAGTGTGTAAGAGAGAACACTGTGGGTATGGACATATGTTGTGTATGGGGGATGACAGTGAATCAGATATAGTGTGTAAGAGAGAACACTGTGGGTATGGACATATGTTGTGTATGGGGGATGACAGTAAATCAGATATAGAGTGTAAGAGAGAACACTGTGTGTATGGACATATGTTGTGTATGGGAGATGACAGTAAATCAGATATAGTGTGTAAGAGAGAACACTGTGGGTATGGACATATGTTGTGTATGGGGGATGACAGTGAAAAAGATATAGTGTGTAAGAGAGAACACTGTGGGTATGGACATATGTTGTGTATGGGGGAAGACAGTGAATCAGATATAGTGTGTAAGAGTGAACACTGTGGGTATGGATATATGTTGTTTTTGTGGGATGACAGTGAATCAGGTATAGTATGTAAGAGAGAACACTGTGGGTATGGACATATGTTGTGTATGGGGGAAGACAGTGAATCAGATATAGTGTGTAAGAGAGAACACTGTGGGTATGGACATATGTTGTGTATGGGGGATGACAGTGAATCAGATATAGTGTGTAAGAGAGAACACTGTGGGTATGGACATATGTTGTGTATGGGGGATGACAGTAAATCAGATATAGAGTGTAAGAGAGAACACTGTGGGTATGGACATATGTTGTGTATGGGGGATGACAGTGAATAACATATAGTGTGTAAGAGAGAACACTGTGGGTATGGACATATGTTGTGTATGGGGGATGACAGTGAATCAGATATAGTGTGTAAGAGAGAACACTGTGGGTATGGACATATGTTGTGTATGGGGGATGACAGTAAATCAGATATAGAGTGTAAGAGAGAACACTGTGGGTATGGACATATGTTGTGTATGGGGGATGACAGTGAATAAGATATAGTGTGTAAGAGAGAACACTGTGGGTATGGACATATGTTGTGTATGGGGGATGACAGTGAATCAGATATAGTGTGTAAGAGAGAACACTGTGGGTATGGACATATGTTGTGTATGGGGGAAGACAGTGAATCATATATAGAGTGTAAGAGAGAACACTGTGGGTATGGACATATGTTCTGTATGGGGGATGACAGTGAATCAGATATAATGTGTAAGAGAGAACACTGTGGGTATGGACATATGTTGTGTATGGGGGATGACAGTGAATCAGATATAGCGTGTAAGAGAGAACACTGTGGGTATGGACATATGTTGTGTATGGGGGATGACAGTGAATCAGATATAGCATGTAAGAGAGAACACTGTGGGTATGGACATATGTTGTGTATGGGGGAAGACAGTGAATCAGATAAAGTGTGTAAGAGAGAACACTGTGGGTATGGACATATGTTGTGTATGGGGGATGACAGTGAATCAGATATAGTCTGTAAGAGAGAACACTGTGGGTATGGACATATGTTGTGTATGGGGGAAGACAGTGAATCTGATATAGAGTGTAAGAGAGAACACTGTGGGTATGGACATATGTTGTGTATGGGGGATGACAGTGAATAAGATATAGTGTGTAAGAGAGAACACTGTGGGTATGGACATATGTTGTGTATGGGGGATGACAGTGAATCAGATATAGTGTGTAAGAGAGAACACAGTGGGTATGGACATATGTTGTGTATGGGGGATGACAGTGAATCAGATATAGTGTGTAAGAGAGAACACTGTGGGTATGGACATATGTTGTGTATGGTGGATGACAGTGACTCAGATATAGTGTGTAAGAGAGAACACTGTGGGTATGGACATATGTTGTGTATGGGGGAAGACAGTGAATCAGATATAGAGTGTAAGAGAGAACACTGTGGGTATGGACATATGTTGTGTATGGGGGATGACAGTGAATCAGATATAGTGTGTAAGAGAGAACACTGTGGGTATGGACATATGTTGTGTATGGGGGATGACAGTGAATCAGATATAGTGTGTAAGAGAGAACACTGTGGGTATGGACATATGTTGTGTATGGGGGAAGACAGTGAATCTGATATAGAGTGTAAGAGAGAACGCTGTGGGTATGGACATATGTTGTGTATGGGGGATGACAGTGAATCAGATATAGAGTGTAAGAGAGAACACTGTGGGTATGGACATATGTTGTGTATGGGGGATGACAGTGAATCAGATACAGTGTGTAAGAGAGAACACTGTGGGTATGGACATATGTTGTGTATGGGGGATGACAGTGAATCAGAAATAGTGTGTAAGAGAGAACACTGTGGGTATGGACATATGTTGTGTATGGGGGATGACAGTGAATAAGATATAGTGTGTAAGAGAGAACACTGTTGGTATGGACATATGTTGTGTATTGGGGATGACAGTAAATCAGATATAGAGTGTAAGAGAGAACACTGTGTGTATGGACATATGTTGTGTATGGGGGATGACAGTGAAAAAGATATAGTGTGTAAGAGAGAACACTGTGGGTATGGACATATGTTGTGTATGGGGGATGACAGTGAAAAAGATATAGTGTGTAAGAGAGAACACTGTGGGTATGGACATATGTTGTGTATGGGGGAAGACAGTGAATCAGATATAGTGTGTAAGAGTGAACACTGTGGGTATGGATATATGTTGTGTATGGGGGATGACAGTGAATCAGATATAGTATGTAAGAGAGAACACTGTGGGTATGGACATATGTTGTGTATGGAGGAAGACAGTGAATCAGATATAGTGTGTAAGAGAGAACACTGTGGGTATGGACATATGTTGTGTATGGGGGATGACAGTGAATCAGATATAGTGTGTAAGAGAGAACACTGTGGGTATGGACATATGTTGTGTATGGGGGATGACAGTAAATCAGATATAGAGTGTAAGAGAGAACACTGTGTGTATGGACATATGTTGTGTATGGGAGATGACAGTAAATCAGATATAGTGTGTAAGAGAGAACACTGTGGGTATGGACATATGTTGTGTATGGGGGATGACAGTGAAAAAGATATAGTGTGTAAGAGAGAACACTGTGGGTATGGACATATGTTGTGTATGGGGGAAGACAGTGAATCAGATATAGTGTGTAAGAGTGAACACTGTGGGTATGGATATATGTTGTTTTTGTGGGATGACAGTGAATCAGATATAGTATGTAAGAGAGAACACTGTGGGTATGGACATATGTTGTGTATGGGGGAAGACAGTGAATCAGATATAGTGTGTAAGAGAGAACACTGTGGGTATGGACATATGTTGTGTATGGGGGATGACAGTGAATCAGATATAGTGTGTAAGAGAGAACACTGTGGGTATGGACATATGTTGTGTATGGGGGATGACAGTAAATCAGATATAGAGTGTAAGAGAGAACACTGTGGGTATGGACATATGTTGTGTATGGGGGATGACAGTGAATAACATATAGTGTGTAAGAGAGAACACTGTGGGTATGGACATATGTTGTGTATGGGGGATGACAGTGAATCAGATATAGTGTGTAAGAGAGAACACTGTGGGTATGGACATATGTTGTGTATGGGGGATGACAGTAAATCAGATATAGAGTGTAAGAGAGAACACTGTGGGTATGGACATATGTTGTGTATGGGGGATGACAGTGAATAAGATATAGTGTGTAAGAGAGAACACTGTGGGTATGGACATATGTTGTGTATGGGGGATGACAGTGAATCAGATATAGTGTGTAAGAGAGAACACTGTGGGTATGGACATATGTTGTGTATGGGGGAAGACAGTGAATCAGATATAGAGTGTAAGAGAGAACACTGTGGGTATGGACATATGTTCTGTATGGGGGATGACAGTGAATCAGATATAGTGTGTAAGAGAGAACACTGTGGGTATGGACATATGTTGTGTATGGGGGATGACAGTGAATCAGATATAGCATGTAAGAGAGAACACTGTGGGTATGGACATATGTTGTGTATGGGGGAAGACAGTGAATCAGATATAGTGTGTAAGAGAGAACACTGTGGGTATGGACATATGTTGTGTATGGGGGATGACAGTGAATCAGATATAGTGTGTAAGAGAGAACACTGTGGGTATGGACATATGTTGTGTATGGGGGAAGACAGTGAATCTGATATAGAGTGTAAGAGAGAACACTGTGGGTATGGACATATGTTGTGTATGGGGGATGACAGTGAATCAGATACAGTGTGTAAGAGAGAACACTGTGGGTATGGACATATGTTGTGTATGGGGGATGACAGTGATTCAGAAATAGTGTGTAAGAGAGAACACTGTGGGTATGGACATATGTTGTGTATGGGGGATGACAGTGAATAAGATATAGTGTGTAAGAGAGAACACTGTTGGTATGGACATATGTTGTGTATTGGGGATGACAGTAAATCAGATATAGAGTGTAAGAGAGAACACTGTGTGTATGGACATATGTTGTGTATGGGGGATGACAGTGAAAAAGATATAGTGTGTAAGAGAGAACACTGTGGGTATGGACATATGTTGTGTATGGGGGATGACAGTGAAAAAGATATAGTGTGTAAGAGAGAACACTGTGGGTATGGACATATGTTGTGTATGGGGGATGACAGTGAATCAGATATAGTGTGTAAGAGAGAACACTGTGGGTATGGACATATGTTGTATATGGGGGATGACAGTGAATCAGATATAGTGTGTAAGAGAGAACACTGTGGGTATGGACATATGTTGTGTATGGGGGATGACAGTGAATAACATATAGTGTGTAAGAGAGAATACTGTGGGTATGGACATATGTTGTGTATGGGGGATGACAGTGAATCAGATATAGTGTGTAAGAGAGAACACTGTGGGTATGGACATATGTTGTGTATGGGGGATGACAGTAAATCAGATATAGAGTGTAAGAGAGAACACTGTGGGTATGGACATATGTTGTGTATGGGGGATGACAGTGAATAAGATATAGTGTGTAAGAGAGAACACTGTGGGTATGGACATATGTTGTGTATGGGGGATGACAGTGAAAAAGATATAGTGTGTAAGAGAGAACACTGTGGGTATGGACATATGTTGTGTATGGGGGAAGACAGTGAATCAGATATAGTGTGTAAGAGTGAACACTGTGGGTATGGATATATGTTGTGTATGGGGGATGACAGTGAATCAGATATAGCATGTAAGAGAGAACACTGTGGGTATGGACATATGTTGTGTATGGGGGAAGACAGTGAATCAGATATAGTGTGTAAGAGAGAACACTGTGGGTATGGACATATGTTGTGTATGGGGGATGACAGTGAATCAGATATAGTGTGTAAGAGAGAACACTGTGGGTATGGACATATGTTGTGTATGGGGGAAGACAGTGAATCTGATATAGAGTGTAAGAGAGAACACTGTGGGTATGGACATATGTTGTGTATGGGGGATGACAGTGAATCAGATACAGTGTGTAAGAGAGAACACTGTGGGTATGGACATATGTTGTGTATGGGGGATGACAGTGATTCAGAAATAGTGTGTAAGAGAGAACACTGTGGGTATGGACATATGTTGTGTATGGGGGATGACAGTGAATAAGATATAGTGTGTAAGAGAGAACACTGTTGGTATGGACATATGTTGTGTATTGGGGATGACAGTAAATCAGATATAGAGTGTAAGAGAGAACACTGTGTGTATGGACATATGTTGTGTATGGGGGATGACAGTGAAAAAGATATAGTGTGTAAGAGAGAACACTGTGGGTATGGACATATGTTGTGTATGGGGGATGACAGTGAAAAAGATATAGTGTGTGAGAGAGAACACTGTGGGTATGGACATATGTTGTGTATGGGGGATGACAGTGAATCAGATATAGTATGTAAGAGAGAACACTGTGGGTATGGACATATGTTGTGTATGGAGGAAGACAGTGAATCAGATATAGTGTGTAAGAGAGAACACTGTGGGTATGGACATATGTTGTATATGGGGGATGACAGTGAATCAGATATAGTGTGTAAGAGAGAACACTGTGGGTATGGACATATGTTGTGTATGGGGGATGACAGTGAATAACATATAGTGTGTAAGAGAGAACACTGTGGGTATGGACATATGTTGTGTATGGGGGATGACAGTGAATCAGATATAGTGTGTAAGAGAGAACACTGTGGGTATGGACATATGTTGTGTATGGGGGATGACAGTAAATCAGATATAGAGTGTAAGAGAGAACACTGTGGGTATGGACATATGTTGTGTATGGGGGATGACAGTGAATAAGATATAGTGTGTAAGAGAGAACACTGTGGGTATGGACATATGTTGTGTATGGGGGATGACAGTGAATCAGATACAGTGTGTAAGAGAGAACACTGTGGGTATGGACATATGTTGTGTATGGGAGATGACATTAAATCAGATATAGTGTGTAAGAGAGAACACTGTGGGTATGGACATATGTTGTGTATGGGGGATGACAGTGAAAAAGATATAGTGTGTAAGAGAGAACACTGTGGGTATGGACATATGTTGTGTATGGGGGAAGACAGTGAATCAGATATAGTGTGTAAGAGTGAACACTGTGGGTATGGATATATGTTGTGTATGGGGGATGACAGTGAATCAGATATAGTATGTAAGAGAGAACACTGTGGGTATGGACATATGTTGTGTATGGGGGATGACAGTGAATAACATATAGTGTGTAAGAGAGAACACTGTGGGTATGGACATATGTTGTGTATGGAGGATGACAGTGAAAAAGATATAGTGTGTAAGAGAGAACACTGTGGGTATGGACATATGTTGTGTATGGGGGAAGACAGTGAATCAGATATAGTGTGTAAGAGTGAACACTGTGGGTATGGATATATGTTGTTTTTGTGGGATGACAGTGAATCAGATATAGTATGTAAGAGAGAACACTGTGGGTATGGACATATGTTGTGTATGGGGGAAGACAGTGAATCAGATATAGTGTGTAAGAGAGAACACTGTGGGTATGGACATATGTTGTGTATGGGGGATGACAGTGAATCAGATATAGTGTGTAAGAGAGAACACTGTGGGTATGGACATATGTTGTGTATGGGGGATGACAGTAAATCAGATATAGAGTGTAAGAGAGAACACTGTGGGTATGGACATATGTTGTGTATGGGGGATGACAGTGAATAAGATATAGTGTGTAAGAGAGAACACTGTGGGTATGGACATATGTTGTGTATGGGGGATGACAGTGAATCAGATATAGTGTGTAAGAGAGAACACTGTGGGTATGGACATATGTTGTGTATGGGGGATGACAGTAAATCAGATATAGAGTGTAAGAGAGAACACTGTGGGTATGGACATATGTTGTGTATGGGGGATGACAGTGAATAAGATATAGTGTGTAAGAGAGAACACTGTGGGTATGGACATATGTTGTGTATGGGGGATGACAGTGAATCAGATATAGTGTGTAAGAGAGAACACTGTGGGTATGGACATATGTTGTGTATGGGGGAAGACAGTGAATCAGATATAGAGTGTAAGAGAGAACACTGTGGGTATGGACATATGTTGTGTATGGGGGATGACAGTGAATCAGATATAGTGTGTAAGAGAGAACACTGTGGGTATGGACATATGTTGTGTATGGGGGATGACAGTGAATCAGATATAGCGTGTAAGAGAGAACACTGTGGGTATGGACATATGTTGTGTATGGGGGATGACAGTGAATCAGATATAGCATGTAAGAGAGAACACTGTGGGTATGGACATATGTTGTGTATGGGGGAAGACAGTGAATCAGATATAGTGTGTAAGAGAGAACACTGTGGGTATGGACATATGTTGTGTATGGGGGAAGACAGTGAATCTGATATAGAGTGTAAGAGAGAACACTGTGGGTATGGACATATGTTGTGTATGGGGGATGACAGTGAATCAGATACAGTGTGTAAGAGAGAACACTGTGGGTATGGACATATGTTGTGTATGGGGGATGACAGTGATTCAGAAATAGTGTGTAAGAGAGAACACTGTGGGTATGGACATATGTTGTGTATGGGGGATGACAGTGAATAAGATATAGTGTGTAAGAGAGAACACTGTTGGTATGGACATATGTTGTGTATTGGGGATGACAGTAAATCAGATATAGAGTGTAAGAGAGAACACTGTGTGTATGGACATATGTTGTGTATGGGGGATGACAGTGAAAAAGATATAGTGTGTAAGAGAGAACACTGTGGGTATGGACATATGTTGTGTATGGGGGATGACAGTGAAAAAGATATAGTGTGTAAGAGAGAACACTGTGGGTATGGACATATGTTGTGTATGGGGGAAGACAGTGAATCAGATATAGTGTGTAAGAGTGAACACTGTGGGTATGGATATATGTTGTTTTTGTGGGATGACAGTGAATCAGATATAGTGTGTAAGAGAGAACACTGTGGGTATGGACATATGTTGTGTATGGGGGATGACAGTAAATCAGATATAGAGTGTAAGAGAGAACACTGTGGGTATGGACATATGTTGTGTATGGGGGATGACAGTGAATAACATATAGTGTGTAAGAGAGAACACTGTGGGTATGGACATATGTTGTGTATGGGGGATGACAGTGAATCAGATATAGTGTGTAAGAGAGAACACTGTGGGTATGGACATATGTTGTGTATGGGGGATGACAGTAAATCAGATATAGAGTGTAAGAGAGAACACTGTGGGTATGGACATATGTTGTGTATGGGGGATGACAGTGAATAAGATATAGTGTGTAAGAGAGAACACTGTGGGTATGGACATATGTTGTGTATGGGGGATGACAGTGAATCAGATATAGTGTGTAAGAGAGAACACTGTGGGTATGGACATATGTTGTGTATGGGGGAAGACAGTGAATCAGATATAGAGTGTAAGAGAGAACACTGTGGGTATGGACATATGTTGTGTATGGGGGATGACAGTGAATCAGATATAGTGTGTAAGAGAGAACACTGTGGGTATGGACATATGTTGTGTATGGGGGATGACAGTGAATCAGATATAGCGTGTAAGAGAGAACACTGTGGGTATGGACATATGTTGTGTATGGGGGATGACAGTGAATCAGATATAGCATGTAAGAGAGAACACTGTGGGTATGGACATATGTTGTGTATGGGGGAAGACAGTGAATCAGATATAGTGTGTAAGAGAGAACACTGTGGGTATGGACATATGTTGTGTATGGGGGAAGACAGTGAATCTGATATAGAGTGTAAGAGAGAACACTGTGGGTATGGACATATGTTGTGTATGGGGGATGACAGTGAATCAGATACAGTGTGTAAGAGAGAACACTGTGGGTATGGACATATGTTGTGTATGGGGGATGACAGTGATTCAGAAATAGTGTGTAAGAGAGAACACTGTGGGTATGGACATATGTTGTGTATGGGGGATGACAGTGAATAAGATATAGTGTGTAAGAGAGAACACTGTTGGTATGGACATATGTTGTGTATTGGGGATGACAGTGAATCAGATATAGAGTGTAAGAGAGAACACTGTGTGTATGGACATATGTTGTGTATGGGGGATGACAGTGAAAAAGATATAGTGTGTAAGAGAGAACACTGTGGGTATGGACATATGTTGTGTATGGGGGATGACAGTGAAAAAGATATAGTGTGTAAGAGAGAACACTGTGGGTATGGACATATGTTGTGTATGGGGGATGACAGTGAATCAGATATAGTATGTAAGAGAGAACACTGTGGGTATGGACATATGTTGTGTATGGAGGAAGACAGTGAATCAGATATAGTGTGTAAGAGAGAACACTGTGGGTATGGACATATGTTGTATATGGGGGATGACAGTGAATCAGATATAGTGTGTAAGAGAGAACACTGTGGGTATGGACATATGTTGTGTATGGGGGATGACAGTGAATAACATATAGTGTGTAAGAGAGAACACTGTGGGTATGGACATATGTTGTGTATGGGGGATGACAGTGAATCAGATATAGTGTGTAAGAGAGAACACTGTGGGTATGGACATATGTTGTGTATGGGGGATGACAGTAAATCAGCTATAGAGTGTAAGAGAGAACACTGTGGGTATGGACATATGTTGTGTATGGGGGATGACAGTGAATAAGATATAGTGTGTAAGAGAGAACACTGTGGGTATGGACATATGTTGTGTATGGGGGATGACAGTGAATCAGATACAGTGTGTAAGAGAGAACACTGTGGGTATGGGCATATGTTGTGTATGGGAGATGACAGTAAATCAGATATAGTGTGTAAGAGAGAACACTGTGGGTATGGACATATGTTGTGTATGGGGGATGACAGTGAAAAAGATATAGTGTGTAAGAGAGAACACTGTGGGTATGGACATATGTTGTGTATGGGGGAAGACAGTGAATCAGATATAGTGTGTAAGAGTGAACACTGTGGGTATGGATATATGTTGTGTATGGGGGATGACAGTGAATCAGATATAGTATGTAAGAGAGAAAACTGTGGGTATGGACATATGTTGTGTATGGGGGAAGACAGTGAATCAGATATAGTGTGTAAGAGAGAACACTGTGGGTATGGACATATGTTGTGTATGGGGGATGACAGTGAATCAGATATAGTGTGTAAGAGAGAACACTGTGGGTATGGACATATGTTGTGTATGGGGGATGACAGTAAATCAGATATAGTGTGTAAGAGAGAACACTGTGGGTATGGACATATGTTGTGTATGGGGGATGACAGTGAATAACATATAGTGTGTAAGAGAGAACACTGTGGGTATGGACATATGTTGTGTATGGGGGATGACAGTGAATCAGATATAGTGTGTAAGAGAGAACACTGTGGGTATGGACATATGTTGTGTATGGGGCATGACAGTGAATCAGATATAGTGTGTAAGAGAGAACACTGTGGGTATGGACACATGTTGTGTATGGGGGATGACAGTGAATCAGATATAGTGTGTAAGAGAGAACACTGTGGGTATGGACATATGTTGTGTATGGGGGAAGACAGTGAATCAGATATTGTGTGTAAGAGAGAACACTGTGGGTATGGACATATGATGTGTATGGGGGATGACAGTGAATCAGATATAGTGTGTAAGAGAGAACACTGTGGGTATGGACATATGTTGTGTATGGGGGATGACAGTGAATCAGATATAGAATGTAAGAGAGAACACGGTGGGTATGGACATATGTTGTATATGGGGCATGACAGTAAATCAGATATAGAATGTAAGAGAGAACACTGTGGGTATGGAGATATGTTGTGTATGGGGGATGACAGTGAATCAGTTATAGAGTGTAAGAGAGAACACTGTGGGTATGGACATATGTTATGTATGGTGGATGACAGTAAATCAGATATAGTGTGTAAGAGAGAAAACTGTAGGTATGGACATATGTTGTGTATGGTGGATGACAGTGAATCAGATATAGTGTGTAAGAGAGAACACTGTGTGTATGGACATATGTTGTGTATGGGGGATGACAGTGAAAAAGATATAGTGTGTAAGAGAGAACACTGTGGGTATGGACATATGTTGTGTATGGGGGATGACAGTGAAAAAGATATAGTGTGTAAGAGAGAACACTGTGGGTATGGACATATGTTGTGTATGGGGGAAGACAGTGAATCAGATATAGTGTGTAAGAGTGAACACTGTGGGTATGGATATATGTTGTGTATGGGGGATGACAGTGAATCAGATATAGTATGTAAGAGAGAACACTGTGGGTATGGACATATGTTGTGTATGGAGGAAGACAGTGAATCAGATATAGTGTGTAAGAGAGAACACTGTGGGTATGGACATATGTTGTGTATGGGGGATGACAGTGAATCAGATATAGTGTGTAAGAGAGAACACTGTGGGTATGGACATATGTTGTGTATGGGGGATGACAGTAAATCAGATATAGAGTGTAAGAGAGAACACTGTGGGTATGGACATATGTTGTGTATGGGGGATGACAGTGAATAACATATAGTGTGTAAGAGAGAACACTGTGGGTATGGACATATGTTGTGTATGGGGGATGACAGTGAATCAGATATAGTGTGTAAGAGAGAACACTGTGGGTATGGACATATGTTGTGTATGGGGGATGACAGTAAATCAGATATAGAGTGTAAGAGAGAACACTGTGGGTATGGACATATGTTGTGTATGGGGGATGACAGTGAATAAGATATAGTGTGTAAGAGAGAACACTGTGGGTATGGACATATGTTGTGTATGGGGGATGACAGTGAATCAGATATAGTGTGTAAGAGAGAACACAGTGGGTATGGACATATGTTGTGTATGGGGGATGACAGTGAATCAGATATAGTGTGTAAGAGAGAACACTGTGGGTATGGACATATGTTGTGTATGGTGGATGACAGTGACTCAGATATAGTGTGTAAGAGAGAACACTGTGGGTATGGACATATGTTGTGTATGGGGGAAGACAGTGAATCAGATATAGAGTGTAAGAGAGAACACTGTGGGTATGGACATATGTTGTGTATGGGGGATGACAGTGAATCAGATATAGTGTGTAAGAGAGAACACTGTGGGTATGGACATATGTTGTGTATGGGGGATGACAGTGAATCAGATATAGTGTGTAAGAGAGAACACTGTGGGTATGGACATATGTTGTGTATGGGGGAAGACAGTGAATCTGATATAGAGTGTAAGAGAGAACACTGTGGGTATGGACATATGTTGTGTATGGGGGATGACAGTGAATCAGATATAGAGTGTAAGAGAGAACACTGTGGGTATGGACATATGTTGTGTATGGGGGATGACAGTGAATCAGATACAGTGTGTAAGAGAGAAGACTGTGGGTATGGACATATGTTGTGTATGGGGGATGACAGTGAATCAGAAATAGTGTGTAAGAGAGAACACTGTGGGTATGGACATATGTTGTATATGGGGGATGACAGTGAATAAGATATAGTGTGTAAGAGAGAACACTGTTGGTATGGACATATGTTGTGTATTGGGGATGACAGTAAATCAGATATAGAGTGTAAGAGAGAACACTGTGTGTATGGACATATGTTGTGTATGGGGGATGACAGTGAAAAAGATATAGTGTGTAAGAGAGAACACTGTGGGTATGGACATATGTTGTGTATGGGGGATGACAGTGAAAAAGATATAGTGTGTAAGAGAGAACACTGTGGGTATGGACATATGTTGTGTATGGGGGAAGACAGTGAATCAGATATAGTGTGTAAGAGTGAACACTGTGGGTATGGATATATGTTGTGTATGGGGGATGACAGTGAATCAGATATAGTATGTAAGAGAGAACACTGTGGGTATGGACATATGTTGTGTATGGAGGAAGACAGTGAATCAGATATAGTGTGTAGGAGAGAACACTGTGGGTATGGACATATGTTGTGTATGGGGGATGACAGTGAATCAGATATAGTGTGTAAGAGAGAACACTGTGGGTATGGACATATGTTGTGTATGGGGGATTACAGTAAATCAGATATAGTGTGTAAGAGAGAACACTGTGGGTATGGACATATGTTGTGTATGGGGGATGACAGTGAAAAAGATATAGTGTGTAAGAGAGAACACTGTGGGTATGGACATATGTTGTGTATGGGGGATGACAGTGAATCAGATATTGTGTGTAAGAGAGAATACTGTGGGTATGGACATATGTTGTGTATGGGGGATGACAGTAAATCAGATATAGAGTGTAAGAGAGAACACTGTGCGTATGGACATATGTTGTGTATGGGGATGACAGTGAATAAGATATAGTGTGTAAGAGAGAACACTGTGGGGATGGACATATGTTGTGTATGGGGGATGACAGTGAATCAGATATAGTGTGTAAGAGAGAACACTGTGGGTATGGACATATGTTGTGTATGGGGGATGACAGTGAATCAGATATAGTATGTAAGAGAGAACACTGTGGGTTTGGACATATGTTGTGTATGGGGGATGACAGTGAATCAGATATAGTGTGTAAGAGAGAAAACTGTGGGTATGGACATATGTTGTGTATGGGGGATGACAGTAAATCAGATATAGAGTGTAAGAGAGAACACTGTGTGTATGGACATATGTTGTGTATGGGGGAAGACAGTGAATCAGATATAGTGTGTAAGAGTGAACACTGTTGGTATGGACATATGTTGTGTATGGGGGAAGACAGTGAATCATATATAGAGTGTAAGAGAGAACACTGTGGGTATGGACATATGTTGTGTATGTGGGATGACAGTGAATCAGATATAGAGTGTAAGAGAGAACACTGTGGGTATGGACATATGTTGTGTATGGGGGATGACAGTGAATCAGATATTGTGTGTAAGAGAGAACACTGTGGGTATGGACATATGTTGTGTATGGGGCATGACAGTGAATCAGATATAGTATGTAAGAGAGAACACTGTGGCTATGGACATATGTTGTGTATGGGGGATGACAGTAAATCAGATATAGAGTGTAAGAGAGAACACTGTGTGTATGGACATATGTTGTGTATGGGGGATGACAGTGAAAAAGATATAGTGTGTAAGAGAGAACACTGTGGGTATGGACATATGTTGTGTATGGGGGATGACAGTGAAAAAGATATAGTGTGTAAGAGAGAATACTGTGGGTATGGACATATGTTGTGTATGGGGGAAGACAGTGAATCAGATATAGTGTGTAAGAGTGAACACTGTGGGTATGGATATATGTTGTGTATGGGGGATGACAGTGAATCAGATATAGTATGTAAGAGAGAACACTGTGGGTATGGATATATGTTGTGTATGGGGGATGACAGTAAATCAGATATAGAGTGTAAGAGAGAACACTGTGGGTATGGACATATGTTGTGTATGGGGGATGACAGTGAATAACATATAGTGTGTAAGAGTGAACACTGTGGGTATGGACATATGTTGTGTATGGGGGATGACAGTGAATAACATATAGTGTGTAAGAGAGAACACTGTGGGTATGGACATATGTTGTGTATGGGGGATGACAGTGAATAACATATAGTGTGTAAGAGTGAACACTGTGGGTATGGATAAATGTTGTGTATGGGGGATGACAGTGAATCAGATATAGTATGTAAGAGAGAACACTGTGGGTATGGACATATATTGTGTATGGAGGAAGATAGTGAATCAGATATAGTGTGTAAGAGAGAACACTGTGGGTATGGACATATGTTGTATATGGGGGATGACAGTGAATCAGATATAGTGTGTAAGAGAGAACACTGTGGGTATGGACATATGTTGTGTATGGGGGATGACAATAAATCAGATATAGAGTGTAAGAGAGAACACTGTGGGTATGGACATATGTTGTGTATGGGGGATGACATTGAATAACATATAGTGTGTAAGAGAGAACACTGTGGGTATGGACATATGTTGTGTATGGGGGATGACAGTGAATCAGATATAGTGTGTAAGAGAGAACACTGTGGGTATGGACATATGTTGTGTATGGGGGATGACAGTAAATCAGATATAGTGTGTAAGAGAGAACACTGTGGGTATGGACATATGTTGTGTATGGGGGATGACAGTGAAAAAGATATAGTGTGTAAGAGAGAACACTGTGGGTATGGACATATGTTGTGTATGGGGGAAGACAGTGAATCAGATATAGTGTGTAAGAGTGAACACTGTGGGTATGGATATATGTTGTGTATGGGGGATGACAGTGAATCAGATATAGTATGTAAGAGAGAAAACTGTGGGTATGGACATATGTTGTGTATGGGGGAAGACAGTGAATCAGATATAGTGTGTAAGAGAGAACACTGTGGGTATGTACATATGTTGTGTATGGGGGATGACAGTGAATCAGATATAGTGTGTAAGAGAGAACACTGTGGGTATGGACATATGTTGTGTATGGGGGATGACAGTAAATCAGATATAGAGTGTAAGAGAGAACACTGTGGGTATGGACATATGTTGTGTATGGGGGATGACAGTGAATAACATATAGTGTGTAAGAGAGAACACTGTGGGTATGGACATATGTTGTGTATGGGGGATGACAGTGAATCAGATATAGTGTGTAAGAGAGAACACTGTGGGTATGGACATATGTTGTGTATGGGGGATGACAGTAAATCAGATATAGAGTGTAAGAGAGAACACTGTGGGTATGGACATATGTTGTGTATGGGGGATGACAGTGAATAAGATATAGTGTGTAAGAGAGAACACTGTGGGTATGGACATATGTTGTGTATGGGGGATGACAGTGAATCAGATATAGTGTGTAAGAGAGAACACAGTGGGTATGGACATATGTTGTGTATGGGGGATGACAGTGAATCAGATATAGTGTGTAAGAGAGAACACTGTGGGTATGGACATATGTTGTGTATGGGGGATGACAGTGAATCAGATATAGTGTGTAAGAGAGAACACTGTGGGTATGGACATATGTTGTGTATGGGGGAAGACAGTGAATGAGATATAGAGTGTAAGAGAGAACACTGTGGGTATGGACATATGTTGTGTATGGGGGATGACAGTGAATCAGATATAGTGTGTAAGAGAGAACACTGTGGGTATGGACATATGTTGTGTATGGGGGATGACAGTGAATCTGATATAGAGTGTAAGAGAGAACACTGTGGGTATGGACATATGTTGTGTATGGGGGATGACAGTGAATCAGATATAGAGTGTAAGAGAGAACACTGTGGGTATGGACATATGTTGTGTATGGGGGATGACAGTGAATCAGATATTGTGTGTAAGAGAGAATACTGTGGGTATGGACATATGTTGTGTATGGGGGATGAAGGTAAATCAGATATAGAGTGTAAGAGAGAACACTGTGCGTATGGACATATGTTGTGTATGGGGATGACAGTGAATAAGATATAGTGTGTAAGAGAGAACACTGTGGGGATGGACATATGTTGTGTATGGGGGATGACAGTGAATCAGATATAGTGTGTAAGAGAGAACACTGTGGGTATGGACATATGTTGTGTATGGGGGATGACAGTGAATCAGATATAGTATGTAAGAGAGAACACTGTGGGTTTGGACATATGTTGTGTATGGGGGATGACAGTGAATCAGATATAGTGTGTAAGAGAGAAAACTGTGGGTATGGACATATGTTGTGTATGGGGGATGACAGTGAATAAGATATAGTGTGTAAGAGAGAACACTGTTGGTATGGACATATGTTGTGTATTGGGGATGACAGTAAATCAGATATAGAGTGTAAGAGAGAACACCGTGTGTATGGACATATGTTGTGTATGGGGGATGACAGTGAAAAAGATATAGTGTGTAAGAGAGAACACTGTGGGTATGGACATATGTTGTGTATGGGGGAAGACAGTGAATCAGATATAGTGTGTAAGAGTGAACACTGTGGGTATGGATATATGTTGTGTATGGGGGATGACAGTGAATCAGATATAGTATGTAAGAGAGAACACTGTGGGTATGGACATATGTTGTGTATGGAGGAAGACAGTGAATCAGATATAGTGTGTAAGAGAGAACACTGTGGGTATGGACATATGTTGTGTATGGGGGATGACAGTGAATCAGATATAGTGTGTAAGAGAGAACACTGTGGGTATGGACATATGTTGTGTATGGGGAATGACAGTAAATCAGATATAGAGTGTAAGAGAGAAAACTGTGGGTATGTACATATGTTGTGTATGGGGGATGACAGTGTATAACATATAGTGTGTAAGAGAGAACACTGTGGGTATGGACATATGTTGTGTATGGGGGATGACAGTGAATCAGATATAGTGTGTAAGAGAGAACACTGTGGGTATGGACATATGTTGTGTATGGGGGATGACAGTAAATCAGATATAGAGTGTAAGAGAGAACACTGTGGGTATGGACATATGTTGTGTATGGGGGATGACAGTGAATAAGATATAGTGTGTAAGAGAGAACACTGTGGGTATGGACATATGTTGTGTATGGGGGATGACAGTGAATCAGATATAGTGTGTAAGAGAGAACACAGTGGGTATGGACATATGTTGTGTATGGGGGATGACAGTGAATCAGATATAGTGTGTAAGAGAGAACACTGTGGGTATGGACATATGTTGTGTATGGTGGATGACAGTGACTCAGATATAGTGTGTAAGAGAGAACACTGTGGGTATGGACATATGTTGTGTATGGGGGAAGACAGTGAATCAGATATAGAGTGTAAGAGAGAACACTGTGGGTATGGACATATGTTGTGTATGGGGGATGACAGTGAATCAGATATAGTGTGTAAGAGAGAACACTGTGGGTATGGACATATGTTGTGTATGGGGGATGACAGTGAATCAGATATAGTGTGTAAGAGAGAACACTGTGGGTATGGACATATGTTGTGTATGGAGGATGACAGTGAATCAGAAATAGTGTGTAAGAGAGAACACTGTGGGTATGGACATATGTTGTGTATGGGGGATGACAGTGAATAAGATATAGTGTGTAAGAGAGAACACTGTTGGTATGGACATATGTTGTGTATTGGGGATGACAGTAAATCAGATATAGAGTGTAAGAGAGAACACTGTGTGTATGGACATATGTTGTGTATGGGGGATGACAGTGAAAAAGATATAGTGTGTAAGAGAGAACACTGTGGGTATGGACATATGTTGTTTATGGGGGATGACAGTGAAAAAGATATAGTGTGTAAGAGAGAACACTGTGGGTATGGACATATGTTGTGTATGGGGGAAGACAGTGAATCAGATATAGTGTGTAAGAGTGAACACTGTGGGTATGGATATATGTTGTGTATGGGGGATGACAGTGAATCAGATATAGTATGTAAGAGAGAACACTGTGGGTATGGACATATGTTGTGTATGGAGGAAGACAGTGAATCAGATATAGTGTGTAAGAGAGAACACTGTGGGTATGGACATATGTTGTGTATGGGGGATGACAGTGAATCAGATATAGTGTGTAAGAGAGAACACTGTGGGTATGGACATATTTTGTGTATGGGGGATGACAGTAAATCAGATATAGAGTGTAAGAGAGAACACTGTGGGTATGGACATATGTTGTGTATGGGGGATGACAGTGAATAACATATAGTGTGTAAGAGAGAACACTGTGGGTATGGACATATGTTGTGTATGGGGGATGACAGTGAATCAGATATAGAGTGTAAGAGAGAACACTGTGGGTATGGACATATGTTGTGTATGGGGGAAGACAGTGAATCAGATATAGTGTGTAAGAGTGAACACTGTCGGTATGGACATATGTTGTGTATGGGGGAAGACAGTGAATCATATATAGAGTGTAAGAGAGAACACTGTGGGTATGGACATATGTTGTGTATGGGGGATGACAGTGAATCAGATATAGAGTGTAAGAGAGAACACTGTGGGTATGGACATATGTTGTGTATGGGGGATGACAGTGAATCAGATATAGTGTGTAAGAGAGAACACTGTGGGTATGGACATATGTTGTGTATGGGGGAAGACAGTGAATGAGATATAGAGTGTAAGAGAGAACACTGTGGGTATGGACATATGTTGTGTATGGGGGATGACAGTGAATCAGATATAGTGTGTAAGAGAGAACACTGTGGGTATGGACATATGTTGTGTATGGGGGATGACAGTGAATCTGATATAGAGTGTAAGAGAGAACACTGTGGGTATGGACATATGTTGTGTATGGGGGATGACAGTGAATCAGATATAGAGTGTAAGAGAGAACACTGTGGGTATGGACATATGTTGTGTATGGGGGATGACAGTGAATCAGATATTGTGTGTAAGAGAGAATACTGTGGGTATGGACATATGTTGTGTATGGGGGATGAAGGTAAATCAGATATAGAGTGTAAGAGAGAACACTGTGCGTATGGACATATGTTGTGTATGGGGATGACAGTGAATAAGATATAGTGTGTAAGAGAGAACACTGTGGGGATGGACATATGTTGTGTATGGGGGATGACAGTGAATCAGATATAGTGTGTAAGAGAGAACACTGTGGGTATGGACATATGTTGTGTATGGGGGATGACAGTGAATCAGATATAGTATGTAAGAGAGAACACTGTGGGTTTGGACATATGTTGTGTATGGGGGATGACAGTGAATCAGATATAGTGTGTAAGAGAGAAAACTGTGGGTATGGACATATGTTGTGTATGGGGGATGACAGTGAATAAGATATAGTGTGTAAGAGAGAACACTGTTGGTATGGACATATGTTGTGTATTGGGGATGACAGTAAATCAGATATAGAGTGTAAGAGAGAACACCGTGTGTATGGACATATGTTGTGTATGGGGGATGACAGTGAAAAAGATATAGTGTGTAAGAGAGAACACTGTGGGTATGGACATATGTTGTGTATGGGGGAAGACAGTGAATCAGATATAGTGTGTAAGAGTGAACACTGTGGGTATGGATATATGTTGTGTATGGGGGATGACAGTGAATCAGATATAGTATGTAAGAGAGAACACTGTGGGTATGGACATATGTTGTGTATGGAGGAAGACAGTGAATCAGATATAGTGTGTAAGAGAGAACACTGTGGGTATGGACATATGTTGTGTATGGGGGATGACAGTGAATCAGATATAGTGTGTAAGAGAGAACACTGTGGGTATGGACATATGTTGTGTATGGGGGATGACAGTAAATCAGATATAGAGTGTAAGAGAGAACACTGTGGGTATGTACATATGTTGTGTATGGGGGATGACAGTGTATAACATATAGTGTGTAAGAGAGAACACTGTGGGTATGGACATATGTTGTGTATGGGGGATGACAGTGAATCAGATATAGTGTGTAAGAGAGAACACTGTGGGTATGGACATATGTTGTGTATGGGGGATGACAGTAAATCAGATATAGAGTGTAAGAGAGAACACTGTGGGTATGGACATATGTTGTGTATGGGGGATGACAGTGAATAAGATATAGTGTGTAAGAGAGAACACTGTGGGTATGGACATATGTTGTGTATGGGGGATGACAGTGAATCAGATATAGTGTGTAAGAGAGAACACAGTGGGTATGGACATATGTTGTGTATGGGGGATGACAGTGAATCAGATATAGTGTGTAAGAGAGAACACTGTGGGTATGGACATATGTTGTGTATGGTGGATGACAGTGACTCAGATATAGTGTGTAAGAGAGAACACTGTGGGTATGGACATATGTTGTGTATGGGGGAAGACAGTGAATCAGATATAGAGTGTAAGAGAGAACACTGTGGGTATGGACATATGTTGTGTATGGGGGATGACAGTGAATCAGATATAGTGTGTAAGAGAGAACACTGTGGGTATGGACATATGTTGTGTATGGGGGAAGACAGTGAATCTGATATAGAGTGTAAGAGAGAACACTGTGGGTATGGACATATGTTGTGTATGGGGGATGACAGTGAATCAGATATAGAGTGTAAGAGAGAACACTGTGGGTATGGACATATGTTGTGTATGGGGGATGACAGTGAATCAGATACAGTGTGTAAGAGAGAACACTGTGGGTATGGACATATGTTGTGTATGGAGGATGACAGTGAATCAGAAATAGTGTGTAAGAGAGAACACTGTGGGTATGGACATATGTTGTGTATGGGGGATGACAGTGAATAAGATATAGTGTGTAAGAGAGAACACTGTTGGTATGGACATATGTTGTGTATTGGGGATGACAGTAAATCAGATATAGAGTGTAAGAGAGAACACTGTGTGTATGGACATATGTTGTGTATGGGGGATGACAGTGAAAAAGATATAGTGTGTAAGAGAGAACACTGTGGGTATGGACATATGTTGTTTATGGGGGATGACAGTGAAAAAGATATAGTGTGTAAGAGAGAACACTGTGGGTATGGACATATGTTGTGTATGGGGGAAGACAGTGAATCAGATATAGTGTGTAAGAGTGAACACTGTGGGTATGGATATATGTTGTGTATGGGGGATGACAGTGAATCAGATATAGTATGTAAGAGAGAACACTGTGGGTATGGACATATGTTGTGTATGGAGGAAGACAGTGAATCAGATATAGTGTGTAAGAGAGAACACTGTGGGTATGGACATATGTTGTGTATGGGGGATGACAGTGAATCAGATATAGTGTGTAAGAGAGAACACTGTGGGTATGGACATATGTTGTGTATGGGGGATGACAGTAAATCAGATATAGAGTGTAAGAGAGAACACTGTGGGTATGGACATATGTTGTGTATGGGGGATGACAGTGAATAACATATAGTGTGTAAGAGAGAACACTGTGGGTATGGACATATGTTGTGTATGGGGGATGACAGTGAATCAGATATAGAGTGTAAGAGAGAACACTGTGGGTATGGACATATGTTGTGTATGGGGGAAGACAGTGAATCAGATATAGTGTGTAAGAGTGAACACTGTCGGTATGGACATATGTTGTGTATGGGGGAAGACAGTGAATCATATATAGAGTGTAAGAGAGAACACTGTGGGTATGGACATATGTTGTGTATGGGGGATGACAGTGAATCAGATATAGAGTGTAAGAGAGAACACTGTGGGTATGGACATATGTTGTGTATGGGGGATGACAGTGAATCAGATATTGTGTGTAAGAGAGAACACTGTGGGTATGGACATATGTTGTGTATGGGGCATGACAGTGAATCAGATATAGTATGTAAGAGAGAACACTGTGGCTATGGACATATGTTGTGTATGGGGGATGACAGTAAATCAGATATAGAGTGTAAGAGAGAACACTGTGGGTATGGACATATGTTGTGTATGGGGGATGACAGTGAATCAGATATTGTGTGTAAGAGAGAACACTGTGGGTATGGACATATGTTGTGTATGGGGGATGACAGTGAATCAGATATAGTATGTACGAGAGAACACTGTGGGTATGGACATATGTTGTGTATAGGGGATGACAGTGAATCAGAAATAGTGTGTAAGAGAGAACACTGTGGGTATGGACATATGTTGTGTATGGGGGATGACAGTGAATCAGATATAGTGTGTAAGAGTGAACACTGTTGGTATGGACATATGTTGTGTATTGGGGATGACAGTAAATCAGATATAGAGTGTAAGAGAGAACACTGTGTGTATGGACATATGTTGTGTATGGGGGATGACAGTGAAAAAGATATAGTGTGTAAGAGAGAACACTGTGGGTATGGACATATGTTGTGTATGGGGGATGACAGTGAAAAAGATATAGTGTGTAAGAGAGAATACTGTGGGTATGGACATATGTTGTGTATGGGGGAAGACATTGAATCAGATATAGTGTGTAAGAGTGAACACTGTGGGTATGGATATATGTTGTGTATGGGGGATGACAGTGAATCAGATATAGTATGTAAGAGAGAACACTGTGGGTATGGACATATGTTGTGTATGGAGGAAGACAGTGAATCAGATATAGTGTGTAAGAGAGAACACTGTGGGTATGGACATATGCTGTGTATGGGGGATGACAGTGAATCAGATATAGTGTGTAAGAGAGAACACTGTGGGTATGGACATATGTTGTGTATGGGGGAAGACAGTGAATCTGATATAGAGTGTAAGAGAGAACACTGTGGGTATGGACATATGTTGTGTATGGGGGATGACAGTGAATCAGATATAGAGTGTAAGAGAGAACACTGTGGGTATGGACATATGTTGTGTATGGGGGATGACAGTGAATCAGATACAGTATGTAAGAGAGAACACTGTGGGTATGGACATGTGTTGTGTATGGAGGATGACAGTGAATCAGAAATAGTGTGTAAGAGAGAACACTGTGGGTATGGACATATGTTGTGTATGGGGGATGACAGTGAATAAGATATAGTGTGTAAGAGAGAACACTGTTGGTATGGACATCTGTTGTGTATTGGGGATGACAGTAAATCAGATATAGAGTGTAAGAGAGAACACTGTGTGTATGGACATATGTTGTGTATGGGGGATGACAGTGAAAAAGATATAGTGTGAAAGAGAGAACACTGTGGGTATGGACATATGTTGTTTATGGGGGATGACAGTGAAAAAGATATAGTGTGTAAGAGAGAACACTGTGGGTATGGACATATGTTGTGTATGGGGGATGACAGTGAATCAGATATAGTATGTAAGAGAGAACACTGTGGGTATGGACATATGTTGTGTATGGAGGAAGACAGTGAATCAGATATAGTGTGTAAGAGAGAACACTGTGGGTATGGACATATGTTGTGTATGGGGGATGACAGTGAATCAGATATAGTGTGTAAGAGAGAACACTGTGGGTATGGACATATGTTGTGTATGGGGGATGACAGTAAATCAGATATAGAGTGTAAGAGAGAACACTGTGGGTATGGACATATGTTGTGTATGGGGGATGACAGTGAATAACATATAGTGTGTAAGAGAGAACACTGTGGGTATGGACATATGTTGTGTATGGGGGATGACAGTGAATCAGATATAGAGTGTAAGAGAGAACACTGTGGGTATGGACATATGTTGTGTATGGGGGAAGACAGTGAATCAGATATAGTGTGTAAGAGTGAACACTGTCGGTATGGACATATGTTGTGTATGGGGGAAGACAGTGAATCATATATAGAGTGTAAGAGAGAACACTGTGGGTATGGACATATGTTGTGTATGGGGGATGACAGTGAATCAGATATAGAGTGTAAGAGAGAACACTGTGGGTATGGACATATGTTGTGTATGGGGGATGACAGTGAATCAGATATTGTGTGTAAGAGAGAACACTGTGGGTATGGACATATGTTGTGTATGGGGCATGACAGTGAATCAGATATAGTATGTAAGAGAGAACACTGTGGCTATGGACATATGTTGTGTATGGGGGATGACAGTAAATCAGATATAGAGTGTAAGAGAGAACACTGTGGGTATGGACATATGTTGTGTATGGGGGATGACAGTGAATCAGATATTGTGTGTAAGAGAGAACACTGTGGGTATGGACATATGTTGTGTATGGGGGATGACAGTGAATCAGATATAGTATGTACGAGAGAACACTGTGGGTATGGACATATGTTGTGTATGGGGGATGACAGTGAATCAGAAATAGTGTGTAAGAGAGAACACTGTGGGTATGGACATATGTTGTGTATGGGGGATGACAGTGAATCAGATATAGTGTGTAAGAGTGAACACTGTTGGTATGGACATATGTTGTGTATTGGGGATGACAGTAAATCAGATATAGAGTGTAAGAGAGAACACTGTGTGTATGGACATATGTTGTGTATGGGGGATGACAGTGAAAAAGATATAGTGTGTAAGAGAGAACACTGTGGGTATGGACATATGTTGTGTATGGGGGATGACAGTGAAAAAGATATAGTGTGTAAGAGAGAATACTGTGGGTATGGACATATGTTGTGTATGGGGGAAGACAGTGAATCAGATATAGTGTGTAAGAGTGAACACTGTGGGTATGGATATATGTTGTGTATGGGGGATGACAGTGAATCAGATATAGTATGTAAGAGAGAACACTGTGGGTATGGACATATGTTGTGTATGGAGGAAGACAGTGAATCAGATATAGTGTGTAAGAGAGAACACTGTGGGTATGGACATATGTTGTGTATGGGGGATGACAGTGAATCAGATATAGTGTGTAAGAGAGAACACTGTGGGTATGGACATATGTTGTGTATGGGGGATGACAGTAAATCAGATATAGAGAGTAAGAGAGAACCCTGTGGGTATGGACATATGTTGTGTATGGGGGATGACAGTGAATAACATATAGTGTGTAAGAGAGAACACTGTGGGTATGGACATATGTTGTGTATGGGTGATGACAGTGAATCAGATATAGTGTGTAAGAGAGAACACTGTGGGTATGGACATATGTTGTGTATGGGGGATGACAGTAAATCAGATATAGAGTGTAAGAGAGAACACTGTGGGTATGGACATATGTTGTGTATGGGGGATGACAGTGAATAAGATATAGTGTGTAAGAGAGAACACTGTGGGTATGGACATATGTTGTGTATGGGGGATGACAGTGAATCAGATATAGTGTGTAAGAGAGAACACAGTGGGTATGGACATATGTTGTGTATGGGGGATGACAGTGAATCAGATATAGTGTGTAAGAGAGAACACTGTGGGTATGGACATATGTTGTGTATGGGGGATGACAGTGAATCAGATATAGTGTGTAAGAGAGAACACTGTGGGTATGGACATATGTTGTGTATGGGGGAAGACAGTGAATCAGATATAGAGTGTAAGAGAGAACACTGTGGGTATGGACATATGTTGTGTATGGGGGATGACAGTGAATCAGATATAGTGTGTAAGAGAGAACACTGTGGGTATGGACATATGTTGTGTATGGGAGATGACAGTGAATCAGATATAGTGTGTAAGAGAGAACACTGTGGGTATGGACATATGTTGTGTATGGGGGAAGACAGTGAATCTGATATAGAGTGTAAGAGAGAACACTGTGGGTATGGACATATGTTGTGTATGGGGGATGACAGTGAATCAGATATAGAGTGTAAGAGAGAACACTGTGGGTATGGACATATGTTGTGTATGGGGGATGACAGTGAATCAGATACAGTGTGTAAGAGAGAACACTGTGGGTATGGACATATGTTGTGTATGGGGGATGACAGTAAATCAGATATAGTGTGTAAGAGAGAACACTGTGGGTATGGACATATGTTGTGTATGGGGGAAGACAGTGAATCTGATATAGAGTGTAAGAGAGAACACTGTGGGTATGGACATATGTTGTGTATGGGGGATGACAGTGAATCAGATATAGTGTGTAAGAGAGAACACTGTGGGTATGGACATATGTTGTGTATGGGAGATGACAGTGAATCAGATATAGTGTGTAAGAGAGAACACTGTGGGTATGGACATATGTTGTGTATGGGGGAAGACAGTGAATCTGATATAGAGTGTAAGAGAGAACACTGTGGGTATGGACATATGTTGTGTATGGGGGATGACAGTGAATCAGATATAGAGTATAAGAGAGAACACTGTGGGTATGGACATATGTTGTGTATGGGGGATGACAGTGAATCAGATACAGTGTGTAAGAGAGAACACTGTGGGTATGGACATATGTTGTGTATGGGGGATGACAGTAAATCAGATATAGAGTGTAAGAGAGAACACTGTGGGTATGGACATATGTTGTGTATGGGGGATGACAGTGAATAAGATATAGTGTGTAAGAGAGAACACAGTGGGTATGGACATATGTTGTGTATGGGGGATGACAGTGAATCAGATATAGTGTGTAAGAGAGAACACAGTGGGTATGGACATATGTTGTGTATGGGGGATGACAGTGAATCAGATATAGTGTGTAAGAGAGAACACTGTGGGTATGGACATATGTTGTGTATGGGAGATGACAGTGAATCAGATATAGTGTGTAAGAGAGAACACTGTGGGTATGGACATATGTTGTGTATGGGGGAAGACAGTGAATCTGATATAGAGTGTAAGAGAGAACACTGTGTGTATGGACATATGTTGTGTATGGGGGATGACAGTGAATCAGATATAGAGTGTAAGAGAGAACACTGTGGGTATGGACATATGTTGTGTATGGGGGATGACAGTGAATCAGATACAGTGTGTAAGAGAGAACACTGTGGGTATGGACATATGTTGTGTATGGGGGATGACAGTAAATCAGATATAGTGTGTAAGAGAGAACACTGTGGGTATGGACATATGTTGTGTATGGGGGAAGACAGTGAATCTGATATAGAGTGTAAGAGAGAACACTGTGGGTATGGACATATGTTGTGTATGGGGGATGACAGTGAATCAGATATAGTGTGTAAGAGAAAACACTGTGGGTATGGACATATGTTGTGTATGGGAGATGACAGTGAATCAGATATAGTGTGTAAGAGAGAACACTGTGGGTATGGACATATGTTGTGTATGGGGGAAGACAGTGAATCTGATATAGAGTGTAAGAGAGAACACTGTGGGTATGGACATATGTTGTGTATGGGGGAAGACAGTGAATCAGATATAGAGTGTAAGAGAGAACACTGTGGGTATGGACATATGTTGTGTATGGGGGATGACAGTGAATCAGATACAGTGTGTAAGAGAGAACACTGTGGGTATGGACATATGTTGTGTATGGGGGATGACAGTAAATCAGATATAGAGTGTAAGAGAGAACACTGTGGGTATGGACATATGTTGTGTATGGGGGATGACAGTGAATAAGATATAGTGTGTAAGAGAGAACACTGTGGGTATGGACATATGTTGTGTATGGGGGATGACAGTGAATCAGATATAGTGTGTAAGAGAGAACACAGTGGGTATGGACATATGTTGTGTATGGGGGATGACAGTGAATCAGATATAGTGTGTAAGAGAGAACACTGTGGGTATGGACATATGTTGTGTATGGGGGATGACAGTGAATCAGATATAGTGTGTAAGAGAGAACACTGTGGGTATGGACATATGTTGTGTATGGGGGATGACAGTAAATCAGATATAGAGTGTAAGAGAGAACCCTGTGGGTATGGACATATGTTGTGTATGGGGGATGACAGTGAATAACATATAGTGTGTAAGAGAGAACACTGTGGGTATGGACATATGTTGTGTATGGGTGATGACAGTGAATCAGATATAGTGTGTAAGAGAGAACACTGTGGGTATGGACATATGTTGTGTATGGGGGATGACAGTAAATCAGATATAGAGTGTAAGAGAGAACACTGTGGGTATGGACATATGTTGTGTATGGGGGATGACAGTGAATCAGATATAGTGTGTAAGAGAGAACACTGTGGGTATGGACATATGTTGTGTATGGGGGAAGACAGTGAATGAGATATAGAGTGTAAGAGAGAACACTGTGGGTATGGACATATGTTGTGTATGGGGGATGACAGTGAATCAGATATAGTGTGTAAGAGAGAACACTGTGGGTATGGACATATGTTGTGTATGGGGGATGACAGTGAATCTGATATAGAGTGTAAGAGAGAACACTGTGGGTATGGACATATGTTGTGTATGGGGGATGACAGTGAATCAGATATAGTGTGTAAGAGAGAACACTGTGGGTATGGACATATGTTGTGTATGGGAGATGACAGTGAATCAGATATAGTGTGTAAGAGAGAACACTGTGGGTATGGACATATGTTGTGTATGGGGGAAGACAGTGAATCTGATATAGAGTGTAAGAGAGAACACTGTGGGTATGGACATATGTTGTGTATGGGGGATGACAGTGAATCAGATATAGAGTGTAAGAGAGAACACTGTGGGTATGGACATATGTTGTGTATGGGGGATGACAGTGAATCAGATACAGTGTGTAAGAGAGAACACTGTGGGTATGGACATATGTTGTGTATTGGGGATGACAGTAAATCAGATATAGTGTGTAAGAGAGAACACTGTGGGTATGGACATATGTTGTGTATGGGGGAAGACAGTGAATCTGATATAGAGTGTAAGAGAGAACACTGTGGGTATGGACATATGTTGTGTATGGGGGATGACAGTGAATCAGATATAGTGTGTAAGAGGGAACACTGTGGGTATGGACATATGTTGTGTATGGGAGATGACAGTGAATCAGATATAGTGTGTAAGAGAGAACACTGTGGGTATGGACATATGTTGTGTATGGGGGAAGACAGTGAATCTGATATAGAGTGTAAGAGAGAACACTGTGGGTATGGACATATGTTGTGTATGGGGGATGACAGTGAATCAGATATAGAGTGTAAGAGAGAACACTGTGGGTATGGACATATGTTGTGTATGGGGGATGACAGTGAATCAGATACAGTGTGTAAGAGAGAACACTGTGGGTATGGACATATGTTGTGTATGGGGGATGACAGTAAATCAGATATAGAGTGTAAGAGAGAACACTGTGGGTATGGACATATGTTGTGTATGGGGGATGACAGTGAATAAGATATAGTGTGTAAGAGAGAACACTGTGGGTATGGACATATGTTGTGTATGGGGGATGACAGTGAATCAGATATAGTGTGTAAGAGAGAACACAGTGGGTATGGACATATGTTGTGTATGGGGGATGACAGTGAATCAGATATAGTGTGTAAGAGAGAACACTGTGGGTATGGACATATGTTGTGTATGGGAGATGACAGTGAATCAGATATAGTGTGTAAGAGAGAACACTGTGGGTATGGACATATGTTGTGTATGGGGGAAGACAGTGAATCTGATATAGAGTGTAAGAGGAACACTGTGGGTATGGACATATGTTGTGTATGGGGGATGACAGTGAATCAGATATAGAGTGTAAGAGAGAACACTGTGGGTATGGACATATGTTGTGTATGGGGGATGACAGTGAATCAGATACAGTGTGTAAGAGAGAACACTGTGGGTATGGACATATGTTGTGTATGGGGGATGACAGTAAATCAGATATAGTGTGTAAGAGAGAACACTGTGGGTATGGACATATGTTGTGTATGGGGGAAGACAGTGAATCTGATATAGAGTGTAAGAGAGAACACTGTGGGTATGGACATATGTTGTGTATGGGGGATGACAGTGAATCAGATATAGTGTGTAAGAGAGAACACTGTGGGTATGGACATATGTTGTGTATGGGAGATGACAGTGAATCAGATATAGTGTGTAAGAGAGAACACTGTGGGTATGGACATATGTTGTGTATGGGGGAAGACAGTGAATCTGATATAGAGTGTAAGAGAGAACACTGTGGGTATGGACATATGTTGTGTATGGGGGATGACAGTGAATCAGATATAGAGTGTAAGAGAGAACACTGTGGGTATGGACATATGTTGTGTATGGGGGATGACAGTGAATCAGATACAGTGTGTAAGAGAGAACACTGTGGGTATGGACATATGTTGTGTATGGGGGATGACAGTAAATCAGATATAGAGTGTAAGAGAGAACACTGTGGGTATGGACATATGTTGTGTATAGGGGATGACAGTGAATAAGATATAGTGTGTAAGAGAGAACACTGTGGGTATGGACATATGTTGTGTATGGGGGATGACAGTGAATCAGATATAGTGTGTAAGAGAGAACACAGTGGGTATGGACATATGTTGTGTATGGGGGATGACAGTGAATCAGATATAGTGTGTAAGAGAGAACACTGTGGGTATGGACATATGTTGTGTATGGGGGATGACAGTGAATCAGATATAGTGTGTAAGAGAGAACACTGTGGGTATGGACATATGTTGTGTATGGGGGAAGACAGTGAATCAGATATAGAGTGTAAGAGAGAACACTGTGGGTATGGACATATGTTGTGTATGGGGGATGACAGTGAATCAGATATAGTGTGTAAGAGAGAACACTGTGGGTATGGACATATGTTGTGTATGGGAGATGACAGTGAATCAGATATAGTGTGTAAGAGAGAACACTGTGGGTATGGACATATGTTGTGTATGGGGGAAGACAGTGAATCTGATATAGAGTGTAAGAGAGAACACTGTGGGTATGGACATATGTTGTGTATGGGGGATGACAGTGAATCAGATATAGAGTGTAAGAGAGAACACTGTGGGTATGGACATATGTTGTGTATGGGGGATGACAGTGAATCAGATACAGTGTGTAAGAGAGAACACTGTGGGTATGGACATATGTTGTGTATGGGGGATGACAGTGAATCAGAAATAGTGTGTAAGAGAGAACACTGTGGGTATGGACATATGTTGTGTATGGGGGATGACAGTGAATAAGATATAGTGTGTAAGAGAGAACACTGTTGGTATGGACATATGTTGTGTATTGGGGATGACAGTAAGTCAGATATAGAGTGTAAGAGAGAACACTGTGTGTATGGACATATGTTGTGTATGGGGGATGACAGTGAAAAAGATATAGTGTGTAAGAGAGAACACTGTGGGTATGGACATATGTTGTGTATGGGGGATGACAGTGAAAAAGATATAGTGTGTAAGAGAGAACACTGTGGGTATGGACATATGTTGTGTATGGGGGAAAACAGTGAATCAGATATAGTGTGTAAGAGTGAACACTGTGGGTATGGATATATGTTGTGTATGGGGGATGACAGTGAATCAGATATAGTATGTAAGAGAGAACACTGTGGGTATGGACATATGTTGTGTATGGAGGAAGACAGTGAATCAGATATAGTGTGTAAGAGAGAACACTGTGGGTATGGACATATGTTGTGTATGGGGGATGACTGTGAATCAGATATAGTGTGTAAGAGAGAACACTGTGGGTATGGACATATGTTGTGTATGGGGGATGACAGTAAATCAGATATAGAGTGTAAGAGAGAACACTGTGGGTATGGACATATGTTGTGTTTGGGGGATGACAGTGAATAACATATAGTGTGTAAGAGAGAACACTGTGGGTATGGACATATGTTGTGTATGGGGGATGACAGTGAATCAGATATAGTGTGTAAGAGAGAATACTGTGGGTATGGACATATGTTGTGTATTGGGGATGACAGTAAATCAGATATAGAGTGTAAGAGAGAACACTGTGGGTATGGACATATGTTGTGTATGGGGATGACAGTGAATAAGATATAGTGTGTAAGAGAGAACACTGTGGGGATGGACATATGTTGTGTATGGGGGATGACAGTGAATCAGATATAGTGTGTAAGAGAGAACACTGTGTGTATGGACATATGTTGTGTATGGGGGATGACAGTGAATCAGATATAGTATGTAAGAGAGAACACTGTGGGTTTGGACATATGTTGTGTATGGGGGATGACAGTGAATCAGATATAGTGTGTAAGAGAGAAAACTGTGGGTATGGACATATGTTGTGTATGGGGGATGACAGTGAATCAGATATAGTGTGTAAGAGAGAACACTGTGGGTATGGACATATGTTGTGTATGGGGGAAGACAGTGAATCAGATATAGTGTGTAAGAGTGAACACTGTCGGTATGGACATATGTTGTGTATGGGGGAAGACAGTGAATCATATATAGAGTGTAAGAGAGAACACTGTGGGTATGGACATATGTTGTGTATGGGGGATGACAGTGAATCAGATATAGAGTGTAAGAGAGAACACTGTGGGTATGGACATATGTTGTGTATGGGGGATGACAGTGAATCAGATATTGTGTGTAAGAGAGAACACTGTGGGTATGGACATATGTTGTGTATGGGGCATGACAGTGAATCAGATATAGTATGTAAGAGAGAACACTGTGGCTATGGACATATGTTGTGTATGGGGGATGACAGTAAATCAGATATAGAGTGTAATAGAGAACACTGTGGGTATGGACATATGTTGTGTATGGGGGATGACAGTGAATCAGATATTGTGTGTAAGAGAGAACACTGTGGGTATGGACATATGTTGTGTATGGGGGATGACAGTGAATCAGATATAGTGTGTAAGAGAGAACACTGTGGGTATGGACATATGTTGTGTATGGGGGATGACAGTGAATCAGATATAGTATGTAAGAGAGAACACTGTGGGTATGGACATATGTTGTGTATGGGGGATGACAGTGAATCAAATATAGTGTGTAAGAGAGAACACTGTGGGTGTGGACATATGTTGTGTATGGGGGATGACAGTGAATCAGATATAGTGTGTAAGAGAGTACACTGTGGGTATGCACATATGTTGTGTATGGGGGATGACAGTGGATCAAATATAGTGTGTAAGAGAGAACACTGTGGGTATGGACATATGTTGTGTATGGGGGATGACAGTGAATCAGATATAGTGTGTAAGAGAGAACACTGTGGGTATGGACATATGTTGTGTATGGGGGATGACAGTGAATAAGATATAGTGTGTAAGAGAGAACACTGTGGGGATGGACATATGTTGTGTATGGGGGATGACAGTGAATCAGATATAGTGTGTAAGAGAGAACACTGTGCGTATGGACATATGTTGTGTATGGGGATGACAGTGAATAAGATATAGTGTGTAAGAGAGAACACTGTGGGTATGGACATATGTTGTGTATGGGGGATGACAGTGAATCAGATATAGTGTGTAAGAGAGAACACTGTGGGTATGGACATATGTTGTGTATGGGGGATGACAGTGAATCAGATATAGTATGTAAGAGAGAACACTGTGGGTTTGGACATATGTTGTGTATGGGGGATGACAGTGAATCAGATATAGTGTGTAAGAGAGAAAACTGTGGGTATGGACATATGTTGTGTATGGGGGATGACAGTAAATCAGATATAGAGTGTAAGAGAGAACACTGTGGGTATGGACATATGTTGTGTATGGGCGAAGACAGTGAATCAGATATAGTGTGTAAGAGTGAACACTGTCGGTATGGACATATGTTGTGTATGGGGGAAGACAGTGAATCATATATAGAGTGTAAGAGAGAACACTGTGGGTATGGACATATGTTGTGTATGGGGGATGACAGTGAATCAGATATAGAGTGTAAGAGAGAACACTGTGGGTATGGACATATGTTGTGTATGGGGGATGACAGTGAATCAGATATTGTGTGTAAGAGAGAACACTGTGGGTATGGACATATGTTGTGTATGGGGCATGACAGTGAATCAGATATAGTATGTAAGAGAGAACACTGTGGCTATGGACATATGTTGTGTATGGAGGATGACAGTAAATCAGATATAGAGTGTAAGAGAGAACACTGTGGGTATGGACATATGTTGTGTATGGGGGATGACAGTAAATCAGATATTGTGTGTAAGAGAGAACACTGTGGGTATGGACATATGTTGTGTATGGGGGATGACAGTGAATCAGATATAGTATGTACGAGAGAACACTGTGGGTATGGACATATGTTGTGTATGGGGGATGACAGTTAATCAGATATAGTGTGTAAGAGAGAACACTGTGGGTATGGACATATATTGTGTATGAGGGATGACAGTGAATCAGATATAGTGTGTAAGAGAGAACACTGTGGGTATGGACATATGTTGTGTATGGGGAATGACAGGGAATCAGATATAGTGTGTAAGAGAGAACACTGTGGGTATGGACATATGTTGTGTATGGGGGATGACAGTGAATCAGATATATTGTGTAAGAGAGAACACTGTGGGTATGGACATATGTTGTGTATGGGGGATGACAGTGAATCAGATATAGAGTGTAAGAGAGAACACTGTGGGTATGGACATATGTTGTGTATGGGAGATGACAGTAAATAAGTTATAGTGTGTAAGAGAGAACACTGAGGGTATGGACATATGTTGTGTATGGGGGATGACAGTAAATCAGATATAGTGTGTAAGAGACAACACTGTGGGTATGGACATATGTTGTGTATGGTGGTTGACAGTGAATCAGATATAGTGTGTAAGAGAGAACACTGTGGCTATGGACATATGTTGTGTAAGGTGGTTGACAGTGAATCAGATATAGTGTGTAAGAGAGAACACTGTGGGTATGGACATATGTTGTGTATGGGGGATGACAGTCAATCAGATATAGAGTGTAAGGAGAACACTGTGGGTATGGACATATGTTGTGTATGGGGGATGACAGTAAATCAGATATAGTGTGTAAGAGAGAACACTGTGGGTATGGACATATGTTGTGTATGGGGGATGACAGTGAATCAAATATAGTGTGTAAGAGAGAACACTGTGGGTATGGACATATGTTGTATATGGGGGACGACAGTGAATCAGATATAGTGTGTAAGAGAGAACAGTGTGGGTATGGACATATGTTGTGTATGGGGGATGACAGTGAATCAAATATAGTGTGTAAGAGAGAACACTGTGGGTATGGATATATGTTGTATATGGGGGATGTCAGTGAATCAGATATAGTGTGTAAGAGAGAACACTGTGGGTATGGACATATGTTGTGTATGGGGGATGACAGTGAATCAGATATAGAGTGTAAGAGAGAACACTGTGGGTATGGACATATGTTGTGTATGGGGGATGACAGTGAATCAGATATAGTGTGTAAGAGAGAACACTGTGGGTATGGACATATGTTGTGTATGGGGGATCACAGTGAATCAGATATAGTGTGTAACAGAGAACACTGTGGGTATGGACATATGTTGTGTATGGGGGATGACAGTGAATAAGATATAGTGTGTAAGAGAGAACACTGTGGGGATGGACATATGTTGTGTATGGGGGATGACAGTGAATCAGATATAGTGTGTAAGAGAGAACACTGTGCGTATGGACATATGTTGTGTATGGGGATGACAGTGAACAAGATATAGTGTGTAAGAGAGAACACTGTGGGTATGGACATATGTTGTGTATGGGGGATGACAGTGAATCAGATATAGTGTGTAAGAGAGAACACTGTGGGTATGGACATATGTTGTGTATGGGGGATGACAGTGAATCAGATATAGTATGTAAGAGAGAACACTGTGGGTTTGGACATATGTTGTGTATGGGGGATGACAGTGAATCAGATATAGTGTGTAAGAGAGAACACTGTGGGTATGGACATATGTTGTGTATGGGGGATGACAGTGAATCAGATATAGTGTGTAAGAGAGAAAACTGTGGGTATGGACATATGTTGTGTATGGGGGATGACAGTAAATCAGATATAGAGTGTAAGAGAGAACACTGTGGGTATGGACATATGTTGTGTATGGGGGAAGACAGTGAATCAGATATAGTGTGTAAGAGTGAACACTGTCGGTATGGACATATGTTGTGTATGGGGGAAGACAGTGAATCATATATAGAGTGTAAGAGAGAACACTGTGGGTATGGACATATGTTGTGTATGGGGGATGACAGTGAATCAGATATAGAGTGTAAGAGAGAACACTGTGGGTATGGACATATGTTGTGTATGGGGGATGACAGTGAATCAGATATTGTGTGTAAGAGAGAACACTGTGGGTATGGACATATGTTGTGTATGGGGGATGACAGTGAATCAGATATAGTATGTACGAGAGAACACTGTGGGTATGGACATATGTTGTGTATGGGGGATGACAGTGAATCAGAAATAGTGTGTAAGAGAGAACACTGTGGGTATGGACATATGTTGTGTATGGGGGATGACAGTGAATCAGATATAGTGTGTAAGAGAGAACACTGTTGGTATGGACATATGTTGTGTATTGGGGATGACAGTAAATCAGATATAGAGTGTAAGAGAGAACACTGTGTGTATGGACATATGTTGTGTATGGGGGATGACAGTGAAAATGATATAGTGTGTAAGAGAGAACACTGTGGGTATGGACATATGTTGTGTATGGGGGATGACAGTGAAAAAGATATAGTGTGTAAGAGAGAATACTGTGGGTATGGACAAATGTTGTGTATGGGGGAAGACAGTGAATCAGATATAGTGTGTAAGAGTGAACACTGTGGGTATGGATATATGTTGTGTATGGGGGATGACAGTGAATCAGATATAGTATGTAAGAGAGAACACTGTGGGTATGGACATATGTTGTGTATGGAGGAAGACAGTGAATCATATATAGAGTGTAAGAGAGAACACTGTGGGTATGGACATATGTTGTGTATGGGGGATGACAGTGAATCAGATATAGAGTGTAAGAGAGAACACTGTGGGTATGGACATATGTTGTGTATGGGGGATGACAGTGAATCAGATATTGTGTGTAAGAGAGAACACTGTGGGTATGGACATATGTTGTGTATGGGGCATGACAGTGAATCAGATATAGTATGTAAGAGAGAACACTGTGGCTATGGACATATGTTGTGTATGGGGGATGACAGTAAATCAGATATAGAGTGTAATAGAGAACACTGTGGGTATGGACATATGTTGTGTATGGGGGATGACAGTGAATCAGATATTGTGTGTAAGAGAGAACACTGTGGGTATGGACATATGTTGTGTATGGGGGATGACAGTGAATCAGATATAGTATGTACGAGAGAACACTGTGGGTATGGACATATGTTGTGTATGGGGGATGACAGTAAATCAGATATAGAGTGTAAGAGAGAACACTGTGGGTATGTACATATGTTGTGTATGGGGGATGACAGTAATTCAGATATAGAGTGTAAGAGAGAACACTGTGGGTATGGACATATGTTGTGTATGGGGGATGACAGTGAATCAGATATAGTGTGTAAGAGAGAACACTGTGGGTATGGACATATGTTGTGTATGGGGGATGACAGTGAATCAGATATAGTGTGTAAGAGAGAACACTGTGGGTATGGACATATGTTGTGTATGGGGGATGAGAGTAAATCAGATATAGAGTGTAAGAGAGAACACTGTGGGTATGTACATATGTTGTGTATGGGGGATGACAGTAATTCACATATAGAGTGTAAGAGAGAACACTGTGGGTATGGACATATGTCGTGTATGGGGGATGACAGTGAATCAGATATAGTGTGTAAGAGAGAACACTCTGGGTATGGACATATGTTGTGTATGGGGGAAGACAGTGAATCATATATAGAGTGTAAGAGAGAACACTGTGGGTATGGACATATGTTGTGTATGGGGGATGACAGTGAATCAGATATAGTGTGTAAGAGAGAACACTGTGGGTATGGACATATGTTGTGTATGGGGGAAGACAGTGAATCAGATATAGTGTGTAAGAGAGAACACTGTGGGTATGGACCTATGTTGTGTATGGGGGATGACAGTGAATCAGATATAGAGTGTAAGAGAGAACACTGTGGGTATGGACATATGTTGTGTATGGGGGATGACAGTGAATCAGATATAGTGTGTAAGAGAGAACACTCTGGGTATGGACATATGTTGTGTATGGGGGATGACAGTGAATCAGATATAGTGTGTAAGAGAGAACACTGTGGGTATGGACATATGTTGTGTATGGGGGATGACAGTGAATCAGATATAGTGTGTAAGAGAGAACACTCTGGGTATGGACATATGTTGTGTATGGGGGATGACAGTGAATCAGATATAGTGTGTAAGAGAGAACACTGTGGGTATGGACATATGTTGTGTATGGGGGATGACAGTGAATCAGATATAGTGTGTAAGAGAGAACACTGTGGGTATGGACATATGTTGTGTATGGGGGATGACAGTGAATCAGATATAGTGTGTAAGAGAGAACACTCTGGGTATGGACATATGTTGTGTATGGGGGAAGACAGTGAATCAGATATAGTGTGTAAGAGAGAACACTGTGGGTATGGACCTATGTTGTGTATGGGGGATGACAGTGAATCAGATATAGAGTGTAAGAGAGAACACTGTGGGTATGGACATATGTTGTGTATGGGGGATGACAGTGAATCAGATATAGTGTGTAAGAGAGAACACTGTGGGTATGGACATATGTTGTGTATGGGGGATGACAGTGAATCAGATATAGTGTGTAAGAGAGAACACTCTGGGTATGGACATATGTTGTGTATGGGGGATGACAGTTAATCAGATATAGTGTGTAAGAGAGAACACTGTGGGTATGGACATATATTGTGTATGAGGGATAACAGTGAATCAGATATAGTGTGTAAGAGAGAACACTGTGGGTATGGACATATGTTGTGTATGGGGGATGACAGGGAATCAGATATAGTGTGTAAGAGAGAACACTGTGGGTATGGACATATGTTGTGTATGGGGGATGACAGTGAATCAGATATAGTGTGTAAGAGAGAACACTGTGGGTATGGACATATGTTGTGTATGGGGGATGACAGTGAATCAGATATAGAGTGTAAGAGAGAACACTGTGGGTATGGACATATGTTGTGTATGGGAGATGACAGTAAATAAGTTATAGTGTGTAAGAGAGAACACTGAGGGTATGGACATATGTTGTGTATGGGGTTGACAGTAAATCAGATATAGTGTGTAAGAGACAACACTGTGGGTATGGACATATGTTGTGTATGGTGGTTGACAGTGAATCAGATATAGTGTGTAAGAGAGAACACTGTGGCTATGGACATATGTTGTGTAAGGTGGTTGACAGTGAATCAGATATAGTGTGTAAGAGAGAACACTGTGGGTATGGACATATGTTGTGTATGGGGGATGACAGTCAATCAGATATAGAGTGTAATGAGAACACTGTTGGTATGGACATATGTTGTGTATGGGGGATGACAGTAAATCAGATATAGTGTGTAAGAGAGAACACTGTGGGTATGGACATATGTTGTGTATGGGGGATGACAGTGAATCAAATATAGTGTGTAAGAGAGAACACTGTGGGTATGGACATATGTTGTATATGGTGGACGACAGTGAATCAGATATAGTGTGTAAGAGAGAACACTGTGGGTATGGACATATGTTGTGTATGGGGGATGACAGTGAATAAGATATAGTGTGTAAGAGAGAACACTGTGGGTATGGATATATGTTGTATATGGGGGATGTCAGTGAATCAGATATAGTGTGTAAGAGAGAACACTGTGGGTATGGACATATGTTGTGTATGGGGGATGACAGTAAATCAGATATAGAGTGTAAGAGAGAACACTGTGGGTATGGACATATGTTGTGTATGGGGGATGACAGTGAATCAGATATAGTGTGTAAGAGAGAACACTGTGGGTATGGACATATGTTGTGTATGGGGGATGACAGTGAATCAGATATAGTATGTAAGAGAGAACACTGTGGGTATGGACATATGTTGTGTATGGGGGATGACAGTGAATCAAATATAGTGTGTAAGAGAGAACACTGTGGGTGTGGACATATGTTGTGTATGGGGGATGACAGTGAATCAGATATAGTGTGTAAGAGAGTACACTGTGGGTATGCACATATGTTGTGTATGGGGGATGACAGTGGATCAAATATAGTGTGTAACAGAGAACACTGTGGGTATGGACATATGTTGTGTATGGGGGATGACAGTGAATCAGATATAGTGTGTAAGAGAGAACACTGTGGGTATGGACATATGTTGTGTATGGGGGATGACAGTGAATAAGATATAGTGTGTAAGAGAGAACACTGTGGGGATGGACATATGTTGTGTATGGGGGATGACAGTGAATCAGATATAGTGTGTAAGAGAGAACACTGTGCGTATGGACATATGTTGTGTATGGGGATGACAGTGAATAAGATATAGTGTGTAAGAGAGAACACTGTGGGTATGGACATATGTTGTGTATGGGGGATGACAGTGAATCAGATATAGTGTGTAAGAGAGAACACTGTGGGTATGGACATATGTTGTGTATGGGGGATGACAGTGAATCAGATATAGTATGTAAGAGAGAACACTGTGGGTTTGGACATATGTTGTGTATGGGGGATGACAGTGAATCAGATATAGTGTGTAAGAGAGAAAACTGTGGGTATGGACATATGTTGTGTATGGGGGATGACAGTAAATCAGATATAGAGTGTAAGAGAGAACACTGTGGGTATGGACATATGTTGTGTATGGGGGAAGACAGTGAATCAGATATAGTGTGTAAGAGTGAACACTGTCGGTATGGACATATGTTGTGTATGGGGGAAGACAGTGAATCATATATAGAGTGTAAGAGAGAACACTGTGGGTATGGACATATGTTGTGTATGGGGGATGACAGTGAATCAGATATAGAGTGTAAGAGAGAACACTGTGGGTATGGACATATGTTGTGTATGGGGGATGACAGTGAATCAGATATTGTGTGTAAGAGAGAACACTGTGGGTATGGACATATGTTGTGTATGAGGGATAACAGTGAATCAGATATAGTGTGTAAGAGAGAACACTGTGGGTATGGACATATGTTGTGTATGGGGGATGACATGGAATCAGATATAGTGTGTAAGAGAGAACACTGTGGGTATGGACATATGTTGTGTATGGGGGATGACAGTGAATCAGATATAGTGTGTAAGAGAGAACACTGTGGGTATGGACATATGTTGTGTATGGGGGATGACAGTGAATCAGATATAGAGTGTAAGAGAGAACACTGTGGGTATGGACATATGTTGTGTATGGGAGATGACAGTAAATAAGTTATAGTGTGTAAGAGAGAACACTGAGGTTATGGACATATGTTGTGTATGGGGTTGACAGTAAATCAGATATAGTGTGTAAGAGACAACACTGTGGGTATGGACATATGTTGTGTATGGTGGTTGACAGTGAATCAGATATAGTGTGTAAGAGAGAACACTGTGGCTATGGACATATGTTGTGTAAGGTGGTTGACAGTGAATCAGATATAGTGTGTAAGAGAGAACACTGTGGGTATGGACATATGTTGTGTATGGGGGATGACAGTCAATCAGATATAGAGTGTAATGAGAACACTGTTGGTATGGACATATGTTGTGTATGGGGGATGACAGTAAATCAGATATAGTGTGTAAGAGAGAACACTGTGGGTATGGACATATGTTGTGTATGGGGGATGACAGTGAATCAAATATAGTGTGTAAGAGAGAACACTGTAGGTATGGACATATGTTGTATATGGGGGACGACAGTGAATCAGATATAGTGTGTAAGAGAGAACACTGTGGGTATGGACATATGTTGTGTATGGGGGATGACAGTGAATCAAATATAGTGTGTAAGAGAGAACACTGTGGGTATGGATATATGTTGTATATGGGGGATGTCAGTGAATCAGATATAGTGTGTAAGAGAGAACACTGTGGGTATGGACATATGTTGTGTATGGGGGAAGACAGTGAATCATATATAGAGTGTAAGAGAGAACACTGTGGGTATGGACATATGTTGTGTATGGGGGATGACAGTGAATCAGATATAGAGTGTAAGAGAGAACACTGTGGGTATGGACATATGTTGTGTATGGGGGATGACAGTGAATCAGATATTGTGTGTAAGAGAGAACACTGTGGGTATGGACATATGTTGTGTATGGGGCATGACAGTGAATCAGATATAGTATGTAAGAGAGAACACTGTGGCTATGGACATATGTTGTGTATGGAGGATGACAGTAAATCAGATATAGTGTGTAAGAGACAACACTGTGGGTATGGACATATGTCGTGTATGGGGGATGACAGTGAATCAGATATAGTGTGTAAGAGAGAACACTCTGGGTATGGACATATGTTGTGTATGGGGGAAGACAGTGAATCATATATAGAGTGTAAGAGAGAACACTGTGGGTATGGACATATGTTGTGTATGGGGGATGACAGTGAATCAGATATAGTGTGTAAGAGAGAACACTGTGGGTATGGACATATGTTGTGTATGGGGGAAGACAGTGAATCAGATATAGTGTGTAAGAGAGAACACTGTGGGTATGGACCTATGTTGTGTATGGGGGATGACAGTGAATCAGATATAGAGTGTAAGAGAGAACACTGTGGGTATGGACATATGTTGTGTATGGGGGATGACAGTGAATCAGATATAGTGTGTAAGAGAGAACACTCTGGGTATGGACATATGTTGTGTATGGGGGATGACAGTGAATCAGATATAGTGTGTAAGAGAGAACACTGTGGGTATGGACATATGTTGTGTATGGGGGATGACAGTGAATCAGATATAGTGTGTAAGAGAGAACACTCTGGGTATGGACATATGTTGTGTATGGGGGATGACAGTGAATCAGATATAGTGTGTAAGAGAGAACACTGTGGGTATGGACATATGTTGTGTATGGGGGATGACAGTGAATCAGATATAGTGTGTAAGAGAGAACACTGTGGGTATGGACATATGTTGTGTATGGGGGATGACAGTGAATCAGATATAGTGTGTAAGAGAGAACACTCTGGGTATGGACATATGTTGTGTATGGGGGAAGACAGTGAATCAGATATAGTGTGTAAGAGAGAACACTGTGGGTATGGACCTATGTTGTGTATGGGGGATGACAGTGAATCAGATATAGAGTGTAAGAGAGAACACTGTGGGTATGGACATATGTTGTGTATGGGGGATGACAGTGAATCAGATATAGTGTGTAAGAGAGAACACTGTGGGTATGGACATATGTTGTGTATGGGGGATGACAGTGAATCAGATATAGTGTGTAAGAGAGAACACTCTGGGTATGGACATATGTTGTGTATGGGGGATGACAGTTAATCAGATATAGTGTGTAAGAGAGAACACTGTGGGTATGGACATATATTGTGTATGAGGGATAACAGTGAATCAGATATAGTGTGTAAGAGAGAACACTGTGGGTATGGACATATGTTGTGTATGGGGGATGACAGGGAATCAGATATAGTGTGTAAGAGAGAACACTGTGGGTATGGACATATGTTGTGTATGGGGGATGACAGTGAATCAGATATAGTGTGTAAGAGAGAACACTGTGGGTATGGACATATGTTGTGTATGGGGGATGACAGTGAATCAGATATAGAGTGTAAGAGAGAACACTGTGGGTATGGACATATGTTGTGTATGGGAGATGACAGTAAATAAGTTATAGTGTGTAAGAGAGAACACTGAGGGTATGGACATATGTTGTGTATGGGGTTGACAGTAAATCAGATATAGTGTGTAAGAGACAACACTGTGGGTATGGACATATGTTGTGTATGGTGGTTGACAGTGAATCAGATATAGTGTGTAAGAGAGAACACTGTGGCTATGGACATATGTTGTGTAAGGTGGTTGACAGTGAATCAGATATAGTGTGTAAGAGAGAACACTGTGGGTATGGACATATGTTGTGTATGGGGGATGACAGTCAATCAGATATAGAGTGTAATGAGAACACTGTTGGTATGGACATATGTTGTGTATGGGGGATGACAGTAAATCAGATATAGTGTGTAAGAGAGAACACTGTGGGTATGGACATATGTTGTGTATGGGGGATGACAGTGAATCAAATATAGTGTGTAAGAGAGAACACTGTGGGTATGGACATATGTTGTATATGGGGGACGACAGTGAATCAGATATAGTGTGTAAGAGAGAACACTGTGGGTATGGACATATGTTGTGTATGGGGGATGACAGTGAATCAAATATAGTGTGTAAGAGAGAACACTGTGGGTATGGATATATGTTGTATATGGGGGATGTCAGTGAATCAGATATAGTGTGTAAGAGAGAACACTGTGGGTATGGACATATGTTGTGTATGGGGGATGACAGTAAATCAGATATAGAGTGTAAGAGAGAACACTGTGGGTATGGACATATGTTGTGTATGGGGGATGACAGTGAATCAGATATAGTGTGTAAGAGAGAACACTGTGGGTATGGACATATGTTGTGTATGGGGGATGACAGTGAATCAGATATAGTATGTAAGAGAGAACACTGTGGGTATGGACATATGTTGTGTATGGGGGATGACAGTGAATCAAATATAGTGTGTAAGAGAGAACACTGTGGGTGTGGACATATGTTGTGTATGGGGGATGACAGTGAATCAGATATAGTGTGTAAGAGAGTACACTGTGGGTATGCACATATGTTGTGTATGGGGGATGACAGTGGATCAAATATAGTGTGTAACAGAGAACACTGTGGGTATGGACATATGTTGTGTATGGGGGATGACAGTGAATCAGATATAGTGTGTAAGAGAGAACACTGTGGGTATGGACATATGTTGTGTATGGGGGATGACAGTGAATAAGATATAGTGTGTAAGAGAGAACACTGTGGGGATGGACATATGTTGTGTATGGGGGATGACAGTGAATCAGATATAGTGTGTAAGAGAGAACACTGTGCGTATGGACATATGTTGTGTATGGGGATGACAGTGAATAAGATATAGTGTGTAAGAGAGAACACTGTGGGTATGGACATATGTTGTGTATGGGGGATGACAGTGAATCAGATATAGTGTGTAAGAGAGAACACTGTGGGTATGGACATATGTTGTGTATGGGGGATGACAGTGAATCAGATATAGTATGTAAGAGAGAACACTGTGGGTTTGGACATATGTTGTGTATGGGGGATGACAGTGAATCAGATATAGTGTGTAAGAGAGAAAACTGTGGGTATGGACATATGTTGTGTATGGGGGATGACAGTAAATCAGATATAGAGTGTAAGAGAGAACACTGTGGGTATGGACATATGTTGTGTATGGGGGAAGACAGTGAATCAGATATAGTGTGTAAGAGTGAACACTGTCGGTATGGACATATGTTGTGTATGGGGGAAGACAGTGAATCATATATAGAGTGTAAGAGAGAACACTGTGGGTATGGACATATGTTGTGTATGGGGGATGACAGTGAATCAGATATAGAGTGTAAGAGAGAACACTGTGGGTATGGACATATGTTGTGTATGGGGGATGACAGTGAATCAGATATTGTGTGTAAGAGAGAACACTGTGGGTATGGACATATGTTGTGTATGGGGCATGACAGTGAATCAGATATAGTATGTAAGAGAGAACACTGTGGCTATGGACATATGTTGTGTATGGAGGATGACAGTAAATCAGATATAGAGTGTAAGAGAGAACACTGTGGGTATGGACATATGTTGTGTATGGGGGATGACAGTAAATCAGATATTGTGTGTAAGAGAGAACACTGTGGGTATGGAGATATGTTGTGTATGGGGGATGACAGTGAATCAGATATAGTATGTACGAGAGAACACTGTGGGTATGGACATATGTTGTGTATGGGGGATGACAGTTAATCAGATATAGTGTGTAAGAGAGAACACTGTGGGTATGGACATATATTGTGTATGAGGGATGACAGTGAATCAGATATAGTGTGTAAGAGAGAACACTGTGGGTATGGACATATGTTGTGTATGGGGGATGACAGGGAATCAGATATAGTGTGTAAGAGAGAACACTGTGGGTATGGACATATGTTGTGTATGGGGGATGACAGTGAATCAGATATATTGTGTAAGAGAGAACACTGTGGGTATGGACATATGTTGTGTATGGGGGATGACAGTGAATCAGATATAGAGTGTAAGAGAGAACACTGTGGGTATGGACATATGTTGTGTATGGGAGATGACAGTAAATAAGTTATAGTGTGTAAGAGAGAACACTGAGGGTATGGACATATGTTGTGTATGGGGGATGACAGTAAATCAGATATAGTGTGTAAGAGACAACACTGTGGGTATGGACATATGTTGTGTATGGTGGTTGACAGTGAATCAGATATAGTGTGTAAGAGAGAACACTGTGGCTATGGACATATGTTGTGTAAGGTGGTTGACAGTGAATCAGATATAGTGTGTAAGAGAGAACACTGTGGGTATGGACATATGTTGTGTATGGGGGATGACAGTCAATCAGATATAGAGTGTAAGGAGAACACTGTGGGTATGGACATATGTTGTGTATGGGGGATGACAGTAAATCAGATATAGTGTGTAAGAGAGAACACTGTGGGTATGGACATATGTTGTGTATGGGGGATGACAGTGAATCAAATATAGTGTGTAAGAGAGAACACTGTGGGTATGGACATATGTTGTATATGGGGGACGACAGTGAATCAGATATAGTGTGTAAGAGAGAACACTGTGGGTATGGACATATGTTGTGTATGGGGGATGACAGTGAATCAAATATAGTGTGTAAGAGAGAACACTGTGGGTATGGATATATGTTGTATATGGGGGATGTCAGTGAATCAGATATAGTGTGTAAGAGAGAACACTGTGGGTATGGACATATGTTGTGTATGGGGGATGACAGTGAATCAGATATAGAGTGTAAGAGAGAACACTGTGGGTATGGACATATGTTGTGTATGGGGGATGACAGTGAATCAGATATAGTGTGTAAGAGAGAACACTGTGGGTATGGACATATGTTGTGTATGGGGGATGACAGTGAATCAGATATAGTGTGTAAGAGAGAACACTGTGGGTATGGACATATGTTGTGTATGGGGGATGACAGTGAATAAGATATAGTGTGTAAGAGAGAACACTGTGGGGATGGACATATGTTGTGTATGGGGGATGACAGTGAATCAGATATAGTGTGTAAGAGAGAACACTGTGCGTATGGACATATGTTGTGTATGGGGATGACAGTGAATAAGATATAGTGTGTAAGAGAGAACACTGTGGGTATGGACATATGTTGTGTATGGGGGATGACAGTGAATCAGATATAGTGTGTAAGAGAGAACACTGTGGGTATGGACATATGTTGTGTATGGGGGATGACAGTGAATCAGATATAGTATGTAAGAGAGAACACTGTGGGTTTGGACATATGTTGTGTATGGGGGATGACAGTGAATCAGATATAGTGTGTAAGAGAGAACACTGTGGGTATGGACATATGTTGTGTATGGGGGATGACAGTGAATCAGATATAGTGTGTAAGAGAGAATACTGTTGGTATGGACATATGTTGTGTATTGGGGATGACAGTAAATCAGATATAGAGTGTAAGAGAGAACACTGTGTGTATGGACATATGTTGTGTATGGGGGATGACAGTGAAAATGATATAGTGTGTAAGAGAGAACACTGTGGGTATGGACATATGTTGTGTATGGGGGATGACAGTGAAAAAGATATAGTGTGTAAGAGAGAATACTGTGGGTATGGACATATGTTGTGTATGGGGGAAGACAGTGAATCAGATATAGTGTGTAAGAGTGACCACTGTGGGTATGGATATATGTTGTGTATGGAGGATGACAGTGAATCAGATATAGTATGTAAGAGAGAACACTGTGGGTATGGACATATGTTGTGTATGGAGGAAGACAGTGAATCAGATATAGTGTGTAAGAGAGAACACTGTGGGTATGGACATATGTTGTGTATGGGGGATGACAGTGAATCAGATATAGTGTGTAAGAGAGAACACTGTGGGTATGGACATATGTTGTGTATGGGGGATGACAGTAAATCAGATATAGAGTGTAAGAGAGAACCCTGTGGGTATGGACATATGTTGTGTATGGGGGATGACAGTGAATAACATATAGTGTGTAAGAGAGAACACTGTGGGTATGGACATATGTTGTGTATGGGGGATGACAGTGAATCAGATATAGTGTGTAAGAGAGAACACTGTGGGTATGGACATATGTTGTGTATGGGGGATGACAGTAAATCAGATATAGAGTGTAAGAGAGAACACTGTGGGTATGGACATATGTTGTGTATGGGGGATGACAGTGAATAAGATATAGTGTGTAAGAGAGAACACTGTGGGTATGGACATATGTTGTGTATGGGGGATGACAGTGAATCAGATATAGTGTGTAAGAGAGAACACAGTGGGTATGGACATATGTTGTGTATGGGGGATGACAGTGAATCAGATATAGTGTGTAAGAGAGAACACTGTGGGTATGGACATATGTTGTGTATGGGGGATGACAGTGAATCAGATATAGTGTGTAAGAGAGAACACTGTGGGTATGGACATATGTTGTGTATGGGGGAAGACAGTGAATCAGATATAGAGTGTAAGAGAGAACACTGTGGGTATGGACATATGTTGTGTATGGGGGATGACAGTGAATCAGATATAGTGTGTAAGAGAGAACACTGTGGGTATGGACATATGTTGTGTATGGGGGATGACAGTGAATCAGATATAGTGTGTAAGAGAGAACACTGTGGGTATGGACATATGTTGTGTATGGGGGAAGACAGTGAATCTGATATAGAGTGTAAGAGAGAACACTGTGGGTATGGACATATGTTGTGTATAGGGGATGACAGTGAATCAGATATAGAGTGTAAGAGAGAACACTGTGGGTATGGACATATGTTGTGTAGGGGGGATGACAGTGAATCAGATACAGTGTGTAAGAGAGAACACTGTGGCTATGGACATATGTTGTGTATGGGGGATGACAGTGAATCAGAAATAGTGTGTAAGAGAGAACACTGTGGGTATGGACATATGTTGTGTATGGGGGATGACAGTGAATAAGATATAGTGTGTAAGAGAGAACACTGTTGGTATGGACATATGTTGTGTATTGGGGATGACAGTAAATCAGATATAGAGTGTAAGAGAGAACACTGTGTGTATGGACATATGTTGTGTATGGGGGATGACAGTGAAAAAGATATAGTGTGTAAGAGAGAACACTGTGGGTATGGACATATGTTGTGTATGGGGGATGACAGTGAAAAAGATATAGTGTGTAAGAGAGAACACTGTGGGTATGGACATATGTTGTGTATGGGGGAAGACAGTGACTCAGATATAGTGTGTAAGAGTGAACACTGTGGGTATGGATATATGTTGTGTATGGGGGATGACAGTGAATCAGATATAGTATGTAAGAGAGAACACTGTGGGTATGGACATATGTTGTGTATGGAGGAAGACAGTGAATCAGATATAGTGTGTAAGAGAGAACACTGTGGGTATGGACATATGTTGTGTATGGGGGATGACTGTGAATCAGATATAGTGTGTAAGAGAGAACACTGTGGGTATGGACATATGTTGTGTATGGGGTATGACAGTAAATCAGATATAGAGTGTAAGAGAGAACACTGTGGGTATGGACATATGTTGTGTATGGGGGATGACAGTGAATAACATATAGTGTGTAAGAGAGAACACTGTGGGTATGGACATATGTTGTGTATGGGGATGACAGTGAATCAGATATAGTGTGTAAGAGAGAATACTGTGGGTATGGACATATGTTGTGTATGGGGGATGACAGTAAATCAGATATAGAGTGTAAGAGAGAACACTGTGGGTATGGACATATGTTGTGTATGGGGATGACAGTGAATAAGATATAGTGTGTAAGAGAGAACACTGTGGGGATGGACATATGTTGTGTATGGGGGATGACAGTGAATCAGATATAGTGTGTAAGAGAGAACACTGTGGGTATGGACATATGTTGTGTATGGGGGATGACAGTGAATCAGATATAGTATGTAAGAGAGAACACTGTGGGTTTGGACATATGTTGAGTATGGGGGATGACAGTGAATCAGATATAGTGTGTAAGAGAGAAAACTGTGGGTATGGACATATGTTGTGTATGGGTGATGACAGTGAATCAGATATAGTGTGTAAGAGAGAACACTGTGGGTATGGACATATGTTGTGTATGGGGGAAGACAGTGAATCAGATATAGTGTGTAAGAGTGAACACTGTCGGTATGGACATATGTTGTGTATGGGGGAAGACAGTGAATCATATATAGAGTGTAAGAGAGAACACTGTGGGTATGGACATATGTTGTGTATGGGGGAAGACAGTGAATCAGATATAGTGTGTAAGAGTGAACACTGTCGGTATGGACATATGTTGTGTATGGGGGAAGACAGTGAATCATATATAGAGTGTAAGAGAGAACACTGTGGGTATGGACATATGTTGTGTATGGGGGATGACAGTGAATCAGATATAGAGTGTAAGAGAGAACACTGTGGGTATGGACATATGTTGTGTATGGGGGATGACAGTGAATCAGATATTGTGTGTAAGAGAGAACACTGTAGGTATGGACATATGTTGTGTATGGGGCATGACAGTGAATCAGATATAGTATGTAAGAGAGAACACTGTGGCTATGGACATATGTTGTGTATGGGGGATGACAGTAAATCAGATATAGAGTGTAATAGAGAACATATGTTGTGTATGGGGGATGACAGTAAATCAGATATAGTGTGTAAGAGAGAACACTGTGGGTATGGACATATGTTGTGTATGGGGGATGACAGTAAATCAGATATAGTGTGTAAGAGAGAACATATGTTGTGTATGGGGGATGACAGTAAATCAGATATAGTGTGTAAGAGAGAACACTGTGGGTATGGACATATGTTGTGTATGGGGGATGACAGTGAATCAGATATAGTGTGTAAGAGAGAACACTGTGGGTATGGACATATGTTGTGTATGGGGGATGACAGTAAATCAGATATTGTGTGTAAGAGAGAACACTGTGGGTATGGACATATGTTGTGTATGGGGGATGACAGTGAATCAGATATTGTGTGTAAGAGAGAACACTGTGGGTATGGACATATGTTGTGTATGGGGGATGACAGTGAATCAGATATTGTGTGTAAGAGAGAACACTGTGGGTATGGACATATGTTGTGTATGGGGGATGACAGTGAATCAGATATAGTATGTACGAGAGAACACTGTGGGTATGGACATATGTTGTGTATGGGGGATGACAGTAAATCAGATATAGAGTGTAAGAGAGAACACTGTGGGTATGTACATATGTTGTGTATGGGGGATGACAGTAATTCAGATATAGAGTGTAAGAGAGAACACTGTGGGTATGGACATATGTTGTGTATAGGGGATGACAGTGAATCAGATATAGTGTGTAAGAGAGAACACTGTGGGTATGGACATATGTTGTGTATGGGGGATGACAGTGAATCAGATATAGTGTGTAAGAGAGAACACTGTGGGTATGGACATATGTTGTGTATGGGGGATGAGAGTAAATCAGATATAGAGTGTAAGAGAGAACACTGTGGGTATGTACATATGTTGTGTATGGGGGATGACAGTGAATCAGATATAGTGTGTAAGAGAGAACACTGTGGGTATGGACATATGTTGTGTATGGGGGATGACAGTAATTCAGATATAGAGTGTAAGAGAGAACACTGTGGGTATGGACATATGTCGTGTATGGGGGATGACAGTGAATCAGATATAGTGTGTAAGAGAGAACACTGTGGGTATGTACATATGTTGTGTATGGGGGAAGACAGTGAATCAGATATAGAGTGTAAGAGAGAACACTGTGGGTATGGACATATGTTGTGTATGGGGGATGACAGTAATTCAGATATAGAGTGTAAGAGAGAACACTGTGGGTATGGACATATGTCGTGTATGGGGGATGACAGTGAATCAGATATAGTGTGTAAGAGAGAACACTGTGGGTATGGACATATGTTGTGTATGGGGGATGACAATGAATCAGATATAGTGTGTAAGAGAGAACACTGTGGGTATGGACATATGTTGTGTATGGGGGATGACAGTAAATCAGATATAGAGTGTAAGAGAGAACACTGTGGGTATGTACATATGTTGTGTATGGGGGATGACAGTAATTCAGATATAGAGTGTAAGACAGAACACTGTGGGTATGGACATATGTTGTGTATGGGGGATGACAGTGAATCAGATATAGTGTGTAAGCGAGAACACTGTGGGTATGGACATATGTTGTGTATGGGGGAAGACAGTGAATCAGATATAGTGTGTAAGAGAGAACACTGTGGGTATGGACATATGTTGTGTATGGGGGATGACAGTGAATCAGATATAGTGTGTAAGAGAGAACACTGTGGGTATGGACATATGTTGTGTATGGGGGATGACAGTGAATCAGATATAGTGTGTAAGAGAGAACACTCTGGGTATGGACATATGTTGTGTATGGGGGAAGAGAGTGAATCAGATATAGTGTGTAAGAGAGAACACTGTGGGTATGGACATATGTTGTGTATGGGGGATGACAGTGAATCAGATATAGAGTGTAAGAGAGAACACTGTGGGTATGGACATATGTTGTGTATGGGGGATGACAGTGAATCAGATATAGTGTGTAAGAGAGAACACTGTGGGTATGGACATATGTTGTGTATGGGGGATGACAGTGAATCAGATATAGTGTGTAAGAGAGAACACTCTGGGTATGGACATATGTTGTGTATGGGGGATGACAGTTAATCAGATATAGTGTGTAAGAGAGAACACTGTGGGTATGGACATATATTGTGTATGAGGGATGACAGTGAATCAGATATAGTGTGTAAGAGAGAACTCTGTGGGTATGGACATATGTTGTGTATGGGGGATGACAGGGAATCAGATATAGTGTGTAAGAGAGAACACTGTGGGTATGGACATATGTTGTGTATGGGGGATGACAGTGAATCAGATATAGTGTGTAAGAGAGAACACTGTGGGTATGGACATATGTTGTGTATGGGGGATGACAGTGAATCAGATATAGAGTGTAAGAGAGAACACTGTGGGTATGGACATATGTTGTGTATGGGAGATGACAGTAAATAAGTTATAGTGTGTAAGAGAGAACACTGAGGGTATGGACATATGTTGTGTATGGGGGATGACAGTAAATCAGATATAGTGTGTAAGAGACAACACTGTGGGTATGGACATATGTTGTGTATGGTGGTTGACAGTGAATCAGATATAGTGTGTAAGAGAGAACACTGTGGCTATGGACATATGTTGTGTAAGGTGGTTGACAGTGAATCAGATATAGTGTGTAAGAGAGAACACTGTGGGTATGGACATATGTTGTGTATGGGGGATGACAGTCAATCAGATATAGAGTGTAAGGAGAACACTGTGGGTATGGACATATGTTGTGTATGGGGGATGACAGTAAATCAGATATAGTGTGTAAGAGAGAACACTGTGGGTATGGACATATGTTGTGTATGGGGGATGACAGTGAATCAAATATAGTGTGTAAGAGAGAACACTGTGGGTATGGACATATGTTGTATATGGGGGACGACAGTGAATCAGATATAGTGTGTAAGAGAGAACACTGTGGGTATGGACATATGTTGTGTATGGGGGATGACAGTGAATCAAATATAGTGTGTAAGAGAGAACACTGTGGGTATGGACATATGTTGTATATGGGGGATGACAGTGAATCAGATATAGTGTGTAAGAGAGAACACTGTGGGTATGGACATATGTTGTGTATGGGGGATGACAGTGAATCAGATATAGAGTGTAAGAGAGAACACTGTGGGTATGGACATATGTTGTGTATGGGGGATGACAGTGAATCAGATATAGTGTGTAAGAGAGAACACTGTGGGTATGGACATATGTTGTGTATGGGGGATGACAGTGAATCAGATATAGTGTGTAAGAGAGAACACTGTGGGTATAGACATATGTTGTGTATGGGGGATGACAGTGAATCAGATATAGTGTGTAAGAGAGTACACTGTGGGTATGCACATATGTTGTGTATGGGGGATGACAGGGGATCAAATATAGTGTGTAAGAGAGAACACTGTGGGTATGGACATATGTTGTATATGGGGGATGACAGTGAATCAGATATAGTGTGTAAGAGAGAACACTGTGGGTATGGACATATGTTGTGTATGGGGGATGACAGTAAATCAGATATAGAGTGTAAGAGAGAACACTGTGGGTATGGACATATGTTGTGTATGGGGGATGACAGTGAATAAGATATAGAGTGTAAGAGAGAACACTGTGGGTATGGACATATGTTGTGTATGGTGGTTGACAGTGAATCAGATATAGTGTGTAAGAGAGAACACTGTGGGTATGGACATATGTTGTGTATGGGGGATGACAGTGAATCAAATATAGTGTGTAAGAGAGAACACCGTGGGTATGGACATATGTTGTGTATGGGGGATGACAGTGAATCAAATATAGTGTGTAAGAGAGAACACTGTGGGTATGGACATATGTTGTATATGGGGGATGACAGTGAATCAGATATAGTGTGTAAGAGAGAACACTGTGGGTATGGACATATGTTGTGTATGGGGGATGACAGTAAATCAGATATAGAGTGTAAGAGAGAACACTGTGGGTATGGACATATGTTGTGTATGGGGGATGACAGTGAATAAGATATAGAGTGTAAGAGAGAACACTGTGGGTATGGACATATGTTGTGTATGGGGGATGACAGTGAATCAGATATAGTGTGTAAGAGAGAACACTGTGGGTATGGACATATGTTGTGTATGGGGGATGACAGTGAATCAGATATAGTGTGTTAGAGAATACTGTGGGTATGGACATATGTTGTGTATGGGGGATGACAGTAAATCAGATATAGAGTGTAAGAGAGAACACTGTGGGTATGGACATATGTTGTGTATGGGGATGACAGTGAATAAGATATAGTGTGTAAGAGAGAACACTGTGGGGATGGACATATGTTGTGTATGGGGGATGACAGTGAATCAGATATAGTGTGTAAGAGAGAACACTGTGGGTATGGACATATGTTGTGTATGGGGGATGACAGTGAATCAGATATAGTATGTAAGAGAGAACACTGTGGGTTTGGACATATGTTGTGTATGGGGGATGACAGTGAATCAGATATAGTGTGTAAGAGAGAAAACTGTGGGTATGGACATATGTTGTGTATGGGGGATGACAGTGAATCAGATATAGTGTGTAAGAGAGAACACTGTGGGTATGGACATATGTTGTGTATGGGGGAAGACAGTGAATCAGATATAGTGTGTAAGAGTGAACACTGTCGGTATGGACATATGTTGTGTATGGGGGAAGACAGTGAATCATATATAGAGTGTAAGAGAGAACACTGTGGGTATGGACATATGTTGTGTATGGGGGATGACAGTGAATCAGATATAGAGTGTAAGAGAGAACACTGTGGGTATGGACATATGTTGTGTATGGGGGATGACAGTGAATCAGATATTGTGTGTAAGAGAGAACACTGTGGGTATGGACATATGTTGTGTATGGGCATGACAGTGAATCAGATATAGTATGTAAGAGAGAACACTGTGGCTATGGACATATGTTGTGTATGGGGGATGACAGTAAATCAGATATAGAGTGTAAGAGAGAACACTGTGGGTATGGACATATGTTGTGTATGGGGGATGACAGTCAATCAGATATTGTGTGTAAGAGAGAACACTGTGGGTATGGACATATGTTGTGTATGGGGGATGACAGTGAATCAGATATAGTATGTACGAGAGAACACTGTGGGTATGGACATATGTTGTGTATGGGGGATGACAGTAAATCAGATATAGAGTGTAAGAGAGAACACTGTGGGTATGGACATATGTTGTGTATGGGGGATGACAGTGAATCAGATATAGTGTGTAAGAGAGAACACTGTGGGTATGGACATATGTTGTGTATGGGGGATGAGAGTAAATCAGATATAGAGTGTAAGAGAGAACACTGTGGGTATGGACATATGTTGTGTATGGGGGATGACAGTGAATCAGATATAGTGTGTAAGAGAGAACACTGTGGGTATGTACATATGTTGTGTATGGGGGATGACAGTAATTCAGATATAGAGTGTAAGAGAGAACACTGTGGGTATGGACATATGTTGTGTATGGGGGATGACAGTGAATCAGATATAGTGTGTAAGAGAGAATACTGTGGGTATGGACATATGTTGTGTATGGGGGATGACAGTAAATCAGATATAGAGTGTAAGAGAGAACACTGTGGGTATGGACATATGTTGTGTATGGGGATGACAGTGAATAAGATATAGTGTGTAAGAGAGAACACTGTGGGGATGGACATATGTTGTGTATGGGGGATGACAGTGAATCAGATATAGTGTGTAAGAGAGAACACTGTGGGTATGGACATATGTTGTGTATGGGGGATGACAATGAATCAGATATAGTGTGTAAGAGAGAACACTGTGGGTATGGACATATGTTGAGTATGGGGGATGACAGTGAATCAGATATAGTGTGTAAGAGAGAAAACTGTGGGTATGGACATATGTTGTGTATGGGTGATGACAGTGAATCAGATATAGTGTGTAAGAGAGAACACTGTGGGTATGGACATATGTTGTGTATGGGGGAAGACAGTGAATCAGATATAGTGTGTAAGAGTGAACACTGTCGGTATGGACATATGTTGTGTATGGGGGAAGACAGTGAATCATATATAGAGTGTAAGAGAGAACACTGTGGGTATGGACATATGTTGTGTATGGGGGAAGACAGTGAATCAGATATAGTGTGTAAGAGTGAACACTGTCGGTATGGACATATGTTGTGTATGGGTGAAGACAGTGAATCATATATAGAGTGTAAGAGAGAACACTGTGGGTATGGACATATGTTGTGTATGGGGGATGACAGTGATTCAGATATAGAGTGTAAGAGAGAACACTGTGGGTATGGACATATGTTGTGTATGGGGGATGACAGTGAATCAGATATTGTGTGTAAGAGAGAACACTGTAGGTATGGACATATGTTGTGTATGGGGCATGACAGTGAATCAGATATAGTATGTAAGAGAGAACACTGTGGCTATGGACATATGTTGTGTATGGGGGATGACAGTAAATCAGATATAGAGTGTAATAGAGAACATATGTTGTGTATGGGGGATGACAGTAAATCAGATATAGTGTGTAAGAGAGAACACTGTGGGTATGGACATATGTTGTGTATGGGGGATGACAGTAAATCAGATATAGTGTGTAAGAGAGAACATATGTTGTGTATGGGGGATGACAGTAAATCAGATATAGTGTGTAAGAGAGAACACTGTGGGTATGGACATATGTTGTGTATGGGGGATGACAGTGAATCAGATATAGTGTGTAAGAGAGAACACTGTGGGTATGGACATATGTTGTGTATGGGGGATGACAGTAAATCAGATATTGTGTGTAAGAGAGAACACTGTGGGTATGGACATATGTTGTGTATGGGGGATGACAGTGAATCAGATATTGTGTGTAAGAGAGAACACTGTGGGTATGGACATATGTTGTGTATGGGGGATGACAGTGAATCAGATATTGTGTGTAAGAGAGAACACTGTGGGTATGGACATATGTTGTGTATGGGGGATGACAGTGAATCAGATATAGTATGTACGAGAGAACACTGTGGGTATGGACATATGTTGTGTATGGGGGATGACAGTAAATCAGATATAGAGTGTAAGAGAGAACACTGTGGGTATGTACATATGTTGTGTATGGGGGATGACAGTAATTCAGATATAGAGTGTAAGAGAGAACACTGTGGGTATGGACATATGTTGTGTATAGGGGATGACAGTGAATCAGATATAGTGTGTAAGAGAGAACACTGTGGGTATGGACATATGTTGTGTATGGGGGATGACAGTGAATCAGATATAGTGTGTAAGAGAGAACACTGTGGGTATGGACATATGTTGTGTATGGGGGATGAGAGTAAATCAGATATAGAGTGTAAGAGAGAACACTGTGGGTATGTACATATGTTGTGTATGGGGGATGACAGTGAATCAGATATAGTGTGTAAGAGAGAACACTGTGGGTATGGACATATGTTGTGTATGGGGGATGACAGTAATTCAGATATAGAGTGTAAGAGAGAACACTGTGGGTATGGACATATGTCGTGTATGGGGGATGACAGTGAATCAGATATAGTGTGTAAGAGAGAACACTGTGGGTATGTACATATGTTGTGTATGGGGGAAGACAGTGAATCAGATATAGAGTGTAAGAGAGAACACTGTGGGTATGGACATATGTTGTGTATGGGGGATGACAGTAATTCAGATATAGAGTGTAAGAGAGAACACTGTGGGTATGGACATATGTCGTGTATGGGGGATGACAGTGAATCAGATATAGTGTGTAAGAGAGAACACTGTGGGTATGGACATATGTTGTGTATGGGGGATGACAATGAATCAGATATAGTGTGTAAGAGAGAACACTGTGGGTATGGACATATGTTGTGTATGGGGGATGACAGTAAATCAGATATAGAGTGTAAGAGAGAACACTGTGGGTATGTACATATGTTGTGTATGGGGGATGACAGTAATTCAGATATAGAGTGTAAGACAGAACACTGTGGGTATGGACATATGTTGTGTATGGGGGATGACAGTGAATCAGATATAGTGTGTAAGCGAGAACACTGTGGGTATGGACATATGTTGTGTATGGGGGAAGACAGTGAATCAGATATAGTGTGTAAGAGAGAACACTGTGGGTATGGACATATGTTGTGTATGGGGGATGACAGTGAATCAGATATAGTGTGTAAGAGAGAACACTGTGGGTATGGACATATGTTGTGTATGGGGGATGACAGTGAATCAGATATAGTGTGTAAGAGAGAACACTCTGGGTATGGACATATGTTGTGTATGGGGGAAGAGAGTGAATCAGATATAGTGTGTAAGAGAGAACACTGTGGGTATGGACATATGTTGTGTATGGGGGATGACAGTGAATCAGATATAGAGTGTAAGAGAGAACACTGTGGGTATGGACATATGTTGTGTATGGGGGATGACAGTGAATCAGATATAGTGTGTAAGAGAGAACACTGTGGGTATGGACATATGTTGTGTATGGGGGATGACAGTGAATCAGATATAGTGTGTAAGAGAGAACACTCTGGGTATGGACATATGTTGTGTATGGGGGATGACAGTTAATCAGATATAGTGTGTAAGAGAGAACACTGTGGGTATGGACATATATTGTGTATGAGGGATGACAGTGAATCAGATATAGTGTGTAAGAGAGAACTCTGTGGGTATGGACATATGTTGTGTATGGGGGATGACAGGGAATCAGATATAGAGTGTAAGAGAGAACACTGTGGGTATGGACATATGTTGTGTATGGGAGATGACAGTAAATAAGTTATAGTGTGTAAGAGAGAACACTGAGGGTATGGACATATGTTGTGTATGGGGGATGACAGTAAATCAGATATAGTGTGTAAGAGACAACACTGTGGGTATGGACATATGTTGTGTATGGTGGTTGACAGTGAATCAGATATAGTGTGTAAGAGAGAACACTGTGGCTATGGACATATGTTGTGTAAGGTGGTTGACAGTGAATCAGATATAGTGTGTAAGAGAGAACACTGTGGGTATGGACATATGTTGTGTATGGGGGATGACAGTCAATCAGATATAGAGTGTAAGGAGAACACTGTGGGTATGGACATATGTTGTGTATGGGGGATGACAGTAAATCAGATATAGTGTGTAAGAGAGAACACTGTGGGTATGGACATATGTTGTGTATGGGGGATGACAGTGAATCAAATATAGTGTGTAAGAGAGAACACTGTGGGTATGGACATATGTTGTATATGGGGGACGACAGTGAATCAGATATAGTGTGTAAGAGAGAACACTGTGGGTATGGACATATGTTGTGTATGGGGGATGACAGTGAATCAAATATAGTGTGTAAGAGAGAACACTGTGGGTATGGACATATGTTGTATATGGGGGATGACAGTGAATCAGATATAGTGTGTAAGAGAGAACACTGTGGGTATGGACATATGTTGTGTATGGGGGATGACAGTGAATCAGATATAGAGTGTAAGAGAGAACACTGTGGGTATGGACATATGTTGTGTATGGGGGATGACAGTGAATCAGATATAGTGTGTAAGAGAGAACACTGTGGGTATGGACATATGTTGTGTATGGGGGATGACAGTGAATCAGATATAGTGTGTAAGAGAGAACACTGTGGGTATAGACATATGTTGTGTATGGGGGATGACAGTGAATCAGATATAGTGTGTAAGAGAGTACACTGTGGGTATGCACATATGTTGTGTATGGGGGATGACAGGGGATCAAATATAGTGTGTAAGAGAGAACACTGTGGGTATGGACATATGTTGTATATGGGGGATGACAGTGAATCAGATATAGTGTGTAAGAGAGAACACTGTGGGTATGGACATATGTTGTGTATGGGGGATGACAGTAAATCAGATATAGAGTGTAAGAGAGAACACTGTGGGTATGGACATATGTTGTGTATGGGGGATGACAGTGAATAAGATATAGAGTGTAAGAGAGAACACTGTGGGTATGGACATATGTTGTGTATGGTGGTTGACAGTGAATCAGATATAGTGTGTAAGAGAGAACACTGTGGGTATGGACATATGTTGTGTATGGGGGATGACAGTGAATCAAATATAGTGTGTAAGAGAGAACACCGTGGGTATGGACATATGTTGTGTATGGGGGATGACAGTGAATCAAATATAGTGTGTAAGAGAGAACACTGTGGGTATGGACATATGTTGTATATGGGGGATGACAGTGAATCAGATATAGTGTGTAAGAGAGAACACTGTGGGTATGGACATATGTTGTGTATGGGGGATGACAGTAAATCAGATATAGAGTGTAAGAGAGAACACTGTGGGTATGGACATATGTTGTGTATGGGGGATGACAGTGAATAAGATATAGAGTGTAAGAGAGAACACTGTGGGTATGGACATATGTTGTGTATGGGGGATGACAGTGAATCAGATATAGTGTGTAAGAGAGAACACTGTGGGTATGGACATATGTTGTGTATGGGGGATGACAGTGAATCAGATATAGTGTGTTAGAGAATACTGTGGGTATGGACATATGTTGTGTATGGGGGATGACAGTAAATCAGATATAGAGTGTAAGAGAGAACACTGTGGGTATGGACATATGTTGTGTATGGGGATGACAGTGAATAAGATATAGTGTGTAAGAGAGAACACTGTGGGGATGGACATATGTTGTGTATGGGGGATGACAGTGAATCAGATATAGTGTGTAAGAGAGAACACTGTGGGTATGGACATATGTTGTGTATGGGGGATGACAGTGAATCAGATATAGTATGTAAGAGAGAACACTGTGGGTTTGGACATATGTTGTGTATGGGGGATGACAGTGAATCAGATATAGTGTGTAAGAGAGAAAACTGTGGGTATGGACATATGTTGTGTATGGGGGATGACAGTGAATCAGATATAGTGTGTAAGAGAGAACACTGTGGGTATGGACATATGTTGTGTATGGGGGAAGACAGTGAATCAGATATAGTGTGTAAGAGTGAACACTGTCGGTATGGACATATGTTGTGTATGGGGGAAGACAGTGAATCATATATAGAGTGTAAGAGAGAACACTGTGGGTATGGACATATGTTGTGTATGGGGGATGACAGTGAATCAGATATAGAGTGTAAGAGAGAACACTGTGGGTATGGACATATGTTGTGTATGGGGGATGACAGTGAATCAGATATTGTGTGTAAGAGAGAACACTGTGGGTATGGACATATGTTGTGTATGGGCATGACAGTGAATCAGATATAGTATGTAAGAGAGAACACTGTGGCTATGGACATATGTTGTGTATGGGGGATGACAGTAAATCAGATATAGAGTGTAAGAGAGAACACTGTGGGTATGGACATATGTTGTGTATGGGGGATGACAGTCAATCAGATATTGTGTGTAAGAGAGAACACTGTGGGTATGGACATATGTTGTGTATGGGGGATGACAGTGAATCAGATATAGTATGTACGAGAGAACACTGTGGGTATGGACATATGTTGTGTATGGGGGATGACAGTAAATCAGATATAGAGTGTAAGAGAGAACACTGTGGGTATGGACATATGTTGTGTATGGGGGATGACAGTAATTCAGATATAGAGTGTAAGAGAGAACACTGTGGGTATGGACATATGTTGTGTATGGGGGATGACAGTAAATCAGATATAGAGTGTAAGAGAGAACACTGTGGGTATGGACACATGTTGTGTATGGGGGATGACAGTGAATCAGATATAGTGTGTAAGAGAGAACACTGTGGGTATGGACATATGTTGTGTATGGGGGATGAGAGTAAATCAGATATAGAGTGTAAGAGAGAACACTGTGGGTATGGACATATGTTGTGTATGGGGGATGACAGTGAATCAGATATAGTGTGTAAGAGAGAACACTGTGGGTATGTACATATGTTGTGTATGGGGGATGACAGTAATTCAGATATAGAGTGTAAGAGAGAACACTGTGGGTATGGACATATGTTGTGTATGGGGGATGACAGTGAATCAGATATAGTGTGTAAGAGAGAATACTGTGGGTATGGACATATGTTGTGTATGGGGGATGACAGTAAATCAGATATAGAGTGTAAGAGAGAACACTGTGGGTATGGACATATGTTGTGTATGGGGATGACAGTGAATAAGATATAGTGTGTAAGAGAGAACACTGTGGGGATGGACATATGTTGTGTATGGGGGATGACAGTGAATCAGATATAGTGTGTAAGAGAGAACACTGTGGGTATGGACATATGTTGTGTATGGGGGATGACAATGAATCAGATATAGTGTGTAAGAGAGAACACTGTGGGTATGGACATATGTCGTGTATGGGGGATGACAATGAATCAGATATAGTGTGTAAGAGAGAACACTGTGGGTATGGACATATGTTGTGTATGGGGGATGACAGTGAATCAGATATAGAGTGTAAGAGAGAACACTGTGGGTATGTACATATGTTGTGTATGGGGGATGACAGTAATTCAGATATAGAGTGTAAGAGAGAACACTGTGGGTATGGACATATGTTGTGTATGGGGGATGACAGTGAATCAGATATAGTGTGTAAGAGAGAACACTGTGGGTATGGACATATGTTGTGTATGGGGGAAGACAGTGAATCAGATATAGTGTGTAAGAGAGAACACTGTGGGTATGGACATATGTTGTGTATGGGGGATGACAGTGAATCAGATATAGTGTGTAAGAGAGAACACTGTGGGTATGGACATATGTTGTGTATGGGGGATGACAGTGAATCAGATATAGTGTGTAAGAGAGAACACTGTGGGTATGGACATATGTTGTGTATGGGGGAAGACAGTGAATCAGATATAGTGTGTAAGAGAGAACACTGTGGGTATGGACATATGTTGTGTATGGGGGATGACAGTGAATCAGATATAGTGTGTAAGAGAGAACACTGTGGGTATGGACATATGTTGTGTATGGGGGAAGACAGTGAATCAGATATAGTGTGTAAGAGAGAACACTGTGGGTATGGACATATGTTGTGTATGGGGGATGACAGTAAATCAGATATAGAGTGTAAGAGAGAACACTGTGGGTATGGACATATGTTGTGTATGGGGGATGACAGTGAATCAGATATAGTGTGTAAGAGAGAACACTGTGGGTATGGACATATGTTGTGTATGGGGGAAGACAGTGAATCAGATATAGTGTGTAAGAGAGAACACTGTGGGTATGGACATATGTTGTGTATGGGGGATGACAGTGAATCAGATATAGTGTGTAAGAGAGAACACTGTGGGTATGGACATATGTTGTGTATGGGGGAAGACAGTGAATCAGATATAGTGTGTAAGAGAGAACACTGTGGGTATGGACATATGTTGTGTATGGGAGATGACAGTGAATCAGATATAGAGTGTAAGAGAGAACACTGTGGGTATGGACATATGTTGTGTATGGGGGATGACAGTGAATCAGATATAGTGTGTAAGAGAGAACACTGTGGGTATGGACATATGTTGTGTATGGGGGATGACAGTGAATCAGATATAGTGTGTAAGAGAGAACACTGTGGGTATGGACATATGTTGTGTATGGGGGATGACAGTAAATCAGATATAGAGTGTAAGAGAGAACACTGTGGGTATGGACATATGTTGTGTATGGGGGATGACAGTGAATAAGATATAGAGTGTAAGAGAGAACACTGTGGGTATGGACATATGTTGTGTATGGTGGTTGACAGTGAATCAGATATAGTGTGTAAGAGAGAACACTGTGGGTATGGACATATGTTGTGTATGGGGGATGACAGTGAATCAAATATAGTGTGTAAGAGAGAACACCGTGGGTATGGACATATGTTGTGTATGGGGGATGACAGTGAATCAAATATAGTGTGTAAGAGAGAACACTGTGGGTATGGACATATGTTGTATATGGGGGATGACAGTGAATCAGATATAGTGTGTAAGAGAGAACACTGTGGGTATGGACATATGTTGTGTATGGGGGATGACAGTAAATCAGATATAGAGTGTAAGAGAGAACACTGTGGGTATGGACATATGTTGTGTATGGGGGATGACAGTGAATAAGATATAGAGTGTAAGAGAGAACACTGTGGGTATGGACATATGTTGTGTATGGGGGATGACAGTGAATCAGATATAGTGTGTAAGAGAGAACACTGTGGGTATGGACATATGTTGTGTATGGGGGATGACAGTGAATCAGATATAGTGTGTTAGAGAATAATGTGGGTATGGACATATGTTGTGTATGGGGGATGACAGTAAATCAGATATAGAGTGTAAGATAGAACACTGTGGGTATGGACATATGTTGTGTATGGGGGATGACAGTGAATCAGATATAGTGTGTAAGAGAGAACACTGTGGGTATGGACATATGTTGTGTATGGGGGATGACAGTGAATCAGATATAGTATGTAAGAGAGAACACTGTGGGTTTGGACATATGTTGTGTATGGGGGATGACAGTGAATCAGATATAGTGTGTAAGAGAGAAAACTGTGGGTATGGACATATGTTGTGTATGGGGGATGACAGTGAATCAGATATAGTGTGTAAGAGAGAACACTGTGGGTATGGACATATGTTGTGTATGGGGGAAGACAGTGAATCAGATATAGTGTGTAAGAGTGAACACTGTCGGTATGGACATATGTTGTGTATGGGGGAAGACAGTGAATCATATATAGAGTGTAAGAGAGAACACTGTGGGTATGGACATATGTTGTGTATGGGGGATGACAGTGAATCAGATATAGAGTGTAAGAGAGAACACTGTGGGTATGGACATATGTTGTGTATGGGGGATGACAGTGAATCAGATATTGTGTGTAAGAGAGAACACTGTGGGTATGGACATATGTTGTGTATGGGCATGACAGTGAATCAGATATAGTATGTAAGAGAGAACACTGTGGCTATGGACATATGTTGTGTATGGGGGATGACAGTAAATCAGATATAGAGTGTAAGAGAGAACACTGTGGGTATGGACATATGTTGTGTATGGGGGATGACAGTCAATCAGATATTGTGTGTAAGAGAGAACACTGTGGGTATGGACATATGTTGTGTATGGGGGATGACAGTGAATCAGATATAGTATGTACGAGAGAACACTGTGGGTATGGACATATGTTGTGTATGGGGGATGACAGTAAATCAGATATAGAGTGTAAGAGAGAACACTGTGGGTATGGACATATGTTGTGTATGGGGGATGACAGTAATTCAGATATAGAGTGTAAGAGAGAACACTGTGCGTATGGACATATGTTGTGTATGGGGGATGACAGTAAATCAGATATAGAGTGTAAGAGAGAACACTGTGGGTATGGACATATGTTGTGTATGGGGGATGACAGTGAATCAGATATAGTGTGTAAGAGAGAACACTGTGGGTATGGACATATGTTGTGTATGGGGGATGAGAGTAAATCAGATATAGAGTGTAAGAGAGAACACTGTGGGTATGGACATATGTTGTGTATGGGGGATGACAGTGAATCAGATATAGTGTGTAAGAGAGAACACTGTGGGTATGTACATATGTTGTGTATGGGGGATGACAGTAATTCAGATATAGAGTGTAAGAGAGAACACTGTGGGTATGGACATATGTTGTGTATGGGGGATGACAGTGAATCAGATATAGTGTGTAAGAGAGAATACTGTGGGTATGGACATATGTTGTGGATGGGGGATGACAGTAAATCAGATATAGAGTGTAAGAGAGAACACTGTGGGTATGGACATATGTTGTGTATGGGGATGACAGTGAATAAGATACAGTGTGTAAGAGAGAACACTGTGGGGATGGACATATGTTGTGTATGGGGGATGACAGTGAATCAGATATAGTGTGTAAGAGAGAACACTGTGGGTATGGACATATGTTGTGTATGGGGGATGACAATGAATCAGATATAGTGTGTAAGAGAGAACACTGTGGGTATGGACATATGTCGTGTATGGGGGATGACAATGAATCAGATATAGTGTGTAAGAGAGAACACTGTGGGTATGGACATATGTTGTGTATGGGGGATGACAGTGAATCAGATATAGAGTGTAAGAGAGAACACTGTGGGTATGTACATATGTTGTGTATGGGGGATGACAGTAATTCAGATATAGAGTGTAAGAGAGAACACTGTGGGTATGGACATATGTTGTGTATGGGGGATGACAGTAAATCAGATATAGAGTGTAAGAGAGAACACTGTGGGTATGGACATATGTTGTGTATGGGGGATGACAGTGAATCAGATATAGTGTGTAAGAGAGAACACTGTGGGTATGGACATATGTTGTGTATGGGGGAAGACAGTGAATCAGATATAGTGTGTAAGAGAGAACACTGTGGGTATGGACATATGTTGTGTATGGGGGATGACAGTGAATCAGATATAGTGTGTAAGAGAGAACACTGTGGGTATGGACATATGTTGTGTATGGGGGAAGACAGTGAATCAGATATAGTGTGTAAGAGAGAACACTGTGGGTATGGACATATGTTGTGTATGGGGCATGACAGTGAATCAGATATAGTGTGTAAGAGAGAACACTGTGGGTATGGACATATGTTGTGTATGGGGGATGACAGTGAATCAGATATAGAGTGTAAGAGAGAACACTGTGGGTATGGACATATGTTGTGTATGGGGGATGACAGTGAATCAGATATAGTGTGTAAGAGAGAACACTGTGGGTATGGACATATGTTGTGTATGGGGGATGACAGTGAATCAGATATAGTGTGTAAGAGAGAACACTGTCGGTATGGACATATGTTGTGTATGGGGGAAGACAGTGAATCAGATATAGTGTGTAAGAGAGAACACTGTGGGTATGGACATATGTTGTGTATGGGGGAAGACAGTGAATCAGATATAGTGTGTAAGAGAGAACACTGTGGGTATGGACATATGTTGTGTATGGGGGATGACAGTGAATCAGATATAGAGTGTAAGAGAGAACACTGTGGGTATGGACATATGTTGTGTATGGGGGATGACAGTGAATCAGATATAGTGTGTAAGAGAGAACACTGTGGGTATGGACATATGTTGTGTATGGGGGATGACAGTGAATCAGATATAGTGTGTAAGAGAGAATACTGTGGGTATGGACATATGTTGTGTATGGGGGATGACAGTAAATCAGATATAGAGTGTAAGAGAGAACACTGTGGGTATGGACATATGTTGTGTATGGGGATGACAGTGAATAAGATATAGTGTGTAAGAGAGAACACTGTGGGGATGGACATATGTTGTGTATGGGGGATGACAGTGAATCAGATATAGTGTGTAAGAGAGAAAACTGTGGGTATGGACATATGTTGTGTATGGGGGATGACAGTGAATCAGATATAGTGTGTAAGAGAGAACACTGTGGGTATGGACATATGTTGTGTATGGGGGAAGACAGTGAATCAGATATAGTGTGTAAGAGTGAACACTGTCGGTATGGACATATGTTGTGTATGGGGGAAGACAGTGAATCATATATAGAGTGTAAGAGAGAACACTGTGGGTATGGACATATGTTGTGTATAGGGGATGACAGTGAATCAGATATAGAGTGTAAGAGAGAACACTGTGGGTATGGACATATGTTGTGTATGGGGGATGACAATGAATCAGATATTGTGTGTAAGAGAGAACACTGTGGGTATGGACATATGTTGTGTATGGGCATGACAGTGAATCAGATATAGTATGTAAGAGAGAACACTGTGGCTATGGACATATGTTGTGTATGGGGGATGACAGTAAATCAGATATAGAGTGTAAGAGAGAACACTGTGGGTATGGTCATATGTTGTGTATGGGGGATGACAGTCAATCAGATATTGTGTGTAAGAGAGAACACTGTGGGTATGGACATATGTTGTGTATGGGGGATGACAGTGAATCAGATATAGTATGTACGAGAGAACACTGTGGGTATGGACATATGTTGTGTATGGGGGATGACAGTAAATCAGATATAGAGTGTAAGAGAGAACACTGTGGGTATGTACATATGTTGTGTATGGGGGATGACAGTAATTCAGATATAGAGTGTAAGAGAGAACACTGTGGGTATGGACATATGTTGTGTATGGGGGATGACAGTGAATCAGATATAGTGTGTAAGAGAGAACACTGTGGGTATGGACATATGTTGTGTATGGGGTATGACAGTGAATCAGATATAGTGTGTAAGAGAGAACACTGTGGGTATGGACATATGTTGTGTATGGGGGATGACAGTGAATCAGATATAGTGTGTAAGAGAGAACACTGTGGGTATGGACATATGTTGTGTATGGGGGATGACAGTGAATCAGATATAGTGTGTAAGAGAGAACACTGTGGGTATGGACATATGTTGTGCCTGGTGGATGACAGTGAATCAGATATAGTGTGTAAGAGAGAACACTGTGGGTATGGACATATGTTGTGCCTGGTGGATGACAGTGAATCAGATATAGTGTGTAAGAGAGAACACTGTGGGTATGGACATATGTTGTGTATGGGGGATGACAATGAATCAGATATAGTGTGTAAGAGAGAACACTGTGGGTATGGACATATGTTGTGTATGGGGGATGACAGTGAATCAGATATAGTGTGTAAGAGAGAACACTGTGGGTATGGACATATGTTGTGTATGGGGGATGACAATGAATCAGATATAGTGTGTAAGAGAGAACACTGTGGGTATGGACATATGTTGTGCCTGGTGGATGACAGTGAATAAGATATAGTGTGTAAGAGAGAACACTGTGGGTATGGACATATGTTGTGTATGGGGGATGACAGTGAATCAGATATAGAGTGTAAGAGAGAACACTGTGGGTATGGACATATGTTGTGTATGGGGGATGAGAGTAAATCAGATATAGAGTGTAAGAGAGAACACTGTGGGTATGTACATATGTTGTGTATGGGGGATGACAGTAATTCAGATATAGAGTGTAAGAGAGAACACTGTGGGTATGGACATATGTTGTGTATGGGGGATGACAGTGAATCAGATATAGTGTGTAAGAGAGAACACTGTGGGTATGGACATATGTTGTGCCTGGTGGATGACAGTGAATCAGATATAGTGTGTAAGAGAGAACACTGTGGGTATGGACATATGTTGTGTATGGGGGATGAGAGTAAATCAGATATAGAGTGTAAGAGAGAACACTGTGGGTATGTACATATGTTGTGTATGGGGGATGACAGTAATTCAGATATAGAGTGTAAGAGAGAACACTGTGGGTATGGACATATGTTGTGTATGGGGGATGACAGTGAATCAGATATAGTGTGTAAGAGAGAATACTGTGGGTATGGACATATGTTGTGTATGGGGGATGACAGTAAATCAGATATAGAGTGTAAGAGAGAACACTGTGGGTATGGACATATGTTGTGTATGGGGATGACAGTGAATAAGATATAGTGTGTAAGAGAGAACACTGTGGGGATGGACATATGTTGTGTATGGGGGATGACAGTGAATCAGATATAGTGTGTAAGAGAGAACACTGTGGGTATGGACATATGTTGTGTATGGGGGATGACAATGAATCAGATATAGTGTGTAAGAGAGAACACTGTGGGTATGGACATATGTCGTGTATGGGGGATGACAGTGAATTAGATATAGTTTGTAAGAGAGAACACTGTGGGTATGGACATATGTTGTGTGTGGGGGATGACAATGAATCAGATATAGTGTGTAAGAGAGAACACTGTGGGTATGGACATATGTTGTGTATGGGGGATGACAGTAAATCAGATATAGAGTGTAAGAGAGAACACTGTGGGTATGTACATATGTTGTGTATGGGGGATGACAGTAATTCAGATATAGAGTGTAAGAGAGAACACTGTGTGTATGGACATATGTTGTGTATGGGGGATGACAGTAAATCAGATATAGAGTGTAAGAGAGAACACTGGGTATGGATATATGTTGTGTATGGGGGATGACAGTGAATCAGATATAGTGTGTAAGAGAGAACACTGTGGGTATGGACATATGTTGTGTATGGGGGAAGACAGTGAATCAGATATAGTGTGTAAGAGAGAACACTGTGGGTATGGACATATGTTGTGTATGGGGGAAGACAGTGAATCAGATATAGTGTGTAAGAGAGAACACTGTGGGTATGGACATATGTTGTGTATGGGGGATGACAGTGAATCAGATATAGTGTGTAAGAGAGAACACTGTGGGTATGGACATATGTTGTGTATGGGGGAAGACAGTGAATCAGATATAGTGTGTAAGAGAGAACACTGTGGGTATGGACATATGTTGTGTATGGGGCATGACAGTGAATCAGATATAGTGTGTAAGAGAGAACACTGTGGGTATGGACATATGTTGTGTATGGGGGATGACAGTGAATCAGATATAGAGTGTAAGAGAGAACACTGTGGGTATGGACATATGTTGTGTATGGGGGATGACAGTGAATCAGATATAGTGTGTAAGAGAGAACACTGTGGGTATGGACATATGTTGTGTATGGGGGATGACAGTGAATCAGATATAGTGTGTAAGAGAGAACACTGTCGGTATGGACATATGTTGTGTATGGGGGAAGACAGTGAATCAGATATAGTGTGTAAGAGAGAACACTGTGGGTATGGACATATGTTGTGTATGGGGGAAGACAGTGAATCAGATATAGTGTGTAAGAGAGAACACTGTGGGTATGGACATATGTTGTGTATGGGGGATGACAGTGAATCAGATATAGAGTGTAAGAGAGAACACTGTGGGTATGGACATATGTTGTGTATGGGGGATGACAGTGAATCAGATATAGTGTGTAAGAGAGAACACTGTGGGTATGGACATATGTTGTGTATGGGGGATGACAGTGAATCAGATATAGTGTGTAAGAGAGAATACTGTGGGTATGGACATATGTTGTGTATGGGGGATGACAGTAAATCAGATATAGAGTGTAAGAGAGAACACTGTGGGTATGGACATATGTTGTGTATGGGGATGACAGTGAATAAGATATAGTGTGTAAGAGAGAACACTGTGGGGATGGACATATGTTGTGTATGGGGGATGACAGTGAATCAGATATAGTGTGTAAGAGAGAACACTGTGGGTATGGACATATGTTGTGTATGGGGGATGACAGTGAATCAGATATAGTATGTAAGAGAGAACACTGTGGGTTTGGACATATGTTGTGTATGGGGGATGACAGTGAATCAGATATAGTGTGTAAGAGAGAAAACTGTGGGTATGGACATATGTTGTGTATGGGGGATGACAGTGAATCAGATATAGTGTGTAAGAGAGAACACTGTGGGTATGGACATATGTTGTGTATGGGGGAAGACAGTGAATCAGATATAGTGTGTAAGAGTGAACACTGTCGGTATGGACATATGTTGTGTATGGGGGAAGACAGTGAATCATATATAGAGTGTAAGAGAGAACACTGTGGGTATGGACATATGTTGTGTATAGGGGATGACAGTGAATCAGATATAGAGTGTAAGAGAGAACACTGTGGGTATGGACATATGTTGTGTATGGGGGATGACAATGAATCAGATATTGTGTGTAAGAGAGAACACTGTGGGTATGGACATATGTTGTGTATGGGCATGACAGTGAATCAGATATAGTATGTAAGAGAGAACACTGTGGCTATGGACATATGTTGTGTATGGGGGATGACAGTAAATCAGATATAGAGTGTAAGAGAGAACACTGTGGGTATGGTCATATGTTGTGTATGGGGGATGACAGTCAATCAGATATTGTGTGTAAGAGAGAACACTGTGGGTATGGACATATGTTGTGTATGGGGGATGACAGTGAATCAGATATAGTATGTACGAGAGAACACTGTGGGTATGGACATATGTTGTGTATGGGGGATGACAGTAAATCAGATATAGAGTGTAAGAGAGAACACTGTGGGTATGTACATATGTTGTGTATGGGGGATGACAGTAATTCAGATATAGAGTGTAAGAGAGAACACTGTGGGTATGGACATATGTTGTGTATGGGGGATGACAGTGAATCAGATATAGTGTGTAAGAGAGAACACTGTGGGTATGGACATATGTTGTGTATGGGGTATGACAGTGAATCAGATATAGTGTGTAAGAGAGAACACTGTGGGTATGGACATATGTTGTGTATGGGGGATGACAGTGAATCAGATATAGTGTGTAAGAGAGAACACTGTGGGTATGGACATATGTTGTGTATGGGGGATGACAGTGAATCAGATATAGTGTGTAAGAGAGAACACTGTGGGTATGGACATATGTTGTGCCTGGTGGATGACAGTGAATCAGATATAGTGTGTAAGAGAGAACACTGTGGGTATGGACATATGTTGTGCCTGGTGGATGACAGTGAATCAGATATAGTGTGTAAGAGAGAACACTGTGGGTATGGACATATGTTGTGTATGGGGGATGACAATGAATCAGATATAGTGTGTAAGAGAGAACACTGTGGGTATGGACATATGTTGTGTATGGGGGATGACAGTGAATCAGATATAGTGTGTAAGAGAGAACACTGTGGGTATGGACATATGTTGTGTATGGGGGATGACAATGAATCAGATATAGTGTGTAAGAGAGAACACTGTGGGTATGGACATATGTTGTGCCTGGTGGATGACAGTGAATAAGATATAGTGTGTAAGAGAGAACACTGTGGGTATGGACATATGTTGTGTATGGGGGATGACAGTGAATCAGATATAGAGTGTAAGAGAGAACACTGTGGGTATGGACATATGTTGTGTATGGGGGATGAGAGTAAATCAGATATAGAGTGTAAGAGAGAACACTGTGGGTATGTACATATGTTGTGTATGGGGGATGACAGTAATTCAGATATAGAGTGTAAGAGAGAACACTGTGGGTATGGACATATGTTGTGTATGGGGGATGACAGTGAATCAGATATAGTGTGTAAGAGAGAACACTGTGGGTATGGACATATGTTGTGCCTGGTGGATGACAGTGAATCAGATATAGTGTGTAAGAGAGAACACTGTGGGTATGGACATATGTTGTGTATGGGGGATGAGAGTAAATCAGATATAGAGTGTAAGAGAGAACACTGTGGGTATGTACATATGTTGTGTATGGGGGATGACAGTAATTCAGATATAGAGTGTAAGAGAGAACACTGTGGGTATGGACATATGTTGTGTATGGGGGATGACAGTGAATCAGATATAGTGTGTAAGAGAGAATACTGTGGGTATGGACATATGTTGTGTATGGGGGATGACAGTAAATCAGATATAGAGTGTAAGAGAGAACACTGTGGGTATGGACATATGTTGTGTATGGGGATGACAGTGAATAAGATATAGTGTGTAAGAGAGAACACTGTGGGGATGGACATATGTTGTGTATGGGGGATGACAGTGAATCAGATATAGTGTGTAAGAGAGAACACTGTGGGTATGGACATATGTTGTGTATGGGGGATGACAATGAATCAGATATAGTGTGTAAGAGAGAACACTGTGGGTATGGACATATGTCGTGTATGGGGGATGACAGTGAATTAGATATAGTTTGTAAGAGAGAACACTGTGGGTATGGACATATGTTGTGTGTGGGGGATGACAATGAATCAGATATAGTGTGTAAGAGAGAACACTGTGGGTATGGACATATGTTGTGTATGGGGGATGACAGTAAATCAGATATAGAGTGTAAGAGAGAACACTGTGGGTATGTACATATGTTGTGTATGGGGGATGACAGTAATTCAGATATAGAGTGTAAGAGAGAACACTGTGTGTATGGACATATGTTGTGTATGGGGGATGACAGTAAATCAGATATAGAGTGTAAGAGAGAACACTGGGTATGGATATATGTTGTGTATGGGGGATGACAGTGAATCAGATATAGTGTGTAAGCGAGAACACTGTGGGTATGGACATATGTTGTGTATGGGGGAAGACAGTGAATCAGATATAGTGTGTAAGAGAGAACACTGTGGGTATGGACATATGTTGTGTATGGGGGATGACAGTGAATCAGATATAGTGTGTAAGAGAGAACACTGTGGGTATGGACATATGTTGTGTATGGGGGATGACAGTGAATCAGATATAGTGTGTAAGAGAGAACACTCTGGGTATGGACATATGTTGTGTATGGGGGAAGACAGTGAATCAGATATAGTGTGTAAGAGAGAACACTGTGGGTATGGACATATGTTGTGTATGGGGGATGACAGTGAATCAGATATAGAGTGTAAGAGAGAACACTGTGGGTATGGACATATGTTGTGTATGGGGGATGACAGTGAATCAGATATAGTGTGTAAGAGAGAACACTGTGGGTATGGACATATGTTGTGTATGGGGGATGACAGTGAATCAGATATAGTGTGTAAGAGAGAACACTCTGGGTATGGACATATGTTGTGTATGGGGGATGACAGTGAATCAGATATAGTGTGTAAGAGAGAATACTGTGGGTATGGACATATGTTGTGTATGGGGGATGACAGTAAATCAGATATAGAGTGTAAGAGAGAACACTGTGGGTATGGACATATGTTGTGTATGGGGATGACAGTGAATAAGATATAGTGTGTAAGAGAGAACACTGTGGGGATGGACATATGTTGTGTATGGGGGATGACAGTGAATCAGATATAGTGTGTAAGAGAGAACACTGTGGGTATGGACATATGTTGTGTATGGGGGATGACAGTGAATCAGATATAGTGTGTAAGAGAGAAAACTGTGGGTATGGACATATGTTGTGTATGGGGGATGACAGTGAATCAGATATAGTGTGTAAGAGAGAACACTGTGGGTATGGACATATGTTGTGTATGGGGGAAGACAGTGAATCAGATATAGTGTGTAAGAGTGAACACTGTCGGTATGGACATATGTTGTGTATGGGGGAAGACAGTGAATCATATATAGAGTGTAAGAGAGAACACTGTGGGTATGGACATATGTTGTGTATGGGGGATGACAGTGAATCAGATATAGAGTGTAAGAGAGAACACTGTGGGTATGGACATATGTTGTGTATGGGGGATGACAGTGAATCAGATATTGTGTGTAAGAGAGAACACTGTGGGTATGGACATATGTTGTGTATGGGCATGACAGTGAATCAGATATAGTATGTAAGAGAGAACACTGTGGCTATGGAGATATGTTGTGTATGGGGGATGACAGTAAATCAGATATAGAGTGTAAGAGAGAACACTGTGGGTATGGACATATGTTGTGTATGGGGGATGACAGTCAATCAGATATTGTGTGTAAGAGAGAACACTGTGGGTATGGACATATGTTGTGTATGGGGGATGACAGTGAATCAGATATAGTATGTACGAGAGAACACTGTGGGTATGGACATATGTTGTGTATGGGGGATGACAGTAAATCAGATATAGAGTGTAAGAGAGAACACTGTGGGTATGTACATATGTTGTGTATGGGGGATGACAGTAATTCAGATATAGAGTGTAAGAGAGAACACTGTGGGTATGGACATATGTTGTGTATGGGGGATGACAGTGAATAAGATATAGTGTGTAAGAGAGAACACTGTGGGTATGGACATATGTTGTGTATGGGGTATGACAGTGAATCAGATATAGTGTGTAAGAGAGAACACTGTGGGTATGGACATATGTTGTGTATGGGGGATGAGAGTAAATCAGATATAGAGTGTAAGAGAGAACACTGTGGGTATGTACATATGTTGTGTATGGGGGATGACAGTAATTCAGATATAGAGTGTAAGAGAGAACACTGTGGGTATGGACATATGTTGTGTATGGGGGATGACAGTGAATCAGATATAGTGTGTAAGAGAGAACACTGTGGGTATGGACATATGTTGTGCCTGGTGGATGACAGTGAATCAGATATAGTGTGTAAGAGAGAACACTGTGGGTATGGACATATGTTGTGTATGGGGGATGAGAGTAAATCAGATATAGAGTGTAAGAGAGAACACTGTGGGTATGTACATATGTTGTGTATGGGGGATGACAGTAATTCAGATATAGAGTGTAAGAGAGAACACTGTGGGTATGGACATATGTTGTGTATGGGGGATGACAGTGAATCAGATATAGTGTGTAAGAGAGAACACTGTGGGTATGGACATATGTTGTGTATGGGGGATGACAGTGAATCAGATATAGTGTGTAAGAGAGAACACTGTGGGTATGGACATATGTTGTGTATGGGGGATGAGAGTAAATCAGATATAGAGTGTAAGAGAGAACACTGTGGGTATGGACATATGTTGTGTATGGGGGATGACAGTGAATCAGATATAGTGTGTAAGAGAGAACACTGTGGGTATGTACATATGTTGTGTATGGGGGATGACAGTAATTCAGATATAGAGTGTAAGAGAGAACACTGTGGGTATGGACATATGTTGTGTATGGGGGATGACAGTGAATCAGATATAGTGTGTAAGAGAGAATACTGTGGGTATGGACATATATTGTGGATGGGGGATGACAGTAAATCAGATATAGAGTGTAAGAGAGAACACTGTGGATATGGACATATGTTGTGTATGGGGATGACAGTGAATAAGATACAGTGTGTAAGAGAGAACACTGTGGGGATGGACATATGTTGTGTATGGGGGATGACAGTGAATCAGATATAGTGTGTAAGAGAGAACACTGTGGGTATGGACATATGTTGTGTATGGGGGATGACAATGAATCAGATATAGTGTGTAAGAGAGAACACTGTGGGTATGGACATATGTTGTGGATGGGGGATGACAGTAAATCAGATATAGAGTGTAAGAGAGAACACTGTGGGTATGGACATATGTTGTGTATGGGGGATGACAGTAAATCAGATATAGAGTGTAAGAGAGAACACTGTGGGTATGGACATATGTTGTGTATGGGGGATGACAGTGAATCAGATATAGTGTGTAAGAGAGAACACTGTGGGTATGGACATATGTTGTGTATGGGGGAAGACAGTGAATCAGATATAGTGTGTAAGAGAGAACACTGTGGGTATGGACATATGTTGTGTATGGGGGATGACAGTGAATCAGATATAGTGTGTAAGAGAGAACACTGTGGGTATGGACATATGTTGTGTATGGGGGATGACAGTGAATCAGATATAGTATGTACGAGAGAACACTGTGGGTATGGACATATGTTGTGTATGGGGGATGACAGTAAATCAGATATAGAGTGTAAGAGAGAACACTGTGGGTATGTACATATGTTGTGTATGGGGGATGACAGTAATTCAGATATAGAGTGTAAGAGAGAACACTGTGGGTATGGACATATGTTGTGTATGGGGGATGACAGTGAATCAGATATAGTGTGTAAGAGAGAACACTGTGGGTATGGACATATGTTGTGTATGGGGTATGACAGTGAATCAGATATAGTGTGTAAGAGAGAACACTGTGGGTATGGACATATGTTGTGTATGGGGGATGACAGTGAATCAGATATAGTGTGTAAGAGAGAACACTGTGGGTATGGACATATGTTGTGTATGGGGGATGACAGTGAATCAGATATAGTGTGTAAGAGAGAACACTGTGGGTATGGACATATGTTGTGCCTGGTGGATGACAGTGAATCAGATATAGTGTGTAAGAGAGAACACTGTGGGTATGGACATATGTTGTGCCTGGTGGATGACAGTGAATCAGATATAGTGTGTAAGAGAGAACACTGTGGGTATGGACATATGTTGTGTATGGGGGATGACAATGAATCAGATATAGTGTGTAAGAGAGAACACTGTGGGTATGGACATATGTTGTGTATGGGGGATGACAGTGAATCAGATATAGTGTGTAAGAGAGAACACTGTGGGTATGGACATATGTTGTGTATGGGGGATGACAATGAATCAGATATAGTGTGTAAGAGAGAACACTGTGGGTATGGACATATGTTGTGCCTGGTGGATGACAGTGAATAAGATATAGTGTGTAAGAGAGAACACTGTGGGTATGGACATATGTTGTGTATGGGGGATGACAGTGAATCAGATATAGAGTGTAAGAGAGAACACTGTGGGTATGGACATATGTTGTGTATGGGGGATGAGAGTAAATCAGATATAGAGTGTAAGAGAGAACACTGTGGGTATGTACATATGTTGTGTATGGGGGATGACAGTAATTCAGATATAGAGTGTAAGAGAGAACACTGTGGGTATGGACATATGTTGTGTATGGGGGATGACAGTGAATCAGATATAGTGTGTAAGAGAGAACACTGTGGGTATGGACATATGTTGTGCCTGGTGGATGACAGTGAATCAGATATAGTGTGTAAGAGAGAACACTGTGGGTATGGACATATGTTGTGTATGGGGGATGAGAGTAAATCAGATATAGAGTGTAAGAGAGAACACTGTGGGTATGTACATATGTTGTGTATGGGGGATGACAGTAATTCAGATATAGAGTGTAAGAGAGAACACTGTGGGTATGGACATATGTTGTGTATGGGGGATGACAGTGAATCAGATATAGTGTGTAAGAGAGAATACTGTGGGTATGGACATATGTTGTGTATGGGGGATGACAGTAAATCAGATATAGAGTGTAAGAGAGAACACTGTGGGTATGGACATATGTTGTGTATGGGGATGACAGTGAATAAGATATAGTGTGTAAGAGAGAACACTGTGGGGATGGACATATGTTGTGTATGGGGGATGACAGTGAATCAGATATAGTGTGTAAGAGAGAACACTGTGGGTATGGACATATGTTGTGTATGGGGGATGACAATGAATCAGATATAGTGTGTAAGAGAGAACACTGTGGGTATGGACATATGTCGTGTATGGGGGATGACAGTGAATTAGATATAGTTTGTAAGAGAGAACACTGTGGGTATGGACATATGTTGTGTGTGGGGGATGACAATGAATCAGATATAGTGTGTAAGAGAGAACACTGTGGGTATGGACATATGTTGTGTATGGGGGATGACAGTAAATCAGATATAGAGTGTAAGAGAGAACACTGTGGGTATGTACATATGTTGTGTATGGGGGATGACAGTAATTCAGATATAGAGTGTAAGAGAGAACACTGTGGGTATGGACATATGTTGTGTATGGGGGATGACAGTAAATCAGATATAGAGTGTAAGAGAGAACACTGGGTATGGATATATGTTGTGTATGGGGGATGACAGTGAATCAGATATAGTGTGTAAGCGAGAACACTGTGGGTATGGACATATGTTGTGTATGGGGGAAGACAGTGAATCAGATATAGTGTGTAAGAGAGAACACTGTGGGTATGGACATATGTTGTGTATGGGGGATGACAGTGAATCAGATATAGTGTGTAAGAGAGAACACTGTGGGTATGGACATATGTTGTGTATGGGGGATGACAGTGAATCAGATATAGTGTGTAAGAGAGAACACTCTGGGTATGGACATATGTTGTGTATGGGGGAAGACAGTGAATCAGATATAGTGTGTAAGAGAGAACACTGTGGGTATGGACATATGTTGTGTATGGGGGATGACAGTGAATCAGATATAGAGTGTAAGAGAGAACACTGTGGGTATGGACATATGTTGTGTATGGGGGATGACAGTGAATCAGATATAGTGTGTAAGAGAGAACACTGTGGGTATGGACATATGTTGTGTATGGGGGATGACAGTGAATCAGATATAGTGTGTAAGAGAGAACACTCTGGGTATGGACATATGTTGTGTATGGGGGATGACAGTGAATCAGATATAGTGTGTAAGAGAGAATACTGTGGGTATGGACATATGTTGTGTATGGGGGATGACAGTAAATCAGATATAGAGTGTAAGAGAGAACACTGTGGGTATGGACATATGTTGTGTATGGGGATGACAGTGAATAAGATATAGTGTGTAAGAGAGAACACTGTGGGGATGGACATATGTTGTGTATGGGGGATGACAGTGAATCAGATATAGTGTGTAAGAGAGAACACTGTGGGTATGGACATATGTTGTGTATGGGGGATGACAGTGAATCAGATATAGTGTGTAAGAGAGAAAACTGTGGGTATGGACATATGTTGTGTATGGGGGATGACAGTGAATCAGATATAGTGTGTAAGAGAGAACACTGTGGGTATGGACATATGTTGTGTATGGGGGAAGACAGTGAATCAGATATAGTGTGTAAGAGTGAACACTGTCGGTATGGACATATGTTGTGTATGGGGGAAGACAGTGAATCATATATAGAGTGTAAGAGAGAACACTGTGGGTATGGACATATGTTGTGTATGGGGGATGACAGTGAATCAGATATAGAGTGTAAGAGAGAACACTGTGGGTATGGACATATGTTGTGTATGGGGGATGACAGTGAATCAGATATTGTGTGTAAGAGAGAACACTGTGGGTATGGACATATGTTGTGTATGGGCATGACAGTGAATCAGATATAGTATGTAAGAGAGAACACTGTGGCTATGGAGATATGTTGTGTATGGGGGATGACAGTAAATCAGATATAGAGTGTAAGAGAGAACACTGTGGGTATGGACATATGTTGTGTATGGGGGATGACAGTCAATCAGATATTGTGTGTAAGAGAGAACACTGTGGGTATGGACATATGTTGTGTATGGGGGATGACAGTGAATCAGATATAGTATGTACGAGAGAACACTGTGGGTATGGACATATGTTGTGTATGGGGGATGACAGTAAATCAGATATAGAGTGTAAGAGAGAACACTGTGGGTATGTACATATGTTGTGTATGGGGGATGACAGTAATTCAGATATAGAGTGTAAGAGAGAACACTGTGGGTATGGACATATGTTGTGTATGGGGGATGACAGTGAATAAGATATAGTGTGTAAGAGAGAACACTGTGGGTATGGACATATGTTGTGTATGGGGTATGACAGTGAATCAGATATAGTGTGTAAGAGAGAACACTGTGGGTATGGACATATGTTGTGTATGGGGGATGAGAGTAAATCAGATATAGAGTGTAAGAGAGAACACTGTGGGTATGTACATATGTTGTGTATGGGGGATGACAGTAATTCAGATATAGAGTGTAAGAGAGAACACTGTGGGTATGGACATATGTTGTGTATGGGGGATGACAGTGAATCAGATATAGTGTGTAAGAGAGAACACTGTGGGTATGGACATATGTTGTGCCTGGTGGATGACAGTGAATCAGATATAGTGTGTAAGAGAGAACACTGTGGGTATGGACATATGTTGTGTATGGGGGATGAGAGTAAATCAGATATAGAGTGTAAGAGAGAACACTGTGGGTATGTACATATGTTGTGTATGGGGGATGACAGTAATTCAGATATAGAGTGTAAGAGAGAACACTGTGGGTATGGACATATGTTGTGTATGGGGGATGACAGTGAATCAGATATAGTGTGTAAGAGAGAACACTGTGGGTATGGACATATGTTGTGTATGGGGGATGACAGTGAATCAGATATAGTGTGTAAGAGAGAACACTGTGGGTATGGACATATGTTGTGTATGGGGGATGAGAGTAAATCAGATATAGAGTGTAAGAGAGAACACTGTGGGTATGGACATATGTTGTGTATGGGGGATGACAGTGAATCAGATATAGTGTGTAAGAGAGAACACTGTGGGTATGTACATATGTTGTGTATGGGGGATGACAGTAATTCAGATATAGAGTGTAAGAGAGAACACTGTTGGTATGGACATATGTTGTGTATGGGGGATGACAGTGAATCAGATATAGTGTGTAAGAGAGAATACTGTGGGTATGGACATATGTTGTGGATGGGGGATGACAGTAAATCAGATATAGAGTGTAAGAGAGAACACTGTGGGTATGGACATATGTTGTGTATGGGGATGACAGTGAATAAGATACAGTGTGTAAGAGAGAACACTGTGGGGATGGACATATGTTGTGTATGGGGGATGACAGTGAATCAGATATAGTGTGTAAGAGAGAACACTGTGGGTATGGACATATGTTGTGTATGGGGGATGACAATGAATCAGATATAGTGTGTAAGAGAGAACACTGTGGGTATGGACATATGTCGTGTATGGGGGATGACAATGAATCAGATATAGTGTGTAAGAGAGAACACTGTGGGTATGGACATATGTTGTGTATGGGGGATGACAGTGAATCAGATATAGAGTGTAAGAGAGAACACTGTGGGTATGTACATATGTTGTGTATGGGGGATGACAGTAATTCAGATATAGAGTGTAAGAGAGAACACTGTGGGTATGGACATATGTTGTGTATGGGGGATGACAGTAAATCAGATATAGAGTGTAAGAGAGAACACTGTGGGTATGGACATATGTTGTGTATGGGGGATGACAGTGAATCAGATATAGTGTGTAAGAGAGAACACTGTGGGTATGGACATATGTTGTGTATGGGGGAAGACAGTGAATCAGATATAGTGTGTAAGAGAGAACACTGTGGGTATGGACATATGTTGTGTATGGGGGATGACAGTGAATCAGATATAGTGTGTAAGAGAGAACACTGTGGGTATGGACATATGTTGTGTATGGGGGAAGACAGTGAATCAGATATAGTGTGTAAGAGAGAACACTGTGGGTATGGACATATGTTGTGTATGGGGGAAGACAGTGAATCAGATATAGTGTGTAAGAGAGAACACTGTGGGTATGGACATATGTTGTGTATGGGGTATGACAGTGAATCAGATATAGAGTGTAAGAGAGAACACTGTGGGTATGGGCATATGTTGTGTATGGGGGATGACAGTGAATCAGATATAGTGTGTAAGAGAGAACACTGTGGGTATGGACATATGTTGTGTATGGGGGATGACAGTGAATCAGATATAGTGTGTAAGAGAGAACACTGTCGGTATGGACATATGTTGTGTATGGGGGAAGACAGTGAATCAGATATAGTGTGTAAGAGAGAACACTGTGGGTATGGACATATGTTGTGTATGGGGGAAGACAGTGAATCAGATATAGTGTGTAAGAGAGAACACTGTGGGTATGGACATATGTTGTGTATGGGGGATGACAGTGAATCAGATATAGAGTGTAAGAGAGAACACTGTGGGTATGGACATATGTTGTGTATGGGGGATGACAGTGAATCAGATATAGTGTGTAAGAGAGAACACTGTGGGTATGGACATATGTTGTGTATGGGGGATGACAGTGAATCAGATATAGTGTGTAAGAGAGAATACTGTGGGTATGGACATATGTTGTGTATGGGGGATGACAGTAAATCAGATATAGAGTGTAAGAGAGAACACTGTGGGTATGGACATATGTTGTGTATGGGGATGACAGTGAATAAGATATAGTGTGTAAGAGAGAACACTGTGGGGATGGACATATGTTGTGTATGGGGGATGACAGTGAATCAGATATAGTGTGTAAGAGAGAACACTGTGGGTATGGACATATGTTGTGTATGGGGGATGACAGTGAATCAGATATAGTATGTAAGAGAGAACACTGTGGGTTTGGACATATGTTGTGTATGGGGGATGACAGTGAATCAGATATAGTGTGTAAGAGAGAAAACTGTGGGTATGGACATATGTTGTGTATGGGGGATGACAGTGAATCAGATATAGTGTGTAAGAGAGAACACTGTGGGTATGGACATATGTTGTGTATGGGGGAAGACAGTGAATCAGATATAGTGTGTAAGAGTGAACACTGTCGGTATGGACATATGTTGTGTATGGGGGAAGACAGTGAATCATATATAGAGTGTAAGAGAGAACACTGTGGGTATGGACATATGTTGTGTATGGGGGATGACAGTGAATCAGATATAGAGTGTAAGAGAGAACACTGTGGGTATGGACATATGTTGTGTATGGGGGATGACAGTGAATCAGATATTGTGTGTAAGAGAGAACACTGTGGGTATGGACATATGTTGTGTATGGGCATGACAGTGAATCAGATATAGTATGTAAGAGAGAACACTGTGGCTATGGAGATATGTTGTGTATGGGGGATGACAGTAAATCAGATATAGAGTGTAAGAGAGAACACTGTGGGTATGGACATATGTTGTGTATGGGGGATGACAGTCAATCAGATATTGTGTGTAAGAGAGAACACTGTGGGTATGGACATATGTTGTGTATGGGGGATGACAGTGAATCAGATATAGTATGTACGAGAGAACACTGTGGGTATGGACATATGTTGTGTATGGGGGATGACAGTAAATCAGATATAGAGTGTAAGAGAGAACACTGTGGGTATGTACATATGTTGTGTATGGGGGATGACAGTAATTCAGATATAGAGTGTAAGAGAGAACACTGTGGGTATGGACATATGTTGTGTATGGGGGATGACAGTGAATAAGATATAGTGTGTAAGAGAGAACACTGTGGGTATGGACATATGTTGTGTATGGGGTATGACAGTGAATCAGATATAGTGTGTAAGAGAGAACACTGTGGGTATGGACATATGTTGTGTATGGGGGATGAGAGTAAATCAGATATAGAGTGTAAGAGAGAACACTGTGGGTATGTACATATGTTGTGTATGGGGGATGACAGTAATTCAGATATAGAGTGTAAGAGAGAACACTGTGGGTATGGACATATGTTGTGTATGGGGGATGACAGTGAATCAGATATAGTGTGTAAGAGAGAACACTGTGGGTATGGACATATGTTGTGTATGGGGGATGACAGTGAATCAGATATAGTATGTAAGAGAGAACACTGTGGGTTTGGACATATGTTGTGTATGGGGGATGACAGTGAATCAGATATAGTGTGTAAGAGAGAAAACTGTGGGTATGGACATATGTTGTGTATGGGGGATGACAGTGAATCAGATATAGTGTGTAAGAGAGAACACTGTGGGTATGGACATATGTTGTGTATGGGGGAAGACAGTGAATCAGATATAGTGTGTAAGAGTGAACACTGTCGGTATGGACATATGTTGTGTATGGGGGAAGACAGTGAATCATATATAGAGTGTAAGAGAGAACACTGTGGGTATGGACATATGTTGTGTATGGGGGATGACAGTGGATCAGATATAGAGTGTAAGAGAGAACACTGTGGGTATGGACATATGTTGTGTATGGGGGATGACAGTGAATCAGATATTGTGTGTAAGAGAGAACACTGTGGGTATGGACATATGTTGTGTATGGGCATGACAGTGAATCAGATATAGTATGTAAGAGAGAACACTGTGGCTATGGAGATATGTTGTGTATGGGGGATGACAGTAAATCAGATATAGAGTGTAAGAGAGAACACTGTGGGTATGGACATATGTTGTGTATGGGGGATGACAGTCAATCAGATATTGTGTGTAAGAGAGAACACTGTGGGTATGGACATATGTTGTGTATGGGGGATGACAGTGAATCAGATATAGTATGTACGAGAGAACACTGTGGGTATGGACATATGTTGTGTATGGGGGATGACAGTAAATCAGATATAGAGTGTAAGAGAGAACACTGTGGGTATGTACATATGTTGTGTATGGGGGATGACAGTAATTCAGATATAGAGTGTAAGAGAGAACACTGTGGGTATGGACATATGTTGTGTATGGGGGATGACAGTGAATAAGATATAGTGTGTAAGAGAGAACACTGTGGGTATGGACATATGTTGTGTATGGGGTATGACAGTGAATCAGATATAGTGTGTAAGAGAGAACACTGTGGGTATGGACATATGTTGTGTATGGGGGATGAGAGTAAATCAGATATAGAGTGTAAGAGAGAACACTGTGGGTATGTACATATGTTGTGTATGGGGGATGACAGTAATTCAGATATAGAGTGTAAGAGAGAACACTGTGGGTATGGACATATGTTGTGTATGGGGGATGACAGTGAATCAGATATAGTGTGTAAGAGAGAACACTGTGGGTATGGACATATGTTGTGCCTGGTGGATGACAGTGAATCAGATATAGTGTGTAAGAGAGAACACTGTGGGTATGGACATATGTTGTGTATGGGGGATGAGAGTAAATCAGATATAGAGTGTAAGAGAGAACACTGTGGGTATGTACATATGTTGTGTATGGGGGATCACAGTAATTCAGATATAGAGTGTAAGAGAGAACACTGTGGGTATGGACATATGTTGTGTATGGGGGATGACAGTGAATCAGATATAGTGTGTAAGAGAGAACACTGTGGGTATGGACATATGTTGTGTATGGGGGATGACAGTGAATCAGATATAGTGTGTAAGAGAGAACACTGTGGGTATGGACATATGTTGTGTATGGGGGATGAGAGTAAATCAGATATAGAGTGTAAGAGAGAACACTGTGGGTATGGACATATGTTGTGTATGGGGGATGACAGTGAATCAGATATAGTGTGTAAGAGAGAACACTGTGGGTATGTACATATGTTGTGTATGGGGGATGACAGTAATTCAGATATAGAGTGTAAGAGAGAACACTGTTGGTATGGACATATGTTGTGTATGGGGGATGACAGTGAATCAGATATAGTGTGTAAGAGAGAATACTGTGGGTATGGACATATGTTGTGGATGGGGGATGACAGTAAATCAGATATAGAGTGTAAGAGAGAACACTGTGGGTATGGACATATGTTGTGTATGGGGATGACAGTGAATAAGATACAGTGTGTAAGAGAGAACACTGTGGGGATGGACATATGTTGTGTATGGGGGATGACAGTGAATCAGATATAGTGTGTAAGAGAGAACACTGTGGGTATGGACATATGTTGTGTATGGGGGATGACAATGAATCAGATATAGTGTGTAAGAGAGAACACTGTGGGTATGGACATATGTCGTGTATGGGGGATGACAATGAATCAGATATAGTGTGTAAGAGAGAACACTGTGGGTATGGACATATGTTGTGTATGGGGGATGACAGTGAATCAGATATAGAGTGTAAGAGAGAACACTGTGGGTATGTACATATGTTGTGTATGGGGGATGACAGTAATTCAGATATAGAGTGTAAGAGAGAACACTGTGGGTATGGACATATGTTGTGTATGGGGGATGACAGTAAATCAGATATAGAGTGTAAGAGAGAACACTGTGGGTATGGACATATGTTGTGTATGGGGGATGACAGTGAATCAGATATAGTGTGTAAGAGAGAACACTGTGGGTATGGACATATGTTGTGTATGGGGGAAGACAGTGAATCAGATATAGTGTGTAAGAGAGAACACTGTGGGTATGGACATATGTTGTGTATGGGGGATGACAGTGAATCAGATATAGTGTGTAAGAGAGAACACTGTGGGTATGGACATATGTTGTGTATGGGGGAAGACAGTGAATCAGATATAGTGTGTAAGAGAGAACACTGTGGGTATGGACATATGTTGTGTATGGGGGAAGACAGTGAATCAGATATAGTGTGTAAGAGAGAACACTGTGGGTATGGACATATGTTGTGTATGGGGGATGACAGTGAATCAGATATAGAGTGTAAGAGAGAACACTGTGGGTATGGACATATGTTGTGTATGGGGGATGACAGTGAATCAGATATAGTGTGTAAGAGAGAACACTGTGGGTATGGACATATGTTGTGTATGGGGGATGACAGTGAATCAGATATAGTGTGTAAGAGAGAACACTGTCGGTATGGACATATGTTGTGTATGGGGGAAGACAGTGAATCAGATATAGTGTGTAAGAGAGAACACTGTGGGTATGGACATATGTTGTGTATGGGGGAAGACAGTGAATCAGATATAGTGTGTAAGAGAGAACACTGTGGGTATGGACATATGTTGTGTATGGGGGATGACAGTGAATCAGATATAGAGTGTAAGAGAGAACACTGTGGGTATGGACATATGTTGTGTATGGGGGATGACAGTGAATCAGATATAGTGTGTAAGAGAGAACACTGTGGGTATGGACATATGTTGTGTATGGGGGATGACAGTGAATCAGATATAGTGTGTAAGAGAGAATACTGTGGGTATGGACATATGTTGTGTATGGGGGATGACAGTAAATCAGATATAGAGTGTAAGAGAGAACACTGTGGGTATGGACATATGTTGTGTATGGGGATGACAGTGAATAAGATATAGTGTGTAAGAGAGAACACTGTGGGGATGGACATATGTTGTGTATGGGGGATGACAGTGAATCAGATATAGTGTGTAAGAGAGAACACTGTGGGTATGGACATATGTTGTGTATGGGGGATGACAGTGAATCAGATATAGTATGTAAGAGAGAACACTGTGGGTTTGGACATATGTTGTGTATGGGAGATGACAGTGAATCAGATATAGTGTGTAAGAGAGAAAACTGTGGGTATGGACATATGTTGTGTATGGGGGATGACAGTGAATCAGATATAGTGTGTAAGAGAGAACACTGTGGGTATGGACATATGTTGTGTATGGGGGAAGACAGTGAATCAGATATAGTGTGTAAGAGTGAACACTGTCGGTATGGACATATGTTGTGTATGGGGGAAGACAGTGAATCATATATAGAGTGTAAGAGAGAACACTGTGGGTATGGACATATGTTGTGTATGGGGGATGACAGTGAATCAGATATAGAGTGTAAGAGAGAACACTGTGGGTATGGACATATGTTGTGTATGGGGGATGACAATGAATCAGATATTGTGTGCAAGAGAGAACACTGTGGGTATGGACATATGTTGTGTATGGGCATGACAGTGAATCAGATATAGTATGTAAGAGAGAACACTGTGGCTATGGACATATGTTGTGTATGGGGGATGACAGTAAATCAGATATAGAGTGTAAGAGAGAACACTGTGGGTATGGTCATATGTTGTGTATGGGGGATGACAGTCAATCAGATATTGTGTGTAAGAGAGAACACTGTGGGTATGGACATATGTTGTGTATGGGGGATGACAGTGAATCAGATATAGTATGTACGAGAGAACACTGTGGGTATGGACATATGTTGTGTATGGGGGATGACAGTAAATCAGATATAGAGTGTAAGAGAGAACACTGTGGGTATGTACATATGTTGTGTATGGGGGATGACAGTAATTCAGATATAGAGTGTAAGAGAGAACACTGTGGGTATGGACATATGTTGTGTATGGGGGATGACAGTGAATCAGATATAGTGTGTAAGAGAGAACACTGTGGGTATGGACATATGTTGTGTATGGGGTATGACAGTGAATCAGATATAGTGTGTAAGAGAGAACACTGTGGGTATGGACATATGTTGTGTATGGGGGATGACAGTGAATCAGATATAGTGTGTAAGAGAGAACACTGTGGGTATGGACATATGTTGTGTATGGGGGATGACAGTGAATCAGATATAGTGTGTAAGAGAGAACACTGTGGGTATGGACATATGTTGTGCCTGGTGGATGACAGTGAATCAGATATAGTGTGTAAGAGAGAACACTGTGGGTATGGACATATGTTGTGCCTGGTGGATGACAGTGAATCAGATATAGTGTGTAAGAGAGAACACTGTGGGTATGGACATATGTTGTGTATGGGGGATGACAATGAATCAGATATAGTGTGTAAGAGAGAACACTGTGGGTATGGACATATGTTGTGTATGGGGGATGAGAGTGAATCAGATATAGTGTGTAAGAGAGAACACTGTGGGTATGGACATATGTTGTGTATGGGGGATGACAATGAATCAGATATAGTGTGTAAGAGAGAACACTGTGGGTATGGACATATGTTGTGCCTGGTGGATGACAGTGAATAAGATATAGTGTGTAAGAGAGAACACTGTGGGTATGGACATATGTTGTGTATGGGGGATGACAGTGAATCAGATATAGAGTGTAAGAGAGAACACTGTGGGTATGGACATATGTTGTGTATGGGGGATGAGAGTAAATCAGATATAGAGTGTAAGAGAGAACACTGTGGGTATGTACATATGTTGTGTATGGGGGATGACAGTAATTCAGATATAGAGTGTAAGAGAGAACACTGTGGGTATGGACATATGTTGTGTATGGGGGATGACAGTGAATCAGATATAGTGTGTAAGAGAGAACACTGTGGGTATGGACATATGTTGTGCCTGGTGGATGACAGTGAATCAGATATAGTGTGTAAGAGAGAACACTGTGGGTATGGACATATGTTGTGTATGGGGGATGAGAGTTAATCAGATATAGAGTGTAAGAGAGAACACTGTGGGTATGTACATATGTTGTGTATGGGGGATGACAGTAATTCAGATATAGAGTGTAAGAGAGAACACTGTGGGTATGGACATATGTTGTGTATGGGGGATGACAGTGAATCAGATATAGTGTGTAAGAGAGAATACTGTGGGTATGGACATATGTTGTGTATGGGGGATGACAGTAAATCAGATATAGAGTGTAAGAGAGAACACTGTGGGTATGGACATATGTTGTGTATGGGGATGACAGTGAATAAGATATAGTGTGTAAGAGAGAACACTGTGGGGATGGACATATGTTGTGTATGGGGGATGACAGTGAATCAGATATAGTGTGTAAGAGAGAACACTGTGGGTATGGACATATGTTGTGTATGGGGGATGACAATGAATCAGATATAGTGTGTAAGAGAGAACAATGTGGGTATGGACATATGTCGTGTATGGGGGATGACAGTGAATTAGATATAGTGTGTAAGAGAGAACACTGTGGGTATGGACATATGTTGTGTGTGGGGGATGACAATGAATCAGATATAGTGTGTAAGAGGGAACACTGTGGGTATGGACATATGTTGTGTATGGGGGATGACAGTAAATCAGATATAGAGTGTAAGAGAGAACACTGTGGGTATGTACATATGTTGTGTATGGGGGATGACAGTAATTCAGATATAGAGTGTAAGAGAGAACACTGTGGGTATGGACATATGTTGTGTATGGGGGATGACAGTAAATCAGATATAGAGTGTAAGAGAGAACACTAGGTATGGATATATGTTGTGTATGGGGGATGACAGTGAATCAGATATAGTGTGTAAGCGAGAACACTGTGGGTATGGACATATGTTGTGTATGGGGGAAGACAGTGAATCAGATATAGTGTGTAAGAGAGAACACTGTGGGTATGGACATATGTTGTGTATGGGGGATGACAGTGAATCAGATATAGTGTGTAAGAGAGAACACTGTGGGTATGGACATATGTTGTGTATGGGGGATGACAGTGAATCAGATATAGTGTGTAAGAGAGAACACTCTGGGTATGGACATATGTTGTGTATGGGGGAAGACAGTGAATCAGATATAGTGTGTAAGAGAGAACACTGTGGGTATGGACATATGTTGTGTATGGGGGATGACAGTGAATCAGATATAGAGTGTAAGAGAGAACACTGTGGGTATGGACATATGTTGTGTATGGGGGATGACAGTGAATCAGATATAGTGTGTAAGAGAGAACACTGTGGGTATGGACATATGTTGTGTATGGGGGATGACAGTGAATCAGATATAGTGTGTAAGAGAGAACACTCTGGGTATGGACATATGTTGTGTATGGGGGATGACAGTGAATCAGATATAGTGTGTAAGAGAGAATACTGTGGGTATGGACATATGTTGTGTATGGGGGATGACAGTAAATCAGATATAGAGTGTAAGAGAGAACACTGTGGGTATGGACATATGTTGTGTATGGGGATGACAGTGAATAAGATATAGTGTGTAAGAGAGAACACTGTGGGGATGGACATATGTTGTGTATGGGGGATGACAGTGAATCAGATATAGTGTGTAAGAGAGAACACTGTGGGTATGGACATATGTTGTGTATGGGGGATGACAGTGAATCAGATATAGTATGTAAGAGAGAACACTGTGGGTTTGGACATATGTTGTGTATGGGGGATGACAGTGAATCAGATATAGTGTGTAAGAGAGAAGACTGTGGGTATGGACATATGTTGTGTATGGGGGATGACAGTGAATCAGATATAGTGTGTAAGAGAGAACACTGTGGGTATGGACATATGTTGTGTATGGGGGAAGACAGTGAATCAGATATAGTGTGTAAGAGTGAACACTGTCGGTATGGACATATGTTGTGTATGGGGGAAGACAGTGAATCATATATAGAGTGTAAGAGAGAACACTGTGGGTATGGACATATGTTGTGTATGGGGGATGACAGTGAATCAGATATAGAGTGTAAGAGAGAACACTGTGGGTATGGACATATGTTGTGTATGGGGGATGACAGTGAATCAGATATTGTGTGTAAGAGAGAACACTGTGGGTATGGACATATGTTGTGTATGGGCATGACAGTGAATCAGATATAGTATGTAAGAGAGAACACTGTGGCTATGGAGATATGTTGTGTATGGGGGATGACAGTAAATCAGATATAGAGTGTAAGAGAGAACACTGTGGGTATGGACATATGTTGTGTATGGGGGATGACAGTCAATCAGATATTGTGTGTAAGAGAGAACACTGTGGGTATGGACATATGTTGTGTATGGGGGATGACAGTGAATCAGATATAGTATGTACGAGAGAACACTGTGGGTATGGACATATGTTGTGTATGGGGGATGACAGTAAATCAGATATAGAGTGTAAGAGAGAACACTGTGGGTATGTACATATGTTGTGTATGGGGGATGACAGTAATTCAGATATAGAGTGTAAGAGAGAACACTGTGGGTATGGACATATGTTGTGTATGGGGGATGACAGTGAATAAGATATAGTGTGTAAGAGAGAACACTGTGGGTATGGACATATGTTGTGTATGGGGTATGACAGTGAATCAGATATAGTGTGTAAGAGAGAACACTGTGGGTATGGACATATATTGTGTATGGGGGATGAGAGTAAATCAGATATAGAGTGTAAGAGAGAACACTGTGGGTATGTACATATGTTGTGTATGGGGGATGACAGTAATTCAGATATAGAGTGTAAGAGAGAACACTGTGGGTATGGACATATGTTGTGTATGGGGGATGACAGTGAATCAGATATAGTGTGTAAGAGAGAACACTGTGGGTATGGACATATGTTGTGCCTGGTGGATGACAGTGAATCAGATATAGTGTGTAAGAGAGAACACTGTGGGTATGGACATATGTTGTGTATGGGGGATGAGAGTAAATCAGATATAGAGTGTAAGAGAGAACACTGTGGGTATGTACATATGTTGTGTATGGGGGATGACAGTAATTCAGATATAGAGTGTAAGAGAGAACACTGTGGGTATGGACATATGTTGTGTATGGGGGATGACAGTGAATCAGATATAGTGTGTAAGAGAGAACACTGTGGGTATGGACATATGTTGTGCCTGGTGGATGACAGTGAATCAGATATAGTGTGTAAGAGAGAACACTGTGGGTATGGACATATGTTGTGTATGGGGGATGAGAGTAAATCAGATATAGAGTGTAAGAGAGAACACTGTGGGTATGTACATATGTTGTGTATGGGGGATGACAGTAATTCAGATATAGAGTGTAAGAGAGAACACTGTGGGTATGGACATATGTTGTGTATGGGGGATGACAGTGAATCAGATATAGTGTGTAAGAGAGAATACTGTGGGTATGGACATATTTTGTGTATGGGGGATGACAGTAAATCAGATATAGAGTGTAAGAGAGAACACTGTGGGTATGGACATATGTTGTGTATGGGGATGACAGTGAATAAGATATAGTGTGTAAGAGAGAACACTGTGGGGATGGACATATGTTGTGTATGGGGGATGACAGTGAATCAGATATAGTGTGTAAGAGAGAACACTGTGGGTATGGACATATGTCGTGTATGGGGGATGACAGTGAATCAGATATAGTGTGTAAGAGAGAACACTGTGGGTATGGACATATGTTGTGTATGGGGGATGACAATGAATAAGATATAGTGTGTAAGAGAGAACACTGTGGGGATGGACATATGTTGTGTATGGGGGATGACAGTGAATCAGATATAGTGTGTAAGAGAGAACACTGTGGGTATGGACATATGTCGTGTATGGGGGATGACAGTGAATCAGATATAGTGTGTAAGAGAGAACACTGTGGGTATGGACATATGTTGTGTATGGGGAATGACAATGAATCAGATATAGTGTGTAAGAGAGAACACTGTGGGTATGGACATATGTTGTGTATGGGGGATGACAGTAAATCAGATATAGAGTGTAAGAGAGAACACTGTGGGTATGTACATATGTTGTGTATGGGGGATGACAGTAATTCAGATATAGAGTGTAAGAGAGAACACTGTGGGTATGGACATATGTTGTGTATGGGGGATGACAGTAAATCAGATATAGAGTGTAAGAGAGAACACTGGGTATGGATATATGTTGTGTATGGGGTATGACAGTGAATCAGATATAGTGTGTAAGCGAGAACACTGTGGGTATGGACATATGTTGTGTATGGGGGAAGACAGTGAATCAGATATAGTGTGTAAGAGAGAACACTGTGGGTATGGACATATGTTGTGTATGGGGGATGACAGTGAATCAGATATAGTGTGTAAGAGAGAACACTGTGGGTATGGACATATGTTGTGTATGGGGGATGACAGTGAATCAGATATAGTGTGTAAGAGAGAACACTCTGGGTATGGACATATGTTGTGTATGGGGGAAGACAGTGAATCAGATATAGTGTGTAAGAGAGAACACTGTGGGTATGGACATATGTTGTGTATGGGGGATGACAGTGAATCAGATATAGAGTGTAAGAGAGAACACTGTGGGTATGGACATATGTTGTGTATGGGGGATGACAGTGAATCAGATATAGTGTGTAAGAGAGAACACTGTGGGTATGGACATATGTTGTGTATGGGGGATGACAGTGAATCAGATATAGTGTGTAAGAGAGAACACTCTGGGTATGGACATATGTTGTGTATGGGGGATGACAGTTAATCAGATATAGTGTGTAAGAGAGAACACTGTGGGTATGGACATATATTGTGTATGAGGGATGACAGTGAATCAGATATAGTGTGTAAGAGAGAACACTGTGGGTATGGACATATGTTGTGTATGGGGCATGACAGGGAATCAGATATAGTGTGTAAGAGAGAACACTGTGGGTATGGACATATGTTGTGTATGGGGGAAGACAGTGAATCAGATATAGTGTGTAAGAGAGAACACTGTGGGTATGGACATATGTTGTGTATGGGGGATGACAGTGAATCAGATATAGAGTGTAAGAGAGAACACTGTGGGTATGGACATATGTTGTGTATGGGGGATGACAGTGAATCAGATATAGTGTGTAAGAGAGAACACTGTGGGTATGGACATATGTTGTGTATGGGGGATGACAGTGAATCAGATATAGTGTGTAAGAGAGAACACTCTGGGTATGGACATATGTTGTGTATGGGGGATGACAGTTAATCAGATATAGTGTGTAAGAGAGAACACTGTGGGTATGGATATATATTGTGTATGAGGGATGACAGTGAATCAGATATAGTGTGTAAGAGAGAACACTGTGGGTATGGACATATGTTGTGTATGGGGGATGACAGGGAATCAGATATAGTGTGTAAGAGAGAACACTGTGGGTATGGACATATGTTGTGTATGGGGGATGACAGTGAATCAGATATAGTGTGTAAGAGAGAACACTGTGGGTATGGACATATGTTGTGTATGGGGGATGACAGTGAATCAGATATAGAGTGTAAGAGAGAACACTGTGGGTATGGACATATGTTGTGTATGGGAGATGACAGTAAATAAGTTATAGTGTGTAAGAGAGAACACTGAGGGTATGGACATATGTTGTGTATGGGGGATGACAGTAAATCAGATATAGTGTGTAAGAGACAACACTGTGGGTATGGACATATGTTGTGTATGGTGGTTGACAGTGAATCAGATATAGTGTGTAAGAGAGAACACTGTGGCTATGGACATATGTTGTGTAAGGTGGTTGACAGTGAATCAGATATAGTGTGTAAGAGAGAACACTGTGGGTATGGACATATGTTGTGTATGGGGGATGACAGTCAATCAGATATAGAGTGTAAGGAGAACACTGTAGGTATGGACATATGTTGTGTATGGGGGATGACAGTAAATCAGATATAGTGTGTAAGAGAGATCACTGTGGGTATGGACATATGTTGTGTATGGGGGATGACAGTGAATCAAATATAGTGTGTAAGAGAGAACACTGTGGGTATGGACATATGTTGTATATGGGGGACGACAGTGAATCAGATATAGTGTGTAAGAGAGAACACTGTGGGTATGGACATATGTTGTGTATGGGGGATGACAGTGAATCAAATATAGTGTGTAAGAGAGAACACTGGGGGTATGGACATATGTTGTATATGGGGGATGACAGTGAATCAGATATAGTGTGTAAGAGAGAACACTGTGGGTATGGACATATGTTGTGTATGGGGGATGACAGTGAATCAGATATAGAGTGTAAGAGAGAACACTGTGGGTATGGACATATGTTGTGTATGGGGGATGACAGTGAATCAGATATAGTGTGTAAGAGAGAACACTGTGGGTATGGACATATGTTGTGTATGGGGGATGACAGTGAATCAGATATAGTATGTACGAGAGAACACTGTGGGTATGGACATATGTTGTGTATGGGGGATGACAGTAAATCAGATATAGAGTGTAAGAGAGAACACTGTGGGTATGTACATATGTTGTGTATGGGGGATGACAGTAATTCAGATATAGAGTGTAAGAGAGAACACTGTGGGTATGGACATATGTTGTGTATGGGGGATGACAGTGAATCAGATATAGAGTGTAAGAGAGAACACTGTGGGTATGGACATATGTTGTGTATGGGGATGACAGTGAATAAGATATAGTGTGTAAGAGAGAACACTGTGGGTATGGACATATGTTGTGTATGGGGGATGAGAGTAAATCAGATATAGAGTGTAAGAGAGAACACTGTGGGTATGTACATATGTTGTGTATGGGGGATGACAGTAATTCAGATATAGAGTGTAAGAGAGAACACTGTGGGTATGGACATATGTTGTGTATGGGGGATGACAGTGAATCAGATATAGTGTGTAAGAGAGAATACTGTGGGTATGGACATATGTTGTGTATGGGGGATGACAGTAAATCAGATATAGAGTGTAAGAGAGAACACTGTGGGTATGGACATATGTTGTGTATGGGGATGACAGTGAATAAGATATAGTGTGTAAGAGAGAACACTGTGGGGATGGACATATGTTGTGTATGGGGGATGACAGTGAATCAGATATAGTGTGTAAGAGAGAACACTGTGGGTATGGACATATGTCGTGTATGGGGGATGACAGTGAATCAGATATAGTGTGTAAGAGAGAACACTGTGGGTATGGACATATGTTGTGTATGGGGGATGACAGTGAATAAGATATAGTGTGTAAGAGAGAACACTGTGGGGATGGACATATGTCGTGTATGGGGGATGACAGTGAATCAGATATAGTGTGTAAGAGAGAACACTGTGGGTATGGACATATGTCGTGTATGGGGGATGACAGTGAATCAGATATAGTGTGTAAGAGAGAACACTGTGGGTATGGACATATGTTGTGTATGGGGGATGACAATGAATCAGATATAGTGTGTAAGAGAGAACACTGTGGGTATGGACATATGTTGTGTATGGGGGATGACAGTAAATCAGATATAGAGTGTAAGAGAGAACACTGTGGGTATGTACATATGTTGTGTATGGGGGATGACAGTAATTCAGATATAGAGTGTAAGAGAGAACACTGTGGGTATGGACATATGTTGTGTATGGGGGATGACAGTAAATCAGATATAGAGTGTAAGAGAGAACACTGGGTATGGATATATGTTGTGTATGGGGGATGACAGTGAATCAGATATAGTGTGTAAGCGAGAACACTGTGGGTATGGACATATGTTGTGTATGGGGGAAGACAGTGAATCAGATATAGTGTGTAAGAGAGAACACTGTGGGTATGGACATATGTTGTGTATGGGGGATGACAGTGAATCAGATATAGTGTGTAAGAGACAACACTGTGGGTATGGACATATGTTGTGTATGGGGGATGACAGTGAATCAGATATAGTGTGTAAGAGAGAACACTCTGGGTATGGACATATGTTGTGTATGGGGGAAGACAGTGAATCAGATATAGTGTGTAAGAGAGAACACTGTGGGTATGGACATATGTTGTGTATGGGGGATGACAGTGAATCAGATATAGAGTGTAAGAGAGAACACTGTGGGTATGGACATATGTTGTTTATGGGGGATGACAGTGAATCAGATATAGTGTGTAAGAGAGAACACTGTGGGTATGGACATATGTTGTGTATGGGGGATGACAGTGAATCAGATATAGTGTGTAAGAGAGAACACTCTGGGTATGGACATATGTTGTGTATGGGGGATGACAGTTAATCAGATATAGTGTGTAAGAGAGAACACTGTGGGTATGGACATATATTGTGTATGAGGGATGACAGTGAATCAGATATAGTGTGTAAGAGAGAACACTGTGGGTATGGACATATGTTGTGTATGGGGGAAGACAGTGAATCAGATATAGTGTGTAAGAGTGAACACTGTCGGTATGGACATATGTTGTGTATGGGGGAAGACAGTGAATCATATATAGTGTGTAAGAGAGAACACTGTGGGTATGGACATATGTTGTGTATGGGGGATGACAGTGAATCAGATATAGAGTGTAAGAGAGAACACTGTGGGTATGGACATATGTTGTGTATGGGGGATGACAGTGAATCAGATATAGTGTGTAAGAGAGAACACTGTGGGTATGGACATATGTTGTGTATGGGGGATGACAGTGAATCAGATATAGTGTGTAAGAGAGAACACTCTGGGTATGGACATATGTTGTGTATGGGGGATGACAGTTAATCAGATATAGTGTGTAAGAGAGAACACTGTGGGTATGGATATATATTGTGTATGAGGGATGACAGTGAATCAGATATAGTGTGTAAGAGAGAACACTGTGGGTATGGACATATGTTGTGTATGGGGGATGACAGGGAATCAGATATAGTGTGTAAGAGAGAACACTGTGGGTATGGACATATGTTGTGTATGGGGGATGACAGTGAATCAGATATAGTGTGTAAGAGAGAACACTGTGGGTATGGACATATGTTGTGTATGGGGGATGACAGTGAATCAGATATAGAGTGTAAGAGAGAACACTGTGGGTATGGACATATGTTGTGTATGGGAGATGACAGTAAATAAGTTATAGTGTGTAAGAGAGAACACTGAGGGTATGGACATATGTTGTGTATGGGGGATGACAGTAAATCAGATATAGTGTGTAAGAGACAACACTGTGGGTATGGACATATGTTGTGTATGGTGGTTGACAGTGAATCAGATATAGTGTGTAAGAGAGAACACTGTGGCTATGGACATATGTTGTGTAAGGTGGTTGACAGTGAATCAGATATAGTGTGTAAGAGAGAACACTGTGGGTATGGACATATGTTGTGTATGGGGGATGACAGTCAATCAGATATAGAGTGTAAGGAGAACACTGTAGGTATGGACATATGTTGTGTATGGGGGATGACAGTAAATCAGATATAGTGTGTAAGAGAGATCACTGTGGGTATGGACATATGTTGTGTATGGGGGATGACAGTGAATCAAATATAGTGTGTAAGAGAGAACACTGTGGGTATGGACATATGTTGTATATGGGGGACGACAGTGAATCAGATATAGTGTGTAAGAGAGAACACTGTGGGTATGGACATATGTTGTGTATGGGGGATGACAGTGAATCAAATATAGTGTGTAAGAGAGAACACTTTGGGTATGGACATATGTTGTATATGGGGGATGACAGTGAATCAGATATAGTGTGAAAGAGAGAACACTGTGGGTATGGACATATGTTGTGTATGGGGGATGACAGTGAATCAGATATAGAGTGTAAGAGAGAACACTGTGGGTATGGACATATGTTGTGTATGGGGGATGACAGTGAATCAGATATAGTGTGTAAGAGAGAACACTGTGGGTATGGACATATGTTGTGTATGGGGGATGACAGTGAATCAGATATAGTGTGTAAGAGAGAGCACTGTGGGTATGGACATATGTTGTGTATGGGGGATGACAGTGAATCAAATATAGTGTGTAAGAGAGAACACTGTGGGTGTGTACATATGTTGTGTATGGGGGATGACAGTGAATCAGATATAGTGTGTAAGAGAGTACACTGTGGGTATGCACATATGTTGTGTATGGGGGATGACAGTGGATCAAATATAGTGTGTAAGAGAGAACACTGGGTATGGACATATGTTGTGTATGGGGGATGACAGTGAATCAGATATAGTGTGTAAGAGAGAACACTGTGGGTATGGACATATGTTGTGTATGGTAGTTGACAGTGAATCAGATATAGTGTGTAAGAGAGAACACTGTGGGTATGGACATATGTTGTGTATGGGGGATGACAGTGAATCAAATATAGTGTGTAAGAGAGAACACTGTGGGTATGGACATATGTTGTATATGGGGGATGACAGTGAATCTGCTATAGTGTGTAAGAGAGAAAACACTGTGGGTATGGACATATGTTGTGTATGAGGGATGACAGTAAATCAGATATAGAGTGTAAGAGAGAACACTGTGGGTATGGACATATGTTGTGTATGGGGGATGACAGTGAATAAGATATAGTGTGTAAGAGGGAACACTGTTGGTATGGACATATGTTATGTATTGGGGATGACAGTAAATCAGATATAGAGTGTAAGAGAGAACACTGTGTGTATGGACATATGTTGTGTATGGGGGATGACAGTGAAAAAGATATAGTGTGTAAGAGAGAACACTGTGGGTATGGACATATGTTGTGTATGGGGGATGACAGTGAAAAAGATATAGTGTGTAAGAGAGAACACTGTGGGTATGGACATATGTTGTGTATGGGGGAAGACAGTGAATCAGATATAGTGTGTAAGAGTGAACACTGTGGGTATGGATATATGTTGTGTATGGGGGATGACAGTGAATCAGATATAGTATGTAAGAGAGAACACTGTGGGTATGGACATATGTTGTGTATGGGGGATGACAGTGAATCAGATATAGTGTGTAAGAGAGAACACTGTGGGTATGGACATATGTTGTGTATGGGAGATGACAGTAAATCAGATATAGAGTGTAAGAGAGAACACTGTGGGTATGGACATATGTTGTGTATGGGGGATGACAGTGAATAACATATAGTGTGTAAGAGAGAACACTGTGGGTATGGACATATGTTGTGTATGGTGGATGACAGTGAATCAGATATAGTGTGTAAGAGAGAATACTGTGGGTATGGAGATATGTTGTGTATGGGGGATGACAGTAAATCAGATATAGAGTGTAAGAGAGAACACTGTGCGTATGGACATATGTTGTGTATGGGGATGACAGTGAATAAGATATAGTGTGTAAGAGAGAACACTGTGGGGATGGACATATGTTGTGTATGGGGGATGACAGTGAATCAGATATAGTGTGTAAGAGAGAACACTGTGGGTATGGACATATGTTGTGTATGGGGGATGACAGTGAATCAGATATAGTATGTAAGAGAGAACACTGTGGGTTTGGACATATGTTGTGTATGGGGGATGACAGTGAATCAGATATAGCGTGTAAGAGAGAAAACTATGGGTATGGGGGATGACAGTAAATCAGATATAGAGTGTAAGAGAGAACACTGTGGGTATGGACATATGTTGTGTATGGGGGAAGACAGTGAATCAGATATAGTGTGTAAGAGTGAACACTGTCGGTATGGACATATGTTGTGTATGGGGGAAGACAGTGAATCATATATAGAGTGTAAGAGAGAACACTGTGGGTATGGACATATGTTGTGTATGGGGGATGACAGTGAATCAGATATAGAGTGTAAGAGAGAACACTGTGGGTATGGACATATGTTGTGTATGGGGGATGACAGTGAATCAGATATTGTGTGTAAGAGAGAACACTGTGGGTATGGACATATGTTGTGTATGGGTGATGACAGTGAATCAGATATAGTATGTACGAGAGAACACTGTGGGTATGGACATATGTTGTGTATAGGGGATGACAGTGAATCAGAAATAGTGTGTAAGAGAGAACACTGTGGGTATGTACATATGTTGTGTATGGGGGATGACAGTGAATCAGATATAGTGTGTAAGAGAGAACACTGTTGGTATGGACATATGTTGTGTATGGGGGATGACAGTGAAAAAGATATAGTGTGTAAGAGAGAACACTGTGGGTATGGACATATGTTGTGTATGGGGGATGACAGTGAAAAAGATATAGTGTGTAAGAGAGAATACTGTGGGTATGGACATATGTTGTGTATGGGGGAAGACAGTGAATCAGATATAGTGTGTAAGAGTGAACACTGTGGGTATGGATATATGTTGTGTATGGAGGATGACAGTGAATCAGATATAGTATGTAAGAGAGAACACTGTGGGTATGGACATATGTTGTGTATGGAGGAAGACAGTGAATCAGATATAGTGTGTAAGAGAGAACACTGTGGGTATGGACATATGTTGTGTATGGGGGATGACAGTGAATCAGATATAGTGTGTAAGAGAGAACACTGTGGGTATGGACATATGTTGTGTATGGGGGATGACAGTAAATCAGATATAGAGTGTAAGAGAGAACACTGTGGGTATGGACATATGTTGTGTATGGGGGATGACAGTGAATCAGATATAGTGTGTAAGAGAGAACACTGTGGGTATGGACATATGTTGTGTATGGGGGATGACAGTGAATCAAATATAGTGTGTAAGAGAGAACACTGTGGGTGTGTACATATGTTGTGTATGGGGGATGACAGTGAATCAGATATAGTGTGTAAGAGAGTACACTGTGGGTATGCACATATGTTGTGTATGGGGGATGACAGTGGATCAAATATAGTGTGTAAGAGAGAACACTGGGTATGGACATATGTTATGTATTGGGGATGACAGTAAATCAGATATAGAGTGTAAGAGAGAACACTGTGTGTATGGACATATGTTGTGTATGGGTGATGACAGTGAAAAAGATATAGTGTGTAAGAGAGAACACTGTGGGTATGGACATATGTTGTGTATGGGGGATGACAGTGAAAAAGATATAGTGTGTAAGAGAGAACACTGTGGGTATGGACATATGTTGTGTATGGGGGAAGACAGTGAATCAGATATAGTGTGTAAGAGTGAACACTGTGGGTATGGATATATGTTGTGTATGGGGGATGACAGTGAATCAGATATAGTATGTAAGAGAGAACACTGTGGGTATGGACATATGTTGTGTATGGGGGATGACAGTGAATCAGATATAGTGTGTAAGAGAGAACACTGTGGGTATGGACATATGTTGTGTATGGGAGATGACAGTAAATCAGATATAGAGTGTAAGAGAGAACACTGTGGGTATGGACATATGTTGTGTATGGGGGATGACAGTGAATAACATATAGTGTGTAAGAGAGAACACTGTGGGTATGGACATATGTTGTGTATGGTGGATGACAGTGAATCAGATATAGTGTGTAAGAGAGAATACTGTGGGTATGGAGATATGTTGTGTATGGGGGATGACAGTAAATCAGATATAGAGTGTAAGAGAGAACACTGTGCGTATGGACATATGTTGTGTATGGGGATGACAGTGAATAAGATATAGTGTGTAAGAGAGAACACTGTGGGGATGGACATATGTTGTGTATGGGGGATGACAGTGAATCAGATATAGTGTGTAAGAGAGAACACTGTGGGTATGGACATATGTTGTGTATGGGGGATGACAGTGAATCAGATATAGTATGTAAGAGAGAACACTGTGGGTTTGGACATATGTTGTGTATGGGGGATGACAGTGAATCAGATATAGCGTGTAAGAGAGAAAACTATGGGTATGGGGGATGACAGTAAATCAGATATAGAGTGTAAGAGAGAACACTGTGGGTATGGACATATGTTGTGTATGGGGGAAGACAGTGAATCAGATATAGTGTGTAAGAGTGAACAATGTCGGTATGGACATATGTTGTGTATGGGGGAAGACAGTGAATCATATATAGAGTGTAAGAGAGAACACTGTGGGTATGGACATATGTTGTGTATGGGGGATGACAGTGAATCAGATATAGAGTGTAAGAGAGAACACTGTGGGTATGGACATATGTTGTGTATGGGGGATGACAGTGAATCAGATATTGTGTGTAAGAGAGAACACTGTGGGTATGGACATATGTTGTGTATGGGTGATGACAGTGAATCAGATATAGTATGTACGAGAGAACACTGTGGGTATGGACATATGCTGTGTATAGGGGATGACAGTGAATCAGAAATAGTGTGTAAGAGAGAACACTGTGGGTATGGACATATGTTGTGTATGGGGGATGACAGTGAATCAGATATAGTGTGTAAGAGAGAACACTGTTGGTATGGACATATGTTGTGTATGGGGGATGACAGTGAAAAAGATATAGTGTGTAAGAGAGAACACTGTGGGTATGGACATATGTTGTGTATGGGGGATGACAGTGAAAAAGATATAGTGTGTAAGAGAGAATACTGTGGGTATGGACATATGTTGTGTATGGGGGAAGACAGTGAATCAGATATAGTGTGTAAGAGTGAACACTGTGGGTATGGATATATGTTGTGTATGGAGGATGACAGTGAATCAGATATAGTATGTAAGAGAGAACACTGTGGGTATGGACATATGTTGTGTATGGAGGAAGACAGTGAATCAGATATAGTGTGTAAGAGAGAACACTGTGGGTATGGACATATGTTGTGTATGGGGGATGACAGTGAATCAGATATAGTGTGTAAGAGAGAACACTGTGGGTATGGACATATGTTGTGTATGGGGGATGACAGTAAATCAGATATAGAGTGTAAGAGAGAACACTGTGGGTATGGACATATGTTGTGTATGGGGGATGACAGTGAATAACATATAGTGTGTAAGAGAGAACACTGTGGGTATGGACATATGTTGTGTATGGGGGATGACAGTGAATCAGATATAGTGTGTAAGAGAGAACACTGTGGGTATGGACATATGTTGTGTATGGGGGATGACAGTAAATCAGATATAGAGTGTAAGAGAGAACACTGTGGGTATGGACATATGTTGTGTATGGGGGATGACAGTGAATAAGATATAGTGTGTAAGAGAGAACACTGTGGGTATGGACATATGTTGTGTATGGGGGATGACAGTGAATCAGATATAGTGTGTAAGAGAGAACACAGTGTGTATGGACATATGTTGTGTATGAGGGATGACAGTGAATCAGATATAGTGTGTAAGAGAGAACACTGTGGGTATGGACATATGTTGTGTATGGGGGATGACAGTGAATCAGATATAGTGTGTAAGAGAGAACACTGTGGGTATGGACATATGTTGTGTATGGGGGAAGACAGTGAATCAGATATAGAGTGTAAGAGAGAACACTGTGGGTATGGACATATGTTGTGTATGGGGGATGACAGTGAATCAGATATAGTGTGTAAGAGAGAACACTGTGGGTATGGACATATGTTGTGTATGGGGGATGACAGTGAAGCAGATATAGTGTGTAAGAGAGAACACTGTGGGTATGGACATATGTTGTGTATGGCGGAAGACAGTGAATCTGATATAGAGTGTAAGAGAGAACACTGTGGGTATGGACATATGTTGTGTATGGGGGATGACAGTGAATCAGATATAGAGTGTAAGAGAGAACACTGTGGGTATGGACATATGTTGTGTATGGGGGATGACAGTGAATCAGATACAGTGTGTAAGAGAGAACACTGTTGGTATGGACATATGTTGTGTATTGGGGATGACAGTAAATCAGATATAGAGTGTAAGAGAGAACACTGTGTGTATGGACATATGTTGTGTATGGGGGATGACAGTGAAAAAGATATAGTGTGTAAGAGAGAACAATGTGGGTATGGACATATGTTGTGTATGGGGGAAGACAGTGAATCAGATATAGTGTGTAAGAGTGAACACCGTGGGTATGGATATATGTTGTGTATGGGGGATGACAGTGAATCAGATATAGTATGTAAGAGAGAACACTGTGGGTATGGACATATGTTGTGTATGGAGGAAGACAGTGAATCAGATATAGTGTGTAAGAGAGAACACTGTGGGTATGGACATATGTTGTGTATGGGGGATGACTGTGAATCAGATATAGTGTGTAAGAGAGAACACTGTGGGTATGGACATATGTTGTGTATGGGGGATGACAGTAAATCAGATATAGAGTGTAAGGGAGAACACTGTGGGTATGGACATATGTTGTGTATGGGGGATGACAGTGAATAACATATAGTGTGTAAGAGAGAACACTGTGGGTATGGACATATGTTGTGTATGGGGGATGACAGTAAATCAGATATAGAGTGTAAGAGAGAACACTGTGGGTATGTACATATGTTGTGTATGGGGGATGACACTAATTCAGATATAGTATGTAAGAGAGAACACTGTGGCTATGGACATATGTTGTGTATGGGGGATGACAGTGAATCAGATATAGTGTGTAAGAGAGAACACTGTGGGTATGGACATATGTTGTGTATGGGGGATGACAGTGAATCAGATATAGTGTGTAAGAGAGAACACTGTGGGTATGGACATATGTTGTGTATGGGGGATGAGAGTAAATCAGATATAGAGTGTAAGCGAGAACACTGTGGGTATGGACATATGTTGTGTATGGGGGAAGACAGTGAATCAGATATAGTGTTAAAGAGAGAACACTGTGGGTATGGACATATGTTGTGTATGGGGGATGACAGTGAATCAGATATAGTGTGTAAGAGAGAACACTGTGGGTATGGACATATGTTGTGTATGGGGGATGACAGTGAATCAGATATAGTGTGTAAGAGAGAACACTCTGGGTATGGACATATGTTGTGTATGGGGGAAGACAGTGAATCAGATATAGTGTGTAAGAGAGAACACTGTGGGTATGGACATATGTTGTGTATGGGGGATGACAGTGAAACAGATATAGAGTGTAAGAGAGAACACTGTGGGTATGGACATATGTTGTGTATGGGGGATGACAGTGAATCAGATATAGTGTGTAAGAGAGAACACTGTGGGTATGGACATATGTTGTGTATGGGGGATGACAGTGAATCAGATATAGTGTGTAAGAGAGAACACTGTGGGTATGGACATATGTTGTGTATGGGGGATGACAGTGAATCAGATATAGTGTGTAAGAGAGAACACTCTGGGTATGGACATATGTTGCATATGGGGGATGACAGTTAATCAGATATAGTGTGTAAGAGAGAACACTGTGGGTATGGACATATATTGTGTATGGGGGATGACAGTGAATCAGATATATTGTGTAAGAGAGAACACTGTGGGTATGGACATATGTTGTGTATGGGGGATGACAGGGAATCAGATATAGTGTGTAAGAGAGAACACTGTGGGTATGGACATATGTTGTGTATGGGGGATGACAGTGAATCAGATATAGTGTGTAAGAGAGAACACTGTGGGTATGGACATATGTTGTGTATGGGGGATGACAGTGAATCAGATATAGAGTGTAAGAGAGAACACTGTGGGTATGGACATATGTTGTGTATGGGAGATGACAGTAAATAAGTTATAGTGTGTAAGAGAGAACACTGAGGGTATGGACATATGTTGTCTATGGGGGATGACAGTAAATCAGATATAGTGTGTAAGAGACAACACTGTGGGTATGGACATATGTTGTGTATGGTGGTTGACAGTGAATCAGATATAGTGTGTAAGAGAGAACACTGTGGCTATGGACATATGTTGTGTAAGGTGGTTGACAGTGAATCAGATATAGTGTGTAAGAGAGAACACTGTGGGTATGGACATATGTTGTGTATGGGGGATGACAGTCAATCAGATATAGAGTGTAAGGAGAACACTGTGGGTATGGACATATGTTGTGTATGGGGGATGACAGTAAATCAGATATAGTGTGTAAGAGAGAACACTGTGGGTATGGACATATGTTGTGTATGGGGGATGACAGTGAATCAAATATAGTGTGTAAGAGAGAACACTGTGGGTATGGACATATGTTGTATATGGGGGACGACAGTGAATCAGATATAGTGTGTAAGAGAGAACACTGTGGGTATGGACATATGTTGTGTATGGGGGATGACAGTGAATCAAATATAGTGTGTAAGAGAGAACACTGTGGGTATGGACATATGTTGTATATGGGGGATGACAGTGAATCAGATATAGTGTGTAAGAGAGAACACTGTGGGTATGGACATATGTTGTGTATGGGGGATGACAGTGAATCAGATATAGAGTGTAAGAGAGAACACTGTGGGTATGGACATATGTTGTGTATGGGGGATGACAGTGAATCAGATATAGTGTGTAAGAGAGAACACTGTGGGTATGGACATATGTTGTGTATGGGGGATGACAGTGAATCAGATATAGTGTGTAAGAGAGAACACTGTGGGTATGGACATATGTTGTGTATGGGGGATGACAGTGAATCAAATATAGTGTGTAAGAGAGAACACTGTGGGTGTGGACATATGTTGTGTATGGGGGATGACAGTGAATCAGATATAGTGTGTAAGAGAGTACACTGTGGGTATGCACGTATGTTGTGTATGGGGGATGACAGTGGATCAAATATAGTGTGTAAGAGAGAACACTGTGGGTATGGACATATGTTGTGTATGGGGGATGACAGTGAATCAGATATAGTGTGTAAGAGAGAACACTGTGGGTATGGACATATGTTGTGTATGGTGGTTGACAGTGAATCAGATATAGTGTGTAAGAGAGAACACTGTGGGTATGGACATATGTTGTGTATGGGGATGACAGTGAATCAAATATAGTGCGTAAGACAGAACACCGTGGGTATGGACATATGTTGTGTATGGGGCATGACAGTGAATCAAATATAGTGTGTAAGAGAGAACACTGTGGGTATGGACATATGTTGTATATGGGGGATGACAGTGAATCAGATATAGTGTGTAAGAGAGAACACTGTTGGTATGGACATATGTTGTGTATGGGGGATGACAGTGAATCAAATATAGTGTGTAAGAGAGAACACTGTGGGTATGGACATATGTTGTATATGGGGGATGACAGTGAATCAGATAAAGTGTGTAAGAGAGAACACTGTGGGTATGGACATATGTTGTGTATGGGGGATGACAGTGAATCAGATATAGAGTGTAAGAGAGAACACTGTGGGTATGGACATATGTTGTGTATGAGGGATGACAGTGAATCAGATATAGTGTGTAAGAGAGAACACTGTGGGTATGGACATATGTTGTGTATGGGGGATGACAGTGAATCAAATATAGTGTTTAAGAGAGAACACTGTGGGTATGGACATATGTTGTGTATGGGGGATGACAGTGAATCAGATATAGTGTGTAAGAGAGTACACTGTGGGTATGGACATATGTTGTGTATGGGGGATGACAGTGGATCAAATATAGTGTGTAAGAGAGAACACTGTGGGTATGGACATATGTTGTGTATGGGGGATGACAGTGAATCAGATATAGTGTGTAAGAGAGAACACTGTGGGTATGGACATATGTTGTGTATGGTGGTTGACAGTGAATCAGATATAGTGTGTAAGAGAGAACACTGTGGGTATGGACATATGTTGTGTATGGGGGATGACAGTGAATCAAATATAGTGTGTAAGAGAGAACACTCTGGGTATGGACATATGTTGTGTATGGGGGATGACAGTAAATCAGATATAGAGTGTAAGAGAGAACACTGTGGGTATGGACATATGTTGTGTATGGGGGATGACAGTAAATCAGATATAGAGTGTAAGAGAGAACACTGTGGGTATGTACATATGTTGTGTATGGGGGATGACACTAATTCAGATATAGTATGTAAGAGAGAACACTGTGGCTATGGACATATGTTGTGTATGGGGGATGACAGTGAATCAGATATAGTGTGTAAGAGAGAACACTGTGGGTATGGACATATGTTGTGTATGGGGGATGACAGTGAATCAGATATAGTGTGTAAGAGAGAACACTGTGGGTATGGACATATGTTGTGTATGGGGGATGAGAGTAAATCAGATATAGAGTGTAAGCGAGAACACTGTGGGTATGGACATATGTTGTGTATGGGGGAAGACAGTGAATCAGATATAGTGTTAAAGAGAGAACACTGTGGGTATGGACATATGTTGTGTATGGGGGATGACAGTGAATCAGATATAGTGTGTAAGAGAGAACACTGTGGGTATGGACATATGTTGTGTATGGGGGATGACAGTGAATCAGATATAGTGTGTAAGAGAGAACACTCTGGGTATGGACATATGTTGTGTATGGGGGAAGACAGTGAATCAGATATAGTGTGTAAGAGAGAACACTGTGGGTATGGACATATGTTGTGTATGGGGGATGACAGTGAAACAGATATAGAGTGTAAGAGAGAACACTGTGGGTATGGACATATGTTGTGTATGGGGGATGACAGTGAATCAGATATAGTGTGTAAGAGAGAACACTGTGGGTATGGACATATGTTGTGTATGGGGGATGACAGTGAATCAGATATAGTGTGTAAGAGAGAACACTGTGGGTATGGACATATGTTGTGTATGGGGGATGACAGTGAATCAGATATAGTGTGTAAGAGAGAACACTCTGGGTATGGACATATGTTGCATATGGGGGATGACAGTTAATCAGATATAGTGTGTAAGAGAGAACACTGTGGGTATGGACATATATTGTGTATGGGGGATGACAGTGAATCAGATATATTGTGTAAGAGAGAACACTGTGGGTATGGACATATGTTGTGTATGGGGGATGACAGGGAATCAGATATAGTGTGTAAGAGAGAACACTGTGGGTATGGACATATGTTGTGTATGGGGGATGACAGTGAATCAGATATAGTGTGTAAGAGAGAACACTGTGCGTATGGACATATGTTGTGTATGGGGGATGACAGTGAATCAGATATAGAGTGTAAGAGAGAACACTGTGGGTATGGACATATGTTGTGTATGGGAGATGACAGTAAATAAGTTATAGTGTGTAAGAGAGAACACTGAGGGTATGGACATATGTTGTCTATGGGGGATGACAGTAAATCAGATATAGTGTGTAAGAGACAACACTGTGGGTATGGACATATGTTGTGTATGGTGGTTGAGAGTGAATCAGATATAGTGTGTAAGAGAGAACACTGTGGCTATGGACATATGTTGTGTAAGGTGGTTGACAGTGAATCAGATATAGTGTGTAAGAGAGAACACTGTGGGTATGGACATATGTTGTGTATGGGGGATGACAGTCAATCAGATATAGAGTGTAAGGAGAACACTGTGGGTATGGACATATGTTGTGTATGGGGGATGACAGTAAATCAGATATAGTGTGTAAGAGAGAACACTGTGGGTATGGACATATGTTGTGTATGGGGGATGACAGTGAATCAAATATAGTGTGTAAGAGAGAACACTGTGGGTATGGACATATGTTGTATATGGGGGACGACAGTGAATCAGATATAGTGTGTAAGAGAGAACACTGTGGGTATGGACATATGTTGTGTATGGGGGATGACAGTGAATCAAATATAGTGTGTAAGAGAGAACACTGTGGGTATGGACATATGTTGTATATGGGGGATGACAGTGAATCAGATATAGTGTGTAAGAGAGAACACTGTGGGTATGGACATATGTTGTGTATGGGGGATGACAGTGAATCAGATATAGAGTGTAAGAGAGAACACTGTGGGTATGGACATATGTTGTGTATGGGGGATGACAGTGAATCAGATATAGTGTGTAAGAGAGAACACTGTGGGTATGGACATATGTTGTGTATGGGGGATGACAGTGAATCAGATATAGTGTGTAAGAGAGAACACTGTGGGTATGGACATATGTTGTGTATGGGGGATGACAGTGAATCAAATATAGTGTGTAAGAGAGAACACTGTGGGTGTGGACATATGTTGTGTATGGGGGATGACAGTGAATCAGATATAGTGTGTAAGAGAGTACACTGTGGGTATGCACGTATGTTGTGTATGGGGGATGACAGTGGATCAAATATAGTGTGTAAGAGAGAACACTGTGGGTATGGACATATGTTGTGTATGGGGGATGACAGTGAATCAGATATAGTGTGTAAGAGAGAACACTGTGGGTATGGACATATGTTGTGTATGGTGGTTGACAGTGAATCAGATATAGTGTGTAAGAGAGAACACTGTGGGTATGGACATATGTTGTGTATGGGGATGACAGTGAATCAAATATAGTGCGTAAGACAGAACACCGTGGGTATGGACATATGTTGTGTATGGGGCATGACAGTGAATCAAATATAGTGTGTAAGAGAGAACACTGTGGGTATGGACATATGTTGTATATGGGGGATGACAGTGAATCAGATATAGTGTGTAAGAGAGAACACTGTTGGTATGGACATATGTTGTGTATGGGGGATGACAGTGAATCAAATATAGTGTGTAAGAGAGAACACTGCGGGTATGGACATATGTTGTATATGGGGGATGACAGTGAATCAGATAAAGTGTGTAAGAGAGAACACTGTGGGTATGGACATATGTTGTGTATAGGGGATGACAGTGAATCAGATATAGAGTGTAAGAGAGAACACTGTGGGTATGGACATATGTTGTGTATGAGGGATGACAGTGAATCAGATATAGTGTGTAAGAGAGAACACTGTGGGTATGGACATATGTTGTGTATGGGGGATGACAGTGAATCAAATATAGTGTTTAAGAGAGAACACTGTGGGTATGGACATATGTTGTGTATGGGGGATGACAGTGAATCAGATATAGTGTGTAAGAGAGTACACTGTGGGTATGGACATATGTTGTGTATGGGGGATGACAGTGGATCAAATATAGTGTGTAAGAGAGAACACTGTGGGTATGGACATATGTTGTGTATGGGGGATGACAGTGAATCAGATATAGTGTGTAAGAGAGAACACTGTGGGTATGGACATATGTTGTGTATGGTGGTTGACAGTGAATCAGATATAGTGTGTAAGAGAGAACACTGTGGGTATGGACATATGTTGTGTATGGGGGATGACAGTGAATCAAATATAGTGTGTAAGAGAGAACACTCTGGGTATGGACATATGTTGTGTATGGGGGATGACAGTGAATCAGATATAGTGTCTAAGAGAGAACACTGTGGGTATGGACATATGTTGTGTATGGGGGATGACAGTGAATCAGATATAGAGTGTAAGAGAGAACACTGTGGGTATGGACATATGTTGTGTATGGGGGATGACAGTAAATAAGATATAGTGTGTAAGAGAGAACACTGTGGGTATGGACATATGTTGTGTATGGGGGATGACAGTGAATCAGATATAGTGTGTAAGAGAGAACACAGTGGGTATGGACATATGTTGTGTATGGGGGATGACAGTGAATCAGATATAGTGTGTAAGAGAGAACACTGTGGGTATGGACATATGTTGTGTATGGGGGATGACAGTGAATCAGATATAGTGTGTAAGAGAGAACACTGTGGGTATGGACATATGTTGTGTATGGGGGAAGACAGTGAATCAGATATAGAGTGTAAGAGAGAACACTGTGGTTATGGACATATGTTGTGTATGGGGGATGACAGTGAATCAGATATAGTGTGTAAGAGAGAACACTGTGGGTATGGACATATGTTGTGTGTGGGGGATGACAGTGAATCAGATATAGTGTGTAAGAGAGAACACTGTGGGTATGGACATATGTTGTGTATGGGGGAAGACAGTGAATCTGATATAGAGTGTAAGAGAGAACACGGTGGGTATGGACATATGTTGTGTATGGGTGATGACAGTGAATCAGATATAGAGTGTAAGAGAGAACACTGTGGGTATGGACATATGTTGTGTATGGGGGATGACAGTGAATCAGATACAGTGTGTAAGAGAGAACACTGTGGGTATGGACATATGTTGTGTATGGGGGATGACAGTGAATCAGAAATAGTGTGTAAGAGAGAACACTGTGGGTATGGACATATGTTGTGTATGGGGGATGACAGTGAATAAGATATAGTGTGTAAGAGAGAACACTGTTGGTATGGACATATGTTGTGTATTGGGGATGACAGTAAATCAGATATAGAGTGTAAGAGAGAACACTGTGTGTATGGACATATGATGTGTATGGGGGATGACAGTGAAAAAGATATAGTGTGTAAGAGAGAACACTGTGGGTATGGACATATGTTGTGTATGGGGGATGACAGTGAAAAAGATATAGTGTGTAAGAGAGAACACTGTGGGTATGGACATATGTTGTGTATGGGGGAAGACAGTGAATCAGATATAGTGTGTAAGAGAGAACAGTGTGGGTATGGATATATGTTGTGTATGGGGGATGACAGTGAATCAGATATAGTATGTAAGAGAGAACACTGTGGGTATGGACATATGTTGTGTATGGAGGAAGACAGTGAATCAGATATAGTGTGTAAGAGAGAACACTGTGGGTATGGACATATGTTGTGTATGGGGGATGACTGTGAATCAGATATAGTGTGTAAGAGAGAACACTGTGGGTATGGACATATGTTGTGTATGGGGGATGACAGGGAATCAGATATAGAGTGTAAGAGAGAACACTGTGGGTATGGACATATGTTGTGTATGGGGGATGACAGTGAATAACATATAGTGTGTAAGAGAGAACACTGTGGGTATGGGGGATGACAGTGAATCAGATATAGTGTGTAAGAGAGAATACTGTGGGTATGGACATATGTTGTGTATGGGGGATGACACTAAATCAGATATAGAGTGTAAGAGAGAACACTGTGGGTATGGACATATGTTGTGTATGGGGATGACAGTGAATAAGATATAGTGTGTAAGAGAGAACACTGTGGGGATGGACATATGTTGTGTATGGGGGATGACAGTGAATCAGATATAGTGTGTAAGAGAGAACACTCTGGGTATGGACATATGTTGTGTATGGGGGATGACAGTGAATCAGATATAGTATGTAAGAGAGAACACTGTGGGTTTGGAGATATGTTGTGTATGGGGGATGACAGTGAATCAGATATAGTGTGTAAGAGAGAAAACTGTGGGTATGGACATATGTTGTGTATGGGGGATGACAGTGAATCAGATATAGTGTGTAAGAGAGAACACTGTGGGTATGGACATATGTTGTGTATGGGGGAAGACAGTGAATCAGATATAGTGTGTAAGAGTGAACACTGTCGGTATGGACATATGTTGTGTATGGGGGAAGACAGTGAATCATATATAGAGTGTAAGAGAGAACACTGTGGGTATGGACATATGTTGTGTATGGGGGATGACAGTGAATCAGATATAGAGTGTAAGAGAGAACACTGTGGGTATGGACATATGTTGTGTATGGGGGATTACAGTGAATCAGATATTGTGTGTAAGAGAGAACACTGTGGGTATGGACATATGTTGTGTATGGGGCATGACAGTGAATCAGATATAGTATGTAAGAGAGAACACTGTGGCTATGGACATATGTTGTGTATGGGGGATGACAGTAAATCAGATATAGAGTGTAAGAGAGAACACTGTGGGTATGGACATATGTTGTGTATGGGGGATGACAGTGAATCAGATATTGTGTGTAAGAGAGAACACTGTGGGTATGGACATATGTTGTGTATGGGGGATGAGAGTGAATCAGATATAGTATGTACGAGAGAACACTGTGGGTATGGACATATGTTGTGTATGGGGGATGACAGTAAATCAGATATTGAGTGTAAAAGAGAACACTGTAGGTATGTACATATGTTGTGTATGGGGGATGACAGTAATTCAGATATAGAGTGTAAGAGAGAACACTGTGGGTATGGACATATGTTGTGTATGGGGGATGACAGTGAATCAGATATAGTGTGTAAGAGAGAACACTGTGGGTATGGACATATGTTGTGTATGGGGGATGACAGTGAATCAGATATAGTGTGTAAGAGAGAACACTGTGGGTATGGACATATGTTGTGTATGGGGGATGAGAGTAAATCAGATATAGAGTGTAAGCGAGAACACTGTGGTTATGGACATATGTTGTGTATGGGGGAAGACAGTGAATCAGATATAGTGTGTAAGAGAGAACACTGTGGGTATGGACATATGTTGTGTATGGGGGATGACAGTGAATCAGATATAGTGTGTAAGAGAGAACACTGTGGGTATGGACATATGTTGTGTATGGGGGATGACAGTGAATCAGATATAGTGTGTAAGAGAGAACACTCTGGGTATGGACATATGTTGTGTATGGGGGAAGACAGTGAATCAGATATAGTGTGTAAGAGAGAACACTGTGGGTATGGACATATGTTGCGTATGGGGGATGACAGTGAATCAGATATAGAGTGTAAGAGAGAACACTGTGGGTATGGACATATGTTGTGTATGGGGGATGACAGTGAATCAGATATAGTGTGTAAGAGAGAACACTGTGGGTATGGACATATGTTGTGTATGGGGGATGACAGTGAATCAGATATAGTGTGTAAGAGAGAACACTCTGGGTATGGACATATGTTGTGTATGGGGGATGACAGTTAATCAGATATAGTGTGTAAGAGAGAACACTGTGGGTATGGACATATATTGTGCATGAGGGATGACAGTGAATCAGATATAGTGTGTAAGAGAGAACACTGTGGGTATGGACATATGTTGTGTATGGGGGATGACAGGGAATCAGATATAGTGTGTAAGAGAGAACACTGTGGGTATGGACATATGTTGTGTATGGGGGATGACAGTGAATCAGATATAGTGTGTAAGAGAGAACACTGTGGGTATGGACATATGTTGTGTATGGGGGATGACAGTGAATCAGATATAGTGTGTAAGAGAGAACACTCTGGGTATGGACATATGTTGCATATGGGGGATGACAGTTAATCAGATATAGTGTGTAAGAGAGAACACTGTGGGTATGGACATATATTGTGTATGGGGGATGACAGTGAATCAGATATATTGTGTAAGAGAGAACACTGTGGGTATGGACATATGTTGTGTATGGGGGATGACAGGGAATCAGATATAGTGTGTAAGAGAGAACACTGTGGGTATGGACATATGTTGTGTATGGGGGATGACAGTGAATCAGATATAGTGTGTAAGAGAGAACACTGTGCGTATGGACATATGTTGTGTATGGGGGATGACAGTGAATCAGATATAGAGTGTAAGAGAGAACACTGTGGGTATGGACATATGTTGTGTATGGGAGATGACAGTAAATAAGTTATAGTGTGTAAGAGAGAACACTGAGGGTATGGACATATGTTGTCTATGGGGGATGACAGTAAATCAGATATAGTGTGTAAGAGACAACACTGTGGGTATGGACATATGTTGTGTATGGTGGTTGACAGTGAATCAGATATAGTGTGTAAGAGAGAACACTGTGGCTATGGACATATGTTGTGTAAGGTGGTTGACAGTGAATCAGATATAGTGTGTAAGAGAGAACACTGTGGGTATGGACATATGTTGTGTATGGGGGATGACAGTCAATCAGATATAGAGTGTAAGGAGAACACTGTGGGTATGGACATATGTTGTGTATGGGGGATGACAGTAAATCAGATATAGTGTGTAAGAGAGAACACTGTGGGTATGGACATATGTTGTGTATGGGGGATGACAGTGAATCAAATATAGTGTGTAAGAGAGAACACTGTGGGTATGGACATATGTTGTATATGGGGGACGACAGTGAATCAGATATAGTGTGTAAGAGAGAACACTGTGGGTATGGACATATGTTGTGTATGGGGGATGACAGTGAATCAAATATAGTGTGTAAGAGAGAACACTGTGGGTATGGACATATGTTGTATATGGGGGATGACAGTGAATCAGATATAGTGTGTAAGAGAGAACACTGTGGGTATGGACATATGTTGTGTATGGGGGATGACAGTGAATCAGATATAGAGTGTAAGAGAGAACACTGTGGGTATGGACATATGTTGTGTATGGGGGATGACAGTGAATCAGATATAGTGTGTAAGAGAGAACACTGTGGGTATGGACATATGTTGTGTATGGGGGATGACAGTGAATCAGATATAGTGTGTAAGAGAGAACACTGTGGGTATGGACATATGTTGTGTATGGGGGATGACAGTGAATCAAATATAGTGTGTAAGAGAGAACACTGTGGGTGTGGACATATGTTGTGTATGGGGGATGACAGTGAATCAGATATAGTGTGTAAGAGAGTACACTGTGGGTATGCACGTATGTTGTGTATGGGGGATGACAGTGGATCAAATATAGTGTGTAAGAGAGAACACTGTGGGTATGGACATATGTTGTGTATGGGGGATGACAGTGAATCAGATATAGTGTGTAAGAGAGAACACTGTGGGTATGGACATATGTTGTGTATGGTGGTTGACAGTGAATCAGATATAGTGTGTAAGAGAGAACACTGTGGGTATGGACATATGTTGTGTATGGGGATGACAGTGAATCAAATATAGTGCGTAAGACAGAACACCGTGGGTATGGACATATGTTGTGTATGGGGCATGACAGTGAATCAAATATAGTGTGTAAGAGAGAACACTGTGGGTATGGACATATGTTGTATATGGGGGATGACAGTGAATCAGATATAGTGTGTAAGAGAGAACACTGTTGGTATGGACATATGTTGTGTATGGGGGATGACAGTGAATCAAATATAGTGTGTAAGAGAGAACACTGTGGGTATGGACATATGTTGTATATGGGGGATGACAGTGAATCAGATAAAGTGTGTAAGAGAGAACACTGTGGGTATGGACATATGTTGTGTATGGGGGATGACAGTGAATCAGATATAGAGTGTAAGAGAGAACACTGTGGGTATGGACATATGTTGTGTATGAGGGATGACAGTGAATCAGATATAGTGTGTAAGAGAGAACACTGTGGGTATGGACATATGTTGTGTATGGGGGATGACAGTGAATCAAATATAGTGTTTAAGAGAGAACACTGTGGGTATGGACATATGTTGTGTATGGGGGATGACAGTGAATCAGATATAGTGTGTAAGAGAGTACACTGTGGGTATGGACATATGTTGTGTATGGGGGATGACAGTGGATCAAATATAGTGTGTAAGAGAGAACACTGTGGGTATGGACATATGTTGTGTATGGGGGATGACAGTGAATCAGATATAGTGTGTAAGAGAGAACACTGTGGGTATGGACATATGTTGTGTATGGTGGTTGACAGTGAATCAGATATAGTGTGTAAGAGAGAACACTGTGGGTATGGACATATGTTGTGTATGGGGGATGACAGTGAATCAAATATAGTGTGTAAGAGAGAACACTGTGGGTATGGACATATGTTGTGTATGGGGGATGACAGTGAATCAGATATAGTGTGTAAGAGAGAACACTGTGGGTATGGACATATGTTGTGTATGGGGGATGACAGTGAATCAGATATAGTGTGTAAGAGAGAACACTCTGGGTATGGACATATGTTGCATATGGGGGATGACAGTTAATCAGATATAGTGTGTAAGAGAGAACACTGTGGGTATGGACATATATTGTGTATGGGGGATGACAGTGAATCAGATATATTGTGTAAGAGAGAACACTGTGGGTATGGACATATGTTGTGTATGGGGGATGACAGGGAATCAGATATAGTGTGTAAGAGAGAACACTGTGGGTATGGACATATGTTGTGTATGGGGGATGACAGTGAATCAGATATAGTGTGTAAGAGAGAACACTGTGGGTATGGACATATGTTGTGTATGGGAGATGACAGTAAATAAGTTATAGTGTGTAAGAGAGAACACTGAGGGTATGGACATATGTTGTCTATGGGGGATGACAGTAAATCAGATATAGTGTGTAAGAGACAACACTGTGGGTATGGACATATGTTGTGTATGGTGGTTGACAGTGAATCAGATATAGTGTGTAAGAGAGAACACTGTGGCTATGGACATATGTTGTGTAAGGTGGTTGACAGTGAATCAGATATAGTGTGTAAGAGAGAACACTGTGGGTATGGACATATGTTGTGTATGGGGGATGACAGTCAATCAGATATAGAGTGTAAGGAGAACACTGTGGGTATGGACATATGTTGTGTATGGGGGATGACAGTAAATCAGATATAGTGTGTAAGAGAGAACACTGTGGGTATGGACATATGTTGTGTATGGGGGATGACAGTGAATCAAATATAGTGTGTAAGAGAGAACACTGTGGGTATGGACATATGTTGTATATGGGGGACGACAGTGAATCAGATATAGTGTGTAAGAGAGAACACTGTGGGTATGGACATATGTTGTGTATGGGGGATGACAGTGAATCAAATATAGTGTGTAAGAGAGAACACTGTGGGTATGGACATATGTTGTATATGGGGGATGACAGTGAATCAGATATAGTGTGTAAGAGAGAACACTGTGGGTATGGACATATGTTGTGTATGGGGGATGACAGTGAATCAGATATAGAGTGTAAGAGAGAACACTGTGGGTATGGACATATGTTGTGTATGGGGGATGACAGTGAATCAGATATAGTGTGTAAGAGAGAACACTGTGGGTATGGACATATGTTGTGTATGGGGGATGACAGTGAATCAGATATAGTGTGTAAGAGAGAACACTGTGGGTATGGACATATGTTGTGTATGGGGGATGACAGTGAATCAAATATAGTGTGTAAGAGAGAACACTGTGGGTGTGGACATATGTTGTGTATGGGGGATGACAGTGAATCAGATATAGTGTGTAAGAGAGTACACTGTGGGTATGCACGTATGTTGTGTATGGGGGATGACAGTGGATCAAATATAGTGTGTAAGAGAGAACACTGTGGGTATGGACATATGTTGTGTATGGGGGATGACAGTGAATCAGATATAGTGTGTAAGAGAGAACACTGTGGGTATGGACATATGTTGTGTATGGTGGTTGACAGTGAATCAGATATAGTGTGTAAGAGAGAACACTGTGGGTATGGACATATGTTGTGTATGGGGATGACAGTGAATCAAATATAGTGCGTAAGACAGAACACCGTGGGTATGGACATATGTTGTGTATGGGGCATGACAGTGAATCAAATATAGTGTGTAAGAGAGAACACTGTGGGTATGGACATATGTTGTATATGGGGGATGACAGTGAATCAGATATAGTGTGTAAGAGAGAACACTGTTGGTATGGACATATGTTGTGTATGGGGGATGACAGTGAATCAAATATAGTGTGTAAGAGAGAACACTGTGGGTATGGACATATGTTGTATATGGGGGATGACAGTGAATCAGATAAAGTGTGTAAGAGAGAACACTGTGGGTATGGACATATGTTGTGTATGGGGGATGACAGTGAATCAGATATAGAGTGTAAGAGAGAACACTGTGGGTATGGACATATGTTGTGTATGAGGGATGACAGTGAATCAGATATAGTGTGTAAGAGAGAACACTGTGGGTATGGACATATGTTGTGTATGGGGGATGACAGTGAATCAAATATAGTGTTTAAGAGAGAACACTGTGGGTATGGACATATGTTGTGTATGGGGGATGACAGTGAATCAGATATAGTGTGTAAGAGAGTACACTGTGGGTATGGACATATGTTGTGTATGGGGGATGACAGTGGATCAAATATAGTGTGTAAGAGAGAACACTGTGGGTATGGACATATGTTGTGTATGGGGGATGACAGTGAATCAGATATAGTGTGTAAGAGAGAACACTGTGGGTATGGACATATGTTGTGTATGGTGGTTGACAGTGAATCAGATATAGTGTGTAAGAGAGAACACTGTGGGTATGGACATATGTTGTGTATGGGGGATGACAGTGAATCAAATATAGTGTGTAAGAGAGAACACTGTGGGTATGGACATATGTTGTGTATGGGGGATGACAGTGAATCAAATATAGTGTTTAAGAGAGAACACTGTGGGTATGGACATATGTTGTGTATGGGGGATGACAGTGAATCAGATATAGTGTGTAAGAGAGTACACTGTGGGTATGGACATATGTTGTGTATGGGGGATGACAGTGGATCAAATATAGTGTGTAAGAGAGAACACTGTGGGTATGGACATATGTTGTGTATGGGGGATGACAGTGAATCAGATATAGTGTGTAAGAGAGAACACTGTGGGTATGGACATATGTTGTGTATGGTGGTTGACAGTGAATCAGATATAGTGTGTAAGAGAGAACACTGTGGGTATGGACATATGTTGTGTATGGGGGATGACAGTGAATCAAATATAGTGTGTAAGAGAGAACACTCTGGGTATGGACATATGTTGTGTATGGGGGATGACAGTGAATCAGATATAGTGTCTAAGAGAGAACACTGTGGGTATGGACATATGTTGTGTATGGGGGATGACAGTGAATCAGATATAGAGTGTAAGTGAGAACACTGTGGGTATGGACATATGTTGTGTATGGGGGATGACAGTGAATAAGATATAGTGTGTAAGAGAGAACACTGTGGGTATGGACATATGTTGTGTATGGGGGATGACAGTGAATCAGATATAGTGTGTAAGAGAGAACACTGTGGGTATGGACATATGTTGTGTATGGGGGATGACAGTGAATCAGATATAGAGTGTAAGAGAGAACACTGTGGGTATGGACATATGTTGTGTATGGGGGATGACAGTGAATCAGATATAGTGTGTAAGAGAGAACACTGTGGGTATGGACATATGTTGTGTATGGGGGATGACAGTGAATCAGATATAGTGTGTAAGAGAGAACACTGTGGGTATGGACATATGTTGTGTATGGGGGATGACAGTGAATCAAATATAGTGTGTAAGAGAGAACACTGTGGGTGTGGACATATGTTGTGTATGGGGGATGACAGTGAATCAGATATAGTGTGTAAGAGAGTACACTGTGGGTATGCACGTATGTTGTGTATGGGGGATGACAGTGGATCAAATATAGTGTGTAAGAGAGAACACTGTGGGTATGGACATATGTTGTGTATGGGGGATGACAGTGAATCAGATATAGTGTGTAAGAGAGAACACTGTGGGTATGGACATATGCTGTGTATGGTGGTTGACAGTGAATCAGATATAGTGTGTAAGAGAGAACACTGTGGGTATGGACATATGTTGTGTATGGGGGATGACAGTGAATCAGATATAGTGTGTAAGAGAGAACACTGTGGGTATGGACATATGTTGTGTATGGGGGATGACAGTGAATCAGATATAGTGTGTAAGAGAGAACACTGTGGGTATGGACATATGTTGTATATGGGGGATGACAGTGAATCAGATATAGTGTGTAAGAGAGAACACTGTTGGTATGGACATATGTTGTGTATGGGGGATGACAGTGAATCAAATATAGTGTGTAAGAGAGAACACTGTGGGTATGGACATATGTTGTATATGGGGGATGACAGTGAATCAGATAAAGTGTGTAAGAGAGAACACTGTGGGTATGGACATATGTTGTGTATGGGGGATGACAGTGAATCAGATATAGAGTGTAAGAGAGAACACTGTGGGTATGGACATATGTTGTGTATGAGGGATGACAGTGAATCAGATATAGTGTGTAAGAGAGAACACTGTGGGTATGGACATATGTTGTGTATGGGGGATGACAGTGAATCAAATATAGTGTTTAAGAGAGAACACTGTGGGTATGGACATATGTTGTGTATGGGGGATGACAGTGAATCAGATATAGTGTGTAAGAGAGTACACTGTGGGTATGGACATATGTTGTGTATGGGGGATGACAGTGAATCAGATATAGTGTGTAAGAGAGAACACTGTGGGTATGGACATATGTTGTGTATGGTGGTTGACAGTGAATCAGATATAGTGTGTAAGAGAGAACACTGTGGGTATGGACATATGTTGTGTATGGGGGATGACAGTGAATCAAATATAGTGTGTAAGAGAGAACACTCTGGGTATGGACATATGTTGTGTATGGGGGATGACAGTGAATCAGATATAGTGTCTAAGAGAGAACACTGTGGGTATGGACATATGTTGTGTATGGGGGATGACAGTGAATCAGATATAGAGTGTAAGTGAGAACACTGTGGGTATGGACATATGTTGTGTATGGGGGATGACAGTGAATAAGATATAGTGTGTAAGAGAGAACACTGTGGGTATGGACATATGTTGTGTATGGGGGATGACAGTGAATCAGATATAGTGTGTAAGAGAGAACACAGTGGGTATGGACATATGTTGTGTATGGGGGATGACAGTGAATCAGATATAGTGTGTAAGAGAGAACACTGTGGGTATGGACATATGTTGTGTATGGGGGATGACAGTGAATCAGATATAGTGTGTAAGAGAGAACACTGTGGGTATGGACATATGTTGTGTATGGGGGAAGACAGTGAATCAGATATAGAGTGTAAGAGAGAACACTGTGGTTATGGACATATGTTGTGTATGGGGGATGACAGTGAATCAGATATAGTGTGTAAGAGAGAACACTGTGGGTATGGACATATGTTGTGTGTGGGGGATGACAGTGAATCAGATATAGTGTGTAAGAGAGAACACTGTGGGTATGGACATATGTTGTGTATGGGGGAAGACAGTGAATCTGATATAGAGTGTAAGAGAGAACACGGTGGGTATGGACATATGTTGTGTATGGGTGATGACAGTGAATCAGATATAGAGTGTAAGAGAGAACACTGTGGGTATGGACATATGTTGTGTATGGGGGATGACAGTGAATCAGATACAGTGTGTAAGAGAGAACACTGTGGGTATGGAAATATGTTGTGTATGGGGGATGACAGTGAATCAGAAATAGTGTGTAAGAGAGAACACTGTGGGTATGGACATATGTTGTGTATGGGGGATGACAGTGAATAAGATATAGTGTGTAAGAGAGAACACTGTTGGTATGGACATATGTTGTGTATTGGGGATGACAGTAAATCAGATATAGAGTGTAAGAGAGAACACTGTGTGTATGGACATATGTTGTGTATGGGGGATGACAGTGAAAAAGATATAGTGTGTAAGAGAGAACACTGTGGGTATGGACATATGTTGTGTATGGGGGATGACAGTGAAAAAGATATAGTGTGTAAGAGAGAACACTGTGGGTATGGACATATGTTGTGTATGGGGGAAGACAGTGAATCAGATATAGTGTGTAAGAGAGAACAGTGTGGGTATGGATATATGTTGTGTATGGGGGATGACAGTGAATCAGATATAGTGTGTAAGAGAGAACACTGTGGGTATGGACATATGTTGTGTATGGGGATGACAGTGAATCAAATATAGTGCGTAAGACAGAACACCGTGGGTATGGACATATGTTGTGTATGGGGCATGACAGTGAATCAAATATAGTGTGTAAGAGAGAACACTGTGGGTATGGACATATGTTGTATATGGGGGATGACAGTGAATCAGATATAGTGTGTAAGAGAGAACACTGTTGGTATGGACATATGTTGTGTATGGGGGATGACAGTGAATCAAATATAGTGTGTAAGAGAGAACACTGTGGGTATGGACATATGTTGTATATGGGGGATGACAGTGAATCAGATAAAGTGTGTAAGAGAGAACACTGTGGGTATGGACATATGTTGTGTATGGGGGATGACAGTGAATCAGATATAGAGTGTAAGAGAGAACACTGTGGGTATGGACATATGTTGTGTATGGGGGATGACAGTGAATCAAATATAGTGTTTAAGAGAGAACACTGTGGGTATGGACATATGTTGTGTATGGGGGATGACAGTGAATCAGATATAGTGTGTAAGAGAGTACACTGTGGGTATGGACATATGTTGTGTATGGGGGATGACAGTGGATCAAATATAGTGTGTAAGAGAGAACACTGTGGGTATGGACATATGTTGTGTATGGGGGATGACAGTGAATCAGATATAGTGTGTAAGAGAGAACACTGTGGGTATGGGGGATGACAGTGAATCAGATATAGTGTGTAAGAGAGAATACTGTGGGTATGGACATATGTTGTGTATGGGGGATGACAGTAAATCAGATATAGAGTGTAAGAGAGAACACTGTGGGTATGGACATATGTTGTGTATGGGGATGACAGTGAATAAGATATAGTGTGTAAGAGAGAACACTGTGGGTATGGACATATGTTGTGTATGGAGGAAGACAGTGAATCAGATATAGTGTGTAAGAGAGAACACTGTGGGTATGGACATATGTTGTGTATGGGGGATGACTGTGAATCAGATATAGTGTGTAAGAGAGAACACTGTGGGTATGGACATATGTTGTGTATGGGGGATGACAGGGAATCAGATATAGAGTGTAAGAGAGAACACTGTGGGTATGGACATATGTTGTGTATGGGGGATGACAGTGAATAACATATAGTGTGTAAGAGAGAACACTGTGGGTATGGGGGATGACAGTGAATCAGATATAGTGTGTAAGAGAGAATACTGTGGGTATGGACATATGTTGTGTATGGGGGATGACAGTAAATCAGATATAGAGTGTAAGAGAGAACACTGTGGGTATGGACATATGTTGTGTATGGGGATGACAGTGAATAAGATATAGTGTGTAAGAGAGAACACTGTGGGGATGGACATATGTTGTGTATGGGGGATGACAGTGAATCAGATATAGTGTGTAAGAGAGAACACTGTGGGTATGGACATATGTTGTGTATGGGGGATAACAGTGAATCAGATATAGTATGTAAGAGAGAACACTGTGGGTTTGGACATATGTTGTGTATGGGGGATGACAGTGAATCAGATATAGTGTGTAAGAGAGAAAACTGTGGGTATGGACATATGTTGTGTATGGGGGATGACAGTGAATCAGATATAGTGTGTAAGAGAGAACACTGTGGGTATGGACATATGTTGTGTATGGGGGAAGACAGTGAATCAGATATAGTGTGTAAGAGTGAACACTGTCGGTATGGACATATGTTGTGTATGGGGGAAGACAGTGAATCATATATAGAGTGTAAGAGAGAACACTGTGGGTATGGACATATGTTGTGTATGGGGGATGACAGTGAATCAGATATAGAGTGTAAGAGAGAACACTGTGGGTATGGACATATGTTGTGTATGGGGGATTACAGTGAATCAGATATTGTGTGTAAGAGAGAACACTGTGGGTATGGACATATGTTGTGTATGGGGCATGACAGTGAATCAGATATAGTATGTAAGAGAGAACACTGTGGCTATGGACATATGTTGTGTATGGGGGATGACAGTAAATCAGATATAGAGTGTAAGAGAGAACACTGTGGGTATGGACATATGTTGTGTATGGGGGATGACAGTGAATCAGATATTGTGTGTAAGAGAGAACACTGTGGGTATGGACATATGTTGTGTATGGGGGATGAGAGTGAATCAGATATAGTATGTACGAGAGAACACTGTGGGTATGGACATATGTTGTGTATGGTGGATGACAGTAAATCAGATATTGAGTGTAAAAGAGAACACTGTGGGTATGTACATATGTTGTGTATGGGGGATGACAGTAATTCAGATATAGAGTGTAAGAGAGAACACTGTGGGTATGGACATATGTTGTGTATGGGGGATGACAGTGAATCAGATATAGTGTGTAAGAGAGAACACTGTGGGTATGGACATATGTTGTGTATGGGGGATGACAGTGAATCAGATATAGTGTGTAAGAGAGAACACTGTGGGTATGGACATATGTTGTGTATGGGGGATGAGAGTAAATCAGATATAGAGTGTAAGCGAGAACACTGTGGTTATGGACATATGTTGTGTATGGGGGAAGACAGTGAATCAGATATAGTGTGTAAGAGAGAACACTGTGGGTATGGACATATGTTGTGTATGGGGGATGACAGTGAATCAGATATAGTGTGTAAGAGAGAACACTGTGGGTATGGACATATGTTGTGTATGGGGGATGACAGTGAATCAGATATAGTGTGTAAGAGAGAACACTCTGGGTATGGACATATGTTGTGTATGGGGGAAGACAGTGAATCAGATATAGTGTGTAAGAGAGAACACTGTGGGTATGGACATATGTTGCGTATGGGGGATGACAGTGAATCAGATATAGAGTGTAAGAGAGAACACTGTGGGTATGGACATATGTTGTGTATGGGGGATGACAGTGAATCAGATATAGTGTGTAAGAGAGAACACTGTGGGTATGGACATATGTTGTGTATAGGGATGACAGTGAATCAGATATAGTGTGTAAGAGAGAACACTCTGGGTATGGACATATGTTGTGTATGGGGGATGACAGTTAATCAGATATAGTGTGTAAGAGAGAACACTGTGGGTATGGACATATATTGTGCATGAGGGATGACAGTGAATCAGATATAGTGTGTAAGAGAGAACACTGTGGGTATGGACATATGTTGTGTATGGGGGATGACAGGGAATCAGATATAGTGTGTAAGAGAGAACACTGTGGGTATGGACATATGTTGTGTATGGGGGATGACAGTGAATCAGATAGAGTGTGTAAGAGAGAACACTGTGGGTATGGACATATGTTGTGTATGGGGGATGACAGTGAATCAGATATTGAATGTAAGAGAGAACACTGTGGGTATGGACATATGTTGTGTATGGGAGATGACAGTAAATAAGTTATAGTGTGTAAGAGAGAACACTGAGGGTATGGACATATGTTGTGTATGGGGGATGACAGTAAATCAGATATAGTGTGTAAGAGACAACACTGTGGGTATGGACATATGTTGTGTATGGTGGTTGACAGTGAATCAGATATAGTGTGTAAGAGAGAACACTGTGGGTATGGACATATGTTGTGTATGGGGGATGACAGTGAATCAGATATTGTGTGTAAGAGACAACACTGTGGCTATGGACATATGTTGTGTAAGGTGGTTGACAGTGAATCAGATATAGTGTGTAAGAGAGAACACTGTGGGTATGGACATATGTTGTGTATGGGGGATGACAGTGAATCAGATATTGTGTGTAAGAGAGAACACTGTGGGTATGGACATATGTTGTGTATGGGGGATGACAGTGTATCAGATATAGAGTGTAAGAGAGAACACTGTGGGTATGGACATATGTTGTGTATGGGGGATGACAGTGAATCAGATATAGTGTGTAAGAGAGAACACTGTGGGTATGGACATATGTTGTGTATGGGGGATGACAGTGAATCAGATATAGTGTGTAAGAGAGAACACTGTGGGTATGGACATATGTTGTGTATGGGGGAAGACAGTGAATCAGATATAGTGTGTAAGAGAGAACACTGTGGGTATGGACATATGTTGTGTATGGGGGATGACAGTGAATCAGATATAGAGTGTAAGAGAGAACACTGTGGGTATGGACATATGTTGTGTATGGGGGATGACAGTGAATCAGATATAGTGTGTAAGAGAGAACACTGTGGGTATGGACATATGTTGTGTATGGGGGATGACAGTGAATCAGATATAGTGTGTAAGAGAGAACACTCTGGGTATGGACATATGTTGTGTATGGGGGATGACAGTTAATCAGATATAGTGTGTAAGAGAGAACACTGTGGGTATGGACATATGTTGTGTATGGGGGAAGACAGTGAATCAGATATAGAGTGTAAGAGAGAACACTGTGGGTATGTACATATGTTGTGTATGGGGGATGACAGTAATTCAGATATAGAGTGTAAGAGAGAACACTGTGGGTATGGACATATGTTGTGTATGGGGGATGACAGTGAATCAGATATAGTGTGTAAGAGAGAACACTGTGGGTATGGACATATGTTGTGTATGGGGGAAGACAGTGAATCAGATATAGTGTGTAAGAGAGAACACTCTGCGTATGGACATATATTGTGTATGAGGGATGACAGTGAATCAGATATAGTGTGTAAGAGAGAACACTGTGGGTATGGACATATGTTGTGTATGGGGGATGACAGTGAATCAGATATAGTGTGTAAGAGAGAACACTGTGGGTATGGACATATGTTGTGTATGGGGGATGACAGTTAATCAGATATAGTGTGTAAGAGAGAACACTGTGGGTATGGACATATATTGTGTATGAGGGATGACAGTGAATCAGATATAGTGTGTAAGAGAGAACACTGTGGGTATGGACATATGTTGTGTATGGGGGATGACAGGGAATCAGATATAGTGTGTAAGAGAGAACACTGTGGGTATGGACATATGTTGTGTATGGGGGATGACAGTGAATCAGATATAGTGTGTAAGAGAGAACACTGTGGGTATGGACATATGTTGTGTATGGGAGATGACAGTAAATAAGTTATAGTGTGTAAGAGAGAACACTGAGGGTATGGACATATGTTGTGTATGGGGGATGACAGTAAATCAGATATAGTGTGTAAGAGACAACACTGTGGGTATGGACATATGTTGTGTATGGTGGTTGACAGTGAATCAGATATAGTGTGTAAGAGAGAACACTGTGGGTATGGACATATGTTGTGTAAGGTGGTTGACAGTAAATCAGATATAGTGTGTAAGAGAGAACACTGTGGGTATGGACATATGTTGTGTATGGGGGATGACAGTCAATCAGATATAGAGTGTAAGGAGAACACTGTGGGTATGGACATATGTTGTGTATGGGGGATGACAGTGAATCAGATATAGTATGTAAGAGAGAACACTGTGGGTTTGGACATATGTTGTGTATGGGGCAAGACAGTGAATCAGATATAGTGTGTAAGAGTGAACACTGTCGGTATGGACATATGTTGTGTATGGGGGAAGACAGTGAATCATATATAGAGTGTAAGAGAGAACACTGTGGGTATGGACATATGTTGTGATTGGGGGATGACAGTGAATCAGATATAGAGTGTAAGAGAGAACACTGTGGGTATGGACATATGTTGTGTATGGGGGATGACAGTGAATCAGATATTGTGTGTAAGAGAGAACACTGTGGGTATGGACATATGTTGTGTATGGGGCATGACAGTGAATCAGATATAGTATGTAAGAGAGAACACTGTGGCTATGGAAATATGTTGTGTATGGGGGATGACAGTAAATCAGATATAGAGTGTAAGAGAGAACACTGTGGGTATGGACATATGTTGTGTATGGGGGATGACAGTGAATCAGATATTGTGTGTAAGAGAGAACACTGTGGGTATGGACATATGTTGTGTATGGGGGATGACAGTGAATCAGATATAGTATGTACGAGAGAACACTGTGGGTATGGACATATGTTGTGTATGGGGGATGACAGTAAATCAGATATAGAGTGTAAGAGAGAACACTGTGGGTATGGACATATGTTGTGTATGGGGGATGACAGTAATTCAGATATAGAGTGTAAGAGAGAACACTGTGGGTATGGACATATGTTGTGTATGGGGGATGACAGTGAATCAGATATAGTGTGTAAGAGAGAACACTGTGGGTATGGACATATGTTGTGTATGGAGGATGACAGTGAATCAGATATAGTGTGTAAGAGAGAACACTGTGGGTATGGACATATGTTGTGTATGGGGGATGAGAGTAAATCAGGTATAGAGTGTAAGCGAGAACACTGTGGGTATGGACATATGTTGTGTATGGGGGAAGACAGTGAATCAGATATAGTGTGTAAGAGAGAACACTGTGGGTATGGACATATGTTGTGTATGGGGGATGACAGTGAATCAGATATAGTGTGTAAGAGAGAACACTGTGGGTATGGACATATGTTGTGTATGGGGGATGACAGTGAATCAGATATAGTGTGTAAGAGAGAACACTCTGGGTATGGACATATGTTGTGTATGGGGGAAGACAGTGAATCAGATATAGTGTGTAAGAGAGAACACTGTGGGTATGGACATATGTTGTGTATGGGGGATGACAGTGAATCAGATATAGAGTGTAAGAGAGAACACTGTGGGTATGGACATATGTTGTGTATGGGGGATGACAGTGAATCAGATATAGTGTGTAAGAGAGATCACTGTGGGTATGGACATATGTTGTGTATGGGGGATGACAGTGAATCAGATATAGTGTGTAAGAGAGAACACTCTGGGTATGGACATATGTTGTGTATGGGGGATGACAGTTAATCAGATATAGTGTGTAAGAGAGAACACTGTGGGTATGGACATATATTGTGTATGAGGGATGACAATGAATCAGATATAGTGTGTAAGAGAGAACACTGTGGGTATGGACATATGTTGTGTAAGGGGGATGACAGGGAATCAGATATAGTGTGTAAGAGAGAACACTGTGGGTATGGACATATGTTGTGTATGGGGGATGACAGTGAATCAGATATAGTGTGTAAGAGAGAACACTGTGGGTATGGACATATGTTGTGTATGGGGGATGACAGTGAATCAGATATAGAGTGTAAGAGAGAACACTGTGGGTATGGACATATGTTGTGTATCGGAGATGACAGTAAATAAGTTATAGTGTGTAAGAGAGAACACTGAGGGTATGGACATATGTTGTGTATGGGGGATGACAGTAAATCAGATATAGTGTGTAAGAGACAACACTGTGGGTATCGACATATGTTGTGTATGGTGGTTGACAGTGAATCAGATATAGTGTGTAAGAGAGAACACTGTGGCTATGGACATATGTTGTGTAAGGTGGTTGACAGTGAATCAGATATAGTGTGTAAGAGAGAACACTGTGGGTATGGACATATGTTGTGTATGGGGGATGACAGTCAATCAGATATAGTGTGTAAGAGAGAACACTGTGGGTATGGACATATGTTGTGTATGGGGGATGACAGTGAATCAAATATAGTGTGTAAGAGAGAACACTGTGGGTATGGACATATGTTGTATATGGGGGACGACAGTGAATCAGATATAGTGTGTAAGAGAGAACACTGTGGGTATGGACATATGTTGTGTATGGGGGATGACAGTGAATCAAATATAGTGTGTAAGAGAGAACACTGTGGGTATGGACATATGTTGTATATGGGGGATGACAGTGAATCAGATATAGTGTGTAAGAGAGAACACTGTGGGTATGGACATATGTTGTGTATGGGGGATGACAGTGAATCAGATATAGCGTGTAAGAGAGAACACTGTGGGTATGGACATATGTTGTGTATGGGGGATGACAGTGAATCAGATATAGTGTGTAAGAGAGAACACTGTGGGTATGGACATATGTTGTGTATGGGGGATGACAGTGAATCAGATATAGTGTGTAAGAGAGAACACTGTGGGTATGGACATATGTTGTGTATGGGGGATGACAGTGAATCAAATATAGTGTGTAGGAGAGAACACTGTGGGTGTGGACATATGTTGTGTATGGGGGATGACAGTGAATCAGATATAGTGTGTAAGAGAGTACACTGTGGGTATGCACATATGTTGTGTATGGGGGATGACAGTGGATCAAATATAGTGTGTAAGAGGGAACACTGTGGGTATGGACATATGTTGTGTATGGGGGATGACAGTGAATCAGATATAGTGTGTAAGAGAGAACACTGTGGGTATGGACATATGTTGTGTATGGTGGTTGACAGTGAATCAGATATAGTGTGTAAGAGAGAACACTGTGGGTATGGACATATGTTGTGTATGGGGGATGACAGTGAATCAAATATAGTGCGTAAGAGAGAACACCGTGGGTATGGACATATGTTGTGTATGGGGCATGACAGTGAATCAAATATAGTGTGTAAGAGAGAACACTGTGGGTATGGACATATGTTGTATATGGGGGATGACAGTGAATCAGATATAGTGTGTAAGAGAGAACACTGTGGGTATGGACATATGTTGTGTATGGGGGATGACAGTGAATCAAATATAGTGTGTAAGAGAGAACACTGTGGGTATGGACATATGTTGTATATGGGGGATGACAGTGAATCAGATATAGTGTGTAAGAGAGAACACTGTGGGTATGGACATATGTTGTGTATGGGGGATGACAGTGAATCAGATATATAGTGTAAGAGAGAACACTGTGGGTATGGACATATGTTGTGTATGGGGGATGACAGTGAATCAGATATAGTGTGTAAGAGAGAACACTGTGGGTATGGACATATGTTGTGTATGGGGGATGACAGTGAATCAAATATAGTGTTTAAGAGAGAACACTGTGGGTATGGACATATGTTGTGTATGGGGGATGACAGTGAATCAGATATAGTGTGTAAGAGAGTACACTGTGGGTATGGACATATGTTGTGTATGGGGGATGACAGTGGATCAAATATAGTGTGTAAGAGAGAACACTGTGGGTATGGACATATGTTGTGTATGGGGGATGACAGTTAATCAGATATAGTGTGTAAGAGAGAACACTGTGGGTATGGACATATGTTGTGTATGGTGGTTGACAGTGAATCAGATATAGTGTGTAAGAGAGAACACTGTGGGTATGGACATATGTTGTGTATGGGGGATGACAGTGAATCAAATATAGTGTGTAAGAGAGAACACTCTGGGTATGGACATATGTTGTGTATGGGGGATGACAGTGAATCAGATATAGTGTCTAAGAGAGAACACTGTGGGTATGGACATATGTTGTGTATGGGGGATGACAGTGAATCAGATATAGAGTGTAAGAGAGAACACTGTGGGTATGGACATATGTTGTGTATGGGGGATGACAGTGAATAAGATATAGTGTGTAAGAGAGAACACTGTGGGTATGGACATATGTTGTGTATGGGGGATGACAGTGAATCAGATATAGTGTGTAAGAGAGAACACAGTGGGTATGGACATATGTTGTGTATGGGGGATGACAGTGAATCAGATATAGTGTGTAAGAGAGAACACTGTGGGTATGGACATATGTTGTGTATGGGGGAAGACAGTGAATCTGATATAGAGTGTAAGAGAGAACACTGTGGGTATGGACATATGTTGTGTATGGGGGATGACAGTGAATAAGATATAGTGTGTAAGAGAGAACACTGTTGGTATGGACATATGTTGTGTATTGGGGATGACAGTAAATCAGATATAGAGTGTAAGAGAGAACACTGTGTGTATGGACATATGTTGTGTATGGGGGATGACAGTGAAAAAGATATAGTGTGTAAGAGAGAACACTGTGGGTATGGACATATGTTGTGTATGGGGGATGACAGTGAATCAGATATAGAGTGTAAGAGAGAACACTGTGGGTATGGACATATGTTGTGTATGGGGGATGACAGTGAATCAGATATAGTGTGTAAGAGAGAACACTGTGGGTATGGACATATGTTGTGTATGGGGGATGACAGTGAATAAGATATAGTGTGTAAGAGGGAACACTCTGGGTATGGACATATGTTGTGTATGGGGGATGACAGTTAATCAGATATAGTGTGTAAGAGAGAACACTGTGGGTATGGACATATATTGTGTATGAGGGATGACAGTGAATCAGATATAGTGTGTAAGAGAGAACACTGTGGGTATGGACATATGTTGTGTATGGGGGATGACAGGGAATCAGATATAGTGTGTAAGAGAGAACACTGTGGGTATGGACATATGTTGTGTATGGGGGATGACAGTGAATCAGATATAGTGTGTAAGAGAGAACACTGTGGGTATGGACATATGTTGTGTATGGGGGATGACAGTGAATCAGATATAGAGTGTAAGAGAGAACACTGTGGGTATGGACATATGTTGTGTATGGGAGATGACAGTAAATAAGTTATAGTGTGTAAGAGAGAACACTGAGGGTATGGACATATGTTGTGTATGGGGGATGACAGTAAATCAGATATAGTGTGTAAGAGAGAATACTGTGGGTATGGACATATGTTGTGTATGGGGGATGACAGTAAATCAGATATAGAGTGTAAGAGAGAACACTGTGGGTATGGACATATGTTGTGTATGGGGATGACAGTGAATAAGATATAGTGTGTAAGAGAGAACACTGTGGGGATGGACATATGTTGTGTATGGGGGATGACAGTGAATCAGATATAGTGTGTAAGAGAGAACACTGTGGGTATGGACATATGTTGTGTATGGGGGATGACAGTGAATCAGATATAGTATGTAAGAGAGAACACTGTGGGTTTGGACATATGTTGTGTATGGGGGATGACAGTGAATCAGATATAGTGTGTAAGAGAGAAAACTGTGGGTATGGACATATGTTGTGTATGGGGGATGACAGTGAATCAGATATAGTGTGTAAGAGAGAACACTGTGGGTATGGACATATGTTGTGTATGGGGGAAGACAGTGAATCAGATATAGTGTGTAAGGGTGAACACTGTCGGTATGGACATATGTTGTGTATGGGGGAAGACAGTGAATCATATATAGCGTGTAAGAGAGAACACTGTGGGTATGGACATATGTTGTGTATGGGGGATGACAGTGAATCAGATATAGAGTGTAAGAGAGAACACTGTGGGTATGGACATATGTTGTGTATGGGAGATGACAGTAATTCAGATATAGAGTGTAAGAGAGAACACTGTGGGTATGGACATATGTTGTGTATGGGGGATGACAGTGAATCAGATATAGTGTGTAAGAGAGAACACTGTGGGTATGGACATATGTTGTGTATGGGGGATGACAGTGAATCAGATATAGTGTGTAAGAGAGAACACTGTGGGTATGGACATATGTTGTGTATGGGGGATGAGAGTAAATCAGATATAGAGTGTAAGCGAGAACACTGTGGTTATGGACATATGTTGTGTATGGGGGAAGACAGTGAATCAGATATAGTGTGTAAGAGAGAACACTGTGGGTATGGACATATGTTGTGTATGGGAGATGACAGTAATTCAGATATAGAGTGTAAGAGAGAACACTGTGGGTATGGACATATGTTGTGTATGGGGGATGACAGTGAATCAGATATAGTGTGTAAGAGAGAACACTGTGGGTATGGACATATGTTGTGTATGGGGGATGACAGTGAATCAGATATAGTGTGTAAGAGAGAACACTGTGGGTATGGACATATGTTGTGTATGGGGGATGAGAGTAAATCAGATATAGAGTGTAAGCGAGAACACTGTGGGTATGGACATATGTTGTGTATGGGGGAAGACAGTGAATCAGATATAGTGTGTAAGAGAGAACACTGTGGGTATGGACATATGTTGTGTATGGGGGATGACAGTGAATCAGATATAGTGTGTAAGAGAGAACACTGTGGGTATGGACATATGTTGTGTATGGGGGATGACAGTGAATCAGATATAGTATGTAAGAGAGAACACTGTGGCTATGGACATATGTTGTGTATGGGGGATGACAGTAAATCAGATATAGAGTGTAAGAGAGAACACTGTGGGTATGGACATATGTTGTGTATGGGGGATGACAGTGAATCAGATATTGTGTGTAAGAGAGAACACTGTGGGTATGGACATATGTTGTGTATGGGGCATGACAGTGAATCAGATATAGTATGTAAGAGAGAACACTGTGGCTATGGACATATGTTGTGTATGGGGGATGACAGTAAATCAGATATAGAGTGTAAGAGAGAACACTGTGGGTATGGACATATGTTGTGTATGGGGGATGACAGTGAATCAGATATTGTGTGTAAGAGAGAACACTGTGGGTATGGACATATGTTGTGTATGGGGGATGACAGTGAATCAGATATAGTATGTACGAGAGAACACTGTGGGTATGGACATATGTTGTGTATGGGGGATGACAGTAAATCAGATATAGAGTGTAAGAGAGAACACTGTGGGTATGGACATATGTTGTGTATGGGGGATGACAGTAATTCAGATATAGAGTGTAAGAGAGAACACTGTGGGTATGGACATATGTTGTGTATGGGGGATGACAGTGAATCAGATATAGTGTGTAAGAGAGAACACTGTGGGTATGGACATATGTTGTGTATGGGGGATGACAGTGAATCAGATATAGTGTGTAAGAGAGAACACTGTGGGTATGGACATATGTTGTGTATGGGGGATGAGAGTAAATCAGATATAGAGTGTAAGCGAGAACACTGTGGGTATGGACATATGTTGTGTATGGGGGAAGACAGTGAATCAGATATAGTGTGTAAGAGAGAACACTGTGGGTATGGACATATGTTGTGTATGGGGGATGACAGTGAATCAGATATAGTGTGTAAGAGAGAACACTCTGGGTATGGACATATGTTGTGTATGGGGGAAGACAGTAAATCAGATATAGTGTGTAAGAGAGAACACTGTGGGTATGGACATATGTTGTGTATGGGGGATGACAGTGAATCAAATATAGTGTGTAAGAGAGAACACTGTGGGTATGGACATATGTTGTGTATGGGGGATGACAGTGAATCAGATATAGTATGTAAGAGAGAACACTGTGGGTTTGGACATATGTTGTGTATGGGGGATGACAGTGAATCAGATATAGTGTGTAAGAGAGAAAACTGTGGGTATGGACATATGTTGTGTATGGGGGATGACAGTGAATCAGATATAGTGTGTAAGAGAGAACACTGTGGGTATGGACATATGTTGTGTATGGGGGAAGACAGTGAATCAGATATAGTGTGTAAGAGTGAACACTGTCGGTATGGACATATGTTGTGTATGGGGGAAGACAGTGAATCATATATAGAGTGTAAGAGAGAACACTGTGGGAATGGACATATGTTGTGTATGGGGGATGACAGTGAATCAGATATAGAGTGTAAGAGAGAACACTGTGGGTATGGACATATGTTGTGTATGGGGGATGACAGTGAATCAGATATTGTGTGTAAGAGAGAACACTGTGGGTATGGACATATGTTGTGTATGGGGCATGACAGTGAATCAGATATAGTATGTAAGAGAGAACACTGTGGCTATGGACATATGTTGTGTATGGCGGATGACAGTAAATCAGATATAGAGTGTAAGAGAGAACACTGTGGGTATGGACATATGTTGTGTATGGGGGATGACAGTGAATCAGATATTGTGTGTAAGAGAGAACACTGTGGGTATGGACATATGTTGTGTATGGGGGATGACAGTGAATCAGATATAGTATGTACGAGAGAACACTGTGGGTATGGACATATGTTGTGTATGGGGGATGACAGTAAATCAGATATAGAGTGTAAGAGAGAACACTGTGGGTATGTACATATGTTGTGTATGGGGGATGACAGTAATTCAGATATAGAGTGTAAGAGAGAACACTGTGGGTATGGACATATGTTGTGTATGGGGCATGACAGTGAATCAGATATAGTGTGTAAGAGAGAACACTGTGGGTATGGACATATGTTGTGTATGGGGGATGACAGTGAATCAGATATAGTGTGTAAGAGAGAACACTGTGGGTATGGACATATGTTGTGTATGGGGGATGAGAGTAAATCAGATATAGAGTGTAAGCGAGAACACTGTGGGTATGGACATATGTTGTGTATGGGGGAAGACAGTGAATCAGATATAGTGTGTAAGAGAGAACACTGTGGGTATGGACATATGTTGTGTATGGGGGATGACAGTGAATCAGATATAGTGTGTAAGAGAGAACACTGTGGGTATGGACATATGTTGTGTATGGGGGATGACAGTGAATCAGATATAGTGTGTAAGAGAGAACACTCTGGGTATGGACATATGTTGTGTATGGGGGAAGACAGTGAATCAGATATAGTGTGTAAGAGAGAACACTGTAGGTATGGACATATGTTGTGTATGGGGGATGACAGTGAATCAGATATAGAGTGTAAGAGAGAACACTGTGGGTATGGACATATGTTGTGTATGGGGGATGACAGTGAATCAGATATAGTGTGTAAGAGAGAACACTGTGGGTATGGACATATGTTGTGTATGGGGGATGACAGTGAATCAGATATAGTGTGTAAGAGAGAACACTGTGGGTATGGACATATGTTGTGTATGGGAGATGACAGTAAATAAGTTATAGTGTGTAAGAGAGAACACTGAGGGTATGGACATATGTTGTGTATGGGGGATGACAGTAAATCAGATATAGTGTGTAAGAGACAACACTGTGGGTATGGACATATGTTGTGTATGGTGGTTGACAGTGAATCAGATATAGTGTGTAAGAGAGAACACTGTGGCTATGGACATATGTTGTGTAAGGTGGTTGACAGTGAATCAGATATAGTGTGTAAGAGAGAACACTGTGGGTATGGACATATGTTGTGTATGGGGGATGACAGTCAATCAGATATAGAGTGTAAGGAGAACACTGTGGGTATGGACATATGTTGTGTATGGGGGATGACAGTAAATCAGATATAGTGTGTAAGAGAGAACACTGTGGGTATGGACATATGTTGTGTATGGGGGACGACAGTGAATCAGATATAGTGTGTAAGAGAGAACACTGTGGGTATGGACATATGTTGTGTATGGGGGATGACAGTGAATCAAATATAGTGTGTAAGAGAGAACACTGTGGGTATGGACATATGTTGTATATGGGGGATGACAGTGAATCAGATATAGTGTGTAAGCGAGAACACTGCGGGTATGGACATATGTTGTGTATGGGGGAAGACAGTGAATCAGATATAGTGTGTAAGAGAGAACACTGTGGGTATGGACATATGTTGTGTATGGGGGATGACAGTGAATCAGATATAGTGTGTAAGAGAGAACACTGTGGGTATGGACATATGTTGTGTATGGGGGATGACAGTGAATCAGATATAGTGTGTAAGAGAGAACACTGTGGGTATGGACATATGTTGTGTAAGGTGGTTGACAGTGAATCAGATATAGTGTGTAAGAGAGAACACTGTGGGTATGGACATATGTTGTGTATGGGGGATGACAGTGAATCAGATATAGTGTGTAAGAGAGAACACTGTGGGTATGGACATATGTTGTGTAAGGTGGTTGACAGTGAATCAGATATAGTGTGTAAGAGAGAACACTGTGGGTATGGACATATGTTGTGTATGGGGGATGACAGTCAATCAGATATAGAGTGTAAGGAGAACACTGTGGGTATGGACATATGTTGTGTATGGGGGATGACAGTAAATCAGATATAGTGTGTAAGAGAGAACACTGTGGGTATGGACATATGTTGTGTAAGGGGGATGACAGTGAATCAAATATAGTGTGTAAGAGAGAACACTGTGGGTATGGACATATGTTGTATATGGGGGACGACAGTGAATCAGATATAGTGTGTAAGAGAGAACACTGTGGGTATGGACATATGTTGTGTATGGGGGATGACAGTGAATCAAATATAGTGTGTAAGAGAGAACACTGTGGGTATGGACATATGTTGTATATGGGGGATGACAGTGAATCAGATATAGTGTGTAAGAGAGAACACTGTGGGTATGGACATATGTTGTGTATGGGGGATGACAGTGAATCAGATATAGAGTGTAAGAGAGAACACTGTGGGTATGGACATATGTTGTGTATGGGGGATGACAGTGAATCAGATATAGTGTGTAAGAGAGAACACTGTGGGTATGGACATATGTTGTGTATGGGGGATGACAGTGAATCAGATATAGTGTGTAAGCGAGAACACTGTGGGTATGGACATATGTTGTGTATGGGGGAAGACAGTGAATCAGATATAGTGTGTAAGAGAGAACACTGTGGGTATGGACATATGTTGTGTATGGGGGATGACAGTGAATCAGATATAGTGTGTAAGAGACAACACTGTGGGTATGGACATATGTTGTGTATGGGGGATGACAGTGAATCAGATATAGAGTGTAAGAGAGAACACTGTGGGTATGGACATATGTTGTGTATGGGAGATGACAGTAAATAAGTTATAGTGTGTAAGAGAGAACACTGAGGGTATGGACATATGTTGTGTATGGGGGATGACAGTAAATCAGATATAGTGTGTAAGAGACAACACTGTGGGTATGGACATATGTTGTGTATGGTGGTTGACAGTGAATCAGATATAGTGTGTAAGAGAGAACACTGTGGCTATGGACATATGTTGTGTAAGGTGGTTGACAGTGAATCAGATATAGTGTGTAAGAGAGAACACTGTGGGTATGGACATATGTTGTGTATGGGGGATGACAGTCAATCAGATATAGAGTGTAAGGAGAACACTGTGGGTATGGACATATGTTGTGTATGGGGGATGACAGTAAATCAGATATAGTGTGTAAGAGAGAACACTGTGGGTATGGACATATGTTGTGTATGGGGGATGACAGTGAATCAAATATAGTGTGTAAGAGAGAACACTGTGGGTATGGACATATGTTGTGTATGGGGGATGACAGTGACTTAGATATAGTATGTAAGAGAGAACACTGTGGGTTTGGACATATGTTGTGTATGGGGGATGACAGTGAATCAGATATAGTGTGTAAGAGAGAACACTGTGGGTATGGACATATGTTGTGTATGGGGATGACAGTGAATCAGATATTGTGTGTAAGAGAGAACACTGTGGGTATGGACATATGTTGTGTATGGGGCATGACAGTGAATCAGATATAGTATGTAAGAGAGAACACTGTGGCTATGGACATATGTTGTGTATGGGGCATGACAGTGAATCAGATATTGTGTGTAAGAGAGAACACTGTGGGTATGGACATATGTTGTGTATGGGGGATGACAGTGAATCAGATATAGTATGTACGAGAGAACACTGTGGGTATGGACATATGTTGTGTATGGGGGATGACAGTGAATCAGATATAGTGTGTAAGAGAGAACACTGTGGGTATGGACATATGTTGTGTATGGGGGATGAGAGTAAATCAGATATAGAGTGTAAGCGAGAACACTGTGGGTATGGACATATGTTGTGTATGGGGGAAGACAGTGAATCAGATATAGTGTGTAAGAGAGAACACTGTGGGTATGGACATATGTTGTGTATGGGGGATGACAGTGAATCAGATATAGTGTGTAAGAGAGAACACTCTGGGTATGGACATATGTTGTGTATGGGGGAAGACAGTAAATCAGATATAGTGTGTAAGAGAGAACACTGTGGGTATGGACATATGTTGTGTATGGGGGATGACAGTGAATCAAATATAGTGTGTAAGAGAGAACACTGTGGGTATGGACATATGTTGTGTATGGGGGATGACAGTGAATCAGATATAGTATGTAAGAGAGAACACTGTGGGTTTGGACATATGTTGTGTATGGGGGATGACAGTGAATCAGATATAGTGTGTAAGAGAGAAAACTGTGGGTATGGACATATGTTGTGTATGGGGGATGACAGTGAATCAGATATAGTGTGTAAGAGAGAACACTGTGGGTATGGACATATGTTGTGTATGGGGGAAGACAGTGAATCAGATATAGTGTGTAAGAGTGAACACTGTCGGTATGGACATATGTTGTGTATGGGGGAAGACAGTGAATCATATATAGAGTGTAAGAGAGAACACTGTGGGAATGGACATATGTTGTGTATGGGGGATGACAGTGAATCAGATATAGAGTGTAAGAGAGAACACTGTGGGTATGGACATATGTTGTGTATGGGGGATGACAGTGAATCAGATATTGTGTGTAAGAGAGAACACTGTGGGTATGGACATATGTTGTGTATGGGGCATGACAGTGAATCAGATATAGTATGTAAGAGAGAACACTGTGGCTATGGACATATGTTGTGTATGGCGGATGACAGTAAATCAGATATAGAGTGTAAGAGAGAACACTGTGGGTATGGACATATGTTGTGTATGGGGGATGACAGTGAATCAGATATTGTGTGTAAGAGAGAACACTGTGGGTATGGACATATGTTGTGTATGGGGGATGACAGTGAATCAGATATAGTATGTACGAGAGAACACTGTGGGTATGGACATATGTTGTGTATGGGGGATGACAGTAAATCAGATATAGAGTGTAAGAGAGAACACTGTGGGTATGTACATATGTTGTGTATGGGGGATGACAGTAATTCAGATATAGAGTGTAAGAGAGAACACTGTGGGTATGGACATATGTTGTGTATGGGGCATGACAGTGAATCAGATATAGTGTGTAAGAGAGAACACTGTGGGTATGGACATATGTTGTGTATGGGGGATGACAGTGAATCAGATATAGTGTGTAAGAGAGAACACTGTGGGTATGGACATATGTTGTGTATGGGGGATGAGAGTAAATCAGATATAGAGTGTAAGCGAGAACACTGTGGGTATGGACATATGTTGTGTATGGGGGAAGACAGTGAATCAGATATAGTGTGTAAGAGAGAACACTGTGGGTATGGACATATGTTGTGTATGGGGGATGACAGTGAATCAGATATAGTGTGTAAGAGAGAACACTGTGGGTATGGACATATGTTGTGTATGGGGGATGACAGTGAATCAGATATAGTGTGTAAGAGAGAACACTCTGGGTATGGACATATGTTGTGTATGGGGGAAGACAGTGAATCAGATATAGTGTGTAAGAGAGAACACTGTAGGTATGGACATATGTTGTGTATGGGGGATGACAGTGAATCAGATATAGAGTGTAAGAGAGAACACTGTGGGTATGGACATATGTTGTGTATGGGGGATGACAGTGAATCAGATATAGTGTGTAAGAGAGAACACTGTGGGTATGGACATATGTTGTGTATGGGGGATGACAGTGAATCAGATATAGTGTGTAAGAGAGAACACTGTGGGTATGGACATATGTTGTGTATGGGAGATGACAGTAAATAAGTTATAGTGTGTAAGAGAGAACACTGAGGGTATGGACATATGTTGTGTATGGGGGATGACAGTAAATCAGATATAGTGTGTAAGAGACAACACTGTGGGTATGGACATATGTTGTGTATGGTGGTTGACAGTGAATCAGATATAGTGTGTAAGAGAGAACACTGTGGCTATGGACATATGTTGTGTAAGGTGGTTGACAGTGAATCAGATATAGTGTGTAAGAGAGAACACTGTGGGTATGGACATATGTTGTGTATGGGGGATGACAGTCAATCAGATATAGAGTGTAAGGAGAACACTGTGGGTATGGACATATGTTGTGTATGGGGGATGACAGTAAATCAGATATAGTGTGTAAGAGAGAACACTGTGGGTATGGACATATGTTGTGTATGGGGGACGACAGTGAATCAGATATAGTGTGTAAGAGAGAACACTGTGGGTATGGACATATGTTGTGTATGGGGGATGACAGTGAATCAAATATAGTGTGTAAGAGAGAACACTGTGGGTATGGACATATGTTGTATATGGGGGATGACAGTGAATCAGATATAGTGTGTAAGCGAGAACACTGTGGGTATGGACATATGTTGTGTATGGGGGAAGACAGTGAATCAGATATAGTGTGTAAGAGAGAACACTGTGGGTATGGACATATGTTGTGTATGGGGGATGACAGTGAATCAGATATAGTGTGTAAGAGAGAACACTGTGGGTATGGACATATGTTGTGTAAGGTGGTTGACAGTGAATCAGATATAGTGTGTAAGAGAGAACACTGTGGGTATGGACATATGTTGTGTATGGGGGATGACAGTGAATCAGATATAGTGTGTAAGAGAGAACACTGTGGGTATGGACATATGTTGTGTAAGGTGGTTGACAGTGAATCAGATATAGTGTGTAAGAGAGAACACTGTGGGTATGGACATATGTTGTGTATGGGGGATGACAGTCAATCAGATATAGAGTGTAAGGAGAACACTGTGGGTATGGACATATGTTGTGTATGGGGGATGACAGTAAATCAGATATAGTGTGTAAGAGAGAACACTGTGGGTATGGACATATGTTGTGTAAGGGGGATGACAGTGAATCAAATATAGTGTGTAAGAGAGAACACTGTGGGTATGGACATATGTTGTATATGGGGGACGACAGTGAATCAGATATAGTGTGTAAGAGAGAACACTGTGGGTATGGACATATGTTGTGTATGGGGGATGACAGTGAATCAAATATAGTGTGTAAGAGAGAACACTGTGGGTATGGACATATGTTGTATATGGGGGATGACAGTGAATCAGATATAGTGTGTAAGAGAGAACACTGTGGGTATGGACATATGTTGTGTATGGGGGATGACAGTGAATCAGATATAGAGTGTAAGAGAGAACACTGTGGGTATGGACATATGTTGTGTATGGGGGATGACAGTGAATCAGATATAGTGTGTAAGAGAGAACACTGTGGGTATGGACATATGTTGTGTATGGGGGATGACAGTGAATCAGATATAGTGTGTAAGCGAGAACACTGTGGGTATGGACATATGTTGTGTATGGGGGAAGACAGTGAATCAGATATAGTGTGTAAGAGAGAACACTGTGGGTATGGACATATGTTGTGTATGGGGGATGACAGTGAATCAGATATAGTGTGTAAGAGACAACACTGTGGGTATGGACATATGTTGTGTATGGGGGATGACAGTGAATCAGATATAGAGTGTAAGAGAGAACACTGTGGGTATGGACATATGTTGTGTATGGGAGATGACAGTAAATAAGTTATAGTGTGTAAGAGAGAACACTGAGGGTATGGACATATGTTGTGTATGGGGGATGACAGTAAATCAGATATAGTGTGTAAGAGACAACACTGTGGGTATGGACATATGTTGTGTATGGTGGTTGACAGTGAATCAGATATAGTGTGTAAGAGAGAACACTGTGGCTATGGACATATGTTGTGTAAGGTGGTTGACAGTGAATCAGATATAGTGTGTAAGAGAGAACACTGTGGGTATGGACATATGTTGTGTATGGGGGATGACAGTCAATCAGATATAGAGTGTAAGGAGAACACTGTGGGTATGGACATATGTTGTGTATGGGGGATGACAGTAAATCAGATATAGTGTGTAAGAGAGAACACTGTGGGTATGGACATATGTTGTGTATGGGGGATGACAGTGAATCAAATATAGTGTGTAAGAGAGAACACTGTGGGTATGGACATATGTTGTGTATGGGGGATGACAGTGACTTAGATATAGTATGTAAGAGAGAACACTGTGGGTTTGGACATATGTTGTGTATGGGGGATGACAGTGAATCAGATATAGTGTGTAAGAGAGAACACTGTGGGTATGGACATATGTTGTGTATGGGGGATGACAGTGAATCAGATATTGTGTGTAAGAGAGAACACTGTGGGTATGGACATATGTTGTGTATGGGGCATGACAGTGAATCAGATATAGTATGTAAGAGAGAACACTGTGGCTATGGACATATGTTGTGTATGGGGCATGACAGTGAATCAGATATTGTGTGTAAGAGAGAACACTGTGGGTATGGACATATGTTGTGTATGGGGGATGACAGTGAATCAGATATAGTATGTACGAGAGAACACTGTGGGTATGGACATATGTTGTGTATGGGGGATGACAGTAAATCAGATATAGAGTGTAAGAGAGAACACTGTGGGTATGTACATATGTTGTGTATGGGGGATGACAGTAATTCAGATATAGAGTGTAAGAGAGAACACTGTGGGTATGGACATATGTTGTGTGTGGGGCATGACAGTGAATAAGATATAGTGTGTAAGAGAGAACACTGTGGGTATGGACATATGTTGTGTATGGGGGATGACAGTGAATCAGATATAGTGTGTAAGAGAGAACACTGTGGGTATGGACATATGTTGTGTATGGGGGATGAGAGTAAATCAGATATAGAGTGTAAGCGAGAACACTGTGGGTATGAACATATGTTGTGTATGGGGGAAGACAGTGAATCAGATATAGTGTGTAAGAGAGAACACTGTGGGTATGGACATATGTTGTGTATGGGGGATGACAGTGAATCAGATATAGTGTGTAAGAGAGAACACTGAGGGTATGGACATATGTTGTGTATGGGGGATGACAGTAAATCAGATATAGTGTGTAAGAGACAACACTGTGGGTATGGACATATATTGTGTATGAGGGATGACAGTGAATCAGATATAGTGTGTAAGAGAGAACACTGTGGGTATGGACATATGTTGTGTAAGGGGGATGACAGGGAATCAGATATAGTGTGTAAGAGAGAACACTGTGGGTATGGACATATGTTGTGTATGGGGGATGACAGTGAATCAGATATAGTGTGTAAGAGAGAACACTGTGGGTATGGACATATGTTGTGTATGGGGGATGACAGTGAATCAGATATAGAGTGTAAGAGAGAACACTGTGGGTATGGACATATGTTGTGTATGGGAGATGACAGTAAATAAGTTATAGTGTGTAAGAGAGAACACTGAGGGTATGGACATATGTTGTGTATGGGGGATGACAGTAAATCAGATATAGTGTGTAAGAGACAACACTGTGGGTATGGACATATGTTGTGTATGGTGGTTGACAGTGAATCAGATATAGTGTGTAAGAGAGAACACTGTGGCTATGGACATATGTTGTGTAAGGTGGTTGACAGTGAATCAGATATAGTGTGTAAGAGAGAACACTGTGGGTATGGACATATGTTGTGTATGGGGGATGACAGTAAATCAGATATAGTGTGTAAGAGAGAACACTGTGGGTATGGACATATGTTGTGTATGGGGGATGACAGTGAATCAAATATAGTGTGTAAGAGAGAACACTGTGGGTATGGACATATGTTGTATATGGGGGACGACAGTGAATCAGATATAGTGTGTAAGAGAGAACACTGTGGGTATGGACATATGTTGTGTATGGGGGATGACAGTGAATCAAATATAGTGTGTAAGAGAGAACACTGTGGGTATAGACATATGTTGTATATGGGGGATGACAGTGAATCAGATATAGTGTGTAAAGAGAACACTGTGGGTATGGACATATGTTGTGTATGGGGGATGACAGTGAATCAGATATAGAGTGTAAGAGAGAACACTGTGGGTATGGACATATGTTGTGTATGGGGGATGACAGTGAATCAGATATAGTGTGTAAGAGAGAACACTGTGGGTATGGACATATGTTGTGTATGGGTGATGACAGTGAATCAGATATAGTGTGTAAGAGAGAACACTGTGGGTATGGACATATGTTGTGTATGGGGGATGACAGTGAATCAAATATAGTGTGTAAGAGAGAACACTGTGGGTGTGGACATATGTTGTGTATGGGGGATGACAGTGAATCAGATATAGTGTGTAAGAGAGTACACTGTGGGTATGCACATATGTTGTGTATGGGGGATGACAGTGGATCAAATATAGTGTGTAAGAGAGAACACTGTGGGTATGGACATATGTTGTGTATGGGGGATGACAGTGAATCAGATATAGTGTGTAAGAGAGAAAACTGTGGGTATGGACATATGTTGTGTATGGGGGATGACAGTGAATCAGATATAGAGTGTAAGAGAGAACACTGTGGGTATGGACATATGTTGTGTATGGGGGATGACAGTGAATCAGATATAGTGTGTAAGAGAGAACACTGTGGGTATGGACATATGTTGTGTATGGGGGATGACAGTGAATCAGATATAGTGTGTAAGCGAGAACACTGTGGGTATGGACATATGTTGTGTATGGGGGAAGACAGTGAATCAGATATAGTGTGTAAGAGAGAACACTGTGGGTATGGACATATGTTGTGTATGGGGGATGACAGTGAATCAGATATAGTGTGTAAGAGACAACACTGTGGGTATGGACATATGTTGTGTATGGGGGATGACAGTGAATCAGATATAGAGTGTAAGAGAGAACACTGTGGGTATGGACATATGTTGTGTATGGGAGATGACAGTAAATAAGTTATAGTGTGTAAGAGAGAACACTGAGGGTATGGACATATGTTGTGTATGGGGGATGACAGTAAATCAGATATAGTGTGTAAGAGACAACACTGTGGGTATGGACATATGTTGTGTATGGTGGTTGACAGTGAATCAGATATAGTGTGTAAGAGAGAACACTGTGGCTATGGACATATGTTGTGTAAGGTGGTTGACAGTGAATCAGATATAGTGTGTAAGAGAGAACACTGTGGGTATGGACATATGTTGTGTATGGGGGATGACAGTCAATCAGATATAGAGTGTAAGGAGAACACTGTGGGTATGGACATATGTTGTGTATGGGGGATGACAGTAAATCAGATATAGTGTGTAAGAGAGAACACTGTGGGTATGGACATATGTTGTGTATGGGGGATGACAGTGAATCAAATATAGTGTGTAAGAGAGAACACTGTGGGTATGGACATATGTTGTGTATGGGGGATGACAGTGACTTAGATATAGTATGTAAGAGAGAACACTGTGGGTTTGGACATATGTTGTGTATGGGGGATGACAGTGAATCAGATATAGTGTGTAAGAGAGAACACTGTGGGTATGGACATATGTTGTGTATGGGGGATGACAGTGAATCAGATATTGTGTGTAAGAGAGAACACTGTGGGTATGGACATATGTTGTGTATGGGGCATGACAGTGAATCAGATATAGTATGTAAGAGAGAACACTGTGGCTATGGACATATGTTGTGTATGGGGCATGACAGTGAATCAGATATTGTGTGTAAGAGAGAACACTGTGGGTATGGACATATGTTGTGTATGGGGGATGACAGTGAATCAGATATAGTATGTACGAGAGAACACTGTGGGTATGGACATATGTTGTGTATGGGGGATGACAGTAAATCAGATATAGAGTGTAAGAGAGAACACTGTGGGTATGTACATATGTTGTGTATGGGGGATGACAGTAATTCAGATATAGAGTGTAAGAGAGAACACTGTGGGTATGGACATATGTTGTGTGTGGGGCATGACAGTGAATAAGATATAGTGTGTAAGAGAGAACACTGTGGGTATGGACATATGTTGTGTATGGGGGATGACAGTGAATCAGATATAGTGTGTAAGAGAGAACACTGTGGGTATGGACATATGTTGTGTATGGGGGATGAGAGTAAATCAGATATAGAGTGTAAGCGAGAACACTGTGGGTATGAACATATGTTGTGTATGGGGGAAGACAGTGAATCAGATATAGTGTGTAAGAGAGAACACTGTGGGTATGGACATATGTTGTGTATGGGGGATGACAGTGAATCAGATATAGTGTGTAAGAGAGAACACTGAGGGTATGGACATATGTTGTGTATGGGGGATGACAGTAAATCAGATATAGTGTGTAAGAGACAACACTGTGGGTATGGACATATATTGTGTATGAGGGATGACAGTGAATCAGATATAGTGTGTAAGAGAGAACACTGTGGGTATGGACATATGTTGTGTAAGGGGGATGACAGGGAATCAGATATAGTGTGTAAGAGAGAACACTGTGGGTATGGACATATGTTGTGTATGGGGGATGACAGTGAATCAGATATAGTGTGTAAGAGAGAACACTGTGGGTATGGACATATGTTGTGTATGGGGGATGACAGTGAATCAGATATAGAGTGTAAGAGAGAACACTGTGGGTATGGACATATGTTGTGTATGGGAGATGACAGTAAATAAGTTATAGTGTGTAAGAGAGAACACTGAGGGTATGGACATATGTTGTGTATGGGGGATGACAGTAAATCAGATATAGTGTGTAAGAGACAACACTGTGGGTATGGACATATGTTGTGTATGGTGGTTGACAGTGAATCAGATATAGTGTGTAAGAGAGAACACTGTGGCTATGGACATATGTTGTGTAAGGTGGTTGACAGTGAATCAGATATAGTGTGTAAGAGAGAACACTGTGGGTATGGACATATGTTGTGTATGGGGGATGACAGTAAATCAGATATAGTGTGTAAGAGAGAACACTGTGGGTATGGACATATGTTGTGTATGGGGGATGACAGTGAATCAAATATAGTGTGTAAGAGAGAACACTGTGGGTATGGACATATGTTGTATATGGGGGACGACAGTGAATCAGATATAGTGTGTAAGAGAGAACACTGTGGGTATGGACATATGTTGTGTATGGGGGATGACAGTGAATCAAATATAGTGTGTAAGAGAGAACACTGTGGGTATAGACATATGTTGTATATGGGGGATGACAGTGAATCAGATATAGTGTGTAAAGAGAACACTGTGGGTATGGACATATGTTGTGTATGGGGGATGACAGTGAATCAGATATAGAGTGTAAGAGAGAACACTGTGGGTATGGACATATGTTGTGTATGGGGGATGACAGTGAATCAGATATAGTGTGTAAGAGAGAACACTGTGGGTATGGACATATGTTGTGTATGGGTGATGACAGTGAATCAGATATAGTGTGTAAGAGAGAACACTGTGGGTATGGACATATGTTGTGTATGGGGGATGACAGTGAATCAAATATAGTGTGTAAGAGAGAACACTGTGGGTGTGGACATATGTTGTGTATGGGGGATGACAGTGAATCAGATATAGTGTGTAAGAGAGTACACTGTGGGTATGCACATATGTTGTGTATGGGGGATGACAGTGGATCAAATATAGTGTGTAAGAGAGAACACTGTGGGTATGGACATATGTTGTGTATGGGGGATGACAGTGAATCAGATATAGTGTGTAAGAGAGAAAACTGTGGGTATGGACATATGTTGTGTATGGTGGTTGACAGTGAATCAGATATAGTGTGTAAGAGAGAACACTGTGGGTATGGACATATGTTGTGTATGGGGGATGACTGTGAATCAAATATAGTGCGTAAGAGAGAACACCGTGGGTATGGACATATGTTGTGTATGGGGGATGACAGTGAATCAAATATAGTGTGTAAGAGAGAACACTGTGGGTATGGACATATGTTGTATATGGGGGATGACAGTGAATCAGATATAGTGTGTAAGAGAGAACACTGTGGGTTTGGACATATGTTGTGTATGGGGGATGACAGTGAATCAGATATAGAGTGTAAGAGAGAACACTGTGGGTATGGACATATGTTGTGTATGGGGGATGACAGTGAATCAGATATAGTGTGTAAGAGAGAACACTGTGGGTATGGACATATGTTGTGTATGGGGGATGACAGTGAATCAAATATAGTGTTTAAGAGAGAACACTGTGGGTATGGACATATGTTGTGTATGGGGGATGACAGTGAATCAGATATAGTGTGTAAGAGAGTACACTGTGGGTATGGACATATGTTGTGTATGGGGGATGACAGTGGATCAAATATAGTGTGTAAGAGAGAACACTGTGGGTATGGACATATGTTGTGTATGGGGGATGACAGTGAATCAGATATAGTGTGTAAGAGAGAACACTGTGGGTATGGACATATGTTGTGTATGGTGGTTGACAGTGAATCAGATATAGTGTGTAAGAGAGAACACTGTGGGTATGGATATATGTTGTGTATGGGGGATGATAGTGAATCAAATATAGTGTGTAAGAGAGAACACTCTGGGTATGGACATATGTTGTGTATGGGGGATGACAGTGAATCAGATATAGTGTGTAAGAGAGAACACTGTGGGTATGGACATATGTTGTGTATGGGGATGACAGTGAATAAGATATAGTGTGTAAGAGAGAACACTGTGGGGATGGACATATGTTGTGTATGGGGGATGACAGTGAATCAGATATAGTGTGTAAGAGAGAACACTGTGGCTATGGACATATGTTGTGTATGGGGCATGACAGTGAATCAGATATTGTGTGTAAGAGAGAACACTGTGGGTATGGACATATGTTGTGTATGGGGGATGACAGTGAATCAGATATAGTATGTACGAGAGAACACTGTGGGTATGGACATATGTTGTGTATGGGGGATGACAGTAAATCAGATATAGAGTGTAAGAGAGAACACTGTGGGTATGTACATATGTTGTGTATGGGGGATGACAGTAATTCAGATATAGAGTGTAAGAGAGAACACTGTGGGTATGGACATATGTTGTGTGTGGGGCATGACAGTGAATCAGATATAGTGTGTAAGAGAGAACACTGTGGGTATGGACATATGTTGTGTATGGGGGATGACAGTGAATCAGATATAGTGTGTAAGAGAGAACACTGTGGGTATGGACATATGTTGTGTATGGGGGATGAGAGTAAATCAGATATAGAGTGTAAGCGAGAACACTGTGGGTATGGACATATGTTGTGTATGGGGGAAGACAGTGAATCAGATATAGTGTGTAAGAGAGAACACTGTGGGTATGGACATATGTTGTGTATGGGGGATGACAGTGAATCAGATATAGTGTGTAAGAGAGAACACTGTGGGTATGGACATATGTTGTGTATGGGGGATGACAGTGAATCAGATATAGAGTGTAAGAGAGAACACTGTGGGTATGGACATATGTTGTGTATGGGGGATGACAGTGAATCAGATATAGTGTGTAAGAGAGAACACTGTGGGTATGGACATATGTTGTGTATGGGGGATGACAGTGAATCAGATATAGTATGTACGAGAGAACACTGTGGGTATGGACATATGTTGTGTATGGGGGATGACAGTAAATCAGATATAGAGTGTAAGAGAGAACACTGTGGGTATGTACATATGTTGTGTATGGGGGATGACAGTAATTCAGATATAGAGTGTAAGAGAGAACACTGTGGGTATGGACATATGTTGTGTGTGGGGCATGACAGTGAATCAGATATAGTGTGTAAGAGAGAACACTGTGGGTATGGACATATGTTGTGTATGGGGGATGACAGTGAATCAGATATAGTGTGTAAGAGAGAACACTGTGGGTATGGACATATGTTGTGTATGGGGGATGAGAGTAAATCAGATATAGAGTGTAAGCGAGAACACTGTGGGTATGGACATATGTTGTGTATGGGGGAAGACAGTGAATCAGATATAGTGTGTAAGAGAGAACACTGTGGGTATGGACATATGTTGTGTATGGGGGATGACAGTGAATCAGATATAGTGTGTAAGAGAGAACACTGTGGGTATGGACATATGTTGTATATGGGGGACGACAGTGAATCAGATATAGTGTGTAAGAGAGAACACTGTGGGTATGGACATATGTTGTGTATGGGGGATGACAGTGAATCAAATATAGTGTGTAAGAGAGAACACTGTGGGTATGGACATATGTTGTATATGGGGGATGACAGTGAATCAGATATAGTGTGTAAAGAGAACACTGTGGGTATGGACATATGTTGTGTATGGGGGATGACAGTGAATCAGATATAGAGTGTAAGAGAGAACACTGTGGGTATGGACATATGTTGTGTATGGGGGATGACAGTGAATCAGATATAGTGTGTAAGAGAGAACACTGTGGGTATGGACATATGTTGTGTATGGGTGATGACAGTGAATCAGATATAGTGTGTAAGAGAGAACACTGTGGGTATGGACATATGTTGTGTATGGGGGATGACAGTGAATCAAATATAGTGTGTAAGAGAGAACACTGTGGGTGTGGACATATGTTGTGTATGGGGGATGACAGTGAATCAGATATAGTGTGTAAGAGAGTACACTGTGGGTATGCACATATGTTGTGTATGGGGGATGACAGTGGATCAAATATAGTGTGTAAGAGAGAACACTGTGGGTATGGACATATGTTGTGTATGGGGGATGACAGTGAATCAGATATAGTGTGTAAGAGAGAAAACTGTGGGTATGGACATATGTTGTGTATGGTGGTTGACAGTGAATCAGATATAGTGTGTAAGAGAGAACACTGTGGGTATGGACATATGTTGTGTATGGGGGATGACTGTGAATCAAATATAGTGCGTAAGAGAGAACACCGTGGGTATGGACATATGTTGTGTATGGGGGATGACAGTGAATCAAATATAGTGTGTAAGAGAGAACACTGTGGGTATGGACATATGTTGTATATGGGGGATGACAGTGAATCAGATATAGTGTGTAAGAGAGAACACTGTGGGTTTGGACATATGTTGTGTATGGGGGATGACAGTGAATCAGATATAGAGTGTAAGAGAGAACACTGTGGGTATGGACATATGTTGTGTATGGGGGATGACAGTGAATCAGATATAGTGTGTAAGAGAGAACACTGTGGGTATGGACATATGTTGTGTATGGGGGATGACAGTGAATCAAATATAGTGTTTAAGAGAGAACACTGTGGGTATGGACATATGTTGTGTATGGGGGATGACAGTGAATCAAATATAGTGTGTAAGAGAGAACACTGTGGGTGTGGACATATGTTGTGTATGGGGGATGACAGTGAATCAGATATAGTGTGTAAGAGAGTACACTGTGGGTATGCACATATGTTGTGTATGGGGGATGACAGTGGATCAAATATAGTGTGTAAGAGAGAACACTGTGGGTATGGACATATGTTGTGTATGGGGGATGACAGTGAATCAGATATAGTGTGTAAGAGAGAAAACTGTGGGTATGGACATATGTTGTGTATGGTGGTTGACAGTGAATCAGATATAGTGTGTAAGAGAGAACACTGTGGGTATGGACATATGTTGTGTATGGGGGATGACTGTGAATCAAATATAGTGCGTAAGAGAGAACACCGTGGGTATGGACATATGTTGTGTATGGGGGATGACAGTGAATCAAATATAGTGTGTAAGAGAGAACACTGTGGGTATGGACATATGTTGTATATGGGGGATGACAGTGAATCAGATATAGTGTGTAAGAGAGAACACTGTGGGTTTGGACATATGTTGTGTATGGGGGATGACAGTGAATCAGATATAGAGTGTAAGAGAGAACACTGTGGGTATGGACATATGTTGTGTATGGGGGATGACAGTGAATCAGATATAGTGTGTAAGAGAGAACACTGTGGGTATGGACATATGTTGTGTATGGGGGATGACAGTGAATCAAATATAGTGTTTAAGAGAGAACACTGTGGGTATGGACATATGTTGTGTATGGGGGATGACAGTGAATCAGATATAGTGTGTAAGAGAGTACACTGTGGGTATGGACATATGTTGTGTATGGGGGATGACAGTGGATCAAATATAGTGTGTAAGAGAGAACACTGTGGGTATGGACATATGTTGTGTATGGGGGATGAGAGTAAATCAGATATAGAGTGTAAGCGAGAACACTGTGGGTATGGACATATGTTGTGTATGGGGGAAGACAGTGAATCAGATATAGTGTGTAAGAGAGAACACTGTGGGTATGGACATATGTTGTGTATGGGGGATGACAGTGAATCAGATATAGTGTGTAAGAGAGAACACTGTGGGTATGGACATATGTTGTGTATGGGGGATGACAGTGAATCAGATATAGAGTGTAAGAGAGAACACTGTGGGTATGGACATATGTTGTGTATGGGGGATGACAGTGAATCAGATATAGTGTGTAAGAGAGAACACTGTGGGTATGGACATATGTTGTGTATGGGGGATGACAGTGAATCAGATATAGTATGTACGAGAGAACACTGTGGGTATGGACATATGTTGTGTATGGGGGATGACAGTAAATCAGATATAGAGTGTAAGAGAGAACACTGTGGGTATGTACATATGTTGTGTATGGGGGATGACAGTAATTCAGATATAGAGTGTAAGAGAGAACACTGTGGGTATGGACATATGTTGTGTGTGGGGCATGACAGTGAATCAGATATAGTGTGTAAGAGAGAACACTGTGGGTATGGACATATGTTGTGTATGGGGGATGACAGTGAATCAGATATAGTGTGTAAGAGAGAACACTGTGGGTATGGACATATGTTGTGTATGGGGGATGAGAGTAAATCAGATATAGAGTGTAAGCGAGAACACTGTGGGTATGGACATATGTTGTGTATGGGGGAAGACAGTGAATCAGATATAGTGTGTAAGAGAGAACACTGTGGGTATGGACATATGTTGTGTATGGGGGATGACAGTGAATCAGATATAGTGTGTAAGAGAGAACACTGTGGGTATGGACATATGTTGTATATGGGGGACGACAGTGAATCAGATATAGTGTGTAAGAGAGAACACTGTGGGTATGGACATATGTTGTGTATGGGGGATGACAGTGAATCAAATATAGTGTGTAAGAGAGAACACTGTGGGTATGGACATATGTTGTATATGGGGGATGACAGTGAATCAGATATAGTGTGTAAAGAGAACACTGTGGGTATGGACATATGTTGTGTATGGGGGATGACAGTGAATCAGATATAGAGTGTAAGAGAGAACACTGTGGGTATGGACATATGTTGTGTATGGGGGATGACAGTGAATCAGATATAGTGTGTAAGAGAGAACACTGTGGGTATGGACATATGTTGTGTATGGGTGATGACAGTGAATCAGATATAGTGTGTAAGAGAGAACACTGTGGGTATGGACATATGTTGTGTATGGGGGATGACAGTGAATCAAATATAGTGTGTAAGAGAGAACACTGTGGGTGTGGACATATGTTGTGTATGGGGGATGACAGTGAATCAGATATAGTGTGTAAGAGAGTACACTGTGGGTATGCACATATGTTGTGTATGGGGGATGACAGTGGATCAAATATAGTGTGTAAGAGAGAACACTGTGGGTATGGACATATGTTGTGTATGGGGGATGACAGTGAATCAGATATAGTGTGTAAGAGAGAAAACTGTGGGTATGGACATATGTTGTGTATGGTGGTTGACAGTGAATCAGATATAGTGTGTAAGAGAGAACACTGTGGGTATGGACATATGTTGTGTATGGGGGATGACTGTGAATCAAATATAGTGCGTAAGAGAGAACACCGTGGGTATGGACATATGTTGTGTATGGGGGATGACAGTGAATCAAATATAGTGTGTAAGAGAGAACACTGTGGGTATGGACATATGTTGTATATGGGGATGACAGTGAATCAGATATAGTGTGTAAGAGAGAACACTGTGGGTTTGGACATATGTTGTGTATGGGGGATGACAGTGAATCAGATATAGAGTGTAAGAGAGAACACTGTGGGTATGGACATATGTTGTGTATGGGGGATGACAGTGAATCAGATATAGTGTGTAAGAGAGAACACTGTGGGTATGGACATATGTTGTGTATGGGGGATGACAGTGAATCAAATATAGTGTTTAAGAGAGAACACTGTGGGTATGGACATATGTTGTGTATGGGGGATGACAGTGAATCAGATATAGTGTGTAAGAGAGTACACTGTGGGTATGGACATATGTTGTGTATGGGGGATGACAGTGGATCAAATATAGTGTGTAAGAGAGAACACTGTGGGTATGGACATATGTTGTGTATGGGGGATGACAGTGAATCAGATATAGTGTGTAAGAGAGAACACTGTGGGTATGGACATATGTTGTGTATGGTGGTTGACAGTGAATCAGATATAGTGTGTAAGAGAGAACACTGTGGGTATGGATATATGTTGTGTATGGGGGATGATAGTGAATCAAATATAGTGTGTAAGAGAGAACACTCTGGGTATGGACATATGTTGTGTATGGGGGATGACAGTGAATCAGATATAGTGTGTAAGAGAGAACACTGTGGGTATGGACATATGTTGTGTATGGGGATGACAGTGAATAAGATATAGTGTGTAAGAGAGAACACTGTGGGGATGGACATATGTTGTGTATGGGGGATGACAGTGAATCAGATATAGTGTGTAAGAGAGAACACTGTGGCTATGGACATATGTTGTGTATGGGGCATGACAGTGAATCAGATATTGTGTGTAAGAGAGAACACTGTGGGTATGGACATATGTTGTGTATGGGGGATGACAGTGAATCAGATATAGTATGTACGAGAGAACACTGTGGGTATGGACATATGTTGTGTATGGGGGATGACAGTAAATCAGATATAGAGTGTAAGAGAGAACACTGTGGGTATGTACATATGTTGTGTATGGGGGATGACAGTAATTCAGATATAGAGTGTAAGAGAGAACACTGTGGGTATGGACATATGTTGTGTGTGGGGCATGACAGTGAATCAGATATAGTGTGTAAGAGAGAACACTGTGGGTATGGACATATGTTGTGTATGGGGGATGACAGTGAATCAGATATAGTGTGTAAGAGAGAACACTGTGGGTATGGACATATGTTGTGTATGGGGGATGAGAGTAAATCAGATATAGAGTGTAAGCGAGAACACTGTGGGTATGGACATATGTTGTGTATGGGGGAAGACAGTGAATCAGATATAGTGTGTAAGAGAGAACACTGTGGGTATGGACATATGTTGTGTATGGGGGATGACAGTGAATCAGATATAGTGTGTAAGAGAGAACACTGAGGGTATGGACATATGTTGTGTATGGGGGATGACAGTAAATCAGATATAGTGTGTAAGAGACAACACTGTGGGTATGGACATATATTGTGTATGAGGGATGACAGTGAATCAGATATAGTGTGTAAGAGAGAACACTGTGGGTATGGACATATGTTGTGTAAGGGGGATGACAGGGAATCAGATATAGTGTGTAAGAGAGAACACTGTGGGTATGGACATATGTTGTGTATGGGGGATGACAGTGAATCAGATATAGTGTGTAAGAGAGAACACTGTGGGTATGGACATATGTTGTGTATGGGGGATGACAGTGAATCAGATATAGAGTGTAAGAGAGAACACTGTGGGTATGGACATATGTTGTGTATGGGAGATGACAGTAAATAAGTTATAGTGTGTAAGAGAGAACACTGAGGGTATGGACATATGTTGTGTATGGGGGATGACAGTAAATCAGATATAGTGTGTAAGAGACAACACTGTGGGTATGGACATATGTTGTGTATGGTGGTTGACAGTGAATCAGATATAGTGTGTAAGAGAGAACACTGTGGCTATAGACATATGTTGTGTAAGGTGGTTGACAGTGAATCAGATATAGTGTGTAAGAGAGAACACTGTGGGTATGGACATATGTTGTGTATGGGGGATGACAGTAAATCAGATATAGTGTGTAAGAGAGAACACTGTGGGTATGGACATATGTTGTGTATGGGGGATGACAGTGAATCAAATATAGTGTGTAAGAGAGAACACTGTGGGTATGGACATATGTTGTATATGGGGGACGACAGTGAATCAGATATAGTGTGTAAGAGAGAACACTGTGGGTATGGACATATGTTGTGTATGGGGGATGACAGTGAATCAAATATAGTGTGTAAGAGAGAACACTGTGGGTATGGACATATGTTGTAAATGGGGGATGACAGTGAATCAGATATAGTGTGTAAGAGAGAACACTGTGGGTATGGACATATGTTGTGTATGGGGGATGACAGTGAATCAGATATAGAGTGTAAGAGAGAACACTGTGGGTATGGACATATGTTGTGTATGGGGGATGACAGTGAATCAGATATAGTGTGTAAGAGAGAACACTGTGGGTATGGACATATGTTGTGTATGGGTGATGACAGTGAATCAGATATAGTGTGTAAGAGAGAACACTGTGGGTATGGACATATGTTGTGTATGGGGGATGACAGTGAATCAAATATAGTGTGTAAGAGAGAACACTGTGGGTGTGGACATATGTTGTGTATGGGGGATGACAGTGAATCAGATATAGTGTGTAAGAGAGTACACTGTGGGTATGCACATATGTTGTGTATGGGGGATGACAGTGGATCAAATATAGTGTGTAAGAGAGAACACTGTGGGTATGGATATATGTTGTGTATGGGGGATGACAGTGAATCAGATATAGTGTGTAAGAGAGAAAACTGTGGGTATGGACATATGTTGTGTATGGTGGTTGACAGTGAATCAGATATAGTGTGTAAGAGAGAACACTGTGGGTATGGACATATGTTGTGTATGGGGGATGACAGTGAATCAAATATAGTGCGTAAGAGAGAACACCGTGGGTATGGACATATGTTGTGTATGGGGGATGACAGTGAATCAAATATAGTGTGTAAGAGAGAACACTGTGGGTATGGACATATGTTGTATATGGGGGATGACAGTGAATCAGATATAGTGTGTAAGAGAGAACACTGTGGGTTTGGACATATGTTGTGTATGGGGGATGACAGTGAATCAGATATAGAGTGCAAGAGAGAACACTGTGGGTATGGACATATGTTGTGTATGGGGGATGACAGTGAATCAGATATAGTGTGTAAGAGAGAACACTGTGGGTATGGACATATGTTGTGTATGGGGGATGACAGTGAATCAAATATAGTGTTTAAGAGAGAACACTGTGGGTATGGACATATGTTGTGTATGGGGGATGACAGTGAATCAGATATAGTGTGTAAGAGAGTACACTGTGGGTATGGACATATGTTGTGTATGGGGGATGACAGTGGATCAAATATAGTGTGTAAGAGAGAACACTGTGGGTATGGACATATGTTGTGTATGGGGGATGACAGTGAATCAGATATAGTGTGTAAGAGAGAACACTGTGGGTATGGACATATGTTGTGTATGGTGGTTGACAGTGAATCAGATATAGTGTGTAAGAGAGAACACTGTGGGTATGGATATATGTTGTGTATGGGGGATGACAGTGAATGAAATATAGTGTGTAAGAGAGAACACTGTGGGGATGGACATATGTTGTGTATGGGGGATGACAGTGAATCAGATATAGTGTGTAAGAGAGAACACTGTGGGTATGGACATATGTTGTGTATGGGGGAAGACAGTGAATCAGATATAGAGTGTAAGAGAGAACACTGTGGGTATGGACATATGTTGTGTATGGGGGAAGACAGTGAATCAGATATAGAGTGTAAGAGAGAACACTGTGGGTATGGACATATGTTGTGTATGGGGCATGACAGTGAATCAGATATAGTGTGTAAGAGAGAACACTGTGGGTATGGACATATGTTGTGTATGGGGGATGACAGTGAATCAGATACAGTGTGAAAGAGAGAACACTGTGGGTATGGACATATGTTGTGTATGGTGGATGACAGTGAATCAGATATAGTGTGTACGAGAGAACACTGTGGGTATGGACATATGTTGTGTATGGGGGAAGACAGTGAATCAGATATAGAGTGTAAGAGAGAACACTGTGGGTATGGACATATGTTGTGTATGGGCGATGACAGTGAATCAGATATAGTGTGTAAGAGAGAACACTGTGGGTATGGACATATGTTGTGTATGGGGGATGACAGTGAATCAGATATAGTGTGTAAGAGAGAACACTGTGCGTATGGACATATGTTGTGCATGATGGATGACAGTGAATCAGATATAGTGTGTAAGAGAGAACACTGTGGGTATGGACATATGTTGTGTATGGGGGAAGACAGTGAATCAGATATAGAGTGTAAGAGAGAACACTGTGGGTATGGACATATGTTGTGTATGGGGGATGACAGTGAATCAGATATAGTGTGTAAGAGAGAACACTGTGGGTATGGACATATGTTGTGTATGGTGGTTGACAGTGAATGAGATATAGTGTGTAAGAGAGAACACTGTGGGTATGGATATATGTTGTGTATGGGGGATGACAGTGAATGAAATATAGTGTGTAAGAGAGAACACTCTGGGTATGGACATATGTTGTGTATGGGGGATGACAGTGAATCAGATATATTGTGTAAGAGAGAACACTGTGGGTATGGACATATGTTGTGTATGGGGATGACAGTGAATAAGATATAGTGTGTAAGAGAGAACACTGTGGGGATGGACATATGTTGTGTATGGGGGATGACAGTGAATCAGATATAGTGTGTAAGAGAGAACACTGTGGGTATGGACATATGTTGTGTATGGGGGAAGACAGTGAATCAGATATAGAGTGTAAGAGAGAACACTGTGGGTATGGACATATGTTGTGTATGGGGGAAGACAGTGAATCAGATATAGAGTGTAAGAGAGAACACTGTGGGTATGGACATATGTTGTGTATGGGGCATGACAGTGAATCAGATATAGTGTGTAAGAGAGAACACTGTGGGTATGGACATATGTTGTGTATGGGGGATGACAGTGAATCAGATACAGTGTGAAAGAGAGAACACTGTGGGTATGGACATATGTTGTGTATGGTGGATGACAGTGAATCAGATATAGTGTGTACGAGAGAACACTGTGGGTATGGACATATGTTGTGTATGGGGGAAGACAGTGAATGAGATATAGAGTGTAAGAGAGAACACTGTGGGTATGGACATATGTTGTGTATGGGCGATGACAGTGAATCAGATATAGTGTGTAAGAGAGAACACTGTGGGTATGGACATATGTTGTGTATGGGGGATGACAGTGAATCAGATATAGTGTGTAAGAGAGAACACTGTGCGTATGGACATATGTTGTGCATGATGGATGACAGTGAATCAGATATAGTGTGTAAGAGAGAACACTGTGGGTATGGACATATGTTGTGTATGGGGGAAGACAGTGAATCAGATATAGAGTGTAAGAGAGAACACTGTGGGTATGGACATATGTTGTGTATGGGGGATGACAGTGAATCAGATATAGTGTGTAAGAGAGAACACTGTGGGTATGGACATATGTTGTGTATGGGGGAAGACAGTGAATCAGATATAGTGTGTAAGAGAGAACACTGTGGGTATGGACATATGTTGTGTATGGTGGAAGACAGTGAATCAGATATATAGTGTAAGAGAGAACACTGTGGGTATGGACATATGTTGTGTATGGGGGATGACAGTGAATCAGATATAGAGTGTAAGAGAGAACACTGTGGGTATGGACATATGTTGTGTATGGGGGATGACAGTGAATCAGATATAGTGTGTAAGAGAGAACACTGAGTGTATGGACATATGTTGTGTATGGGGGATGACAGTGAATCAGATATAGTGTGTAAGAGAGAACACTGAGGGTATGGACATATGTTGTGTATGGGGGATGAGAGTGAATCAGATATAGAGTGTAAGAGAGAACACTGTGGGTATGGACATATGTTGTGTATGGGGGATGACAGTGAATCAGATATAGTGTGTAAGAGAGAACACTGTGGGTATGGACATATGTTGTGCATGGTGGATGACAGTGAATCAGATATAGTGTGTAAGAGAGAACACTGTGGGTATGGACATATGTTGTGTATGTGGGAAGACAGTGAATCAGATATAGAGTGTAAGAGAGAACACTGTGGGTATGGAGATATGTTGTGTATGGGGGAAGAGAGTGAATCAGATATAGAGTGTAAGAGAGAACACTGTGGGTATGGACATATGTTGTGAATGGGGGATGACAGTGAATCAGATATAGTGTGTAAGAGAGAACACTGTGGGTATGGACATATGTTGTGTATGGGGGATGACAGTGAATCAGATATAGTGTGTAAGAGAGAACACTGTGGGTATGGACATATGTTGTGTATGGGGGATGACAGTGAATCAAATATAGTGTGTAAGAGAGAACACTGTGGGTATGGACATATGTTGTGTATGGGGGATGACAGTGAATCAGATATAGTGTGTAAGAGAGAACACTGTGGGTATGGACATATGTTGTGTATGGGGGATGACAGTGAATCAAATATAGTGTGTAAGAGAGAACACTGTGGGTATGGACATATGTTGTGTATGGGGGATGACAGTGAATCAGATATAGTGTGTAAGAGAGAACACTGTGGGTATGGACATATGTTGTGTATGGTGGTTGACAGTGAATCAGATATAGTGTGTAAGAGAGAACACTGTGGGTATAGACATATGTTGTGTATGGTGGATGACAGTGACTCAGATATAGTGTGTAAGAGAGAACACTGTGGGTATGGACATATGTTGTGTATGGGGGAAGACAGTGAATCAGATATAGAGTGTAAGAGAGAACACTGTGGGTATGGACATATGTTGTGTATGGGGGATGACAGTGAATCAGATACAGTGTGAAAGAGAGAACACTGTGGGTATGGACATATGTTGTGTATGGGCGATGACAGTGAATCAGATATAGTGTGTAAGAGAGAACACTGTGGGTATGGACATATGTTGTGTATGGGGGATGAGAGTGAATCAGATATAGTGTGTAAGAGAGAACACTGTGCTTATGGACATATGTTGTGTATGGGGGATGACAGTGAATCAGATATAGTGTGTAAGAGAGAACACTGTGGGTATGGACATATGTTGTGTATGGGGGAAGACAGTGAATCAGATATAGTGTGTAAGAGAGAACACTGTGGGTATGGACATATGTTGTGTATGGTGGAAGACAGTGAATCAGATATATAGTGTAAGAGAGAACACTGTGGGTATGGACATATGTTGTGTATGGGGGATGACAGTGAATCAGATATAGAGTGTAAGAGAGAACACTGTGGGTATGGACATATGTTGTGTATGGGGGATGACAGTGAATCAGATATAGTGTGTAAGAGAGAACACTGAGGGTATGGACATATGTTGTGTATGGGGGATGACAGTGAATCAGATATAGTGTGTAACAGAGAACACTGAGGGTATGGACATATGTTGTGTATGGGGGATGACAGTGAATCAGATATAGTGTGTAAGAGAGAACACTGTGGGTATGGACATATGTTGTGCATGGTGGATGACAGTGAATCAGATATAGTGTGTAAGAGAGAGCACTGTGGGTATGGACATACGTTGTGTATGTGGGAAGACAGTGAATCAGATATAGTGTGTAAGAGAGAACACTGTGGGTATGGACATATGTTGTGTATGGGGGAAGAGAGTGAATCAGATATAGAGTGTAAGACAGAACACTGTGGGTATGGACATATGTTGTGTATGGGGGATGACGGTGAATCAGATATAGTGTGTAAGAGAGAACACTGTGGGTATGGACATATGTTGTGTATGGGGGATGACAGTGAATCAGATATAGTGTGTAAGAGAGAACACTGTGGGTATGGACATATGTTGTGTATGGTGGTTGACAGTGAATCAGATATAGTGTGTAAGAGAGAACACTGTGGGTATGGACATATGTTGTGTATGGGGGATGACAGTGAATCAAATATAGTGTGTAAGAGAGAACACTGTGGGTATGGACATATGTTGTGTATGGGGGATGACAGTGAATCAGATATAGTGTGTAAGAGAGAAAACTGTGGGTATGGACATATGTTGTGTATGGGGGATGACAGTGAATCAAATATAGTGTGTAAGAGAAAACACTGTGGGTATGGACATATGTTGTGTATGGGGGATGACAGTGAATCAGATATAGTGTGTAAGAGAGAACACTGTGGGTATGGACATATGTTGTGTATGGGGATGACAGTGAATCAAATATAGTGTGTAAGAGAGAACACTGTGGGTATGGACATATGTTGTGTATGGGGGATGACAGTGAATCAGATATAGTGTGTAAGAGAGAACACTGTGGGTATGGACATATGTTGTGTATGGTGGTTGACAGTGAATCAGATATAGTGTGTAAGAGAGAACACTGTGGGTATGGACATATGTTGTGTATGGTGGATGACGGTGAATCAGATATAGTGTGTAAGAGAGAACACTGTGGGTATGAACATATGTTGTGTATGGGGGATGACAGTGAATCAGATATAGTGTGTAAGAGAGAACATTGTGGTTATGGGCATATGTTGTGCATGATGGATGACAGTGAATCAGATATAGTGTATAAGAGAGAACACTGTGGGTATGGACATATGTTGTGTATGGGGGATGACAGTGAATCAGATATAGTGTGTAAGAGAGAACACTGTGGGTATGGACATATGTTGTGTATGGGGGAAGACAGTGAATCAGATATAGAGTGTAAGAGAGAACACTGTGGGTATGGACATATGTTGTGTATGGGGGAAGACAGTGAGTCAGATATAGTGTGTAAGAGAGAACACTGTGGGTATGGACATATGTTGTGTATGGGGGAAGACAGTGAATCAGATATAGAGTGTAAGAGAGAACACTGTGGGTATGGAGATATTTTGTGTATGGGGTATGACAGTGAATCAGATATAGAGTGTAAGAGAGAACACTGTGGGTATGGACATATGTTGTGTATGGGGGATGACAGTGAATCAGATATAGTGTGTAAGAGAGAACACTGTGGGTATGGACATATGTTGTGTATGGGGGATGACAGTGAATCAGATATAGTGTGTAAGAGAGAACACTGAGGGTATGGACATATGTTGTGTATGGGGGATGACAGTGAATCAGATATAGTGTGTAAGAGAGAACACTGAGGGTATGGACATATGTTGTGTATGGGGGATGACAGTGAATCAGATATAGAGTGTAAGAGAGAACACTGTGGGTATGGACATATGTTGTGTATGGGGGATGACAGTGAATCAGATATAGTGTGTAAGAGAGAACACTGTGGGTATGGACATATGTTGTGCATGGTGGATGACAGTGAATCAGATATAGTGTGTAAGAGAGAACACTGTGGGTATGGACATATGTTCTGTATGGGGGAAGACAGTGAATCAGATATAGAGTGTAAGAGAGAACACTGTGGGTATGGACATATGTTGTGTATGGGGGAAGACAGTGAATCAGATATAGAGTGTAAGAGAGAACACTGTGGGTATGGACATATGTTGTGTATGGGGCATGACAGTGAATCAGATATAGTGTGTACGAGAGAACACTGTGGGTATGGACATATGTTGTGTATGGGGGAAGACAGTGAATCAGATATAGAGTGTAAGAGAGAACACTGTGGGTATGGACATATGTTGTGTATGGGCGATGACAGTGAATCAGATATAGTGTGTAAGAGAGAACACTGTGGGTATGGACATATGTTGTGTATGAGGGATGACAGTGAATCAGATATAGTGTGTACGAGAGAACACTGTGGGTATGGACATATGTTGTGTATGGGGGAAGACAGTGAATCAGATATAGAGTGTAAGAGAGAACACTGTGGGTATGGACATATGTTGTGTATGGGCGATGACAGTGAATCAGATATAGTGTGTAAGAGAGAACACTGTGGGTATGGACATATGTTGTGTATGGGGGATGACAGTGAATCAGATATAGTGTGTAAGAGAGAACACTGTGCGTATGGACATATGTTGTGCATGATGGATGACAGTGAATCAGATATAGTGTGTAAGAGAGAACACTGTGGGTATGGACATATGTTGTGTATGGGGGAAGACAGTGAATCAGATATAGAGTGTAAGAGAGAACACTGTGGGTATGGACATATGTTGTGTATGGGGGATGACAGTGAATCAGATATAGTGTGTAAGAGAGAACACTGTGGGTATGGACATATGTTGTGTATGGGGGAAGACAGTGAATCAGATATAGTGTGTAAGAGAGAACACTGTGGGTATGGACATATGTTTTGTATGGTGGAAGACAGTGAATCAGATATATAGTGTAAGAGAGAACACTGTGGGTATGGACATATGTTGTGTATGGGGGATGACAGTGAATCAGATATAGAGTGTAAGAGAGAACACTGTGGGTATGGACATATGTTGTGTATGGGGGATGACAGTGAATCAGATATAGTGTGTAAGAGAGAACACTGAGTGTATGGACATATGTTTTGTATGGGGGATGACAGTGAATCAGATATAGTGTGTAAGAGAGAACACTGAGGGTATGGACATATGTTGTGTATGGGGGATGAGAGTGAATCAGATATAGAGTGTAAGAGAGAACACTGTGGGTATGGACATATGTTGTGTATGGGGGATGACAGTGAATCAGATATAGTGTGTAAGAGAGAACACTGTGGGTATGGACATATGTTGTGCATGGTGGATGACAGTGAATCAGATATAGTGTGTAAGAGAGAACACTGTGGGTATGGACATATGTTGTGTATGTGGGAAGACAGTGAATCAGATATAGAGTGTAAGAGAGAACACTGTGGGTATGGACATATGTTGTGTATGGGGGAAGAGAGTGAATCAGATATAGAGTGTAAGAGAGAACACTGTGGGTATGGACATATGTTGTGTATGGGGGATGACAGTGAATCAGATATAGTGTGTAAGAGAGAACACTGTGGGTATGGACATATGTTGTGTATGGGGGATGACAGTGAATCAGATATAGTGTGTAAGAGAGAACACTGTGGGTATGGACATATGTTGTGTATGGGGGATGACAGTGAATCAAATATAGTGTGTAAGAGAGAACACTGTGGGTATGGACATATGTTGTGTATGGGGGATGACAGTGAATCAGATATAGTGTGTAAGAGAGAACACTGTGGGTATAGACATATGTTGTGTATGGTGGATGACAGTGACTCAGATATAGTGTGTAAGAGAGAACACTGTGGGTATGGACATATGTTGTGTATGGGGGAAGACAGTGAATCAGATATAGAGTGTAAGAGAGAACACTGTGGGTATGGACATATGTTGTGTATGGGGGATGACAGTGAATCAGATACAGTGTGAAAGAGAGAACACTGTGCGTATGGACATATGTTGTGTATGGGGGAAGACAGTGAATCAGATATAGAGTGTAAGAGAGAACACTGTGGGTATGGACATATGTTGTGTATGGGCGATGACAGTGAATCAGATATAGTGTGTAAGAGAGAACACTGTGGGTATGGACATATGTTGTGTATGGGGGAAGACAGTGAATCAGATATAGAGTGTAAGAGAGAACACTGTGGGTATGGACATATGTTGTGTATGGGCGATGACAGTGAATCAAATATAGTGTGTAAGAGAGAACACTGTGGGTATGGACATATGTTGTGTATGGGCGATGACAGTGAATCAGATATAGTGTGTAAGAGAGAACACTGTGGGTATGGACATATGTTGTGTATGGGGGATGACAGTGAATCAGATATAGTGTGTAAGAGAGAACACTGTGCGTATGGACATATGTTGTGTATGGGGGAAGACAGTGAATCAGATATAGAGTGTAAGATAGAACACCGTGGGTATGGACATATGTTATGTATGGGGGAAGACAGTGAATCAGATATAGTGTGTAAGAGAGAACACTGTGGGTATGGACATATGTTGTGTATGGTGGAAGACAGTGAATAAGATATATAGTGTAAGAGAGAACACTGTGGGTATGGACATATGTTGTGTATGGGGGATGACAGTGAATCAGATATAGAGTGTAAGAGAGAACACTGTGGGTATGGACATATGTTGTGTATGGGGGATGACAGTGAATCAGATATAGTGTGTAAGAGAGAACACTGAGGGTATGGACATATGTTGTGTATGCGGGATGACAGTGAATCAGATATAGTGTTTAACAGAGAACACTGAGGGTATGGACATATGTTGTGTATGGGGGATGACAGTGAATCAGATATAGTCTGTAAGAGAGAACACTGTGGGTATGGACATATGTTGTGCATGGTGGAAGACAGTGAATCAGATATAGTGTGTAAGATAGAACACCGTGGGTATGGACATATGTTATGTATGGGGGAAGACAGTGAATCAGATATAGTGTGTAAGAGAGAACACTGTGGGTATGGACATATGTTGTGTATGGTGGAAGACAGTGAATCAGATATAGAGTGTAAGAGAGAACACTGTGGGTATGGACATATGTTGTGTATGGGCGATGACAGTGAATCAAATATAGTGTGTAAGAGAGAACACTGTGGGTATGGACATATGTTGTGTATGGGCGATGACAGTGAATCAGATATAGTGTGTAAGAGAGAACACTGTGGGTATGGACATACGTTGTGTATGTGGGAAGACAGTGAATCAGATATAGAGTGTAACAGAGAAAACTGTGGGTATGGACATATGTTGTGTATGGGGGAAGAGAGTGAATCAGATATAGAGTGTAAGACAGAACACTGTGGGTATGGACATATGTTGTGTATGGGGGATGACGGTGAATCAGATATAGTGTGTAAGAGAGAACACTGTGGGTATGGACATATGTTGTGTATGGGGGATGACAGTGAATCAGATATAGTGTGTAAGAGAGAACACTGTGGGTATGGACATATGTTGTGTATGGTGGTTGACAGTGAATCAGATATAGTGTGTAAGAGAGAACACTGTGGGTATGGACATATGTTGTGTATGGGGGATGACAGTGAATCAAATATAGTGTGTAAGAGAGAACACTGTGGGTATGGACATATGTTGTGTATGGGGGATGACAGTGAATCAGATATAGTGTGTAAGAGAGAAAACTGTGGGTATGGACATATGTTGTGTATGGGGGATGACAGTGAATCAAATATAGTGTGTAAGAGAAAACACTGTGGGTATGGACATATGTTGTGTATGGGGGATGACAGTGAATCAGATATAGTGTGTAAGAGAGAACACTGTGGGTATGGACATATGTTGTGTATGGGGATGACAGTGAATCAAATATAGTGTGTAAGAGAGAACACTGTGGGTATGGACATATGTTGTGTATGGGGGATGACAGTGAATCAGATATAGTGTGTAAGAGAGAACACTGTGGGTATGGACATATGTTGTGTATGGTGGTTGACAGTGAATCAGATATAGTGTGTAAGAGAGAACACTGTGGGTATGGACATATGTTGTGTATGGGGGATGACAGTGAATCAGATATAGAGTGTAAGAGAGAACACTGTGGGTATGGACATATGTTGTGTATGGGGGATGACAGTGAATCAGATATAGTGTGTAAGAGAGAACACTGAGTGTATGGACATATGTTGTGTATGGGGGATGACAGTGAATCAGATATAGTGTGTAAGAGAGAACACTGAGGGTATGGACATATGTTGTGTATGGGGGATGAGAGTGAATCAGATATAGAGTGTAAGAGAGAACACTGTGGGTATGGACATATGTTGTGTATGGGGGATGACAGTGAATCAGATATAGTGTGTAAGAGAGAACACTGTGGGTATGGACATATGTTGTGCATGGTGGATGACAGTGAATCAGATATAGTGTGTAAGAGAGAACACTGTGGGTATGGACATATGTTGTGTATGTGGGAAGACAGTGAATCAGATATAGAGTGTAAGAGAGAACACTGTGGGTATGGACATATGTTGTGTATGGGGGAAGAGAGTGAATCAGATATAGAGTGTAAGAGAGAACACTGTGGGTATGGACATATGTTGTGAATGGGGGATGACAGTGAATCAGATATAGTGTGTAAGAGAGAACACTGTGGGTATGGACATATGTTGTGTATGGGGGATGACAGTGAATCAGATATAGTGTGTAAGAGAGAACACTGTGGGTATGGACATATGTTGTGTATGGGGGATGACAGTGAATCAAATATAGTGTGTAAGAGAGAACACTGTGGGTATGGACATATGTTGTGTATGGGGGATGACAGTGAATCAGATATAGTGTGTAAGAGAGAACACTGTGGGTATGGACATATGTTGTGTATGGGGGATGACAGTGAATCAAATATAGTGTGTAAGAGAGAACACTGTGGGTATGGACATATGTTGTGTATGGGGGATGACAGTGAATCAGATATAGTGTGTAAGAGAGAACACTGTGGGTATGGACATATGTTGTGTATGGTGGTTGACAGTGAATCAGATATAGTGTGTAAGAGAGAACACTGTGGGTATAGACATATGTTGTGTATGGTGGATGACAGTGACTCAGATATAGTGTGTAAGAGAGAACACTGTGGGTATGGACATATGTTGTGTATGGGGGAAGACAGTGAATCAGATATAGAGTGTAAGAGAGAACACTGTGGGTATGGACATATGTTGTGTATGGGGGATGACAGTGAATCAGATACAGTGTGAAAGAGAGAACACTGTGCGTATGGACATATGTTGTGTATGGGGGAAGACAGTGAATCAGATATAGAGTGTAAGAGAGAACACTGTGGGTATGGACATATGTTGTGTATGGGCGATGACAGTGAATCAGATATAGTGTGTAAGAGAGAACACTGTGGGTATGGACATATGTTGTGTATGGGGGAAGACAGTGAATCAGATATAGAGTGTAAGAGAGAACACTGTGGGTATGGACATATGTTGTGTATGGGCGATGACAGTGAATCAAATATAGTGTGTAAGAGAGAACACTGTGGGTATGGACATATGTTGTGTATGGGCGATGACAGTGAATCAGATATAGTGTGTAAGAGAGAACACTGTGGGTATGGACATATGTTGTGTATGGGGGATGAGAGTGAATCAGATATAGTGTGTAAGAGAGAACACTGTGCTTATGGACATATGTTGTGTATGGGGGAAGACAGTGAATCAGATATAGAGTGTAAGATAGAACACCGTGGGTATGGACATATGTTGTGTATGGGGGAAGACAGTGAATCAGATATAGTGTGTAAGAGAGAACACTGTGGGTATGGACATATGTTGTGTATGGTGGAAGACAGTGAATCAGATATATAGTGTAAGAGAGAACACTGTGGGTATGAACATATGTTGTGTATGGGGGATGACAGTGAATCAGATATAGAGTGTAAGAGAGAACACTGTGGGTATGGACATATGTTGTGTATGGGGGATGACAGTGAATCAGATATAGTGTGTAAGAGAGAACACTGAGGGTATGGACATATGTTGTGTATGGGGGATGACAGTGAATCAGATATAGTGTGTAACAGAGAACACTGAGGGTATGGACATATGTTGTGTATGGGGGATGACAGTGAATCAGATATAGTGTGTAAGAGAGAACACTGTGGGTATGGACATATGTTGTGCATGGTGGATGACAGTGAATCAGATATAGTGTGTAAGAGAGAGCACTGTGGGTATGGACATACGTTGTGTATGTGGGAAGACAGTGAATCAGATATAGTGTGTAAGAGAGAACACTGTGGGTATGGACATATGTTGTGTATGGGGGAAGAGAGTGAATCAGATATAGAGTGTAAGACAGAACACTGTGGGTATGGACATATGTTGTGTATGGGGGATGACGGTGAAGCAGATATAGTGTGTAAGAGAGAACACTGTGGGTATGGACATATGTTGTGTATGGGGGATGACAGTGAATCAGATATAGTGTGTAAGAGAGAACACTGTGGGTATGGACATATGTTGTGTATGGTGGTTGACAGTGAATCAGATATAGTGTGTAAGAGAGAACACTGTGGGTATGGACATATGTTGTGTATGGGGGATGACAGTGAATCAAATATAGTGTGTAAGAGAGAACACTGTGGGTATGGACATATGTTGTGTATGGGGGATGACAGTGAATCAGATATAGTGTGTAAGAGAGAAAACTGTGGGTATGGACATATGTTGTGTATGGGGGATGACAGTGAATCAAATATAGTGTGTAAGAGAAAACACTGTGGGTATGGACATATGTTGTGTATGGGGGATGACAGTGAATCAGATATAGTGTGTAAGAGAGAACACTGTGGGTATGGACATATGTTGTGTATGGGGATGACAGTGAATCAAATATAGTGTGTAAGAGAGAACACTGTGGGTATGGACATATGTTGTGTATGGGGGATGACAGTGAATCAGATATAGTGTGTAAGAGAGAACACTGTGGGTATGGACATATGTTGTGTATGGTGGTTGACAGTGAATCAGATATAGTGTGTAAGAGAGAACACTGTGGGTATGGACATATGTTGTGTATGGTGGATGACGGTGAATCAGATATAGTGTGTAAGAGAGAACACTGTGGGTATGAACATATGTTGTGTATGGGGGATGACAGTGAATCAGATATAGTGTGTAAGAGAGAACATTGTGGTTATGGGCATATGTTGTGCATGATGGATGACAGTGAATCAGATATAGTGTATAAGAGAGAACACTGTGGGTATGGACATATGTTGTGTATGGGGGATGACAGTGAATCAGATATAGTGTGTAAGAGAGAACACTGTGGGTATGGACATATGTTGTGTATGGGGGAAGACAGTGAATCAGATATAGAGTGTAAGAGAGAACACTGTGGGTATGGACATATGTTGTGTATGGGGGAAGACAGTGAGTCAGATATAGTGTGTAAGAGAGAACACTGTGGGTATGGACATATGTTGTGTATGGGGGAAGACAGTGAATCAGATATAGAGTGTAAGAGAGAACACTGTGGGTATGGAGATATTTTGTGTATGGGGTATGACAGTGAATCAGATATAGAGTGTAAGAGAGAACACTGTGGGTATGGACATATGTTGTGTATGGGGGATGACAGTGAATCAGATATAGTGTGTAAGAGAGAACACTGTGGGTATGGACATATGTTGTGTATGGGGGATGACAGTGAATCAGATATAGTGTGTAAGAGAGAACACTGAGGGTATGGACATATGTTGTGTATGGGGGATGACAGTGAATCAGATATAGTGTGTAAGAGAGAACACTGAGGGTATGGACATATGTTGTGTATGGGGGATGACAGTGAATCAGATATAGAGTGTAAGAGAGAACACTGTGGGTATGGACATATGTTGTGTATGGGGGATGACAGTGAATCAGATATAGTGTGTAAGAGAGAACACTGTGGGTATGGACATATGTTGTGCATGGTGGATGACAGTGAATCAGATATAGTGTGTAAGAGAGAACACTGTGGGTATGGACATATGTTCTGTATGGGGGAAGACAGTGAATCAGATATAGAGTGTAAGAGAGAACACTGTGGGTATGGACATATGTTGTGTATGGGGGAAGACAGTGAATCAGATATAGAGTGTAAGAGAGAACACTGTGGGTATGGACATATGTTGTGTATGGGGCATGACAGTGAATCAGATATAGTGTGTACGAGAGAACACTGTGGGTATGGACATATGTTGTGTATGGGGGAAGACAGTGAATCAGATATAGAGTGTAAGAGAGAACACTGTGGGTATGGACATATGTTGTGTATGGGCGATGACAGTGAATCAGATATAGTGTGTAAGAGAGAACACTGTGGGTATGGACATATGTTGTGTATGAGGGATGACAGTGAATCAGATATAGTGTGTACGAGAGAACACTGTGGGTATGGACATATGTTGTGTATGGGGGAAGACAGTGAATCAGATATAGAGTGTAAGAGAGAACACTGTGGGTATGGACATATGTTGTGTATGGGCGATGACAGTGAATCAGATATAGTGTGTAAGAGAGAACACTGTGGGTATGGACATATGTTGTGTATGGGGGATGACAGTGAATCAGATATAGTGTGTAAGAGAGAACACTGTGCGTATGGACATATGTTGTGCATGATGGATGACAGTGAATCAGATATAGTGTGTAAGAGAGAACACTGTGGGTATGGACATATGTTGTGTATGGGGGAAGACAGTGAATCAGATATAGAGTGTAAGAGAGAACACTGTGGGTATGGACATATGTTGTGTATGGGGGATGACAGTGAATCAGATATAGTGTGTAAGAGAGAACACTGTGGGTATGGACATATGTTGTGTATGGGGGAAGACAGTGAATCAGATATAGTGTGTAAGAGAGAACACTGTGGGTATGGACATATGTTTTGTATGGTGGAAGACAGTGAATCAGATATATAGTGTAAGAGAGAACACTGTGCGTATGGACATATGTTGTGTATGGGGGAAGACAGTGAATCAGATATAGAGTGTAAGATAGAACACCGTGGGTATGGACATATGTTGTGTATGGGGGAAGACAGTGAATCAGATATAGTGTGTAAGAGAGAACACTGTGGGTATGGACATATGTTGTGTATGGTGGAAGACAGTGAATCAGATATATAGTGTAAGAGAGAACACTGTGGGTATGGACATATGTTGTGTATGGGGGATGACAGTGAATCAGATATAGAGTGTAAGAGAGAACACTGTGGGTATGGACATATGTTGTGTATGGGGGATGACAGTGAATCAGATATAGTGTGTAAGAGAGAACACTGAGGGTATGGACATATGTTGTGTATGGGGGATGACAGTGAATCAGATATAGTGTGTAACAGAGAACACTGAGGGTATGGACATATGTTGTGTATGGGGGATGACAGTGAATCAGATATAGTGTGTAAGAGAGAACACTGTGGGTATGGACATATGTTGTGCATGGTGGATGACAGTGAATCAGATATAGTGTGTAAGAGAGAGCACTGTGGGTATGGACATACGTTGTGTATGTGGGAAGACAGTGAATCAGATATAGAGTGTAACAGAGAAAACTGTGGGTATGGACATATGTTGTGTATGGGGGAAGAGAGTGAATCAGATATAGAGTGTAAGACAGAACACTGTGGGTATGGACATATGTTGTGTATGGGGGATGACAGTGAATCAGATATAGTGTGTAAGAGAGAACACTGTGGGTATGGACATATGTTGTGCATGGTGGATGACAGTGAATCAGATATAGTGTGTAAGAGAGAGCACTGTGGGTATGGACATACGTTGTGTATGTGGGAAGACAGTGAATCAGATATAGAGTGTAACAGAGAAAACTGTGGGTATGGACATATGTTGTGTATGGGGGATGACGGTGAATCAGATATAGTGTGTAAGAGAGAACACTGTGGGTATGGACATATGTTGTGTATGGGGGATGACAGTGAATCAGATATAGTGCGTAAGAGAGAACACTGTGGGTATGGACATATGTTGTGTATGGTGGTTGACAGTGAATCAGATATAGTGTGTAAGAGAGAACACTGTGGGTATGGACATATGTTGTGTATGGGGGATGACAGTGAATCAAATATAGTGTGTAAGAGAGAACACTGTGGGTATGGACATATGTTGTGTATGGGGGATGACAGTGAATCAGATATAGTGTGTAAGAGAGAAAACTGTGGGTATGGACATATGTTGTGTATGGGGGATGACAGTGAATCAAATATAGTGTGTAAGAGAAAACACTGTGGGTATGGACATATGTTGTGTATGGGGGATGACAGTGAATCAGATATAGTGTGTAAGAGAGAACACTGTGGGTATGGACATATGTTGTGTATGGGGATGACAGTGAATCAAATATAGTGTGTAAGAGAGAACACTGTGGGTATGGACATATGTTGTGTATGGGGGATGACAGTGAATCAGATATAGTGTGTAAGAGAGAACACTGTGGGTATGGACATATGTTGTGTATGGTGGTTGACAGTGAATCAGATATAGTGTGTAAGAGAGAACACTGTGGGTATGGACATATGTTGTGTATGGTGGATGACAGTGACTCAGATATAGTGTGTAAGAGAGAACACTGTGGGTATGGACATATGTTGTGTATGGTGGATGACGGTGAATCAGATATAGTGTGTAAGAGAGAACACTGTGGGTATGAACATATGTTGTGTATGGGGGATGACAGTGAATCAGATATAGTGTGTAAGAGAGAACATTGTGGTTATGGGCATATGTTGTGCATGATGGATGACAGTGAATCAGATATAGTGTATAAGAGAGAACACTGTGGGTATGGACATATGTTGTGTATGGGGGATGACAGTGAATCAGATATAGTGTGTAAGAGAGAACACTGTGGGTATGGACATATGTTGTGTATGGGGGAAGACAGTGAATCAGATATAGAGTGTAAGAGAGAAAACTGTGGGTATGGAGATATTTTGTGTATGGGGTATGACAGTGAATCAGATATAGAGTGTAAGAGAGAACACTGTGGGTATGGACATATGTTGTGTATGGGGGATGACAGTGAATCAGATATAGTGTGTAAGAGAGAACACTGTGGGTATGGACATATGTTGTGTATGGGGGATGACAGTGAATCAGATATAGTGTGTAAGAGAGAACACTGAGGGTATGGACATATGTTGTGTATGGGGGATGACAGTGAATCAGATATAGTGTGTAAGAGAGAACACTGAGGGTATGGACATATGTTGTGTATGGGTGATGACAGTGAATCAGATATAGAGTGTAAGAGAGAACACTGTGGGTATGGACATATGTTGTGTATGGGGGATGACAGTGAATTAGATATAGTGTGTAAGAGATAACACTGTGGGTATGGACATATGTTGTGCATGGTGGATGACAGTGAATCAGATATAGTGTGTAAGAGAGAACACTGTGGGTATGGACATATGTTCTGTATGGGGGAAGACAGTGAATCAGATATAGAGTGTAAGAGAGAACACTGTGGGTATGGACATATGTTGTGTATGGGGGAAGACAGTGAATCAGATATAGAGTGTAAGAGAGAACACTGTGGGTATGGACATATGTTGTGTATGGGGCATGAGAGTGAATCAGATATAGTGTGTACGAGAGAACACTGTGGGTATGGACATATGTTGTGTATGGGGGAAGACAGTGAATCAGATATAGAGTGTAAGAGAGAACACTGTGGGTATGGACATATGTTGTGTATGGGCGATGACAGTGAATCAGATATAGTGTGTAAGAGAGAACACTGTGGGTATGGACATATGTTGTGTATGGGGGATGACAGTGAATCAGATATAGTGTGTAAGAGAGAACACTGTGCGTATGGACATATGTTGTGCATGATGGATGACAGTGAATCAGATATAGTGTGTAAGAGAGAACACTGTGGGTATGGACATATGTTGTGTATGGGGGAAGACAGTGAATCAGATATAGAGTGTAAGAGAGAACACTGTGGGTATGGACATATGTTGTGTATGGGGGATGACAGTGAATCAGATATAGTGTGTAAGAGAGAACACTGTGGGTATGGACATATGATGTGTATGGGGGAAGACAGTGAATCAGATATAGTGTGTAAGAGAGAACACTGTGGGTATGGACATATGTTTTGTATGGTGGAAGACAGTGAATCAGATATATAGTGTAAGAGAGAACACTGTGGGTATGGACATATGTTGTGTATGGGGGATGACAGTGAATCAGATATAGAGTGTAAGAGAGAACACTGTGGGTATGGACATATGTTGTGTATGGGGGATGACAGTGAATCAGATATAGTGTGTAAGAGAGAACACTGAGTGTATGGACATATGTTGTGTATGGGGGATGACAGTGAATCAGATATAGTGTGTAAGAGAGAACACTGAGGGTATGGACATATGTTGTGTATGGGGGATGAGAGTGAATCAGATATAGAGTGTAAGAGAGAACACTGTGGGTATGGACATATGTTGTGTATGGGGGATGACAGTGAATCAGATATAGTGTGTAAGAGAGAACACTGTGGGTATGGACATATGTTGTGCATGGTGGATGACAGTGAATCAGATATAGTGTGTAAGAGAGAACACTGTGGGTATGGACATATGTTGTGTATGTGGGAAGACAGTGAATCAGATATAGAGTGTAAGAGAGAACACTGTGGGTATGGACATATGTTGTGTATGGGGGAAGAGAGTGAATCAGATATAGAGTGTAAGAGAGAACACTGTGGGTATGGACATATGTTGTGTATGGGGGATGACAGTGAATCAGATATAGTGTGTAAGAGAGAACACTGTGGGTATGGACATATGTTGTGTATGGGGGATGACAGTGAATCAGATATAGTGTGTAAGAGAGAACACTGTGGGTATGGACATATGTTGTGTATGGGGGATGACAGTGAATCAAATATAGTGTGTAAGAGAGAACACTGTGGGTATGGACATATGTTGTGTATGGGGGATGACAGTGAATCAGATATAGTGTGTAAGAGAGAACACTGTGGGTATGGACATATGTTGTGTATGGGGGATGACAGTGAATCAAATATAGTGTGTAAGAGAGAACACTGTGGGTATGGACATATGTTGTGTATGGGGGATGACAGTGAATCAGATATAGTGTGTAAGAGAGAACACTGTGGGTATGGACATATGTTGTGTATGGTGGTTGACAGTGAATCAGATATAGTGTGTAAGAGAGAACACTGTGGGTATAGACATATGTTGTGTATGGTGGATGACAGTGACTCAGATATAGTGTGTAAGAGAGAACACTGTGGGTATGGACATATGTTGTGTATGGGGGAAGACAGTGAATCAGATATAGAGTGTAAGAGAGAACACTGTGGGTATGGACATATGTTGTGTATGGGGGATGACAGTGAATCAGATACAGTGTGAAAGAGAGAACACTGTGCGTATGGACATATGTTGTGTATGGGGGAAGACAGTGAATCAGATATAGAGTGTAAGAGAGAACACTGTGGGTATGGACATATGTTGTGTATGGGCGATGACAGTGAATCAGATATAGTGTGTAAGAGAGAACACTGTGGGTATGGACATATGTTGTGTATGGGGGAAGACAGTGAATCAGATATAGAGTGTAAGAGAGAACACTGTGGGTATGGACATATGTTGTGTATGGGCGATGACAGTGAATCAAATATAGTGTGTAAGAGAGAACACTGTGGGTATGGACATATGTTGTGTATGGGCGATGACAGTGAATCAGATATAGTGTGTAAGAGAGAACACTGTGGGTATGGACATATGTTGTGTATGAGGGATGACAGTGAATCAGATATAGTGTGTACGAGAGAACACTGTGGGTATGGACATATGTTGTGTATGGGGGAAGACAGTGAATCAGATATAGAGTGTAAGAGAGAACACTGTGGGTATGGACATATGTTGTGTATGGGCGATGACAGTGAATCAGATATAGTGTGTAAGAGAGAACACTGTGGGTATGGACATATGTTGTGTATGGGGGATGACAGTGAATCAGATATAGTGTGTAAGAGAGAACACTGTGCGTATGGACATATGTTGTGCATGATGGATGACAGTGAATCAGATATAGTGTGTAAGAGAGAACACTGTGGGTATGGACATATGTTGTGTATGGGGGAAGACAGTGAATCAGATATAGAGTGTAAGAGAGAACACTGTGGGTATGGACATATGTTGTGTATGGGGGATGACAGTGAATCAGATATAGTGTGTAAGAGAGAACACTGTGGGTATGGACATATGTTGTGTATGGGGGAAGACAGTGAATCAGATATAGTGTGTAAGAGAGAACACTGTGGGTATGGACATATGTTTTGTATGGTGGAAGACAGTGAATCAGATATATAGTGTAAGAGAGAACACTGTGGGTATGGACATATGTTGTGTATGGGGGATGACAGTGAATCAGATATAGAGTGTAAGAGAGAACACTGTGGGTATGGACATATGTTGTGTATGGGGGATGACAGTGAATCAGATATAGTGTGTAAGAGAGAACACTGAGTGTATGGACATATGTTGTGTATGGGGGATGACAGTGAATCAGATATAGTGTGTAAGAGAGAACACTGAGGGTATGGACATATGTTGTGTATGGGGGATGAGAGTGAATCAGATATAGAGTGTAAGAGAGAACACTGTGGGTATGGACATATGTTGTGTATGGGGGATGACAGTGAATCAGATATAGTGTGTAAGAGAGAACACTGTGGGTATGGACATATGTTGTGCATGGTGGATGACAGTGAATCAGATATAGTGTGTAAGAGAGAACACTGTGGGTATGGACATATGTTGTGTATGTGGGAAGACAGTGAATCAGATATAGAGTGTAAGAGAGAACACTGTGGGTATGGACATATGTTGTGTATGGGGGAAGAGAGTGAATCAGATATAGAGTGTAAGAGAGAACACTGTGGGTATGGACATATGTTGTGTATGGGGGATGACAGTGAATCAGATATAGTGTGTAAGAGAGAACACTGTGGGTATGGACATATGTTGTGTATGGGGGATGACAGTGAATCAGATATAGTGTGTAAGAGAGAACACTGTGGGTATGGACATATGTTGTGTATGGGGGATGACAGTGAATCAAATATAGTGTGTAAGAGAGAACACTGTGGGTATGGACATATGTTGTGTATGGGGGATGACAGTGAATCAGATATAGTGTGTAAGAGAGAACACTGTGGGTATGGACATATGTTGTGTATGGGGGATGACAGTGAATCAAATATAGTGTGTAAGAGAGAACACTGTGGGTATGGACATATGTTGTGTATGGGGGATGACAGTGAATCAGATATAGTGTGTAAGAGAGAACACTGTGGGTATGGACATATGTTGTGTATGGTGGTTGACAGTGAATCAGATATAGTGTGTAAGAGAGAACACTGTGGGTATAGACATATGTTGTGTATGGTGGATGACAGTGACTCAGATATAGTGTGTAAGAGAGAACACTGTGGGTATGGACATATGTTGTGTATGGGGGAAGACAGTGAATCAGATATAGAGTGTAAGAGAGAACACTGTGGGTATGGACATATGTTGTGTATGGGGGATGACAGTGAATCAGATACAGTGTGAAAGAGAGAACACTGTGCGTATGGACATATGTTGTGTATGGGGGAAGACAGTGAATCAGATATAGAGTGTAAGAGAGAACACTGTGGGTATGGACATATGTTGTGTATGGGCGATGACAGTGAATCAGATATAGTGTGTAAGAGAGAACACTGTGGGTATGGACATATGTTGTGTATGGGGGAAGACAGTGAATCAGATATAGAGTGTAAGAGAGAACACTGTGGGTATGGACATATGTTGTGTATGGGCGATGACAGTGAATCAAATATAGTGTGTAAGAGAGAACACTGTGGGTATGGACATATGTTGTGTATGGGCGATGACAGTGAATCAGATATAGTGTGTAAGAGAGAACACTGTGGGTATGGACATATGTTGTGTATGGGGGATGACAGTGAATCAGATATAGTGTGTAAGAGAGAACACTGTGCGTATGGACATATGTTGTGTATGGGGGAAGACAGTGAATCAGATATAGAGTGTAAGATAGAACACCGTGGGTATGGACATATGTTGTGTATGGGGGAAGACAGTGAATCAGATATAGTGTGTAAGAGAGAACACTGTGGGTATGGACATATGTTGTGTATGGTGGAAGACAGTGAATCAGATATATAGTGTAAGAGAGAACACTGTGGGTATGGACATATGTTGTGTATGGGGGATGACAGTGAATCAGATATAGAGTGTAAGAGAGAACACTGAGGGTATGGACATATGTTGTGTATGGGGGATGACAGTGAATCAGATATAGTGTGTAACAGAGAACACTGAGGGTATGGACATATGTTGTGTATGGGGGATGACAGTGAATCAGATATAGTGTGTAAGAGAGAACACTGTGGGTATGGACATATGTTGTGCATGGTGGATGACAGTGAATCAGATATAGTGTGTAAGAGAGAGCACTGTGGGTATGGACATACGTTGTGTATGTGGGAAGACAGTGAATCAGATATAGAGTGTAACAGAGAACACTGTGGGTATGGACATATGTTGTGTATGGGGGAAGAGAGTGAATCAGATATAGAGTGTAAGACAGAACACTGTGGGTATGGACATATGTTGTGTATGGGGGATGACGGTGAATCAGATATAGTGTGTAAGAGAGAACACTGTGGGTATGGACATATGTTGTGTATGGGGGATGACAGTGAATCAGATATAGTGTGTAAGAGAGAACACTGTGGGTATGGACATATGTTGTGTATGGTGGTTGACAGTGAATCAGATATAGTGTGTAAGAGAGAACACTGTGGGTATGGACATATGTTGTGTATGGGGGATGACAGTGAATCAAATATAGTGTGTAAGAGAGAACACTGTGGGTATGGACATATGTTGTGTATGGGGGATGACAGTGAATCAGATATAGTGTGTAAGAGAGAAAACTGTGGGTATGGACATATGTTGTGTATGGGGGATGACAGTGAATCAAATATAGTGTGTAAGAGAAAACACTGTGGGTATGGACATATGTTGTGTATGGGGGATGACAGTGAATCAGATATAGTGTGTAAGAGAGAACACTGTGGGTATGGACATATGTTGTGTATGGGGATGACAGTGAATCAAATATAGTGTGTAAGAGAGAACACTGTGGGTATGGACATATGTTGTGTATGGGGGATGACAGTGAATCAGATATAGTGTGTAAGAGAGAACACTGTGGGTATGGACATATGTTGTGTATGGTGGTTGACAGTGAATCAGATATAGTGTGTAAGAGAGAACACTGTGGGTATGGACATATGTTGTGTATGGTGGATGACAGTGACTCAGATATAGTGTGTAAGAGAGAACACTGTGGGTATGGACATATGTTGTGTATGGTGGATGACGGTGAATCAGATATAGTGTGTAAGAGAGAACACTGTGGGTATGAACATATGTTGTGTATGGGGGATGACAGTGAATCAGATATAGTGTGTAAGAGAGAACATTGTGGTTATGGGCATATGTTGTGCATGATGGATGACAGTGAATCAGATATAGTGTATAAGAGAGAACACTGTGGGTATGGACATATGTTGTGTATGGGGGATGACAGTGAATCAGATATAGTGTGTAAGAGAGAACACTGTGGGTATGGACATATGTTTTGTATGGGGGAAGACAGTGAATCAGATATAGAGTGTAAGAGAGAACACTGTGGGTATGGACATATGTTGTGTATGGGGGAAGACAGTGAGTCAGATATAGTGTGTAAGAGAGAACACTGTGGGTATGGACATATGTTGTGTATGGGGGAAGACAGTGAATCAGATATAGAGTGTAAGAGAGAACACTGTGGGTATGGAGATATTTTGTGTATGGGGTATGACAGTGAATCGGATATAGAGTGTAAGAGAGAACACTGTGGGTATGGACATATGTTGTGTATGGGGGATGACAGTGAATCAGATATAGTGTGTAAGAGAGAACACTGTGGGTATGGACATATGTTGTGTATGGGGGATGACAGTGAATCAGATATAGTGTGTAAGAGAGAACACTGAGGGTATGGACATATGTTGTGTATGGGGGATGACAGTGAATCAGATATAGTGTGTAAGAGAGAACACTGAGGGTATGGACATATGTTGTGTATGGGTGATGACAGTGAATCAGATATAGAGTGTAAGAGAGAACACTGTGGGTATGGACATATGTTGTGTATGGGGGATGACAGTGAATCAGATATAGTGTGTAAGAGAGAACACTGTGGGTATGGACATATGTTGTGCATGGTGGATGACAGTGAATCAGATATAGTGTGTAAGAGAGAACACTGTGGGTATGGACATATGTTCTGTATGGGGGAAGACAGTGAATCAGATATAGAGTGTAAGAGAGAACACTGTGGGTATGGACATATGTTGTGTATGGGGGAAGACAGTGAATCAGATATAGAGTGTAAGAGAGAACACTGTGGGTATGGACATATGTTGTGTATGGGGCAAGAGAGTGAATCAGATATAGTGTGTACGAGAGAACACTGTGGGTATGGACATATGTTGTGTATGGGGGAAGACAGTGAATCAGATATAGAGTGTAAGAGAGAACACTGTGGGTATGGACATATGTTGTGTATGGGCGATGACAGTGAATCAGATATAGTGTGTAAGAGAGAACACTGTGGGTATGGACATATGTTGTGTATGAGGGATGACAGTGAATCAGATATAGTGTGTAAGAGAGAACACTGTGCGTATGGACATATGTTGTGTATGGGGTATGACAGTGAATCAGATATAGAGTGTAAGAGAGAACACTGTGGGTATGGACATATGTTGTGTATGGGGGATGACAGTGAATCAGATATAGTGTGTAAGAGAGAACACTGTGGGTATGGACATATGTTGTGTATGGGGGATGACAGTGAATCAGATATAGTGTGTAAGAGAGAACACTGTGGGTATGGACATATGTTGTGTATGGGGGATGACAGTGAATCAGATATAGTGTGTAAGAGAGAACACTGAGGGTATGGACATATGTTGTGTATGGGGGATGACATTGAATCAGATATAGTGGGTAAGAGAGAAGACTGAGGGTATGGACATATGTTGTGTATGGGGGATGACAGTGAATCAGATATAGAGTGTAAGAGAGAACACTGTGGGTATGGACATATGTTGTGTATGGGGGATGACAGTGAATCAGATATAGTGTGTAAGAGAGAACACTGTGGGTATGGACATATGTTGTGCATGGTGGATGACAGTGAATCAGATATAGTGTGTAAGAGAGAACACTGTGGGTATGGACATATGTTGTGTATGGGGGAAGACAGTGAATCAGATATAGAGTGTAAGAGAGAACACTGGGGGTATGGACATATGTTGTGTATGGGGGAAGACAGTGAATCAGATATAGAGTGTAAGAGAGAACACTGTGAGTATGGACATATGTTGTGTATGGGGCATGACAGTGAATCAGATATAGTGTGTAAGAGAGAACACTGTGGGTATGGACATATGTTGTGTATGGGGGATGACAGTGAATCAGATATAGTGTGTAAGAGAGAACACTGTGGGTATGGACATATGTTGTGTATGGTGGTTGACAGTGAATCAGATATAGTGTGTAAGAGAGAACACTGTGGGTATGGACATATGTTGTGTATGGGGGATGACAGTGAATCAAATATAGTGTGTAAGAGAGAACACTGTGGGTATGGACATATGTTGTGTATGGGGGATGACAGTGAATCAGATATAGTGTGTAAGAGAGAAAACTGTGGGTATGGACATATGTTGTGTATGGGGGATGACAGTGAATCAAATATAGTGTGTAAGAGAAAACACTGTGGGTATGGACATATGTTGTGTATGGGGGATGACAGTGAATCAGATATAGTGTGTAAGAGAGAACACTGTGGGTATGGACATATGTTGTGTATGGGGATGACAGTGAATCAAATATAGTGTGTAAGAGAGAACACTGTGGGTATGGACATATGTTGTGTATGGGGGATGACAGTGAATCAGATATAGTGTGTAAGAGAGAACACTGTGGGTATGGACATATGTTGTGTATGGTGGTTGACAGTGAATCAGATATAGTGTGTAAGAGAGAACACTGTGGGTATGGACATATGTTGTGTATGGTGGATGACAGTGACTCAGATATAGTGTGTAAGAGAGAACACTGTGGGTATGGACATATGTTGTGTATGGTGGATGACGGTGAATCAGATATAGTGTGTAAGAGAGAACACTGTGGGTATGAACATATGTTGTGTATGGGGGATGACAGTGAATCAGATATAGTGTGTAAGAGAGAACATTGTGGTTATGGGCATATGTTGTGCATGATGGATGACAGTGAATCAGATATAGTGTATAAGAGAGAACACTGTGGGTATGGACATATGTTGTGTATGGGGGATGACAGTGAATCAGATATAGTGTGTAAGAGAGAACACTGTGGGTATGGACATATGTTGTGTATGGGGGAAGACAGTGAATCAGATATAGAGTGTAAGAGAGAACACTGTGGGTATGGACATATGTTGTGTATGGGGGAAGACAGTGAGTCAGATATAGTGTGTAAGAGAGAACACTGTGGGTATGGACATATGTTGTGTATGGGGGAAGACAGTGAATCAGATATAGAGTGTAAGAGAGAACACTGTGGGTATGGAGATATTTTGTGTATGGGGTATGACAGTGAATCAGATATAGAGTGTAAGAGAGAACACTGTGGGTATGGACATATGTTGTGTATGGGGGATGACAGTGAATCAGATATAGTGTGTAAGAGAGAACACTGTGGGTATGGACATATGTTGTGTATGGGGGATGACAGTGAATCAGATATAGTGTGTAAGAGAGAACACTGAGGGTATGGACATATGTTGTGTATGGGGGATGACAGTGAATCAGATATAGTGTGTAAGAGAGAACACTGAGGGTATGGACATATGTTGTGTATGGGTGATGACAGTGAATCAGATATAGAGTGTAAGAGAGAACACTGTGGGTATGGACATATGTTGTGTAAGGGGGATGACAGTGAATCAGATATAGTGTGTAAGAGAGAACACTGTGGGTATGGACATATGTTGTGCATGGTGGATGACAGTGAATCAGATATAGTGTGTAAGAGAGAACACTGTGGGTATGGACATATGTTCTGTATGGGGGAAGACAGTGAATCAGATATAGAGTGTAAGAGAGAACACTGTGGGTATGGACATATGTTGTGTATGGGGGAAGACAGTGAATCAGATATAGAGTGTAAGAGAGAACACTGTGGGTATGGACATATGTTGTGTATGGGGCATGAGAGTGAATCAGATATAGTGTGTACGAGAGAACACTGTGGGTATGGACATATGTTGTGTATGGGGGAAGACAGTGAATCAGATATAGAGTGTAAGAGAGAACACTGTGGGTATGGACATATGTTGTGTATGGGCGATGACAGTGAATCAGATATAGTGTGTAAGAGAGAACACTGTGGGTATGGACATATGTTGTGTATGAGGGATGACAGTGAATCAGATATAGTGTGTAAGAGAGAACACTGTGCGTATGGACATATGTTGTGTATGGGGTATGACAGTGAATCAGATATAGAGTGTAAGAGAGAACACTGTGGGTATGGACATATGTTGTGTATGGGGGATGACAGTGAATCAGATATAGTGTGTAAGAGAGAACACTGTGGGTATGGACATATGTTGTGTATGGGGGATGACAGTGAATCAGATATAGTGTGTAAGAGAGAACACTGTGGGTATGGACATATGTTGTGTATGGGGGATGACAGTGAATCAGATATAGTGTGTAAGAGAGAACACTGAGGGTATGGACATATGTTGTGTATGGGGGATGACATTGAATCAGATATAGTGGGTAAGAGAGAAGACTGAGGGTATGGACATATGTTGTGTATGGGGGATGACAGTGAATCAGATATAGAGTGTAAGAGAGAACACTGTGGGTATGGACATATGTTGTGTATGGGGGATGACAGTGAATCAGATATAGTGTGTAAGAGAGAACACTGTGGGTATGGACATATGTTGTGCATGGTGGATGACAGTGAATCAGATATAGTGTGTAAGAGAGAACACTGTGGGTATGGACATATGTTGTGTATGGGGGAAGACAGTGAATCAGATATAGAGTGTAAGAGAGAACACTGTGGGTATGGACATATGTTGTGTATGGGGGAAGACAGTGAATCAGATATAGAGTGTAAGAGAGAACACTGTGAGTATGGACATATGTTGTGTATGGGGCATGACAGTGAATCAGATATAGTGTGTAAGAGAGAACACTGTGGGTATGGACATATGTTGTGTATGGGGGATGACAGTGAATCAGATATAGAGTGTAAGAGAGAACACTGTGGGTATGGACATATGTTGTGTATGGGGGAAGACAGTGAATCAGATATAGAGTGTAAGAGAGAACACTGTGGGTATGGACATATGTTGTGTATGGGGGATGACAGTGAATCAGATATAGTGTGTAAGAGAGAACACTGTGGGTATGGACATATGTTGTGTATGGGGGATGACAGTGAATCAGATATAGTGTGTAAGAGAGAACACTGTGGGTATGGACATATGTTGTGTATGGGGGATGACAGTGAATCAGATATAGTGTGTAAGAGAGAACACTGAGGGTATGGACATATGTTGTGTATGGGGGATGACATTGAATCAGATATAGTGGGTAAGAGAGAAGACTGAGGGTATGGACATATGTTGTGTATGGGGGATGACAGTGAATCAGATATAGAGTGTAAGAGAGAACACTGTGGGTATGGACATATGTTGTGTATGGGGGATGACAGTGAATCAGATATAGTGTGTAAGAGAGAACACTGTGGGTATGGACATATGTTGTGCATGGTGGATGACAGTGAATCAGATATAGTGTGTAAGAGAGAACACTGTGGGTATGGACATATGTTGTGTATGGGGGAAGACAGTGAATCAGATATAGAGTGTAAGAGAGAACACTGGGGGTATGGACATATGTTGTGTATGGGGGAAGACAGTGAATCAGATATAGAGTGTAAGAGAGAACACTGTGAGTATGGACATATGTTGTGTATGGGGCATGACAGTGAATCAGATATAGTGTGTAAGAGAGAACACTGTGGGTATGGACATATGTTGTGTATGGGGGATGACAGTGAATCAGATATAGTGTGTAAGAGAGAACACTGTGGGTATGGACATATGTTGTGTATGGTGGTTGACAGTGAATCAGATATAGTGTGTAAGAGAGAACACTGTGGGTATGGACATATGTTGTGTATGGGGGATGACAGTGAATCAAATATAGTGTGTAAGAGAGAACACTGTGGGTATGGACATATGTTGTGTATGGGGGATGACAGTGAATCAGATATAGTGTGTAAGAGAGAAAACTGTGGGTATGGACATATGTTGTGTATGGGGGATGACAGTGAATCAAATATAGTGTGTAAGAGAAAACACTGTGGGTATGGACATATGTTGTGTATGGGGGATGACAGTGAATCAGATATAGTGTGTAAGAGAGAACACTGTGGGTATGGACATATGTTGTGTATGGGGATGACAGTGAATCAAATATAGTGTGTAAGAGAGAACACTGTGGGTATGGACATATGTTGTGTATGGGGGATGACAGTGAATCAGATATAGTGTGTAAGAGAGAACACTGTGGGTATGGACATATGTTGTGTATGGTGGTTGACAGTGAATCAGATATAGTGTGTAAGAGAGAACACTGTGGGTATGGACATATGTTGTGTATGGTGGATGACAGTGACTCAGATATAGTGTGTAAGAGAGAACACTGTGGGTATGGACATATGTTGTGTATGGTGGATGACGGTGAATCAGATATAGTGTGTAAGAGAGAACACTGTGGGTATGAACATATGTTGTGTATGGGGGATGACAGTGAATCAGATATAGTGTGTAAGAGAGAACATTGTGGTTATGGGCATATGTTGTGCATGATGGATGACAGTGAATCAGATATAGTGTATAAGAGAGAACACTGTGGGTATGGACATATGTTGTGTATGGGGGATGACAGTGAATCAGATATAGTGTGTAAGAGAGAACACTGTGGGTATGGACATATGTTGTGTATGGGGGAAGACAGTGAATCAGATATAGAGTGTAAGAGAGAACACTGTGGGTATGGACATATGTTGTGTATGGGGGAAGACAGTGAGTCAGATATAGTGTGTAAGAGAGAACACTGTGGGTATGGACATATGTTGTGTATGGGGGAAGACAGTGAATCAGATATAGAGTGTAAGAGAGAACACTGTGGGTATGGAGATATTTTGTGTATGGGGTATGACAGTGAATCAGATATAGAGTGTAAGAGAGAACACTGTGGGTATGGACATATGTTGTGTATGGGGGATGACAGTGAATCAGATATAGTGTGTAAGAGAGAACACTGTGGGTATGGACATATGTTGTGTATGGGGGATGACAGTGAATCAGATATAGTGTGTAAGAGAGAACACTGAGGGTATGGACATATGTTGTGTATGGGGGATGACAGTGAATCAGATATAGTGTGTAAGAGAGAACACTGAGGGTATGGACATATGTTGTGTATGGGTGATGACAGTGAATCAGATATAGAGTGTAAGAGAGAACACTGTGGGTATGGACATATGTTGTGTAAGGGGGATGACAGTGAATCAGATATAGTGTGTAAGAGAGAACACTGTGGGTATGGACATATGTTGTGCATGGTGGATGACAGTGAATCAGATATAGTGTGTAAGAGAGAACACTGTGGGTATGGACATATGTTCTGTATGGGGGAAGACAGTGAATCAGATATAGAGTGTAAGAGAGAACACTGTGGGTATGGACATATGTTGTGTATGGGGGAAGACAGTGAATCAGATATAGAGTGTAAGAGAGAACACTGTGGGTATGGACATATGTTGTGTATGGGGCATGAGAGTGAATCAGATATAGTGTGTACGAGAGAACACTGTGGGTATGGACATATGTTGTGTATGGGGGAAGACAGTGAATCAGATATAGAGTGTAAGAGAGAACACTGTGGGTATGGACATATGTTGTGTATGGGCGATGACAGTGAATCAGATATAGTGTGTAAGAGAGAACACTGTGGGTATGGACATATGTTGTGTATGAGGGATGACAGTGAATCAGATATAGTGTGTAAGAGAGAACACTGTGCGTATGGACATATGTTGTGTATGGGGTATGACAGTGAATCAGATATAGAGTGTAAGAGAGAACACTGTGGGTATGGACATATGTTGTGTATGGGGGATGACAGTGAATCAGATATAGTGTGTAAGAGAGAACACTGTGGGTATGGACATATGTTGTGTATGGGGGATGACAGTGAATCAGATATAGTGTGTAAGAGAGAACACTGTGGGTATGGACATATGTTGTGTATGGGGGATGACAGTGAATCAGATATAGTGTGTAAGAGAGAACACTGAGGGTATGGACATATGTTGTGTATGGGGGATGACATTGAATCAGATATAGTGGGTAAGAGAGAAGACTGAGGGTATGGACATATGTTGTGTATGGGGGATGACAGTGAATCAGATATAGAGTGTAAGAGAGAACACTGTGGGTATGGACATATGTTGTGTATGGGGGATGACAGTGAATCAGATATAGTGTGTAAGAGAGAACACTGTGGGTATGGACATATGTTGTGCATGGTGGATGACAGTGAATCAGATATAGTGTGTAAGAGAGAACACTGTGGGTATGGACATATGTTGTGTATGGGGGAAGACAGTGAATCAGATATAGAGTGTAAGAGAGAACACTGTGGGTATGGACATATGTTGTGTATGGGGGAAGACAGTGAATCAGATATAGAGTGTAAGAGAGAACACTGTGAGTATGGACATATGTTGTGTATGGGGCATGACAGTGAATCAGATATAGTGTGTAAGAGAGAACACTGTGGGTATGGACATATGTTGTGTATGGGGGATGACAGTGAATCAGATATAGTGTGTAAGAGAGAACACTGTGGGTATGGACATATGTTGTGTATGGTGGTTGACAGTGATTCAGATATAGTGTGTAAGAGAGAACACTGTGGGTATGGACATATGTTGTGTATGGTGGATGACAGTGAATCAGATATAGTGTGTACGAGAGAACACTGTGGGTATGGACATATGTTGTGTATGGGGGAAGACAGTGAATCAGATATAGAGTGTAAGAGAGAACACTGTGGGTATGGACATATGTTGTGTATGGGCGATGACAGTGAATCAGATATAGTGTGTAACAGGGAACACTGTGGGTATGGACATATGTTGTGTATGGGGGATGACAGTGAATCAGATATAGTGTGTAAGAGAGAACACTGTGCGTATGGACATATGTTGTGCATGATGGATGACAGTGAATCAGATATAGTGTGTAAGAGAGAACACTGTTGGTATGGACATATGTTGTGTATGGGGGAAGACAGTGAATCAGATATAGAGTATAAGAGAGAACACTGTGGGTATGGACATATGTTGTGTATGGGGGATGACAGTGAATCAGATATAGTGTGTAAGAGAGAACACTGTGGGTATGGACATATGTTGTGTATGGGGGATGACAGTGAATCAGATATATAGTGTAAGAGAGAACACTGTGGGTATGGACATATGTTGTGTATGGGGGATGACAGTGAATCAGATATAGAGTGTAAGAGAGAACACTGTGGGTATGGACATATGTTGTGTATGGGGGATGACAGTGAATCAGATATAGTGTGTAAGAGAGAACACTAAGGGTATGGACATATGTTGTGTATGGGGGATGACAGTGAATCAGATATAGTGTGTAAGAGAGAACACTGAGGGTATGGACATATGTTGTGTATTGGGGATGACAGTGAATCAGATATAGAGTGTAAGAGAGAACACTGTGGGTATGGACATATGTTGTGTATGGGGGATGACAGTGAATCAGATATAGTGTGTAAGAGAGAACACTGTGGGTATGGACATATGTTGTGTATGTGGGAAGACAGTGAATCAGATATAGAGTGTAAGAGAGAACACTGTGGGTATGGACATATGTTGTGTATGGGGGAAGAGAGTGAATCAGATATAGAGTGTAAGAGAGAACACTGTGGGTATTGACACATGTTGTGTATGGGGGATGACAGTGAATCAGATATAGTGTGTAAGAGAGTACACTGTGGGTATGGACTTATGTTGTGTATGGGGGATGACAGTGAATCAAATATAGTGTGTAAGAGAGAACACTGTGGGTATGGAAATATGTTGTGTATGGGGGAAGACAGTGAATCAGATATAGTGTGTAAGAGAGATCACTGTGGGTATGGACATATGTTGTGCATGGTGGATGACGATGAATCAGATATAGTGTGTAAGAGAGAACACTGTGGGTATGAACATATGTTGTGTATGGGGGATGACAGTGAATCAGATATAGTGTGTAAGAGAGAACACTGTGGGTATGGGCATATGTTGTGCATGATGGATGACAGTGAATCAGATATAGTGTATAAGAGAGAACACTGTGGGTATGGACATATGTTGTGTATGGGGGATGACAGTGAATCAGATATAGTGTGTAAGAGAGAACACTGTGGGTATGGACATATGTTGTGTATGGGGGAAGACAGTGAATCAGATATAGAGTGTAAGAGAGAACACTGTGGGTATGGACATATGTTGTGTATGGGGGAAGACAGTGAATCAGATATAGTGTGTAAGAGAGAACACTGTGGGTATGGACATATGTTGTGTATGGGGGAAGACAGTGAATCAGATATAGAGTGTAAGAGAGAACACTGTGGGTATGGACATATTTTGTGTATGGGGTATGACAGTGAATCAGATATAGAGTGTAAGAGAGAACACTGTGCGTATGGACATATGTTGTGTATGGGGGATGACAGTGAATCAGATATAGTGTGTAAGAGAGAACACTGTGGGTATGGACATATGTTGTGTATGGGGGATGACAGTGAATCAGATATAGTGTGTAAGAGAGAACACTGTTGGTATGGACATATGTTGTGTATGGGGGATGACAGTGAATAAGATATAGTGTGTAAGAGAGAACACTGTGGGTATGGACATATGTTGTGTATGGGGGATGACAGTGAATCAGATACAGTGTGAAAGAGAGAACACTGTGGGTATGGACATATGTTGTGTATGGGCGATGACAGTGAATCAGATATAGTGTGTAAGAGAGAACACTGTGGGAATGGACATATCTTGTGTATGGGGGATGAGAGTGAATCAGATATAGTGTGTAAGAGAGAACACTGTGGGTATGGACATATGTTGTGTATGGGGGAAGACAGTGAATCAGATATAGAGTGTAAGAGAGAACACTGTGGGTATGGACATATGTTGTGTATGGGGGAAGACAGTGAATCAGATATAGAGTGTAAGAGAGAACACTGTGGGTATGGACATATGTTGTGTATGGGGCATGACAGTGAATCAGATATAGTGTGTAAGAGAGAACACTGTGGGTATGGACATATGTTGTGTATGGGGGAAGACAGTGAATCAGATATAGAGTGTAAGAGAGAACACTGTGGGTATGGACATATGTTGTGTATGGGGCATGACAGTGAATCAGATATAGTGTGTAAGAGAGAACACTGTGGGTATGGACATATGTTGTGTATGGGGGATGACAGTGAATCAGATACAGTGTGAAAGAGAGAACACTGTGGGTATGGACATATGTTGTGTATGGTGGATGACAGTGAATCAGATATAGTGTGTACGAGAGAACACTGTGGGTATGGACATATGTTGTGTATGGGAGATGACAGTGAATCAGATATAGTGTGTAAGAGAGATCACTGTGGGTATGGACATATGTTGTGCATGGTGGATGACAGTGAATCAGATATAGTGTGTAAGAGAGAACACTGTGGGTATGGACATATGTTGTGTATGGGGGATGACAGTGAATCAGATATAGTGTGTAAGAGAGAACACTGTGGGTATGGACATATGTTGTGCATGATGGATGACAGTGAATCAGATATAGTGTGTAAGAGAGAACACTGTGGGTATGGACATATGTTGTGTATGGGGGAAGACAGTCAATCAGATATAGAGTGTAAGAGAGAACACTGTGGGTATGGACATATGTTGTGTATGGGGGATGACAGTGAATCAGATATAGTGTGTAAGAGAGAACACTGTGGGTATGGACATATGTTGTGTATAGGGGATGACAGTGAATCAGATATAGTGTGTAAGAGAGAACACTGTGGGTATGGACATATGTGGTGTATGGGGGATGACAGTGAATCAGATATAGTGTGTAAGAGAGAACACTGTGGGTATGGACATATGTTGTGTATGGGGGAAGACAGTGAATCAGATATAGAGTGTAAGAGAGAACACTGTGGGTATGGACATATGTTGTGTATGGGGGAAGACAGTGAATCAGATATAGTGTGTAAGAGAGAACACTGTGGGTATGGACATATGTTGTGTATGGGGGAAGACAGTGAATCAGATATAGAGTGTAAGAGAGAACACTGTGGGTATGGACATATGTTGTGTATGGGGGATGACAGTGAATCAGATATAGAGTGTAAGAGAGAACACTGTGGGTATGGACATATGTTGTGTATGGGGGATGACAGTGAATCAGATATAGTGTGTAAGAGAGAACACTGAGGGTATGGACATATGTTGTGTATGGGGGATGACAGTGAATCAGATATAGTGTGTAAGAGAGAACACTGAGGGTATGGACATATGTTGTGTATGGGGGATGACAGTGAATCAGATATAGAGTGTAAGAGAGAACACTGTGGGTATGGACATATGTTGTGTATGGGGGATGACAGCGAATCAAATATAGTGTGTAAGAGAGAACACTGTGGGTATGGACATATGTTGTGTATGGGGGATGACAGTGAATCAGATATAGAATGTAAGAGAGAACACTGTGGGTATGGACATATGTTGTGTATGGGGGATGACAGTGAATCAGATATAGAGTGTAAGAGAGAACACTGTGGGTATGGACATATGTTGTGTATGGGGGATGACAGTGTATCAGATATAGTGTGTAAGAGAGAACACTGTGGGTATGGACATATGTTGTGTATGGGGGATGACAGTGAATCAGATATAGTGTGTAAGAGAGAACACTGTGGGTATGGACATATGTTGTGCATGGTGGATGACAGTGAATCAGATATAGAGTGTAAGAGAGAACACTGTGGGTATGGACATATGTTGTGTATGGGGGAAGACAGTGAATCAGATATAGAGTGTAAGAGAGAACACTGTGGGTATGGACATATGTTGTGTATGGGGGAAGAGAGTGAATCAGATATAGAGTGTAAGAGAGAACACTGTGGGTATGGACATATGTTGTGTATGGGGCATGACAGTGAATCAGATATAGTGTGTAAGAGAGAACACTGTGGGTATGGACATATGTTGTGTATGGGGGATGACAGTGAACCAGATACAGTGTGTAAGAGAGAACACTGAGGATATGGACCTATGTTGTGTATGGGGGATGACAGTGAATCAGATATAGTGTGTAAGAAAGGACACTGAGGGTATGGACATATGTTGTGTATGGGGGATGACAGTGAATCAGATATAGAGTGTAAGAGAGAACACTGTGGGTATGGACATATGTTGTGTATGGGGGATGACAGCGAATCAGATATAGTGTGTAAGAGAGAACACTGTGGGTATGGACATATGTTGTGTATGGGGGATGACAGTGAATCAGATATAGAATGTAAGAGAGAACACTGTGGGTATGGACATATGTTGTGTATGGGGGATGACAGTGAATCAGATATAGAGTGTAAGAGAGAACACTGTGGGTATGGACATATGTTGTGTATGGGGGATGACAGTGTATCAGATATAGTGTGTAAGAGAGAACACTGTGGGTATGGACATATGTTGTGTATGGGGGATGACAGTGAATCAGATATAGTGTGTAAGAGAGAACACTGTGGGTATGGACATATGTTGTGCATGGTGGATGACAGTGAATCAGATATAGCGTGTAAGAGAGAACACTGTGGGTATGGACATATGTTGTGTATGGGGGAAGACAGTGAATCAGATATAGAGTGTAAGAGAGAACACTGTGGGTATGGACATATGTTGTGTATGGGGGAAGAGAGTGAATCAGATATAGAGTGTAAGAGAGAACACTGTGGGTATGGACATATGTTGTGTATGGGGCATGACAGTGAATCAGATATAGTGTGTAAGAGAGAACACTGTGGGTATGGACATATGTTGTGTATGGGGGATGACAGTGAATCAGATACAGTGTGTAAGAGAGATCACTGTGGGTATGGACATATGTTGTGTATGGGGGATGACAGTGAATAAGATATAGTGTGTAAGAGAGAACACTGTGGGTATGGAGATATGTGTGTATGGGGGATGACAGTAAATCAGATATAGAGTGTAAGAGAGAACACTGTGGGTATGGACATATGTTGCGTATGGGGGATGACAGTAAATCAGATATAGTGTGTAAGAGAGAACACTGTGGGTATAGACATATGTTGTGTATGGGGGATGACATCAGATATAGTGTGTAAGAGAGAACAGTGTGGGTATGGACATATGTTGTGTATGGGGGATGACAGTGAATCAGATATAGTGTGTAAGAGAGAACACTGTGGGTATGGACATATGTTGTGTATGGGGGATGACAGTGAATCAGATATAGTGTGTAAGAGAGAATACTGTGGGTATGGACATATGTTGTGTATGGGGGATGACAGTAAATCAGATATAGAGTGTAAGAGAGAACACTGTGGGTATGGACATATGTTGTGTATGGGGATGACAGTGAATAAGATATAGTGTGTAAGAGAGAACACTGTGGGGATGGACATATGTTGTGTATGGGGGATGACAGTGAATCAGATATAGTGTGTAAGAGAGAACACTGTGGGTATGGACATATGTTGTGTATGGGGGATGACAGTGAATCAGATATAGTATGTAAGAGAGAACACTGTGGGTTTGGACATATGTTGTGTATGGGGGATGACAGTGAATCAGATATAGTGTGTAAGAGAGAAAACTGTGGGTATGGACATATGTTGTGTATGGGGGATGACAGTGAATCAGATATAGTGTGTAAGAGAGAACACTGTGGGTATGGACACATGTTGTGTATGGGGGAAGACAGTGAATCAGATATAGTGTGTAAGAGTGAACACTGTCGGTATGGACATATGTTGTGTATGGGGGAAGACAGTGAATCATATATAGAGTGTAAGAGAGAACACTGTGGGTATGGACATATGTTGTGTATGGGGGAAGACAGTGAATCAGATATAGAGTATAAGAGAGAACACTGTGGGTATGGACATATGTTGTGTATGGGGGATGACAGTGAATCAGATACAGTGTGAAAGAGAGAACACTGTGGGTATGGACATATGTTGTGTATGGTGGATGACAGTGAATCAGATATAGTGTGTACGAGAGAACACTGTGGGTATGGACATATGTTGTGTATGGGGGAAGACAGTGAATCAGATATAGAGTGTAAGAGAGAACACTGTGGGTATGGACATATGTTGTGTATGGGCGATGACAGTGAATCAGATATAGTGTGTAAGAGAGAACACTGTGGGTATGGACATATGTTGTGTATGGGGGATGACAGTGAATCAGATATAGTGTGTAAGAGAGAACACTGTGGGTATGGACATATGTTGTGTATGGGGGATGACAGTGAATCAGATATTGTGTGTAAGAGAGAACACTGTGGGTATGGACATATGTTGTGTATGGGGCATGACAGTGAATCAGATATAGTATGTAAGAGAGAACACTGTGGCTATGGACATATGTTGTGTATGGGGGATGACAGTAAATCAGATATAGAGTGTAAGAGAGAACACTGTGGGTATGGACATATGTTGTGTATGGGGGATGACAGTGAATCAGATATTGTGTGTAAGAGAGAACACTGTGGGTATGGACATATGTTGTGTATGGGGGATGACAGTGAATCAGATATAGTATGTACGAGAGAACACTGTGGGTATGGACATATGTTGTGTATGGGGGATGACAGTAAATCAGATATAGAGTGTAAGAGAGAACACTGTGGGTATGTACATATGTTGTGTATGGGGGATGACAGTAATTCAGATATAGAGTGTAAGAGAGAACACTGTGGGTATGGACATATGTTGTGTATGGGGGATGACAGTGAATCAGATATAGTGTGTAAGAGAGAACACTGTGGGTATGGACATATGTTGTGTATGGGGGATGACAGTGAATCAGATATAGTGTGTAAGAGAGAACACTGTGGGTATGGACATATGTTGTGTATGGGGGATGACAGTGAATCAGATATAGTGTGTAAGAGAGAACACTCTGGGTATGGACATATGTTGTGTATGGGGGATGACAGTTAATCAGATATAGTGTGTAAGAGAGAACACTGTGGGTATGGACATATATTGTGTATGAGGGATGACAGTAAATCAGATATAGTGTGTAAGAGAGAACACTGTGGGTATGGACATATGTTGTGTATGGGGGATGACAGGGAATCGGATATAGTGTGTAAGAGAGAACACTGTGGGTATGGACATATGTTGTGTATGGGGGATGACAGTGAATCAGATATAGTGTGTAAGAGAGAACACTGTGGGTATGGACATATGTTGTGTATGGGGGATGACAGTGGATCAAATATAGTGTGTAAGAGAGAACACTGTGGGTATGGACATATGTTGTGTATGGGGGATGACAGTGAATCAGATATAGTGTGTAAGAGAGAACACTGTGGGTATGGACATATGTTGTGTATGGTGGTTGACAGTGAATCAGATATAGTGTGTAAGAGAGAACACTGTGGGTATGGACATATGTTGTGTATGGGGGATGACAGTGAATCAAATATAGTGTGTAAGAGAGAACACTCTGGGTATAGACATATGTTGTGTATGGGGGATGACAGTGAATCAGATATAGTGTGTAAGAGAGAACACTGTGGGTATGGACATATGTTGTGTATGGGGGATGACAGTGAATCAGATATAGTGTGTAAGAGAGAACACTGTGGGTATGGACATATGTTGTGCATGGTGGATGACAGTGAATCAGATATAGTGTGTAAGAGAGAACACTGTGGGTATGGACATATGTTGTGTATGGGGGATGACAGTGAATCAGATATAGTGTGTAAGAGAGAACACTGTGGGTATGGACATATGTTGTGCATGGTGGATGACAGTGAATCAGATATAGTGTGTAAGAGAGAACACTGTGGGTATGGACATATGTTGTGTATGGGGGAAGACAGTGAATCAGATATAGAGTGTAAGAGAGAACACTCTGGGTATGGACATATGTTGTGTATGGGGGAAGACAGTGAATCAGATATAGAGTGTAAGAGAGAACACTGTGGGTATGGACATATGTTGTGTATGGGGCATGACAGTGAATCAGATATAGTGTGTAAGAGAGAACACTGTGGGTATGGACATATGTTGTGTATGGGGGATGACAGTGAATCAGATACAGTGTGAAAGAGAGAACACTGTGGGTATGGACATATGTTGTGTATGGTGGATGACAGTGAATCAGATATAGTGTGTACGAGAGAACACTGTGGGTATGGACATATGTTGTGTATGGGGGAAGACAGTGAATCAGATATAGAGTGTAAGAGAGAACACTGTGGGTATGGACATATGTTGTGTATGGGCGATGACAGTGAATCAGATATAGTGTGTAAGAGAGAACACTGTGGGTATGGACATATGTTGTGTATGGGGGATGACAGTGAATCAGATATAGTGTGTAAGAGAGAACACTGTGGGTATGGACATATGTTGTGTATGGGGGAAGACAGTGAATCAGATATAGAGTGTAAGAGAGAACACTGTGGGTATGGACATATGTTGTGTATGGGGGATGACAGTGAATCAGATATAGTGTGTAAGAGAGAACACTGTGGGTATGGACATATGTTGTGTATGGGGGATGACAGTGAATCAGATATAGTGTGTAAGAGAGAACACTGTGGGTATGGACATATGTTGTGCATGGTGGATGACAGTGAATCAGATATAGTGTGTAAGAGAGAACACTGTGGGTATGGACATATGTTGTGTATGGGGGATGACAGTGAATCAGATATAGTGTGTAAGAGAGAACACTGTGGGTATGGACATATGTTGTGTATGGGGGAAGACAGTGAATCAGATATAGAGTGTAAGAGAGAACACTGTGGGTATGGACATATGTTGTGTATGGGGGATGACAGTGAATCAGATATAGTGTGTAAGAGAGAACACTGTGGGTATGGACATATGTTGTGTATGGGGGATGACAGTGAATCAGATATAGTGTGGAAGAGAGAACACTGTGGGTATGGACATATGTTGTGTATGGGGGATGACAGTGAATCAGATATAGTGTGTAAGAGAGAACACTGTGGGTATGGACATATGTTGTGTATGGGGGAAGACAGTGAATCAGATATAGTGTGTAAGAGAGAACACTGTGGGTATGGACATATGTTGTGTATGGTGGAAGACAGTGAATCAGATATATAGTGTAAGAGAGAACACTGTGGGTATGGACATATGTTGTGTATGGGGGATGACAGTGAATCAGATATAGTGTGTAAGAGAGAACACTGAGGGTATGGACATATGTTGTGTATGGGGGATGACAGTGAATCAGATATAGTGTGTAAGAGAGAACACTGAGGGTATGGAAATATGTTGTGTATGGGGGATGAGAGTGAATCAGATATAGAGTGTAACAGAGAACACTGTGGGTATGGACATATGTTGTGTATGGGGGATGACAGTGAATCAGATATAGTGTGTAAGAGAGAACACTGTGGGTATGGACATATGTTGTGCATGGTGGATGACAGTGAATCAGATATAGTGTGTAAGAGAGAACACTGTGGGTATGGACATATGTTGTGTATGTGGGATGACAGTGAATCAAATATAGTGTGTAAGAGAGAACACTGTGGGTATGGACATATGTTGTGTATGGGGGATGACAGTGAATCACATATAGTGTGTAAGAGAGAACACTGTGGGTATGGACATATGTTGTGTATGGGGGATGACAGTGAATCAAATATAGTGTGTAAGAGAGAACACTGTGGGTATGGACATATGTTGTGTATGGGGGATGACAGTGAATCAGATATAGTGTGTAAGAGAGAACACTGTGGGTATGGACATATGTTGTGTATGGTGGTTGACAGTGAATCAGATATAGTGTGTAAGAGAGAACACTGTGGGTATGGACATATGTTGTGTATGGTGGATGACAGTGACTCAGATATAGTGTGTAAGAGAGAACACTGTGGGTATGGACATATGTTGTGTATGGGGGAAGACAGTGAATCAGATATAGAGGGTAAGAGAGAACACTGTGGGTATGGACATATGTTGTGTATGGGGGATGACAGTGAATCAGATACAGTGTGAAAGAGAGAACACTGTGCGTATGGACATATGTTGTGTATGGGGGAAGACAGTGAATCAGATATAGAGTGTAAGAGAGAACACTGTGGGTATGGACATATGTTGTGTATGGGCGATGACAGTGAATCAGATATAGTGTGTAAGAGAGAACACTGTGGGTATGGACATATGTTGTGTATGGGGGAAGACAGTGAATCAGAAATAGAGTGTAAGAGAGAACACTGTGGGTATGGACATATGTTGTGTATGGGCGATGACAGTGAATCAAATATAGTGTGTAAGAGAGAACACTGTGGGTATGGACATATGTTGTGTATGGGGGATGACAGTGAATCAGATATAGTGTGTAAGAGAGAACACTGTGCGTATGGACATATGTTGTGCATGATGGATGACAGTGAATCAGATATAGTGTGTAAGAGAGAACACTGTGGGTATGGACATATGTTGTGTATGGGGGAAGACAGTGAATCAGATATAGAGTGTAAGAGAGAACACTGTGGGTATGGACATATGTTGTGTATGGGGGATGACAGTGAATCAGATATAGTGTGTAAGAGAGAACACTGTGGGTAATGAACATATGTTGTGTATGGGGGATGACAGTGAATCAGATATAGTGTGTAAGAGAGAACACTGTGGGTATGGACATATGTTGTGTATGGGGGATGACAGTGAATCAGATATAGTGTGTAAGAGAGAACACTGTGCGTATGGACATATGTTTTGTATGGGGGAAGACAGTGAATCAGATATAGTGTGTAAGAGAGAACACTGTGGGTATGGACATATGTTGTGTATGGTGGAAGACAGTGAATCAGATATATAGTGTAAGAGAGAACACTGTGGATATGGACATATGTTGTGTATGGGGGATGACAGTGAATCAGATATAGAGTGTAAGAGAGAACACTGTGGGTATGGACATATGTTGTGTATGTGGGAAGACAGTGAATCAGATATAGAGTGTAAGAGAGAACACTGTGGGTATGGACATATGTTGTGTATGGGGGAAGAGAGTGAATCAGATATAGAGTGTAAGAGAGAACACTGTGGGTATGGACATATGTTGTGTATGGGGGATGACAGTGAATCAGATATAGTGTGTAAGAGAGAACACTGTGGGTATGGACATATGTTGTGTATGGGGGATGACAGTGAATCAGATATAGTGTGTAAGAGAGAACACTGTGGGTATGGACATATGTTGTGTATGGTGGTTGACAGTGAATCAGATATAGTGTGTAAGAGAGAACACTGTGGGTATGGACATATGTTGTGTATGGGGGATGACAGTGAATCAAATATAGTGTGTAAGAGAGAACACTGTGGGTATGGACATATGTTGTGTATGGGGGATGACAGTGAATCAGATATAGTGTGTAAGAGAGAACACTGTGGGTATGGACATATGTTGTGTATGGGGGATGACAGTGAATCAAATATAGTGTGTGAGAGAAAACACTGTGGGTATGGACATATGTTGTGTATGGGGGATGACAGTGAATCAGATATAGTGTGTAAGAGAGAACACTGTGGGTATGGACATATGTTGTGTATGGGGATGACAGTGAATCAAATATAGTGTGTAAGAGAGAACACTGTGGGTATGGACATATGTTGTGTATGGGGGATGACAGTGAATCAGATATAGTGTGTAAGAGAGAACACTGTGGGTATGGACATATGTTGTGTATGGTGGTTGACAGTGAATCAGATATAGTGTGTAAGAGAGAACACTGTGGGTATGGACATATGTTGTGTATGGTGGATGACAGTGACTCAGATATAGTGTGTAAGAGAGAACACTGTGGGTATGGACATATGTTGTGTATGGGGGAAGACAGTGAATCAGATATAGAGTGTAAGAGAGAACACTGTGGGTATGGACATATGTTGTGTATGGGCGATGACAGTGAATCAGATATAGTGTGTAAGAGAGATCACTGTGTGTATGGACATATGTTGTGCATGGTGGATTACGGTGAATCAGATATAGTGTGTAAGAGAGAACACTGTGGGTATGAACATATGTTGTGTATGGGGGATGACAGTGAATCAGATATAGTGTGTAAGAGAGAACACTGTGGTTATGGGCATATGTTGTGCATGATGGATGACAGTGAATCAGATATAGTGTATAAGAGAGAACACTGTGGGTATGGACATATGTTGTGTATGGGGGATGACAGTGAATCAGATATAGTGTGTAAGAGAGAACACTGTGGGTATGGACATATGTTGTGTATGGGGAAGACAGTGAATCAGATATAGAGTGTAAGAGAGAACACTGTGGGTATGGACATATGTTGTGTATGGGGGAAGACAGTGAGTCAGATATAGTGTGTAAGAGAGAACACTGTGGGTATGGACATATGTTGTGTATGGGGGAAGACAGTGAATCAGATATAGAGTGTAAGAGAGAACACTGTGGGTATGGAGATATTTTGTGTATGGGGTATGACAGTGAATCAGATATAGAGTGTAAGAGAGAACACTGTGGGTATGGACATATGTTGTGTATGGGGGATGACAGTGAATCAGATATAGTGTGTAAGAGAGAGCACTGTGGGTATGGACATATGTTGTGTATGGGAGATGACAGTGAATCAGATATAGTGTGTAAGAGAGAACACTGTGGGTATGGACATATGTTGTGTATGGGGGATGACAGTGAATCAGATATAGTGTGTAAGAGAGAACACTGTGGGTATGGACATATGTTGTGCATGGTGGATGACAGTGAATCAGATATAGTGTGTAAGAGAGAACACTGTGGGTATGGACATATATTGTGCATGGTGGATGACAGTGAATCAGATATAGTGTGTAAGAGAGAACACTGTGGGTATGGACATATGTTGTGTATGGGGGAAGACAGTGAATCAGATATAGAGTGTAAGAGAGAACACTCTGGGTATGGACATATGTTGTGTATGGGGGAAGACAGTGAATCAGATATAGAGTGTAAGAGAGAACACTGTGGGTATGGACATATGTTGTGTATGGGGCATGACAGTGAATCAGATATAGTGTGTAAGAGAGAACACTGTGGGTATGGACATATGTTGTGTATGGGGGATGACAGTGAATCAGATACAGTGTGAAAGAGAGAACACTGTGGGTATGGACATATGTTGTGTATGGTGGATGACAGTGAATCAGATATAGTGTGTACGAGAGAACACTGTGGGTATGGACATATGTTGTGTATGGGGGAAGACAGTGAATCAGATATAGAGTGTAAGAGAGAACACTGTGGGTATGGACATATGTTGTGTATGGGCGATGACAGTGAATCAGATATAGTGTGTAAGAGAGAACACTGTGGGTATGGACATATGTTGTGTATGGGGGATGACAGTGAATCAGATATAGTGTGTAAGAGAGAACACTGTGGGTATGGACATATGTTGTGTATGGGGGAAGACAGTGAATCAGATATAGAGTGTAAGAGAGAACACTGTGGGTATGGACATATGTTGTGTATGGGGGATGACAGTGAATCAGATATAGTGTGTAAGAGAGAACACTGTGGGTATGGACATATGTTGTGTATGGGGGATGACAGTGAATCAGATATAGTGTGTAAGAGAGAACACTGTGGGTATGGACATATGTTGTGCATGGTGGATGACAGTGAATCAGATATAGTGTGTAAGAGAGAACACTGTGGGTATGGACATATGTTGTGTATGGGGGATGACAGTGAATCAGATATAGTGTGTAAGAGAGAACACTGTGGGTATGGACATATGTTGTGTATGGGGGAAGACAGTGAATCAGATATAGAGTGTAAGAGAGAACACTGTGGGTATGGACATATGTTGTGTATGGGGGATGACAGTGAATCAGATATAGTGTGTAAGAGAGAACACTGTGGGTATGGACATATGTTGTGTATGGGGGATGACAGTGAATCAGATATAGTGTGGAAGAGAGAACACTGTGGGTATGGACATATGTTGTGTATGGGGGATGACAGTGAATCAGATATAGTGTGTAAGAGAGAACACTGTGGGTATGGACATATGTTGTGTATGGGGGAAGACAGTGAATCAGATATAGTGTGTAAGAGAGAACACTGTGGGTATGGACATATGTTGTGTATGGTGGAAGACAGTGAATCAGATATATAGTGTAAGAGAGAACACTGTGGGTATGGACATATGTTGTGTATGGGGGATGACAGTGAATCAGATATAGTGTGTCAGAGAGAACACTGAGGGTATGGACATATGTTGTGTATGGGGGATGACAGTGAATCAGATATAGTGTGTAAGAGAGAACACTGAGGGTATGGAAATATGTTGTGTATGGGGGATGAGAGTGAATCAGATATAGAGTGTAAGAGAGAACACTGTGGGTATGGACATATGTTGTGTATGGGGGATGACAGTGAATCAGATATAGTGTGTAAGAGAGAACACTGTGGGTATGGACATATGTTGTGCATGGTGGATGACAGTGAATCAGATATAGTGTGTAAGAGAGAACACTGTGGGTATGGACATATGTTGTGTATGTGGGATGACAGTGAATCAAATATAGTGTGTAAGAGAGAACACTGTGGGTATGGACATATGTTGTGTATGGGGGATGACAGTGAATCACATATAGTGTGTAAGAGAGAACACTGTGGGTATGGACATATGTTGTGTATGGGGGATGACAGTGAATCAAATATAGTGTGTAAGAGAGAACACTGTGGGTATGGACATATGTTGTGTATGGGGGATGACAGTGAATCAGATATAGTGTGTAAGAGAGAACACTGTGGGTATGGACATATGTTGTGTATGGTGGTTGACAGTGAATCAGATATAGTGTGTAAGAGAGAACACTGTGGGTATGGACATATGTTGTGTATGGTGGATGACAGTGACTCAGATATAGTGTGTAAGAGAGAACACTGTGGGTATGGACATATGTTGTGTATGGGGGAAGACAGTGAATCAGATATAGAGGGTAAGAGAGAACACTGTGGGTATGGACATATGTTGTGTATGGGGGATGACAGTGAATCAGATACAGTGTGAAAGAGAGAACACTGTGCGTATGGACATATGTTGTGTATGGGGGAAGACAGTGAATCAGATATAGAGTGTAAGAGAGAACACTGTGGGTATGGACATATGTTGTGTATGGGCGATGACAGTGAATCAGATATAGTGTGTAAGAGAGAACACTGTGGGTATGGACATATGTTGTGTATGGGGGAAGACAGTGAATCAGAAATAGAGTGTAAGAGAGAACACTGTGGGTATGGACATATGTTGTGTATGGGCGATGACAGTGAATCAAATATAGTGTGTAAGAGAGAACACTGTGGGTATGGACATATGTTGTGTATGGGGGATGACAGTGAATCAGATATAGTGTGTAAGAGAGAACACTGTGCGTATGGACATATGTTGTGCATGATGGATGACAGTGAATCAGATATAGTGTGTAAGAGAGAACACTGTGGGTATGGACATATGTTGTGTATGGGGGAAGACAGTGAATCAGATATAGAGTGTAAGAGAGAACACTGTGGGTATGGACATATGTTGTGTATGGGGGATGACAGTGAATCAGATATAGTGTGTAAGAGAGAACACTGTGGGTAATGAACATATGTTGTGTATGGGGGATGACAGTGAATCAGATATAGTGTGTAAGAGAGAACACTGTGGGTATGGACATATGTTGTGTATGGGGGATGACAGTGAATCAGATATAGTGTGTAAGAGAGAACACTGTGCGTATGGACATATGTTTTGTATGGGGGAAGACAGTGAATCAGATATAGTGTGTAAGAGAGAACACTGTGGGTATGGACATATGTTGTGTATGGTGGAAGACAGTGAATCAGATATATAGTGTAAGAGAGAACACTGTGGATATGGACATATGTTGTGTATGGGGGATGACAGTGAATCAGATATAGAGTGTAAGAGAGAACACTGTGGGTATGGACATATGTTGTGTATGTGGGAAGACAGTGAATCAGATATAGAGTGTAAGAGAGAACACTGTGGGTATGGACATATGTTGTGTATGGGGGAAGAGAGTGAATCAGATATAGAGTGTAAGAGAGAACACTGTGGGTATGGACATATGTTGTGTATGGGGGATGACAGTGAATCAGATATAGTGTGTAAGAGAGAACACTGTGGGTATGGACATATGTTGTGTATGGGGGATGACAGTGAATCAGATATAGTGTGTAAGAGAGAACACTGTGGGTATGGACATATGTTGTGTATGGTGGTTGACAGTGAATCAGATATAGTGTGTAAGAGAGAACACTGTGGGTATGGACATATGTTGTGTATGGGGGATGACAGTGAATCAAATATAGTGTGTAAGAGAGAACACTGTGGGTATGGACATATGTTGTGTATGGGGGATGACAGTGAATCAGATATAGTGTGTAAGAGAGAACACTGTGGGTATGGACATATGTTGTGTATGGGGGATGACAGTGAATCAAATATAGTGTGTGAGAGAAAACACTGTGGGTATGGACATATGTTGTGTATGGGGGATGACAGTGAATCAGATATAGTGTGTAAGAGAGAACACTGTGGGTATGGACATATGTTGTGTATGGGGATGACAGTGAATCAAATATAGTGTGTAAGAGAGAACACTGTGGGTATGGACATATGTTGTGTATGGGGGATGACAGTGAATCAGATATAGTGTGTAAGAGAGAACACTGTGGGTATGGACATATGTTGTGTATGGTGGTTGACAGTGAATCAGATATAGTGTGTAAGAGAGAACACTGTGGGTATGGACATATGTTGTGTATGGTGGATGACAGTGACTCAGATATAGTGTGTAAGAGAGAACACTGTGGGTATGGACATATGTTGTGTATGGGGGAAGACAGTGAATCAGATATAGAGTGTAAGAGAGAACACTGTGGGTATGGACATATGTTGTGTATGGGCGATGACAGTGAATCAGATATAGTGTGTAAGAGAGATCACTGTGTGTATGGACATATGTTGTGCATGGTGGATTACGGTGAATCAGATATAGTGTGTAAGAGAGAACACTGTGGGTATGAACATATGTTGTGTATGGGGGATGACAGTGAATCAGATATAGTGTGTAAGAGAGAACACTGTGGTTATGGGCATATGTTGTGCATGATGGATGACAGTGAATCAGATATAGTGTATAAGAGAGAACACTGTGGGTATGGACATATGTTGTGTATGGGGGATGACAGTGAATCAGATATAGTGTGTAAGAGAGAACACTGTGGGTATGGACATATGTTGTGTATGGGGAAGACAGTGAATCAGATATAGAGTGTAAGAGAGAACACTGTGGGTATGGACATATGTTGTGTATGGGGGAAGACAGTGAGTCAGATATAGTGTGTAAGAGAGAACACTGTGGGTATGGACATATGTTGTGTATGGGGGAAGACAGTGAATCAGATATAGAGTGGTAAGAGAGAACACTGTGGGTATGGAGATATTTTGTGTATGGGGTATGACAGTGAATCAGATATAGAGTGTAAGAGAGAACACTGTGGGTATGGACATATGTTGTGTATGGGGGATGACAGTGAATCAGATATAGTGTGTAAGAGAGAGCACTGTGGGTATGGACATATGTTGTGTATGGGAGATGACAGTGAATCAGATATAGTGTGTAAGAGAGAACACTGTGGGTATGGACATATGTTGTGTATGGGGGATGACAGTGAATCAGATATAGTGTGTAAGAGAGAACACTGAGGGTATGGACATATGTTGTGTATGGGGGATGACAGTGAATCAGATATAGTGTGTAAGAGAGAACACTGAGGGTATGGACATATGTTGTGTATGGGGGATGACAGTGAATCAGATATGGAGTGTAAGAGAGAACACTGTGGGTATGGACATATGTTGTGCATGGTGGATGACAGTGAATCAGATTTAGTGTGTAAGAGAGAACACTGTGGGTATGGACATATGTTGTGTATGGGGGAAGACAGTGAATCAGATATAGAGTGTAAGAGAGAACACTGTGGGTATGGACATATGTTGTGTATGGGGGAAGACAGTGAATCAGATATAGAGTGTAAGAGAGAACACTGTGGGTATGGACATATGTTGTGTATGGGGCATGACAGTGAATCAGATATAGTGTGTAAGAGAGAACACTGTGGGTATGGACATATGTTGTGTATGGGGGATGACAGTGAATCAGATATAGTGTGTAAGAGAGAACACTGTGGGTATGGACATATGTTGTGTATGGTGGTTGACAGTGAATCAGATATAGTGTGTAAGAGAGAACACTGTGGGTATGGACATATGTTGTGTATGGTGGATGACAGTGACTCAGATATAGTGTGTAAGAGAGAACACTGTGGGTATGGACATATGTTGGGTATGGGGGAAGACAGTGAATCAGATATAGCGTGTAAGAGAGAACACTGTGGGTATGGACATATATTGTGTATGGGGGATGACAGTGAATCAGATACAATGTGAAAGAGAGAACACTGTGGGTATGGACATATGTTGTGTATGGTGGATGACAGTGAATCAGATATAGTGTGTACGAGAGAACACTGTGGGTATGGACATATGTTGTGTATGGAGGATGACAGTGAATCAGATATAGTGTGTAAGAGAGAACACTGAGGGTATGGACATATGTTGTGTATGGGGGATGACAGTGAATCAGATATAGTGTGTAAGAGAGAACACTGAGGGTATGGACATATGTTGTGTATGGGGGATGACAGTGAATCAGATATAGAGTGTAAGAGAGAACACTGTGGGTATGGACATATGTTGTGTATGGGGAAGACAGTGAATCAGATATAGTGTGTAAGAGAGAAGACTGTGGGTATGGACATATGTTGTGCATGGTGGATGACAGTGAATCAGATATAGTGTGTAAGAGAGAACACTGTGGGTATGGACATATGTTGTGTATGGGGGAAGACAGTGAATCAGATATAGAGTGTAAGAGAGAACACTGTGGGTATTGACATATGTTGTGTATGGGGGAAGACAGTGAATCAAATATAGAGTGTAAGAGAGAACACTGTGGGTATGGACATATGTTGTGTATGGGGCATGACAGTGAATCAGATATAGTGTGTAAGAGAGAACACTGTGGGTATGGACATATGTTGTGTATGGGGGATGACAGTGAATCAGATATAGTGTGTAAGAGAGAACACTGTGGGTATGGACATATGTTGTGTATGGTGGTTGACAGTGAATCAGATATAGTGTGTAAGAGAGAACACTGTGGGTATGGACATATGTTGTGTATGGTGGATGACAGTGACTCAGATATAGTGTGTAAGAGAGAACACTGTGGGTATGGACATATGTTGTGTATGGGGGAAGACAGTGAATCAGATATAGAGTGTAAGAGAGAACACTGTGGGTATGGACATATGTTGTGTATGGGGGATGACAGTGAATCAGATACAGTGTGAAAGAGAGAACACTGTGGGTATGGACATATGTTGTGTATGGTGGATGACAGTGAATCAGATACAGTGTGTACGAGAGAACACTGTGGGTATGGACATATGTTGTGTATGGGGGAAGACAGTGAATCAGATATAGAGTGTAAGAGAGAACACTGTGGGTATGGACATATGTTGTGTATGGGCGATGACAGTGAATCAGATATAGTGTGTAAGAGAGAACACTGTGGGTATGGACATATGTTGTGTATGGGGGATGACAGTGAATCAGATATAGTGTGTAAGAGAGAACACTGTGCGTATGGACATATGTTGTGCATGATGGATGACAGTGAATCAGATATAGTGTGTAAGAGAGAACACTGTGGGTATGGACATATGTTGTGTATGGGGGAAGACAGTGAATCAGATATAGAGTATAAGAGAGAACACTGTGGGTATGGACATATGTTGTGTATGGGGGATGACAGTGAATCAGATACAGTGTGAAAGAGAGAACACTGTGGGTATGGACATATGTTGTGTATGGTGGATGACAGTGAATCAGATATAGTGTGTACGAGAGAACACTGTGGGTATGGACATATGTTGTGTATGGGGGAAGACAGTGAATCAGATATAGAGTGTAAGAGAGAACACTGTGGGTATGGACATATGTTGTGTATGGGCGATGACAGTGAATCAGATATAGTGTGTAAGAGAGAACACTGTGGGTATGGACATATGTTGTGTATGGGGGATGACAGTGAATCAGATATAGTGTGTAAGAGAGAACACTGTGCGTATGGACATATGTTGTGCATGATGGATGACAGTGAATCAGATATAGTGTGTAAGAGAGAACACTGTGGGTATGGACATATGTTGTGTATGGGGGAAGACAGTGAATCAGATATAGAGTATAAGAGAGAACACTGTGGGTATGGACATATGTTGTGTATGGGGGATGACAGTGAATCAGATATAGTGTGTAAGAGAGAACACTGTGGGTATGGACATATGTTGTGTATGGGGGATGACAGTGAATCAGATATAGTGTGTAAGAGAGAACACTGTGGGTATGGACATATGTTGTGTATGGGGGATGACAGTGAATCAGATATAGTGTGTGAGAGAGAACACTGTGGGTATGGATATATGTTGTGTATGGGGGAAGACAGTGAATCAGATATAGTGTGTAAGAGAGAACACTGTGGGTATGGACATATGTTGTGTATGGTGGTTGACAGTGAATCAGATATAGTGTGTAAGAGAGAACACTGTGGGTATGGACATATGTTGTGTATGGGGGATGACAGTGAATCAAATATAGTGTGTAAGAGAGAACACTGTGGGTATGGACATATGTTGTGTATGGGGGATGACAGTGAATCAGATATAGTGTGTAAGAGAGAACACTGTGGGTATGGACATATGTTGTGTATGGGGGATGACAGTGAATCAAATATAGTGTGTGAGAGAAAACACTGTGGGTATGGACATATGTTGTGTATGGGGGATGACAGTGAATCAGATATAGTGTGTAAGAGAGAACACTGTGGGTATGGACATATGTTGTGTATGGGGATGACAGTGAATCAAATATAGTGTGTAAGAGAGAACACTGTGGGTATGGACATATGTTGTGTATGGGGGATGACAGTGAATCAGATATAGTGTGTAAGAGAGAACACTGTGGGTATGGACATATGTTGTGTATGGTGGTTGACAGTGAATCAGATATAGTGTGTAAGAGAGAACACTGTGGGTATGGACATATGTTGTGTATGGTGGATGACAGTGACTCAGATATAGTGTGTAAGAGAGAACACTGTGGGTATGGACATATGTTGTGTATGGGGGAAGACAGTGAATCAGATATAGAGTGTAAGAGAGAACACTGTGGGTATGGACATATGTTGTGTATGGGCGATGACAGTGAATCAGATATAGTGTGTAAGAGAGATCACTGTGTGTATGGACATATGTTGTGCATGGTGGATTACGGTGAATCAGATATAGTGTGTAAGAGAGAACACTGTGGGTATGAACATATGTTGTGTATGGGGGATGACAGTGAATCAGATATAGTGTGTAAGAGAGAACACTGTGGTTATGGGCATATGTTGTGCATGATGGATGACAGTGAATCAGATATAGTGTATAAGAGAGAACACTGTGGGTATGGACATATGTTGTGTATGGGGGATGACAGTGAATCAGATATAGTGTGTAAGAGAGAACACTGTGGGTATGGACATATGTTGTGTATGGGGAAGACAGTGAATCAGATATAGAGTGTAAGAGAGAACACTGTGGGTATGGACATATGTTGTGTATGGGGGAAGACAGTGAGTCAGATATAGTGTGTAAGAGAGAACACTGTGGGTATGGACATATGTTGTGTATGGGGGAAGACAGTGAATCAGATATAGAGTGTAAGAGAGAACACTGTGGGTATGGAGATATTTTGTGTATGGGGTATGACAGTGAATCAGATATAGAGTGTAAGAGAGAACACTGTGGGTATGGACATATGTTGTGTATGGGGGATGACAGTGAATCAGATATAGTGTGTAAGAGAGAGCACTGTGGGTATGGACATATGTTGTGTATGGGAGATGACAGTGAATCAGATATAGTGTGTAAGAGAGAACACTGTGGGTATGGACATATGTTGTGTATGGGGGATGACAGTGAATCAGATATAGTGTGTAAGAGAGAACACTGTGGGTATGGACATATGTTGTGCATGGTGGATGACAGTGAATCAGATATAGTGTGTAAGAGAGAACACTGTGGGTATGGACATATATTGTGCATGGTGGATGACAGTGAATCAGATATAGTGTGTAAGAGAGAACACTGTGGGTATGGACATATGTTGTGTATGGGGGAAGACAGTGAATCAGATATAGAGTGTAAGAGAGAACACTCTGGGTATGGACATATGTTGTGTATGGGGGAAGACAGTGAATCAGATATAGAGTGTAAGAGAGAACACTGTGGGTATGGACATATGTTGTGTATGGGGCATGACAGTGAATCAGATATAGTGTGTAAGAGAGAACACTGTGGGTATGGACATATGTTGTGTATGGGGGATGACAGTGAATCAGATACAGTGTGAAAGAGAGAACACTGTGGGTATGGACATATGTTGTGTATGGTGGATGACAGTGAATCAGATATAGTGTGTACGAGAGAACACTGTGGGTATGGACATATGTTGTGTATGGGGGAAGACAGTGAATCAGATATAGAGTGTAAGAGAGAACACTGTGGGTATGGACATATGTTGTGTATGGGCGATGACAGTGAATCAGATATAGTGTGTAAGAGAGAACACTGTGGGTATGGACATATGTTGTGTATGGGGGATGACAGTGAATCAGATATAGTGTGTAAGAGAGAACACTGTGGGTATGGACATATGTTGTGTATGGGGGAAGACAGTGAATCAGATATAGAGTGTAAGAGAGAACACTGTGGGTATGGACATATGTTGTGTATGGGGGATGACAGTGAATCAGATATAGTGTGTAAGAGAGAACACTGTGGGTATGGACATATGTTGTGTATGGGGGATGACAGTGAATCAGATATAGTGTGTAAGAGAGAACACTGTGGGTATGGACATATGTTGTGCATGGTGGATGACAGTGAATCAGATATAGTGTGTAAGAGAGAACACTGTGGGTATGGACATATGTTGTGTATGGGGGATGACAGTGAATCAGATATAGTGTGTAAGAGAGAACACTGTGGGTATGGACATATGTTGTGTATGGGGGAAGACAGTGAATCAGATATAGAGTGTAAGAGAGAACACTGTGGGTATGGACATATGTTGTGTATGGGGGATGACAGTGAATCAGATATAGTGTGTAAGAGAGAACACTGTGGGTATGGACATATGTTGTGTATGGGGGATGACAGTGAATCAGATATAGTGTGGAAGAGAGAACACTGTGGGTATGGACATATGTTGTGTATGGGGGATGACAGTGAATCAGATATAGTGTGTAAGAGAGAACACTGTGGGTATGGACATATGTTGTGTATGGGGGAAGACAGTGAATCAGATATAGTGTGTAAGAGAGAACACTGTGGGTATGGACATATGTTGTGTATGGTGGAAGACAGTGAATCAGATATATAGTGTAAGAGAGAACACTGTGGGTATGGACATATGTTGTGTATGGGGGATGACAGTGAATCAGATATAGTGTGTAAGAGAGAACACTGAGGGTATGGACATATGTTGTGTATGGGGGATGACAGTGAATCAGATATAGTGTGTAAGAGAGAACACTGAGGGTATGGAAATATGTTGTGTATGGGGGATGAGAGTGAATCAGATATAGAGTGTAAGAGAGAACACTGTGGGTATGGACATATGTTGTGTATGGGGGATGACAGTGAATCAGATATAGTGTGTAAGAGAGAACACTGTGGGTATGGACATATGTTGTGCATGGTGGATGACAGTGAATCAGATATAGTGTGTAAGAGAGAACACTGTGGGTATGGACATATGTTGTGTATGTGGGATGACAGTGAATCAAATATAGTGTGTAAGAGAGAACACTGTGGGTATGGACATATGTTGTGTATGGGGGATGACAGTGAATCACATATAGTGTGTAAGAGAGAACACTGTGGGTATGGACATATGTTGTGTATGGGGGATGACAGTGAATCAAATATAGTGTGTAAGAGAGAACACTGTGGGTATGGACATATGTTGTGTATGGGGGATGACAGTGAATCAGATATAGTGTGTAAGAGAGAACACTGTGGGTATGGACATATGTTGTGTATGGTGGTTGACAGTGAATCAGATATAGTGTGTAAGAGAGAACACTGTGGGTATGGACATATGTTGTGTATGGTGGATGACAGTGACTCAGATATAGTGTGTAAGAGAGAACACTGTGGGTATGGACATATGTTGTGTATGGGGGAAGACAGTGAATCAGATATAGAGGGTAAGAGAGAACACTGTGGGTATGGACATATGTTGTGTATGGGGGATGACAGTGAATCAGATACAGTGTGAAAGAGAGAACACTGTGCGTATGGACATATGTTGTGTATGGGGGAAGACAGTGAATCAGATATAGAGTGTAAGAGAGAACACTGTGGGTATGGACATATGTTGTGTATGGGCGATGACAGTGAATCAGATATAGTGTGTAAGAGAGAACACTGTGGGTATGGACATATGTTGTGTATGGGGGAAGACAGTGAATCAGAAATAGAGTGTAAGAGAGAACACTGTGGGTATGGACATATGTTGTGTATGGGCGATGACAGTGAATCAAATATAGTGTGTAAGAGAGAACACTGTGGGTATGGACATATGTTGTGTATGGGGGATGACAGTGAATCAGATATAGTGTGTAAGAGAGAACACTGTGCGTATGGACATATGTTGTGCATGATGGATGACAGTGAATCAGATATAGTGTGTAAGAGAGAACACTGTGGGTATGGACATATGTTGTGTATGGGGGAAGACAGTGAATCAGATATAGAGTGTAAGAGAGAACACTGTGGGTATGGACATATGTTGTGTATGGGGGATGACAGTGAATCAGATATAGTGTGTAAGAGAGAACACTGTGGGTAATGAACATATGTTGTGTATGGGGGATGACAGTGAATCAGATATAGTGTGTAAGAGAGAACACTGTGGGTATGGACATATGTTGTGTATGGGGGATGACAGTGAATCAGATATAGTGTGTAAGAGAGAACACTGTGCGTATGGACATATGTTTTGTATGGGGGAAGACAGTGAATCAGATATAGTGTGTAAGAGAGAACACTGTGGGTATGGACATATGTTGTGTATGGTGGAAGACAGTGAATCAGATATATAGTGTAAGAGAGAACACTGTGGATATGGACATATGTTGTGTATGGGGGATGACAGTGAATCAGATATAGAGTGTAAGAGAGAACACTGTGGGTATGGACATATGTTGTGTATGTGGGAAGACAGTGAATCAGATATAGAGTGTAAGAGAGAACACTGTGGGTATGGACATATGTTGTGTATGGGGGAAGAGAGTGAATCAGATATAGAGTGTAAGAGAGAACACTGTGGGTATGGACATATGTTGTGTATGGGGGATGACAGTGAATCAGATATAGTGTGTAAGAGAGAACACTGTGGGTATGGACATATGTTGTGTATGGGGGATGACAGTAAATCAGATATAGTGTGTAAGAGAGAACACTGTGGGTATGGACATATGTTGTGTATGGTGGTTGACAGTGAATCAGATATAGTGTGTAAGAGAGAACACTGTGGGTATGGACATATGTTGTGTATGGGGGATGACAGTGAATCAAATATAGTGTGTAAGAGAGAACACTGTGGGTATGGACATATGTTGTGTATGGGGGATGACAGTGAATCAGATATAGTGTGTAAGAGAGAACACTGTGGGTATGGACATATGTTGTGTATGGGGGATGACAGTGAATCAAATATAGTGTGTGAGAGAAAACACTGTGGGTATGGACATATGTTGTGTATGGGGGATGACAGTGAATCAGATATAGTGTGTAAGAGAGAACACTGTGGGTATGGACATATGTTGTGTATGGGGATGACAGTGAATCAAATATAGTGTGTAAGAGAGAACACTGTGGGTATGGACATATGTTGTGTATGGGGGATGACAGTGAATCAGATATAGTGTGTAAGAGAGAACACTGTGGGTATGGACATATGTTGTGTATGGTGGTTGACAGTGAATCAGATATAGTGTGTAAGAGAGAACACTGTGGGTATGGACATATGTTGTGTATGGTGGATGACAGTGACTCAGATATAGTGTGTAAGAGAGAACACTGTGGGTATGGACATATGTTGTGTATGGGGGAAGACAGTGAATCAGATATAGAGTGTAAGAGAGAACACTGTGGGTATGGACATATGTTGTGTATGGGCGATGACAGTGAATCAGATATAGTGTGTAAGAGAGATCACTGTGTGTATGGACATATGTTGTGCATGGTGGATTACGGTGAATCAGATATAGTGTGTAAGAGAGAACACTGTGGGTATGAACATATGTTGTGTATGGGGGATGACAGTGAATCAGATATAGTGTGTAAGAGAGAACACTGTGGTTATGGGCATATGTTGTGCATGATGGATGACAGTGAATCAGATATAGTGTATAAGAGAGAACACTGTGGGTATGGACATATGTTGTGTATGGGGGATGACAGTGAATCAGATATAGTGTGTAAGAGAGAACACTGTGGGTATGGACATATGTTGTGTATGGGGAAGACAGTGAATCAGATATAGAGTGTAAGAGAGAACACTGTGGGTATGGACATATGTTGTGTATGGGGGAAGACAGTGAGTCAGATATAGTGTGTAAGAGAGAACACTGTGGGTATGGACATATGTTGTGTATGGGGGAAGACAGTGAATCAGATATAGAGTGGTAAGAGAGAACACTGTGGGTATGGAGATATTTTGTGTATGGGGTATGACAGTGAATCAGATATAGAGTGTAAGAGAGAACACTGTGGGTATGGACATATGTTGTGTATGGGGGATGACAGTGAATCAGATATAGTGTGTAAGAGAGAGCACTGTGGGTATGGACATATGTTGTGTATGGGAGATGACAGTGAATCAGATATAGTGTGTAAGAGAGAACACTGTGGGTATGGACATATGTTGTGTATGGGGGATGACAGTGAATCAGATATAGTGTGTAAGAGAGAACACTGAGGGTATGGACATATGTTGTGTATGGGGGATGACAGTGAATCAGATATAGTGTGTAAGAGAGAACACTGAGGGTATGGACATATGTTGTGTATGGGGGATGACAGTGAATCAGATATGGAGTGTAAGAGAGAACACTGTGGGTATGGACATATGTTGTGCATGGTGGATGACAGTGAATCAGATTTAGTGTGTAAGAGAGAACACTGTGGGTATGGACATATGTTGTGTATGGGGGAAGACAGTGAATCAGATATAGAGTGTAAGAGAGAACACTGTGGGTATGGACATATGTTGTGTATGGGGGAAGACAGTGAATCAGATATAGAGTGTAAGAGAGAACACTGTGGGTATGGACATATGTTGTGTATGGGGCATGACAGTGAATCAGATATAGTGTGTAAGAGAGAACACTGTGGGTATGGACATATGTTGTGTATGGGGGATGACAGTGAATCAGATATAGTGTGTAAGAGAGAACACTGTGGGTATGGACATATGTTGTGTATGGTGGTTGACAGTGAATCAGATATAGTGTGTAAGAGAGAACACTGTGGGTATGGACATATGTTGTGTATGGTGGATGACAGTGACTCAGATATAGTGTGTAAGAGAGAACACTGTGGGTATGGACATATGTTGTGTATGGGGGAAGACAGTGAATCAGATATAGCGTGTAAGAGAGAACACTGTGGGTATGGACATATATTGTGTATGGGGGATGACAGTGAATCAGATACAATGTGAAAGAGAGAACACTGTGGGTATGGACATATGTTGTGTATGGTGGATGACAGTGAATCAGATATAGTGTGTACGAGAGAACACTGTGGGTATGGACATATGTTGTGTATGGAGGATGACAGTGAATCAGATATAGTGTGTAAGAGAGAACACTGAGGGTATGGACATATGTTGTGTATGGGGGATGACAGTGAATCAGATATAGTGTGTAAGAGAGAACACTGAGGGTATGGACATATGTTGTGTATGGGGGATGACAGTGAATCAGATATAGAGTGTAAGAGAGAACACTGTGGGTATGGACATATGTTGTGTATGGGGAAGACAGTGAATCAGATATAGTGTGTAAGAGAGAAGACTGTGGGTATGGACATATGTTGTGCATGGTGGATGACAGTGAATCAGATATAGTGTGTAAGAGAGAACACTGTGGGTATGGACATATGTTGTGTATGGGGGAAGACAGTGAATCAGATATAGAGTGTAAGAGAGAACACTGTGGGTATTGACATATGTTGTGTATGGGGGAAGACAGTGAATCAAATATAGAGTGTAAGAGAGAACACTGTGGGTATGGACATATGTTGTGTATGGGGCATGACAGTGAATCAGATATAGTGTGTAAGAGAGAACACTGTGGGTATGGACATATGTTGTGTATGGGGGATGACAGTGAATCAGATATAGTGTGTAAGAGAGAACACTGTGGGTATGGACATATGTTGTGTATGGTGGTTGACAGTGAATCAGATATAGTGTGTAAGAGAGAACACTGTGGGTATGGACATATGTTGTGTATGGGGGAAGACAGTGAATCAGATATAGAGTGTAAGAGAGAACACTGTGGGTATGGACATATGTTGTGTATGGGGGATGACAGTGAATCAGATACAGTGTGAAAGAGAGAACACTGTGGGTATGGACATATGTTGTGTATGGTGGATGACAGTGAATCAGATACAGTGTGTACGAGAGAACACTGTGGGTATGGACATATGTTGTGTATGGGGGAAGACAGTGAATCAGATATAGAGTGTAAGAGAGAACACTGTGGGTATGGACATATGTTGTGTATGGGCGATGACAGTGAATCAGATATAGTGTGTAAGAGAGAACACTGTGGGTATGGACATATGTTGTGTATGGGGGATGACAGTGAATCAGATATAGTGTGTAAGAGAGAACACTGTGCGTATGGACATATGTTGTGCATGATGGATGACAGTGAATCAGATATAGTGTGTAAGAGAGAACACTGTGGGTATGGACATATGTTGTGTATGGGGGAAGACAGTGAATCAGATATAGAGTATAAGAGAGAACACTGTGGGTATGGACATATGTTGTGTATGGGGGATGACAGTGAATCAGATACAGTGTGAAAGAGAGAACACTGTGGGTATGGACATATGTTGTGTATGGTGGATGACAGTGAATCAGATATAGTGTGTACGAGAGAACACTGTGGGTATGGACATATGTTGTGTATGGGGGAAGACAGTGAATCAGATATAGAGTGTAAGAGAGAACACTGTGGGTATGGACATATGTTGTGTATGGGCGATGACAGTGAATCAGATATAGTGTGTAAGAGAGAACACTGTGGGTATGGACATATGTTGTGTATGGGGGATGACAGTGAATCAGATATAGTGTGTAAGAGAGAACACTGTGCGTATGGACATATGTTGTGCATGATGGATGACAGTGAATCAGATATAGTGTGTAAGAGAGAACACTGTGGGTATGGACATATGTTGTGTATGGGGGAAGACAGTGAATCAGATATAGAGTATAAGAGAGAACACTGTGGGTATGGACATATGTTGTGTATGGGGGATGACAGTGAATCAGATATAGTGTGTAAGAGAGAACACTGTGGGTATGGACATATGTTGTGTATGGGGGATGACAGTGAATCAGATATAGTGTGTAAGAGAGAACACTGTGGGTATGGACATATGTTGTGTATGGGGGATGACAGTGAATCAGATATAGTGTGTGAGAGAGAACACTGTGGGTATGGATATATGTTGTGTATGGGGGAAGACAGTGAATCAGATATAGAGTGTAAGATAGAACACCGTGGGTATGGACATATGTTGTGTATGGGGGATGGCAGTGAATCAGATATAGAGTGTAAGAGAGAACACTGTGGGTATGGACATATGTTGTGTATGGGGGATGACAATGAATCAGATATAGTGTGTAAGAGAGAACACTGTGGGTATGGACATATGTTGTGCATGGTGGATGACAGTGAATCAGATATAGTGTGTAAGAGAGAACACTGTGGGTATGGACATATGTTGTGTATGTGGGAAGACAGTGAATCAGATATAGAGTGTAAGAGAGAACACTGTGGGTATGGACATATGTTGTGTATGGGGGAAGAGAGTGAATCAGATATAGAGTGTAAGAGAGAACACTGTGGGTATGGACATATGTTGTGTATGGGGGATGACAGTGAATCAGATATAGTGTGTAAGAGAGTACACTGTGGGTATGGACTTATGTTGTGTATGGGGGATGACAGTGAATCAAATATAGTGTGTAAGAGAGAACACTGTGGGTATGGACATATGTTGTTTATGGGGGATGACAGTGAATCAGATATAGTGTGTAAGAGAGAACACTGTGGGTATGGACATATGTTGTGTATGGTGGTTGACAGTGAATCAGATATAGTGTGTAAGAGAGAACACTGTGGGTATGGACATATGTTGTGTATGGGGGATGACAGTGAATCAAATATAGTGTGTAAGAGAGAACACTGTGGGTATGGACATATGTTGTGTATAGGGGATGAGAGTGAATCAGATATAGTGTGTAAGAGAGAACACTGTGGGTATGGAGATATGTTGTGTATGGGGGATGACAGTGAATCAAATATAGTGTGTAAGAGAGAACACTGTGGGTATGGACATATGTTGTGTATGGGGGATGACAGTGAATCAGATATAGTGTGTAAGAGAGAACACTGTGGGTATGGACATATGTTGTGTATGGGGATGACAGTGAATCAAATATAGTGTGTAAGAGAGAACACTGTGGGTATGGACATATGTTGTGTATGGGGGATGACAGTGAATCAGATATAGTGTGTAAGAGAGAACACTGTGGGTATGGACATATGTTGTGTATGGTGGTTGACAGTGAATCAGTTATAGTGTGTAAGAGAGAACACTGTGGGTATGGACATATGTTGTGTATGGTGGATGACAGTGACTCAGATATAGTGTGTAAGAGAGAACACTGTGGGTATGGACATATGTTGTTATGGGGGAAGACAGTGAATCAGATATAGAGTGTAAGAGAGAACACTGTGGGTATGGACATATGTTGTGTATGGGCGATGACAGTGAATCAGATATAGTGTGTAAGAGAGATCACTGTGGGTATGGACATATGTTGTGCATGGTGGATGACGATGAATCAGATATAGTGTGTAAGAGAGAACACTGTGGGTATGAACATATGTTGTGTATGGGGGATGACAGTGAATCAGATATAGTGTGTAAGAGAGAACACTGTGGGTATGGGCATATGTTGTGCATGATGGATGACAGTGAATCAGATAGAGTGTATAAAAGAGAACACTGTGGGTATGGACATATGTTGTGTATGGGGGATGACAGTGAATCAGATATAGTGTGTAAGAGAGAACACTGTGGGTATGGACATATGTTGTGTATGGGGGAAGACAGTGAATCAGATATAGAGTGTAAGAGAGAACATTGTGGGTATGGACATATGTTGTGTATGGGGGAAGACAGTGAATCAGATATAGTGTGTAAGAGAGAACACTGTGGGTATGGACATATGTTGTGTATGGGGGAAGACAGTGAATCAGATATAGAGTGTAAGAGAGAACACTGTGGGTATGGACATATTTTGTGTATGGGGTATGACAGTGAATCAGATATAGAGTGTAAGAGAGAACACTGTGGGTATGGACATATGTTGTGTATGGGGGATGACAGTGAATCAGATATAGTGTGTAAGAGAGAACACTGTGGGTATGGACATATGTTATGTATGGGGGATGACAGTGAATCAGATATAGTGTGTAAGAGAGAACACTGTGGGTATGGACATATGTTGTGTATGGGGGATGACAGTGAATCAGATATAGTGTGTAAGAGAGAACACTGAGGGTATGGACATGTGTTGTGTATGTGGGATGACAGTGAATCTGATATAGTGTGTAAGAGAGAACACTGAAGGTATGGACATATGTTGTGTATGGGGGATGACAGTGAATCAGATATAGAGTGTAAGAGAGAACACTGTGGGTATGGACATATGTTGTGTATGGGGGATGACAGTGAATCAGATATAGTGTGTAAGAGAGAACACTGTGGGTATGGACATATGTTGTGCATGGTGGATGACAGTGAATCAGATATAGTGTGTAAGAGAGAACACTGTGGCTATGGACATATGTTGTGTATGGGGGAAGACAGTGAATCAGATATAGAGTGTAAGAGAGAACACTGTGGGTATGGACATATGTTGTGTATGGGGGAAGACAGTGAATCAGATATAGAGTGTAAGAGAGAACACTGTGGGTATGGACATATGTTGTGTATGGGGCATGACAGTGAATCAGATATAGTGTGTAAGAGAGAACACTGTGGGTATGGACATATGTTGTGTATGGGGGATGACAGTGAATCAGATACAGTGTGAAAGAGAGAACACTGTGGGTATGGACATATGTTGTGTATGGTGGATGACAGTGAATCAGATATAGTGTGTACGAGAGAACACTGTGGGTATGGACATATGTTGAGTATGGGGGAAGACAGTGAATCAGATATAGAGTGTAAGAGAGAACACTGTGGGTATGGACATATGTTGTGTATGGGCGATGACACTGAATCAGATATAGTGTGTAAGAGAGATCACTGTGGGTATGGACATATGTTGTGCATGGTGGATGACAGTGAATCAGATATAGTGTGTAAGAGAGAACACTGTGGGTATGGACATATGTTGTGTATGGGGGATGACAGTGAATCAGATATAGTGTGTAAGAGAGAACACTGTGGGTATGGACATATGTTGTGCATGATGGATGACAGTGAATCAGATATAGTGTGTAAGAGAGAACACTGTGGGTATGGACATATGTTGTGTATGGGGGAAGACAGTGAATCAGATATAGAGTGTAAGAGAGAACACTGTGGGTATGGACATATGTTGTGTATGGGGGATGACAGTGAATCAGATATAGTGTGTAAGAGAGAACACTGTGGGTATGGACATATGTTGTGTATGGGGGATGACAGTGAATCAGATATAGTATGTAAGAGAGAACACTGTGGGTATGGACATATGTGGTGTATGGGGGATGACAGTGAATCAGATATAGTGTGTAAGAGAGAACACTGTGGGTATGGACATATGTTGTGTATGGGGGAAGACAGTGAATCAGATATAGAGTGTAAGAGAGAACACTGTGGGTATGGACATATGTTGTGTATGGGGGAAGACAGTGAATCAGATATAGTGTGTAAGAGAGAACACTGTGGGTATGGACATATGTTGTGTATGGGGGAAGACAGTGAATCAGATATAGAGTGTAAGAGAGAACACTGTGGGTATGGACATATGTTGTGTATGGGGGATGACAGTGAATCAGATATAGAGTGTAAGAGAGAACACTGTGGGTATGGGCATATGTTGTGTATGGGGGATGACAGTGAATCAGATATAGAGTGTACGAGAGAACACTGTGGGTATGGACATATGTTGTGTATGGGGGATGACAGCGAATCAGATATAGTGTGTAAGAGAGAACACTGTGGGTATGGACATATGTTGTGTATGGGGGATGACAGTGAATCAGATATAGAATGTAAGAGAGAACACTGTGGGTATGGACATATGTTGTGTATGGGGGATGACAGTGAATCAGATATAGAGTGTAAGAGAGAACACTGTGGGTATGGACATATGTTGTGTATGGGGGATGACAGTGTATCAGATATAGTGTGTAAGAGAGAACACTGTGGGTATGGACATATGTTGTGAATGGGGGATGACAGTGAATCAGATATAGTGTGTAAGAGAGAACACTGTGGGTATGGACATATGTTGTGCATGGTGGATGACAGTGAATCAGATATAGCGTGTAAGAGAGAACACTGTGGGTATGGACATATGTTGTGTATCGGGGAAGACAGTGAATCAGATATAGAGTGTAAGAGAGAACACTGTGGGTATGGACATATGTTGTGTATGGGGGAAGAGAGTGAATCAGATATAGAGTGTAAGAGAGAACACTGTGGGTATGGACATATGTTGTGTATGGGGCATGACAGTGAATCAGATATAGTGTGTAAGAGAGAACACTGTGGGTATGGACATATGTTGTGTATGGGGGATGACAGTGAATCAGATACAGTGTGTAAGAGAGAACACTGAGGGTATGGACATATGTTGTGTATGGGGGATGACAGTGAATCAGATATAGTGTGTAAGAGAGAACACTGAGGGTATGGACATATGTTGTGTATGGGGGATGACAGTGAATCAGATATAGAGTGTAAGAGAGAACACTGTGGGTATGGACATATGTTGTGTATGGGGGATGACAGCGAATCAGATATAGTGTGTAAGAGAGAACACTGTGGGTATGGACATATGTTGTGTATGGGGGATGACAGTGAATCAGATATAGAATGTAAGAGAGAACACTGTGGGTATGGACATATGTTGTGTATGGGGGCTGACAGTGAATCAGATATAGAGTGTAAGAGTGAACACTGTGGGTATGGACATATGTTGTGTATGGGGGATGACAGTGTATCAGATATAGTGTGTAAGAGAGAACACTGTGGGTATGGACATATGTTGTGTATGGTGGATGACAGTGAATCAGATATAGTGTGTAAGAGAGAACACTGTGGGTATGGACATATGTTGTGCATGGTGGATGACAGTGAATCAGATATAGCGTGTAAGAGAGAACACTGTGGGTATGGACATATGTTGTGTATGGGGGAAGACAGTGAATCAGATATAGAGTGTAAGAGAGAACACTGTGGGTATGGACATATGTTGTGTATGGGGGAAGAGAGTGAATCAGATATAGAGTGTAAGAGAGAACACTGTGGGTATGGACATATGTTGTTTATGGGGCATGACAGTGAATCAGATATAGTGTGTAAGAGAGAACACTGTGGGTATGGCCATATATTGGTATGGGGGATGACAGTGAATCAGATACAGTGTGTAAGAGAGAATACTGTGGGTATGGACATATGTTGTGTATGGGAGATGACAGTGAATCAGATATAGTGTGTAAGAGAGAACACTGTGGGTATGGACATATGTTGTTTATGGGGGATGACAGTGAATCAGATATAGTGTGTAAGAGAGAACACTGTGGGTATAGACATATGTTGTGTATGGGGGATGACATCAGATATAGTGTGTAAGAGAGAACAGTGTGGGTATGGACATATGTTGTGTATGGGGGATGACAGTGAATCAGATATAGTGTGTAAGAGAGAACACTGTGGGTATGGACATATGTTGTGTATGGGGGATGACAGTGAATCAGATATAGTGTGTAAGAGAGAACACTGTGGGTATGGACATATGTTGTTTATGGGGGATGACAGTGAATCAGATATAGTGTGTAAGAGATAACACTGTGGTTATGGACATATGTTGTGTATGGGGGAAGACAGTGAATCATATATAGAGTGTAAGAGAGAACACTGTGGGTATGGACATATGTTGTGTATGGGGGATGACAGTGAATCAGATATAGTATGTAAGAGAGAATACTGTGGGTATGGACATATGTTGTGTATGGGGGATGACAGTGAATCAGATATAGTGTGTAAGAGAGAACACTGTGGGTATGGACATATGTTGTGTATGGTGGTTGACAGTGAATCAGATATAGTGTGTAAGAGAGAACACTGTGGGTATGGACATATGTTGTGTATGGAGGATGACAGTGAATCAGATATAGTGTGTAAGAGACAACACTGTGGGTATGGACATATGTTGTGTATGGTGATTGACAGTGAATCAGATATAGTGTGTAAGAGAGAACACTGTGGCTATGGACATATGTTGTGTAAGGTGGTTGACAGTGAATCAGATATAGTGTGTAAGAGAGAACACTGTGGGTATGGACATATGTTGTGCCTGGTGGATGACAGTGAATCAGATATAGTGTGTAAGAGAGAACACTGTGGGTATGGACATATGTTGTGCATGGTGGATGACAGTGAATCAGATATAGTGTGTAAGAGAGAACACTGTGGGTATGGACATATGTTGTGTATGGGGGATGACAGTGAATCAGATATGGTGTGTAAGAGAGAACACTGTGGGTATGGACATATGTTGTGCATGATGGATGACAGTCAATCAGATATAATGTGTAAGAGAGAACACTGTGGGTATGGACATATGTTGTGTATGGGGGAAGACAGTGAATCAGATATAGAGTGTAAGAGAGAACACTGTGGGTATGGACATATGTTGTGTATGGGGGATGACAGTGAATCAGATATAGTGTGTAAGAGAGAACACTGTGGGTATGGACATATGTTGTGTATGGGGGATGACAGTGAATCAGATATAGTGTGTAAGAGAGAACACTGTGGGTATGGACATATGTGGTGTATGGAGGATGACAGTGAATCAGATATAGTGTGTAAGAGAGAACACTGTGGGTATGGACATATGTTGTGTATGGGGGAAGACAGTGAATCAGATATAGAGTTTAAGAGAGAACACTGTGGGTATGGACATATGTTGTGTATGGGGGAAGACAGTGAATCAGATATAGTGTGTAAGAGAGAACACTGTGGGTATGGACATATGTTGTGTATGGGGGAAGACAGTGAATCAGATATAGAGTGTAAGAGAGAACACTGTGGGTATGGACATATGTTGTGTATGGGGGATGACAGTGAATCAAATATAGAGTGTAAGAGAGAACACTGTGGGTATGGACATATGTTGTGTATGGGGGATGACAGTGAATCAGATATAGTGTGTAAGAGAGAACACTGAGGGTATGGACATATGTTGTGTATGGGGGATGACAGTGAATCAGATATAGTGTGTAAGAGAGAAGACTGAGGGTATGGACATATTTTGTGTATGGGGGATGACAGTGAATCAGATATAGAGTGTAAGAGAGAACACTGTGGGTATGGACATATGTTGTGTATGGGGGATGACAGCGAATCAGATATAGTGTGTAAGAGAGAACACTGTGGGTATGGACATATGTTGTGTATGGGGGATGACAGTGAATCAGATATAGAATGTAAGAGAGAACACTGTGGGTATGGACATATGTTGTGTATGGGGGATGACAGTGAATCAGATATAGAGTGTAAGAGAGAACACTGTGGGTATGGACATATGTTGTGTATGGGGGATGACAGTGTATCAGATATAGTGTGTAAGAGAGAACACTGTGGGTATGGACATATGTTGTGTATGGGGGATGACAGTGAATCAGATATAGTGTGTAAGAGAGAACACTGTGGGTATGGACATATGTTGTGCATGGTGGATGACAGTGAATCAGATATAGCGTGTAAGAGAGCACACCGTGGGTATGGACATATGTTGTGTACGGGGGAAGACAGTGAATCAGATATAGAGTGTAAGAGAGAACACTGTGGGTATGGACATATGTTGTGTATGGGGGAAGAGAGTGAATCAGATATAGAGTGTAAGAGAGAACACTGTGGGTATGGACATATGTTGTGTATGGGGCATGACAGTGAATCAGATATAGTGTGTAAGAGAGAACACTGTGGGTATGGACATATGTTGTGTATGGGGGATGACAGTGAATCAGATACAGTGTGTAAGAGAGAACACTGAGGGTATGGACATATGTTGTGTATGGGGGATGACAGTGAATCAGATATAGAGTGTAAGAGAGAACTCTGTGGGTATGGACATATGTTGTGTATGGGGGATGACAGCGAATCAGATATAGTGTGTAAGAGAGAACACTGTGGGTATGGACATATGTTGTGTATGGGGGATGACAGTGAATCAGATATAGAATGTAAGAGAGAACACTGTGGGTATGGACATATGTTGTGTATGGGGGATGACAGTGAATCAGATATAGAGTGTAAGAGAGAACACTGTGGGTATGGACATATGTTGTGTATGGGGGATGACAGTGTATCAGATATAGTGTGTAAGAGACAACACTGTGGGTATGGACATATGTTGTGTATGGTGATTGACAGTGAATCATATATAGTGTGTAAGAGAGAACACTGTGGCTATGGACATATGTTGTGTAAGGTGGTTGACAGTGAATCCAATATAGTGTGTAAGAGAGAACACTGTGGGTATGGACATATGTTGTGCCTGGTGGATGACAGTGAATCAGATATAGTGTGTAAGAGAGAACACTGTGGGTATGGACATATGTTGTGTAAGGGGGAAGACAGTGAATCAGATATAGAGTGTATGAGAGAACACTGTGGGTATGGACATATGTTGTGTATGGGGGAAGACAGTGAATCAGATATAGAGTGTAAGAGAGAACACTGTAGGTATGGACATATGTTGTGTATGGGGCATGGCAGTGAATCAGATATAGTGTGTAAGAGAGAACACTGTGGGTATGGACATATGTTGTGTATGGGGCATGACAGTGAATCAGATATAGTGTGTAAGAGAGAACACTGTGGGTATGGACATATGTTGTGTATGGGGGATGACAGTGAATCAGATACAGTGTGAAAGAGAGAACACTGTGGGTATGGACATATGTTGTGTATGGTGGATGACAGTGAATCAGATATAGTGTGTACGAGAGAACACTGTGGGTATGGACATATGTTGAGTATGGGGGAAGACAGTGAATCAGATATAGAGTGTAAGAGAGAACACTGTGGGTATGGACATATGTTGTGTATGGGCGATGACACTGAATCAGATATAGTGTGTAAGAGAGATCACTGTGGGTATGGACATATGTTGTGCATGGTGGATGACAGTGAATCAGATATAGTGTGTAAGAGAGAACACTGTGGGTATGGACATATGTTGTGTATGGGGGATGACAGTGAATCAGATATAGTGTGTAAGAGAGAACACTGTGGGTATGGACATATGTTGTGCATGATGGATGACAGTGAATCAGATATAGTGTGTAAGAGAGAACACTGTGGGTATGGACATATGTTGTGTATGGGGGAAGACAGTGAATCAGATATAGAGTGTAAGAGAGAACACTGTGGGTATGGACATATGTTGTGTATGGGGGATGACAGTGAATCAGATATAGTGTGTAAGAGAGAACACTGTGGGTATGGACATATGTTGTGTATGGGGGATGACAGTGAATCAGATATAGTATGTAAGAGAGAACACTGTGGGTATGGACATATGTGGTGTATGGGGGATGACAGTGAATCAGATATAGTGTGTAAGAGAGAACACTGTGGGTATGGACATATGTTGTGTATGGGGGAAGACAGTGAATCAGATATAGAGTGTAAGAGAGAACACTGTGGGTATGGACATATGTTGTGTATGGGGGAAGACAGTGAATCAGATATAGTGTGTAAGAGAGAACACTGTGGGTATGGACATATGTTGTGTATGGGGGAAGACAGTGAATCAGATATAGAGTGTAAGAGAGAACACTGTGGGTATGGACATATGTTGTGTATGGGGGATGACAGTGAATCAGATATAGAGTGTAAGAGAGAACACTGTGGGTATGGGCATATGTTGTGTATGGGGGATGACAGTGAATCAGATATAGAGTGTACGAGAGAACACTGTGGGTATGGACATATGTTGTGTATGGGGGATGACAGCGAATCAGATATAGTGTGTAAGAGAGAACACTGTGGGTATGGACATATGTTGTGTATGGGGGATGACAGTGAATCAGATATAGAATGTAAGAGAGAACACTGTGGGTATGGACATATGTTGTGTATGGGGGATGACAGTGAATCAGATATAGAGTGTAAGAGAGAACACTGTGGGTATGGACATATGTTGTGTATGGGGGATGACAGTGTATCAGATATAGTGTGTAAGAGAGAACACTGTGGGTATGGACATATGTTGTGAATGGGGGATGACAGTGAATCAGATATAGTGTGTAAGAGAGAACACTGTGGGTATGGACATATGTTGTGCATGGTGGATGACAGTGAATCAGATATAGCGTGTAAGAGAGAACACTGTGGGTATGGACATATGTTGTGTATCGGGGAAGACAGTGAATCAGATATAGAGTGTAAGAGAGAACACTGTGGGTATGGACATATGTTGTGTATGGGGGAAGAGAGTGAATCAGATATAGAGTGTAAGAGAGAACACTGTGGGTATGGACATATGTTGTGTATGGGGCATGACAGTGAATCAGATATAGTGTGTAAGAGAGAACACTGTGGGTATGGACATATGTTGTGTATGGGGGATGACAGTGAATCAGATACAGTGTGTAAGAGAGAACACTGAGGGTATGGACATATGTTGTGTATGGGGGATGACAGTGAATCAGATATAGTGTGTAAGAGAGAACACTGAGGGTATGGACATATGTTGTGTATGGGGGATGACAGTGAATCAGATATAGAGTGTAAGAGAGAACACTGTGGGTATGGACATATGTTGTGTATGGGGGATGACAGCGAATCAGATATAGTGTGTAAGAGAGAACACTGTGGGTATGGACATATGTTGTGTATGGGGGATGACAGTGAATCAGATATAGAATGTAAGAGAGAACACTGTGGGTATGGACATATGTTGTGTATGGGGGCTGACAGTGAATCAGATATAGAGTGTAAGAGTGAACACTGTGGGTATGGACATATGTTGTGTATGGGGGATGACAGTGTATCAGATATAGTGTGTAAGAGAGAACACTGTGGGTATGGACATATGTTGTGTATGGTGGATGACAGTGAATCAGATATAGTGTGTAAGAGAGAACACTGTGGGTATGGACATATGTTGTGCATGGTGGATGACAGTGAATCAGATATAGCGTGTAAGAGAGAACACTGTGGGTATGGACATATGTTGTGTATGGGGGAAGACAGTGAATCAGATATAGAGTGTAAGAGAGAACACTGTGGGTATGGACATATGTTGTGTATGGGGGAAGAGAGTGAATCAGATATAGAGTGTAAGAGAGAACACTGTGGGTATGGACATATGTTGTTTATGGGGCATGACAGTGAATCAGATATAGTGTGTAAGAGAGAACACTGTGGGTATGGCCATATATTGGTATGGGGGATGACAGTGAATCAGATACAGTGTGTAAGAGAGAATACTGTGGGTATGGACATATGTTGTGTATGGGAGATGACAGTGAATCAGATATAGTGTGTAAGAGAGAACACTGTGGGTATGGACATATGTTGTTTATGGGGGATGACAGTGAATCAGATATAGTGTGTAAGAGAGAACACTGTGGGTATAGACATATGTTGTGTATGGGGGATGACATCAGATATAGTGTGTAAGAGAGAACAGTGTGGGTATGGACATATGTTGTGTATGGGGGATGACAGTGAATCAGATATAGTGTGTAAGAGAGAACACTGTGGGTATGGACATATGTTGTGTATGGGGGATGACAGTGAATCAGATATAGTGTGTAAGAGAGAACACTGTGGGTATGGACATATGTTGTTTATGGGGGATGACAGTGAATCAGATATAGTGTGTAAGAGATAACACTGTGGTTATGGACATATGTTGTGTATGGGGGAAGACAGTGAATCATATATAGAGTGTAAGAGAGAACACTGTGGGTATGGACATATGTTGTGTATGGGGGATGACAGTGAATCAGATATAGTATGTAAGAGAGAATACTGTGGGTATGGACATATGTTGTGTATGGGGGATGACAGTGAATCAGATATAGTGTGTAAGAGAGAACACTGTGGGTATGGACATATGTTGTGTATGGTGGTTGACAGTGAATCAGATATAGTGTGTAAGAGAGAACACTGTGGGTATGGACATATGTTGTGTATGGAGGATGACAGTGAATCAGATATAGTGTGTAAGAGACAACACTGTGGGTATGGACATATGTTGTGTATGGTGATTGACAGTGAATCAGATATAGTGTGTAAGAGAGAACACTGTGGCTATGGACATATGTTGTGTAAGGTGGTTGACAGTGAATCAGATATAGTGTGTAAGAGAGAACACTGTGGGTATGGACATATGTTGTGCCTGGTGGATGACAGTGAATCAGATATAGTGTGTAAGAGAGAACACTGTGGGTATGGACATATGTTGTGCATGGTGGATGACAGTGAATCAGATATAGTGTGTAAGAGAGAACACTGTGGGTATGGACATATGTTGTGTATGGGGGATGACAGTGAATCAGATATGGTGTGTAAGAGAGAACACTGTGGGTATGGACATATGTTGTGCATGATGGATGACAGTCAATCAGATATAATGTGTAAGAGAGAACACTGTGGGTATGGACATATGTTGTGTATGGGGGAAGACAGTGAATCAGATATAGAGTGTAAGAGAGAACACTGTGGGTATGGACATATGTTGTGTATGGGGGATGACAGTGAATCAGATATAGTGTGTAAGAGAGAACACTGTGGGTATGGACATATGTTGTGTATGGGGGATGACAGTGAATCAGATATAGTGTGTAAGAGAGAACACTGTGGGTATGGACATATGTGGTGTATGGAGGATGACAGTGAATCAGATATAGTGTGTAAGAGAGAACACTGTGGGTATGGACATATGTTGTGTATGGGGGAAGACAGTGAATCAGATATAGAGTTTAAGAGAGAACACTGTGGGTATGGACATATGTTGTGTATGGGGGAAGACAGTGAATCAGATATAGTGTGTAAGAGAGAACACTGTGGGTATGGACATATGTTGTGTATGGGGGAAGACAGTGAATCAGATATAGAGTGTAAGAGAGAACACTGTGGGTATGGACATATGTTGTGTATGGGGGATGACAGTGAATCAAATATAGAGTGTAAGAGAGAACACTGTGGGTATGGACATATGTTGTGTATGGGGGATGACAGTGAATCAGATATAGTGTGTAAGAGAGAACACTGAGGGTATGGACATATGTTGTGTATGGGGGATGACAGTGAATCAGATATAGTGTGTAAGAGAGAAGACTGAGGGTATGGACATATTTTGTGTATGGGGGATGACAGTGAATCAGATATAGAGTGTAAGAGAGAACACTGTGGGTATGGACATATGTTGTGTATGGGGGATGACAGCGAATCAGATATAGTGTGTAAGAGAGAACACTGTGGGTATGGACATATGTTGTGTATGGGGGATGACAGTGAATCAGATATAGAATGTAAGAGAGAACACTGTGGGTATGGACATATGTTGTGTATGGGGGATGACAGTGAATCAGATATAGAGTGTAAGAGAGAACACTGTGGGTATGGACATATGTTGTGTATGGGGGATGACAGTGTATCAGATATAGTGTGTAAGAGAGAACACTGTGGGTATGGACATATGTTGTGTATGGGGGATGACAGTGAATCAGATATAGTGTGTAAGAGAGAACACTGTGGGTATGGACATATGTTGTGCATGGTGGATGACAGTGAATCAGATATAGCGTGTAAGAGAGCACACCGTGGGTATGGACATATGTTGTGTACGGGGGAAGACAGTGAATCAGATATAGAGTGTAAGAGAGAACACTGTGGGTATGGACATATGTTGTGTATGGGGGAAGAGAGTGAATCAGATATAGAGTGTAAGAGAGAACACTGTGGGTATGGACATATGTTGTGTATGGGGCATGACAGTGAATCAGATATAGTGTGTAAGAGAGAACACTGTGGGTATGGACATATGTTGTGTATGGGGGATGACAGTGAATCAGATACAGTGTGTAAGAGAGAACACTGAGGGTATGGACATATGTTGTGTATGGGGGATGACAGTGAATCAGATATAGAGTGTAAGAGAGAACTCTGTGGGTATGGACATATGTTGTGTATGGGGGATGACAGCGAATCAGATATAGTGTGTAAGAGAGAACACTGTGGGTATGGACATATGTTGTGTATGGGGGATGACAGTGAATCAGATATAGAATGTAAGAGAGAACACTGTGGGTATGGACATATGTTGTGTATGGGGGATGACAGTGAATCAGATATAGAGTGTAAGAGAGAACACTGTGGGTATGGACATATGTTGTGTATGGGGGATGACAGTGTATCAGATATAGTGTGTAAGAGACAACACTGTGGGTATGGACATATGTTGTGTATGGTGATTGACAGTGAATCATATATAGTGTGTAAGAGAGAACACTGTGGCTATGGACATATGTTGTGTAAGGTGGTTGACAGTGAATCCAATATAGTGTGTAAGAGAGAACACTGTGGGTATGGACATATGTTGTGCCTGGTGGATGACAGTGAATCAGATATAGTGTGTAAGAGAGAACACTGTGGGTATGGACATATGTTGTGTAAGGGGGAAGACAGTGAATCAGATATAGAGTGTATGAGAGAACACTGTGGGTATGGACATATGTTGTGTATGGGGGAAGACAGTGAATCAGATATAGAGTGTAAGAGAGAACACTGTAGGTATGGACATATGTTGTGTATGGGGCATGGCAGTGAATCAGATATAGTGTGTAAGAGAGAACACTGTGGGTATGGACATATGTTGTGTATGGGGGATGACAGTGAATCAGATACAGTGTGTAAGAGAGAACACTGTGGGTATGGATATATGTTGTGTATGGGGGATGACAGTGAATCAGATATAGTGTGTAAGAGAGAACACTGTGGGTATGGACATATGTTGTGTATGGGGGATGACAGTGAATAAGATATAGTGTGTAAGACAGAACACTGTGGGTATGGACATATGTTGTGTATGGGGGATGACAGTAAATCAGATATAGAGTGTAAGAGAGAATCCTGTGGGTATGGACATATGTTGTGTATGGGGGATGACAGTAAATCAGATATAGTGTGTAAGAGAGAACACTGTGGGTATGGACATATGTTGTGTATGGGGGATGACAGTGAATCAGATATAGTGTGTAAGAGAGAACACTGTGGGTATGGACATATGTTGTGTATGAGGGATGACAGTGAATCAGATATAGTGTGTAAGAGAGAACACTGTGGGTATGGACATATGTTGTGTATGGGGGATGACAGTGAATCAGATATAGTGTGTAAGAGAGAACACTGTGGGTATGGACATATGTTGTGTATGGGGGATGACAGTGAATCAGATATAGTGTGTAAGAGAGAACACTGTGGGTATGGACATATGTTGTGTATAGGGGATGACAGTGAATATGATATAGAGTGTAAGAGAGAACACTGTGGGTATGGACATATGTTGTGTATGGGGGATGACAGTGAATCAGATATAGTGTGTAAGAGAGAACACTGTGGGTATGGACATATGTTGTGTATGGGGGATGACAGTAAATCAGATATAGTGTGTAAGAGAGAACACTGTGGGTATGGACATATGTTTGTGTATGGGGGATGACAGTGAATCAGATATAGTGTGTAAGAGAGAACACTGTGGGTATGGACATATGTTGTGTATGGGGGATGACAGTGAATCAGATATAGTGTGTAAGAGAGAACACTGTGGGTATGGACATATGTTGTGTATCGGGGAAGACAGTGAATCAGATATAGAGTGTAAGAGAGAACACTGTGGGTATGGACATATGTTGTGTATGTGGGATGACAGTGAATCAGATATAGTGTGTATGAGAGAACACTGTGGGTATGGACATATGTTGTGTATGTGGGATGACAGTGAATCAGATATAGTGTGTAAGAGAGAACACTGTGGGTATGGACATATGTTGTGTATAGGGGATGACAGTGAATATGATATAGTGTGTAAGAGAGAACACTGTGGGTATGGACATATGTTGTGTATGGGGGATGACAGTGTATCAGATATAGTGTGTAAGAGAGAACACTGTGGGTATGGACATATGTTGTGTATGGGGGAAGACAGTGAATCAGATATAGTGTGTAAGAGAGAACACTGTGGGTATGGTCATATTTTGTGTATGGGGGATGACAGTGAATCAGATATAGTATGTAAGAGAGAACACTGTGGGTATGGACATATGTTGTGTATGGGGGATGACAGTGAATCAGATATAGTGTGTAAGAGAGAACACTGTGGGTATGGACATATGTTGTGTATGGGGGATGACAGTGAATCAGATATAGTGTGTAAGAGAGAACACTGTGGGTATGGACATATGTTGTGTATGGGGGAAGACAGTGAATCAGATATAGAGTGTAAGAGAGAACACTGTGGGTATGGACATATGTTGTGTATGGGGGATGACAGTGAATCAGATATAGTATGTAAGAGAGAACACTGTGGGTATGGACATATGTTGTGTATGGGGGATGACAGTGAATCAGATATAGTGTGTAAGAGAGAACACTGTGGGTATGGACATATGTTGTGTATGGTGGTTGACAGTGAATCAGATATAGTGTGTAAGAGAGAACACTGTGGGTATGGACATATGTTGTGTATGGGGGATGATAGTGAATCAGATATAGTGTGTAAGAGACAAAACTGTGGGTATGGACATATGTTGTGTATGGTGGTTGACAGTGAATCAGATATAGAGTGTAAGAGAGAACACTGTGGGTATGGACATATGTTGTGTATGGGGGATGACAGCGAATCAGATATAGTGTGTAAGAGAGAACACTGTGGGTATGGACATATGTTGTGTATGGGGGATGACAGTGAATCAGATATAGAATGTAAGAGAGAACACTGTGGGTATGGACATATGTTGTGTATGGGGGATGACAGTGAATCAGATATAGAGTGTAAGAGAGAACACTGTGGGTATGGACATATGTTGTGTATGGGGGATGACAGTGTATCAGATATAGTGTGTAAGAGAGAACACTGTGGGTATGGACATATGTTGTGTATGGGGGATGACAGTGAATCAGATATAGTGTGTAAGAGAGAACACTGTGGGTATGGACATATGTTGTGCATGGTGGATGACAGTGAATCAGATATAGCGTGTAAGAGAGCACACCGTGGGTATGGACATATGTTGTGTACGGGGGAAGACAGTGAATCAGATATAGAGTGTAAGAGAGAACACTGTGGGTATGGACATATGTTGTGTATGGGGGAAGAGAGTGAATCAGATATAGAGTGTAAGAGAGAACACTGTGGGTATGGACATATGTTGTGTATGGGGCATGACAGTGAATCAGATATAGTGTGTAAGAGAGAACACTGTGGGTATGGACATATGTTGTGTATGGGGGATGACAGTGAATCAGATACAGTGTGTAAGAGAGAACACTGAGGGTATGGACATATGTTGTGTATGGGGGATGACAGTGAATCAGATATAGAGTGTAAGAGAGAACACTGTGGGTATGGACATATGTTGTGTATGGGGGATGACAGCGAATCAGATATAGTGTGTAAGAGAGAACACTGTGGGTATGGACATATGTTGTGTATGGGGGATGACAGTGAATCAGATATAGAATGTAAGAGAGAACACTGTGGGTATGGACATATGTTGTGTATGGGGGATGACAGTGAATCAGATATAGAGTGTAAGAGAGAACACTGTGGGTATGGACATATGTTGTGTATGGGGGATGACAGTGTATCAGATATAGTGTGTAAGAGACAACACTGTGGGTATGGACATATGTTGTGTATGGTGATTGACAGTGAATCATATATAGTGTGTAAGAGAGAACACTGTGGCTATGGACATATGTTGTGTAAGGTGGTTGACAGTGAATCCAATATAGTGTGTAAGAGAGAACACTGTGGGTATGGACATATGTTGTGCCTGGTGGATGACAGTGAATCAGATATAGTGTGTAAGAGAGAACACTGTGGGTATGGACATATGTTGTGTAAGGGGGAAGACAGTGAATCAGATATAGAGTGTATGAGAGAACACTGTGGGTATGGACATATGTTGTGTATGGGGGAAGACAGTGAATCAGATATAGAGTGTAAGAGAGAACACTGTAGGTATGGACATATGTTGTGTATGGGGCATGGCAGTGAATCAGATATAGTGTGTAAGAGAGAACACTGTGGGTATGGACATATGTTGTGTATGGGGGATGACAGTGAATCAGATACAGTGTGTAAGAGAGAACACTGTGGGTATGGATATATGTTGTGTATGGGGGATGACAGTGAATCAGATATAGTGTGTAAGAGAGAACACTGTGGGTATGGACATATGTTGTGTATGGGGGATGACAGTGAATAAGATATAGTGTGTAAGACAGAACACTGTGGGTATGGACATATGTTGTGTATGGGGGATGACAGTAAATCAGATATAGAGTGTAAGAGAGAATCCTGTGGGTATGGACATATGTTGTGTATGGGGGATGACAGTAAATCAGATATAGTGTGTAAGAGAGAACACTGTGGGTATGGACATATGTTGTGTATGGGGGATGACAGTGAATCAGATATAGTGTGTAAGAGAGAACACTGTGGGTATGGACATATGTTGTGTATGAGGGATGACAGTGAATCAGATATAGTGTGTAAGAGAGAACACTGTGGGTATGGACATATGTTGTGTATGGGGGATGACAGTGAATCAGATATAGTGTGTAAGAGAGAACACTGTGGGTATGGACATATGTTGTGTATGGGGGATGACAGTGAATCAGATATAGTGTGTAAGAGAGAACACTGTGGGTATGGACATATGTTGTGTATAGGGGATGACAGTGAATATGATATAGAGTGTAAGAGAGAACACTGTGGGTATGGACATATGTTGTGTATGGGGGATGACAGTGAATCAGATATAATGTGTAAGAGAGAACACTGTGGGTATGGACATATGTTGTGTATGGGGGATGACAGTAAATCAGATATAGTGTGTAAGAGAGAACACTGTGGGTATGGACATATGTTTGTGTATGGGGGATGACAGTGAATCAGATATAGTGTGTAAGAGAGAACACTGTGGGTATGGACATATGTTGTGTATGGGGGATGACAGTGAATCAGATATAGTGTGTAAGAGAGAACACTGTGGGTATGGACATATGTTGTGTATGGGGGATGACATTGAATCAGATATAGTGTGTATGAGAGAACACTGTGGGTATGGACATATGTTGTGTATCGGGGAAGACAGTGAATCAGATATAGAGTGTAAGAGAGAACACTGTGGGTATGGACATATGTTGTGTATGTGGGATGACAGTGAATCAGATATAGTGTGTATGAGAGAACACTGTGGGTATGGACATATGTTGTGTATGAGGGATGACAGTGAATCAGATATAGTGTGTAAGAGAGAACACTGTGGGTATGGACATATGTTGTGTATGGGGGATGACAGTGAATCAGATATAGTGTGTAAGAGAGAACACTGTGGGTATGGACATATGTTGTGTATGGGGGAAGAGAGTGAATCAGATATAGAGTGTAAGAGAGAACACTGTGGGTATGGACATATGTTGTGTATGGGGCATGACAGTGAATCAGATATAGTGTGTAAGAGAGAACACTGTGGGTATGGACATATGTTGTGTATGGGGGATGACAGTGAATCAGATACAGTGTGTAAGAGAGAACACTGAGGGTATGGACATATGTTGTGTATGGGGGATGACAGTGAATCAGATATAGAGTGTAAGAGAGAACACTGTGGGTATGGACATATGTTGTGTATGGGGGATGACAGCGAATCAGATATAGTGTGTAAGAGAGAACACTGTGGGTATGGACATATGTTGTGTATGGGGGATGACAGTGAATCAGATATAGAATGTAAGAGAGAACACTGTGGGTATGGACATATGTTGTGTATGGGGGATGACAGTGAATCAGATATAGAGTGTAAGAGAGAACACTGTGGGTATGGACATATGTTGTGTATGGGGGATGACAGTGTATCAGATATAGTGTGTAAGAGACAACACTGTGGGTATGGACATATGTTGTGTATGGTGATTGACAGTGAATCATATATAGTGTGTAAGAGAGAACACTGTGGCTATGGACATATGTTGTGTAAGGTGGTTGACAGTGAATCCAATATAGTGTGTAAGAGAGAACACTGTGGGTATGGACATATGTTGTGCCTGGTGGATGACAGTGAATCAGATATAGTGTGTAAGAGAGAACACTGTGGGTATGGACATATGTTGTGTAAGGGGGAAGACAGTGAATCAGATATAGAGTGTATGAGAGAACACTGTGGGTATGGACATATGTTGTGTATGGGGGAAGACAGTGAATCAGATATAGAGTGTAAGAGAGAACACTGTAGGTATGGACATATGTTGTGTATGGGGCATGGCAGTGAATCAGATATAGTGTGTAAGAGAGAACACTGTGGGTATGGACATATGTTGTGTATGGGGGATGACAGTGAATCAGATACAGTGTGTAAGAGAGAACACTGTGGGTATGGATATATGTTGTGTATGGGGGATGACAGTGAATCAGATATAGTGTGTAAGAGAGAACACTGTGGGTATGGACATATGTTGTGTATGGGGGATGACAGTGAATAAGATATAGTGGGTAAGACAGAACACTGTGGGTATGGACATATGTTGTGTATGGGGGATGACAGTAAATCAGATATAGAGTGTAAGAGAGAATCCTGTGGGTATGGACATATGTTGTGTATGGGGGATGACAGTAAATCAGATATAGTGTGTAAGAGAGAACACTGTGGGTATGGACATATGTTGTGTATGGGGGATGACAGTGAATCAGATATAGTGTGTAAGAGAGAACACTGTGGGTATGGACATATGTTGTGTATGAGGGATGACAGTGAATCAGATATAGTGTGTAAGAGAGAACACTGTGGGTATGGACATATGTTGTGTATGGGGGATGACAGTGAATCAGATATAGTGTGTAAGAGAGAACACTGTGGGTATGGACATATGTTGTGTATGGGGGATGACAGTGAATCAGATATAGTGTGTAAGAGAGAACACTGTGGGTATGGACATATGTTGTGTATAGGGGATGACAGTGAATATGATATAGAGTGTAAGAGAGAACACTGTGGGTATGGACATATGTTGTGTATGGGGGATGACAGTGAATCAGATATAGTGTGTAAGAGAGAACACTGTGGGTATGGACATATGTTGTGTATGGGGGATGACAGTAAATCAGATATAGTGTGTAAGAGAGAACACTGTGGGTATGGACATATGTTTGTGTATGGGGGATGACAGTGAATCAGATATAGTGTGTAAGAGAGAACACTGTGGGTATGGACATATGTTGTGTATGGGGGATGACAGTGAATCAGATATAGTGTGTAAGAGAGAACACTGTGGGTATGGACATATGTTGTGTATGGGGGATGACATTGAATCAGATATAGTGTGTATGAGAGAACACTGTGGGTATGGACATATGTTGTGTATCGGGGAAGACAGTGAATCAGATATAGAGTGTAAGAGAGAACACTGTGGGTATGGACATATGTTGTGTATGTGGGATGACAGTGAATCAGATATAGTGTGTATGAGAGAACACTGTGGGTATGGACATATGTTGTGTATGTGGGATGACAGTGAATCAGATATAGTGTGTAAGAGAGAACACTGTGGGTATGGACATATGTTGTGTATAGGGGATGACAGTGAATATGATATAGTGTGTAAGAGAGAACACTGTGGGTATGGACATATGTTGTGTATGGGGGATGACAGTGTATCAGATATAGTGTGTAAGAGAGAACACTGTGGGTATGGACATATGTTGTGTATGGGGGAAGACAGTGAATCAGATATAGTGTGTAAGAGAGAACACTGTGGGTATGGTCATATTTTGTGTATGGGGGATGACAGTGAATCAGATATAGTATGTAAGAGAGAACACTGTGGGTATGGACATATGTTGTGTATGGGGGATGACAGTGAATCAGATATAGTGTGTAAGAGAGAACACTGTGGGTATGGACATATGTTGTGTATGGGGGATGACAGTGAATCAGATATAGTGTGTAAGAGAGAACACTGTGGGTATGGACATATGTTGTGTATGGGGGAAGACAGTGAATCAGATATAGAGTGTAAGAGAGAACACTGTGGGTATGGACATATGTTGTGTATGGGGGATGACAGTGAATCAGATATAGTATGTAAGAGAGAACACTGTGGGTATGGACATATGTTGTGTATGGGGGATGACAGTGAATCAGATATAGTGTGTAAGAGAGAACACTGTGGGTATGGACATATGTTGTGTATGGTGGTTGACAGTGAATCAGATATAGTGTGTAAGAGAGAACACTGTGGGTATGGACATATGTTGTGTATGGGGGATGACAGTGAATCAGATATAGTGTGTAAGAGACAAAACTGTGGGTATGGACATATGTTGTGTATGGTGGTTGACAGTGAATCAGATATAGTGTGTAAGAGAGAACACTGTGGTTATGGACATATGTTGTGTAAGGTGGTTGACAGTGAATCAGATATAGTGTGTAAGAGAGAACACTGTGGGTATGGACATATGTTGTGTATGGGTGATGACAGTCAATCAGATATAGAGTGTAAGAGAGAACACTGTGGGTATGGACATATGTTGTGTATGGGGGATGACAGTGAATCAGATATAGTGTGTAAGAGAGAACACTGTGGGTATGGACATATGATGTGTATGGGGGATGACAGTGAATCAAATATAGTGTGTAAGAGAGAACACTGTGGGTATGGACATATGTTGTGTATGGCGGATGACAGTGAATCAGATATAGTGTGTAAGAGAGAACACTGTGGGTATGGACATATGTTGTGTATGGTGGTTGACAGTGAATCAGATATAGTGTGTAAGAGAGAACACTGTGGGTATGGACATATGTTGTATATGGGGGATGACAGTGAATCAGATATAGTGTGTAAGAGAGAACACTGTGGGTATGGACATATGTTGTGTATGGTGGTTGACAGTGAATCAGATATAGTGTGTAAGAGAGAACACTGTGGGTATGGACATATGTTGTATATGGAGGATGACAGTGAATCAGATATAGTGTGTAAGAGAGAACACTGTGGGTATGGACATATGTTGTGTAAGGTGGTTGACAGTGAATCAGATATAGTGTGTAAGAGAGAACACTGTGGGTATGGACATATGTTGTGTATGGGTGATGACAGTCAATCAGATATAGAGTGTAAGAGAGAACACTGTGGGTATGGACATATGTTGTGTATGGGGGATGACAGTGAATCAGATATAGTGTGTAAGAGAGAGCACTGTGGGTATGGACATATGTTGTGTATGGGGGATGACAGTGAATCAAATATAGTGTGTAAGAGAGAACACTGTGGGTATGGACATATGTTGTGTATGGGGGATGACAGTGAATCAGATATAGTGTGTAAGAGAGAACACTGTGGGTATGGACATATGTTGTGTATGGGGGATGACAGTGAATCAGATATAGTGTGTAAGAGAGAACACTGTGGGTATGGACATATGTTGTTTATGGGGGATGACAGTGAATCAGATATAGTGTGTAAGAGAGAACACTGTGGGTATGGACATATGTTGTGTATGGGGGAAGACAGTGAATCATATATAGAGTGTAAGAGAGAACACTGTGGGTATGGACATATGTTGTGTATGGGGGATGACAGTGAATGAGATATAGTATGTAAGAGAGAATACTGTGGGTATGGACATATGTTGTGTATGGGGGATGACAGTGAATCAGATATAGTGTGTAAGAGAGAACACTGTGGGTATGGACATATGTTGTGTATGGTGGTTGACAGTGAATCAGATATAGTGTGTAAGAGAGAACACTGTGGGTATGAACATATGTTGTGTATGGAGGATGACAGTGAATCAGATATAGTGTGTAAGAGACAACACTGTGGGTATGGACATATGTTGTGTATGGTGATTGACAGTGAATCAGATATAGTGTGTAAGAGAGAACACTGTGGCTATGGACATATGTTGTGTAAGGTGGTTGACAGTGAATCCGATATAGTGTGTAAGAGAGAACACTGTGGGTATGGACATATGTTGTGCCTGGTGGATGACAGTGAATCAGATATAGTGTGTAAGAGAGAACACTGTGGGTATGGACATATGTTGTGTATGGGGGAAGACAGTGAATCAGATATAGAGTGTATGAGAGAACACTGTGGGTATGGACATATGTTGTGTATGGGGAAAGACAGTGAATCAGATATAGAGTGTAAGAGAGAACACTGTGGGTATGGACATATGTTGTGTATGGGGGATGAGAGTGAATCAGATATAGTATGTAAGAGAGAACACTGTGGGTATGGACATATGTTGTGTATGGGGGATGACAGTGAATCAGATATAGTGTGTAAGAGAGAACACTGTGGGTATGGACATATGTTGTGTATGGTGGTTGACAGTGAATCAGATATAGTGTGTAAGAGAGAACACTGTGGGTATGGACATATGTTGTGTATGGGGGATGACAGTGAATCAGATATAGTGTGTAAGAGACAACACTGTGGGTATGGACATATGTTGTGTATGGTGGTTGACAGTGAATCAGATATAGTGTGTAAGAGAGAACACTGTGGTTATGGACATATGTTGTGTAAGGTGGTTGACAGTGAATCAGATATAGTGTGTAAGAGAGAACACTGTGGGTATGGACATATGTTGTGTATGGGTGATGACAGTCAATCAGATATAGAGTGTAAGAGAGAACACTGTGGGTATGGACATATGTTGTGTATGGGGGATGACAGTGAATCAGATATAGTGTGTAAGAGAGAACACTGTGGGTATGGACATATGTTGTGTATGGTGGTTGACAGTGAATCAGATATAGTGTGTAAGAGAGAACACTGTGGGTATGGACATATGTTGTATATGGGGGATGACAGTGAATCAGATATAGTGTGTAAGAGAGAACACTGTGGGTATGGACATATGTTGTGTATGGTGGTTGACAGTGAATCAGATATAGTGTGTAAGAGAGAACACTGTGGGTATGGACATATGTTGTATATGGGGGATGACAGTGAATCAGATATAGTGTGTAAGAGAGAACACTGTGGGTATGGACATATGTTGTGTAAGGTGGTTGACAGTGAATCAGATATAGTGTGTAAGAGAGAACACTGTGGGTATGGACATATGTTGTGTATGGTTGATGACAGTCAATCAGATATAGAGTGTAAGAGAGAACACTGTGGGTATGGACATATGTTGTGTATGGGGGATGACAGTGAATCAGATATAGTGTGTAAGAGAGAACACTGTGGGTATGGACATATGTTGTGTATGGGGGATGACAGTGAATCAAATATAGTGTGTAAGAGAGAACACTGTGGGTATGGACATATGTTGTGTATGGGGGATGACAGTGAATCAGATATAGTGTGTAAGAGAGAACACTGTGGGTATGGACATATGTTGTGTATGGGGGATGACAGTGAATCAGATATAGTGTGTAAGAGAGAACACTGTGGGTATGGACATATGTTGTTTATGGGGGATGACAGTGAATCAGATATAGTGTGTAAGAGACAACACTGTGGGTATGGACATATGTTGTGTATGGTGATTGACAGTGAATCAGATATAGTGTGTAAGAGAGAACACTGTGGGTATGGACATATGTTGTGTATGGGGGAAGACAGTGAATCAGATATAGAGTGTATGAGAGAACACTGTGGGTATGGACATATGTTGTGTATGGGGGAAGACAGTGAATCAGATATAGAGTGTAAGCGAGAACACTGTGGGTATGGACATATGTTGTGTATGGGGCATGGCAGTGAATCAGATATAGTGTGTAATAGAGAACACTGTGGGTATGGACATATGTTGTGTATGGGGGATGACAGTGAATCAGATACAGTGTGTAAGAGAGAACACTGTGGGTATGGATATATGTTGTGTATGGGGGATGACAGTGAATCAGATATAGTGTGTAAGAGAGAACACTGTGGGTATAGACATATGTTGTGTATCGGGGATGACAGTGAATAAGATATAGTGTGTAAGACAGAACACTGTGGGTATGGACATATGTTGTGTATGGGGGATGACAGTAAATCAGATATAGAGTGTAAGAGAGAACACTGTGGGTATGGACATATGTTGTGTATGGGGGATGACAGTAAATCAGATATAGTGTGTAAGAGAGAACACTGTGGGTATGGACATATGTTGTGTATGGGGGATGACAGTGAATCAGATATAGTGTGTAAGAGAGAACACTGTGGGTATGGACATATGTTGTGTATGGGGGATGACAGTGAATCAGATATAGTGTGTAAGAGAGAACACTGTGGGTATGGACATATGTTGTGTATGGGGGATGACAGTGAATCAGATATAGTGTGTAAGAGAGAACACTGTGGGTATGGACATATGTTGTGTATGGGGGATGACAGTGAATCAGATATAGTGTGTAAGAGAGAACACTGTGGGTATGGACATATGTTGTGTATAGGGGATGACAGTGAATATGATATAGAGTGTAAGAGAGAACACTGTGGGTATGGACATATGTTGTGTATGGGGGATGACAGTGAATCAGATATAGTGTGTAAGAGAGAACACTGTGGGTATGGACATATGTTGTGTATGGGGGATGACAGTAAATCAGATATAGTGTGTAAGAGAGAACACTGTGGGTATGAACATATGTTGTGTATGGGGGATGACAGTGAATCAGATATAGTGTGTAAGAGAGAACACTGTGGGTATGGACATATGTTGTGTATGGGGGATGACAGTGAATCAGTTATAGTGTGTATGAGAGAACACTGTGGGTATGGACATATGTTGTGTATCGGGGAAGACAGTGAATCAGATATAGAGTGTAAGAGAGAACACTGTGGGTATGGACATATGTTGTGTATGGGGGAAGACAGTGAATCAGATATAGTGTGTATGAGAGAACACTGTGGGTATGGACATATGTTGTGTATGGGGGATGACAGTGAATCAGATATAGTGTGTATGAGAGAACATGTGGGTATGGACATATGTTGTGTATGGGGGAAGACAGTAAATCAGATATAGAGTGTAAGAGAGAACACTGTGGGTATGGACATATGTTGTGTATGGGGGATGACAGTGAATCAGATATAGTGTGTATGAGAGAACACTGTGGGTATGGACATATGTTGTGTATGGGGGATGACAGTGAATCAGATATAGTGTGTATGAGAGAACACTGTGGGTATGGACATATGTTGTGTATGTGGGATGACAGTGAATCAGATATAGTGTGTAAGAGAGAACACTGTGGGTATGGACATATGTTGTGTATAGGGGATGACAGTGAATATGATATAGTGTGTAAGAGAGAACACTGTGGGTATGGACATATGTTGTGTATGGGGGATGACAGTGTATCAGATATAGTGTGTAAGAGAGAACACTGTGGGTATGGACATATGTTGTGTATGGGGGAAGACAGTGAATCAGATATAGTGTGTAAGAGAGAACACTGTGGGTATGGTCATATTTTGTGTATGGGGGATGACAGTGAATCAGATATAGTATGTAAGAGAGAACACTGTGGGTATGGACATATGTTGTGTATGGGGGATGACAGTGAATCAGATATAGTGTGTAAGAGAGAACACTGTGGGTATGGACATATGTTGTGTATGGGGGATGACAGTGAATCAGATATAGTGTGTAAGAGAGCACACTGTGGGTATGGGCATATGTTGTGTATGGGGGAAGACAGTGAATCAGATATAGAGTGTAAGAGAGAACACTGTGGGTATGGACATATGTTGTGTATGGGGGATGACAGTGAATCAGATATAGTATGTAAGAGAGAACACTGTGGGTATGGACATATGTTGTGTATGGGGGATGACAGTGAATCAGATATAGTGTGTAAGAGAGAACACTGTGGGTATGGACATATGTTTTGTATGGTGGTTGACAGTGAATCAGATATAGTGTGTAAGAGAGAACACTGTGGGTATGGACATATGTTGTGTATGGGGGATGACAGTGAATCAGATATAGTGTGTAAGAGACAACACTGTGGGTATGGACATATGTTGTGTATGGTGGTTGACAGTGAATCAGATATAGTGTGTAAGAGAGAACACTGTGGGTATGGACATATGTTGTGTATGGAGGATGACAGTGAATCAGATATAGTGTGTAAGAGACAACACTGTGGGTATGGACATATGTTGTGTATGGTGATTGACAGTGAATCAGATATAGTGTGTAAGAGAGAACACTGTGGCTATGGACATATGTTGTGTAAGGTGGTTGACAGTGAATCCGATATAGTGTGTAAGAGAGAACACTGTGGGTATGGACATATGTTGTGCCTGGTGGATGACAGTGAATCAGATATAGTGTGTGAGAGAGAACACTGTGGGTATGGACATATGTTGTGTATGGGGGAAGACAGTGAATCAGATATAGAGTGTATGAGAGAACACTGTGGGTATGGACATATGTTGTGTATGGGGGAAGACAGTGAATCAGATATAGAGTGTAAGCGAGAACACTGTGGGTATGGACATATGTTGTGTATGGGGCATGGCAGTGAATCAGATATAGTGTGTAATAGAGAACACTGTGGGTATGGACATATGTTGTGTATGGGGGATGACAGTGAATCAGATACAGTGTGTAAGAGAGAACACTGTGGGTATGGATATATGTTGTGTATGGGGGATGACAGTGAATCAGATATAGTGTGTAAGAGAGAACACTGTGGGTATAGACATATGTTGTGTATCGGGGATGACAGTGAATAAGATATAGTGTGTAAGACAGAACACTGTGGGTATGGACATATGTTGTGTATGGGGGATGACAGTAAATCAGATATAGAGTGTAAGAGAGAACACTGTGGGTATGGACATATGTTGTGTATGGGGGATGACAGTAAATCAGATATAGTGTGTAAGAGAGAACACTGTGGGTATGGACATATGTTGTGTATGGGGGATGACAGTGAATCAGATATAGTGTGTAAGAGAGAACACTGTGGGTATGGACATATGTTGTGTATGGGGGATGACAGTGAATCAGATATAGTGTGTAAGAGAGAACACTGTGGGTATGGACATATGTTGTGTATGGGGGATGACAGTGAATCAGATATAGTGTGTAAGAGAGAACACTGTGGGTATGGACATATGTTGTGTATGGGGGATGACAGTGAATCAGATATAGTGTGTAAGAGAGAACACTGTGGGTATGGACATATGTTGTGTATAGGGGATGACAGTGAATATGATATAGAGTGTAAGAGAGAACACTGTGGGTATGGACATATGTTGTGTATGGGGGATGACAGTGAATCAGATATAGTGTGTAAGAGAGAACACTGTGGGTATGGACATATGTTGTGTATGGGGGATGACAGTAAATCAGATATAGTGTGTAAGAGAGAACACTGTGGGTATGAACATATGTTGTGTATGGGGGATGACAGTGAATCAGATATAGTGTGTAAGAGAGAACACTGTGGGTATGGACATATGTTGTGTATGGGGGATGACAGTGAATCAGTTATAGTGTGTATGAGAGAACACTGTGGGTATGGACATATGTTGTGTATCGGGGAAGACAGTGAATCAGATATAGAGTGTAAGAGAGAACACTGTGGGTATGGACATATGTTGTGTATGGGGGAAGACAGTGAATCAGATATAGTGTGTATGAGAGAACACTGTGGGTATGGACATATGTTGTGTATGGGGGATGACAGTGAATCAGATATAGTGTGTATGAGAGAACATGTGGGTATGGACATATGTTGTGTATGGGGGAAGACAGTAAATCAGATATAGAGTGTAAGAGAGAACACTGTGGGTATGGACATATGTTGTGTATGGGGGATGACAGTGAATCAGATATAGTGTGTATGAGAGAACACTGTGGGTATGGACATATGTTGTGTATGGGGGATGACAGTGAATCAGATATAGTGTGTATGAGAGAACACTGTGGGTATGGACATATGTTGTGTATGTGGGATGACAGTGAATCAGATATAGTGTGTAAGAGAGAACACTGTGGGTATGGACATATGTTGTGTATAGGGGATGACAGTGAATATGATATAGTGTGTAAGAGAGAACACTGTGGGTATGGACATATGTTGTGTATGGGGGATGACAGTGTATCAGATATAGTGTGTAAGAGAGAACACTGTGGGTATGGACATATGTTGTGTATGGGGGAAGACAGTGAATCAGATATAGTGTGTAAGAGAGAACACTGTGGGTATGGTCATATTTTGTGTATGGGGGATGACAGTGAATCAGATATAGTATGTAAGAGAGAACACTGTGGGTATGGACATATGTTGTGTATGGGGGATGACAGTGAATCAGATATAGTGTGTAAGAGAGAACACTGTGGGTATGGACATATGTTGTGTATGGGGGATGACAGTGAATCAGATATAGTGTGTAAGAGAGCACACTGTGGGTATGGGCATATGTTGTGTATGGGGGAAGACAGTGAATCAGATATAGAGTGTAAGAGAGAACACTGTGGGTATGGACATATGTTGTGTATGGGGGATGACAGTGAATCAGATATAGTATGTAAGAGAGAACACTGTGGGTATGGACATATGTTGTGTATGGGGGATGACAGTGAATCAGATATAGTGTGTAAGAGAGAACACTGTGGGTATGGACATATGTTTTGTATGGTGGTTGACAGTGAATCAGATATAGTGTGTAAGAGAGAACACTGTGGGTATGGACATATGTTGTGTATGGGGGATGACAGTGAATCAGATATAGTGTGTAAGAGACAACACTGTGGGTATGGACATATATTGTGTATGGTGGTTGACAGTGAATCAGATATAGTGTGTAAGAGAGAACACTGTGGTTATGGACATATGTTGTGTAAGGTGGTTGACAGTGAATCAGATATAGTGTGTAAGAGAGAACACTGTGGGTATGGACATATGTTGTGTAAGGTGGTTGACAGTGAATCAGATATAGTGTGTAAGAGAGAACACTGTGGGTATGGACATATGTTGTGTATGGGTGATGACAGTCAATCAGATATAGAGTGTAAGAGAGAACACTGTGGGTATGGACATATGTTGTGTATGGGGGATGACAGTGAATCAGATATAGTGTGTAAGAGAGAACACTGTGGGTATGGACATATGTTGTGTATGGGGGATGACAGTGAATCAAATATAGTGTGTAAGAGAGAACACTGTGGGTATGGACATATGTTGTGTATGGGGGATGACAGTGAATCAGATATAGTGTGTAAGAGAGAACACTGTGGGTATGGACATATGTTGTGTATGGGGGATGACAGTGAATCAGATATAGTGTGTAAGAGAGAACACTGTGGGTATGGACATATGTTGTTTATGGGGGATGACAGTGAATCAGATATAGTGTGTAAGAGAGAACACTGTGGGTATGGACATATGTTGTGTATGGGGGAAGACAGTGAATCATATATAGAGTGTAAGAGAGAACACTGTGGGTATGGACATATGTTGTGTATGTAGGATGACAGTGAATCAGATATAGTGTGTAAGAGACAACACTGTGGGTATGGACATATGTTGTGTATGGTGATTGACAGTGAATCAGATATAGTGTGTAAGAGAGAACACTGTGGCTATGGACATATGTTGTGTAAGGTGGTTGACAGTGAATCCGATATAGTGTGTAAGAGAGAACACTGTGGGTATGGACATATGTTGTGCCTGGTGGATGACAGTGAATCAGATATAGTGTGTAAGAGAGAACACTGTGGGTATGGACATATGTTGTGTATGGGGGAAGACAGTGAATCAGATATAGAGTGTATGAGAGAACACTGTGGGTATGGACATATGTTGTTTATGGGGGAAGACAGTGAATCAGATATAGAGTGTAAGAGAGAACACTGTGGGTATGGACATATGTTGTGTATGGGGGATGACAGTGAATCAGATATAGTATGTAAGAGAGAAAACTGTGGGTATGGACATATGTTGTGTATGGGGGATGACAGTGAATCAGATATAGTGTGTAAGAGAGAACACTGTGGGTATTGACATATGTTTTGTATGGTGGTTGACAGTGAATCAGATATAGTGTGTAAGAGAGAACACTGTGGGTATGGACATATGTTGTGTATGGGGGATGACAGTGAATCAGATATAGTGTGTAAGAGACAACACTGTGGGTATGGACATATATTGTGTATGGTGGTTGACAGTGAATCAGATATAGTGTGTAAGAGAGAACACTGTGGTTATGGACATATGTTGTGTAAGGTGGTTGACAGTGAATCAGATATAGTGTGTAAGAGAGAACACTGTGGGTATGGACATATGTTGTGTAAGGTGGTTGACAGTGAATCAGATATAGTGTGTAAGAGAGAACACTGTGGGTATGGACATATGTTGTGTATGGGTGATGACAGTCAATCAGATATAGAGTGTAAGAGAGAACACTGTGGGTATGGACATATGTTGTGTATGGGGGATGACAGTGAATCAGATATAGTGTGTAAGAGAGAACACTGTGGGTATGGACATATGTTGTGTATGGGGGATGACAGTGAATCAAATATAGTGTGTAAGAGAGAACACTGTGGGTATGGACATATGTTGTGTATGGGGGATGACAGTGAATCAGATATAGTGTGTAAGAGAGAACACTGTGGGTATGGACATATGTTGTGTATGGGGGAAGACAGTGAATCAGATATAGAGTGTATGAGAGAACACTGTGGGTATGGACATATGTTGTTTATGGGGGAAGACAGTGAATCAGATATAGAGTGTAAGAGAGAACACTGTGGGTATGGACTTATGTTGTGTATGGGGCATGGCAGTGAATCAGATATAGTGTGTAAGAGAGAACACTGTGGGTATGGACATATGTTGTGTATGGGGGATGACAGTGAATCAGATACAGTGTGTAAGAGAGAACACTGTGGGTATGGATATATGTTGTGTATGGGGGATGACAGTGAATCAGATATAGTGTGTAAGAGAGAACACTGTGGGTATGGACATATGTTGTGTATGGGGGATGACAGTGAATAAGATATACTGTGTAAGACAGAACACTGTGGGTATGGACATATGTTGTGTATGGGGGATGACAGTAAATCAGATATAGAGTGTAAGAGAGAACACTGTGGGTATGGACATATGTTGTGTATGGGGGATGACAGTAAATCAGATATAGTGTGTAAGAGAGAACACTGTGGGTATGGACATATGTTGTGTATGGGGGATGACAGTGAATCAGATATAGTGTGTAAGAGAGAACACTGTGGGTATGGACATATGTTGTGTATGGAGGATGACAGTGAATCAGATATAGTGTGTAAGAGAGAACACTGTGGGTATGGACATATGTTGTGTATGGGGGATGACAGTGAATCAGATATAGTGTGTAAGAGAGAACACTGTGGGTATGGACATATGTTGTGTATGGGGGATGACAGTGAATCAGATATAGTGTGTAAGAGAGAACACTGTGGGTATGGACATATGTTGTGTATGGGGGATGACATTGAATCAGATATAGTGTGTATGAGAGAACACTGTGGGTATGGACATATGTTGTGTATCGGGGAAGACAGTGAATAAGATATAGAGTGTAAGAGAGAACACTGTGGGTATGGACATATTTTGTGTATGGGGGAAGACAGTGAATCAGATATAGTGTGTATGAGAGAACACTGTGGGTATGGACATATGTTGTGTATGGGGGATGACAGTGAATCAGATATAGTGTGTATGAGAGAACACTGTGGGTATGGACATATGTTGTGTATGGGGGAAGACAGTAAATCAGATATAGAGTGTAAGAGAGAACACTGTGTGTATGGACATATGTTGTGTATGGGTGATGACAGTGAATCAGATATAGTGTGTATGAGAGAACACTGTGGGTATGGACATATGTTGTGTATGGGGGATGACAGTGAATCAGATATAGTGTGTATGAGAGAACACTGTGGGTATGGACATATGTTGTGTATGTGGGATGACAGTGAATCAGATATAGTGTGTAAGAGAGAACACTGTGGGTATGGACATATGTTGTGTATAGGGGATGACAGTGAATATGATATAGTGTGTAAGAGAGAACACTGTGGGTATGGACATATGTTGTGTATGGGGGATGACAGTGTATCAGATATAGTGTGTAAGAGAGAACACTGTGGGTATGGACATATGTTGTGTATGGGGGAAGACAGTGAATCAGATATAGTGTGTAAGAGAGAACACTGTGGGTATGGTCATATTTTGTGTATGGGGGATGACAGTGAATCAGATATAGTATGTAAGAGAGAACACTGTGGGTATGGACATATGTTGTGTATGGGGGATGACAGTGAATCAGATATAGTGTGTAAGAGAGAACACTGTGGGTATGGACATATGTTGTGTATGGGGGATGACAGTGAATCAGATATAGTGTGTAAGAGAGAACACTGTGGGTATGGACATATGTTGTGTATAGGGGATGACAGTGAATCAGATATAGTGTGTAAGAGAGAACACTGTGGGTATGGACATATGTTGTGTATGGTGGTTGACAGTGAATCAGATATAGTGTGTAAGAGAGAACACTGTGGGTATGGACATATGTTGTGTAAGGTGGTTGACAGTGAATCAGATATAGTGTGTAAGAGAGAACACTGTGGGTATGGACATATGTTGTGTATGGGTGATGACAGTCAATCAGATATAGAGTGTAAGAGAGAACAATGTGGGTATGGACATATGTTGTGTATGTGGGATGACAGTGAATCAGATATAGTGTGTATGAGAGAACACTGTGGGTATGGACATATGTTGTGTATGGGGGATGACAGTGAATCAGATATAGTGTGTATGAGAGAACACTGTGGGTATGGACATATGTTGTGTATGTGGGATGACAGTGAATCAGATATAGTGTGTAAGAGAGAACACTGTGGGTATGGACATATGTTGTGTATAGGGGATGACAGTGAATATGATATAGTGTGTAAGAGAGAACACTGTGGGTATGGACATATGTTGTGTATGGGGGATGACAGTGTATCAGATATAGTGTGTAAGAGAGAACACTGTGGGTATGGACATATGTTGTGTATGGGGGAAGACAGTGAATCAGATATAGTGTGTAAGAGAGAACACTGTGGGTATGGTCATATTTTGTGTATGGGGGATGACAGTGAATCAGATATAGTATGTAAGAGAGAACACTGTGGGTATGGACATATGTTGTGTATGGGGGATGACAGTGAATCAGATATAGTGTGTAAGAGAGAACACTGTGGGTATGGACATATGTTGTGTATGGGGGATGACAGTGAATCAGATATAGTGTGTAAGAGAGAACACTGTGGGTATGGACATATGTTGTGTATGGGGGAAGACAGTAAATCAGATATAGAGTGTAAGAGAGAACACTGTGGGTATGGACATATGTTGTGTATGGGGGATGACAGTGAATCAGATATAGTATGTAAGAGAGAACACTGTGGGTATGGACATATGTTGTGTATGGGGGATGACAGTGAATCAGATATAGTGTGTAAGAGAGAACACTGTGGGTATGGACATATGTTGTGTATGGTGGTTGACAGTGAATCAGATATAGTGTGTAAGAGAGAACACTGTGGGTATGGACATATGTTGTGTATGGGGGATGACAGTGAATCAGATATAGTGTGTAAGAGACAACACTGTGGGTATGGACATATGTTGTGTATGGTGGTTGACAGTGAATCAGATATAGTGTGTAAGAGAGAACACTGTGGTTATGGACATATGTTGTGTAAGGTGGTTGACAGTGAATCAGATATAGTGTGTAAGAGAGAACAATGTGGGTATGGACATATGTTGTGTAAGGTGGTTGACAGTGAATCAAATATAGTGTGTAAGAGAGAACACTGTGGGTATGGACATATGTTGTGTATGGGGGATGACTGTGAATCAGATATAGTGTGTAAGAGAGAACACTGTGGGTATGGACATATGTTGTGTATGGTGGTTGACAGTGAATCAGATATAGTGTGTAAGAGAGAACACTCTGGGTATGGACATATGTTGTGTAAGGTGGTTGACAGTGAATCAGATATAGTGTGTAAGAGAGAACACTGTGGGTATGGACATATGTTGTCTATGGGTGATGACAGTCAATCAGATATAGAGTGTAAGAGAGAACACTGTGGGTATGGACATATGTTGTGTATGGGGGATGACAGTGAATCAGATATAGTGTGTAAGAGAGAACACTGTGGGTATGGACATATGTTGTGTATGGGGGATGACAGTGAATCAAATATAGTGTGTAAGAGAGAACACTGTGGGTATGGACATATGTTGTGTATGGGGGATGACAGTGAATCAGATATAGTGTGTAAGAGAGAACACTGTGGGTATGGACATATGTTGTGTATGGGGCATGACAGTGAATCAGATATAGTGTGTAAGAGAGAACACTGTGGGTATGGACATATGTTGTGTATGGGGGAAGACAGTGAATCATATATAGAGTGTAAGAGAGAACACTGTGGGTATGGACATATGTTGTGTATGGGGGATGACAGTGAATCAGATATAGTATGTAAGAGAGAATACTGTGGGTATGGACATATGTTGTGTATGGGGGATGACAGTGAATCAGATATAGTGTGTAAGAGAGAACATTGTGGGTATGGACATATGTTGTGTATGGTGGTTGACAGTGAATCAGATATAGTGTGTAAGAGAGAACACTGTGGGTATGGACATATGTTGTGTATGGAGGATGACAGTGAATCAGATATAGTGTGTAAGAGACAACACTGTGGGTATGGACATATGTTGTGTATGGTGATTGACAGTGAATCAGATATAGTGTGTAAGAGAGAACACTGTGGCTATGGACATATGTTGTGTAAGGTGGTTGACAGTGAATCCGATATAGTGTGTAAGAGAGAACACTGTGGGTATGGACATATTTTGTGTATGGGGGAAGACAGTGAATCAGATATAGAGTGTAAGAGAGAACACTGTGGGTATGGACATATGTTGTGTATGGGGGATGACAGTGAATCAGATACAGTGTGTAAGAGAGAACACTGTGGGTATGGATATATGTTGTGTATGGGGGATGACAGTGAATCAGATATAGTGTGTAAGAGAGAACACTGTGGGTATGAACATATGTTGTGTATGGGGGATGACAGTGAATAAGATATAGTGTGTAAGACAGAACACTGTGGGTATGGACATATGTTGTGTATGGGGGATGACAGTAAATCAGATATAGTGTCTAAGAGAGAACACTGTGGGTATGGACATATGTTGTGTATGGGGGATGACAGTGAATCAGATATAGTGTGTAAGAGAGAACACTGTGGGTATGGACATATGTTGTGTATGGGGGATGACAGTGAATCAGATATAGTGTGTAAGAGAGAACACTGTGGGTATGGACATATGTTGTGTATGGGGGATGACAGTGAATCAGATATAGTGTGTAAGAGAGAACACTGTGGGTATGGACATATGTTGTGTATGGGGGATGACAGTGAATCAGATATAGTGTGTAAGAGAGAACACTGTGGGTATGGACATATGTTGTGTATGGGGGATGACATTGAATCAGATATAGTGTGTATGAGAGAACACTGTGGGTATGGACATATGTTGTGTATCGGGGAAGACAGTGAATCAGATATAGAGTGTAAGAGAGAACACTGTGGGTATGGACATATGTTGTGTATGGGGGAAGACAGTGAATCAGATATAGTGTGTAAGAGAGAACACTGTGGGTATGGTCATATTTTGTGTATGGGGGATGACAGTGAATCAGATATAGTATGTAAGAGAGAACACTGTGGGTATGGACATATGTTGTGTATGGGGGATGACAGTGAATCAGATATAGTGTGTAAGAGAGAACACTGTGGGTATGGACATATGTTGTGTATGGGGGATGACAGTGAATCAGATATAGTGTGTAAGAGAGAACACTGTGGGTATGGACATATGTTGTGTATGGGGGATGACAGTGAATATGATATAGTGTGTAAGAGAGAACACTGTGGGTATGGACATATGTTGTGTATGGGGGATGACAGTGTATCAGATATAGTGTGTAAGAGAGAACACTGTGGGTATGGACATATGTTGTGTATGGGGGAAGACAGTGAATCAGATATAGTGTGTAAGAGAGAACACTGTGGGTATGGTCATATTTTGTGTATGGGGGATGACAGTGAATCAGATATAGTATGTAAGAGAGAACACTGTGGGTATGGACATATGTTGTGTATGGGGGATGACAGTGAATCAGATATAGTGTGTAAGAGAGAACACTGTGGGTATGGACATATGTTGTGTATGGGGGATGACAGTGAATCAGATATAGTGTGTAAGAGAGAACACTGTGGGTATGGACATATGTTGTGTATGGGGGAAGACAGTAAATCAGATATAGAGTGTAAGAGAGAACACTGTGGGTATGGACATATGTTGTGTATGGGGGATGACAGTGAATCAGATATAGTATGTAAGAGAGAACACTGTGGGTATGGACATATGTTGTGTATGGGGGATGACAGTGAATCAGATATAGTGTGTAAGAGAGAACACTGTGGGTATGGACATATGTTGTGTATGGTGGTTGACAGTGAATCAGATATAGTGTGTAAGAGAGAACACTGTGGGTATGGACATATGTTGTGTATGGGGGATGACAGTGAATCAGATATAGTGTGTAAGAGACAACACTGTGGGTATGGACATATGTTGTGTATGGTGGTTGACAGTGAATCAGATATAGTGTGTAAGAGAGAACACTGTGGTTATGGACATATGTTGTGTAAGGTGGTTGACAGTGAATCAGATATAGTGTGTAAGAGAGAACAATGTGGGTATGGACATATGTTGTGTAAGGTGGTTGACAGTGAATCAAATATAGTGTGTAAGAGAGAACACTGTGGGTATGGACATATGTTGTGTATGGGGGATGACTGTGAATCAGATATAGTGTGTAAGAGAGAACACTGTGGGTATGGACATATGTTGTGTATGGTGGTTGACAGTGAATCAGATATAGTGTGTAAGAGAGAACACTCTGGGTATGGACATATGTTGTGTAAGGTGGTTGACAGTGAATCAGATATAGTGTGTAAGAGAGAACACTGTGGGTATGGACATATGTTGTCTATGGGTGATGACAGTCAATCAGATATAGAGTGTAAGAGAGAACACTGTGGGTATGGACATATGTTGTGTATGGGGGATGACAGTGAATCAGATATAGTGTGTAAGAGAGAACACTGTGGGTATGGACATATGTTGTGTATGGGGGATGACAGTGAATCAAATATAGTGTGTAAGAGAGAACACTGTGGGTATGGACATATGTTGTGTATGGGGGATGACAGTGAATCAGATATAGTGTGTAAGAGAGAACACTGTGGGTATGGACATATGTTGTGTATGGGGCATGACAGTGAATCAGATATAGTGTGTAAGAGAGAACACTGTGGGTATGGACATATGTTGTGTATGGGGGAAGACAGTGAATCATATATAGAGTGTAAGAGAGAACACTGTGGGTATGGACATATGTTGTGTATGGGGGATGACAGTGAATCAGATATAGTATGTAAGAGAGAATACTGTGGGTATGGACATATGTTGTGTATGGGGGATGACAGTGAATCAGATATAGTGTGTAAGAGAGAACATTGTGGGTATGGACATATGTTGTGTATGGTGGTTGACAGTGAATCAGATATAGTGTGTAAGAGAGAACACTGTGGGTATGGACATATGTTGTGTATGGAGGATGACAGTGAATCAGATATAGTGTGTAAGAGACAACACTGTGGGTATGGACATATGTTGTGTATGGTGATTGACAGTGAATCAGATATAGTGTGTAAGAGAGAACACTGTGGCTATGGACATATGTTGTGTAAGGTGGTTGACAGTGAATCCGATATAGTGTGTAAGAGAGAACACTGTGGGTATGGACATATTTTGTGTATGGGGGAAGACAGTGAATCAGATATAGAGTGTAAGAGAGAACACTGTGGGTATGGACATATGTTGTGTATGGGGGATGACAGTGAATCAGATACAGTGTGTAAGAGAGAACACTGTGGGTATGGATATATGTTGTGTATGGGGGATGACAGTGAATCAGATATAGTGTGTAAGAGAGAACACTGTGGGTATGAACATATGTTGTGTATGGGGGATGACAGTGAATAAGATATAGTGTGTAAGACAGAACACTGTGGGTATGGACATATGTTGTGTATGGGGGATGACAGTAAATCAGATATAGTGTCTAAGAGAGAACACTGTGGGTATGGACATATGTTGTGTATGGGGGATGACAGTGAATCAGATATAGTGTGTAAGAGAGAACACTGTGGGTATGGACATATGTTGTGTATGGGGGATGACAGTGAATCAGATATAGTGTGTAAGAGAGAACACTGTGGGTATGGACATATGTTGTGTATGGGGGATGACAGTGAATCAGATATAGTGTGTAAGAGAGAACACTGTGGGTATGGACATATGTTGTGTATGGGGGATGACAGTGAATCAGATATAGTGTGTAAGAGAGAACACTGTGGGTATGGACATATGTTGTGTATGGGGGATGACATTGAATCAGATATAGTGTGTATGAGAGAACACTGTGGGTATGGACATATGTTGTGTATCGGGGAAGACAGTGAATCAGATATAGAGTGTAAGAGAGAACACTGTGGGTATGGACATATGTTGTGTATGGGGGAAGACAGTGAATCAGATATAGTGTGTAAGAGAGAACACTGTGGGTATGGTCATATTTTGTGTATGGGGGATGACAGTGAATCAGATATAGTATGTAAGAGAGAACACTGTGGGTATGGACATATGTTGTGTATGGGGGATGACAGTGAATCAGATATAGTGTGTAAGAGAGAACACTGTGGGTATGGACATATGTTGTGTATGGGGGATGACAGTGAATCAGATATAGTGTGTAAGAGAGAACACTGTGGGTATGGACATATGTTGTGTATGGGGGAAGACAGTGAATCAGATATAGAGTGTAAGAGAGAACACTGTGGGTATGGACATATGTTGTGTATGGGGGATGACAGTGAATCAGATATAGTATGTAAGAGAGAACACTGTGGGTATGGACATATGTTGTGTATGGGGGATGACAGTGAATCAGATATAGTGTGTAAGAGAGAACACTGTGGGTATGGACATATGTTGTGTATGGTGGTTGACAGTGAATCAGATATAGTGTGTAAGAGAGAACACTGTGGGTATGGACATATGTTGTGTATGGGGGTTGACAGTGAATCAGATATAGTGTGTAAGAGAGAACACTGTGGGTATGGACATATGTTGTGTATGGGGGTTGACAGTGAATCAGATATAGTGTGTAAGAGACAACACTGTGGGTATGGACATATGTTGTGTATGGTGATTGACAGTGAATCAGATATAGTGTGTAAGAGAGAACACTGTGGGTATGGTCATATTTTGTGTATGGGGGATGACAGTGAATCAGATATAGTATGTAAGAGAGAACACTGTGGGTATGGACATATGTTGTGTATGGGGGAAGACAGTGAATCATATATAGAGTGTAAGAGAGAACACTGTGGGTATGGACATATGTTGTGTATGGGGGATGACAGTGAATCAGATATAGTATGTAAGAGAGAATACTGTGGGTATGGACATATGTTGTGTATGGGGGATGACAGTGAATCAGATATAGTGTGTAAGAGAGAACATTGTGGGTATGGACATATGTTGTGTATGGTGGTTGACAGTGAATCAGATATAGTGTGTAAGAGAGAACACTGTGGGTATGGACATATGTTGTGTATGGAGGATGACAGTGAATCAGATATAGTGTGTAAGAGACAACACTGTGGGTATGGACATATGTTGTGTATGGTGATTGACAGTGAATCAGATATAGTGTGTAAGAGAGAACACTGTGGCTATGGACATATGTTGTGTAAGGTGGTTGACAGTGAATCCGATATAGTGTGTAAGAGAGAACACTGTGGGTATGGACATATTTTGTGTATGGGGGAAGACAGTGAATCAGATATAGAGTGTAAGAGAGAACACTGTGGGTATGGACATATGTTGTGTATGGGGGATGACAGTGAATCAGATACAGTGTGTAAGAGAGAACACTGTGGGTATGGATATATGTTGTGTATGGGGGATGACAGTGAATCAGATATAGTGTGTAAGAGAGAACACTGTGGGTATGAACATATGTTGTGTATGGGGGATGACAGTGAATAAGATATAGTGTGTAAGACAGAACACTGTGGGTATGGACATATGTTGTGTATGGGGGATGACAGTAAATCAGATATAGTGTCTAAGAGAGAACACTGTGGGTATGGACATATGTTGTGTATGGGGGATGACAGTGAATCAGATATAGTGTGTAAGAGAGAACACTGTGGGTATGGACATATGTTGTGTATGGGGGATGACAGTGAATCAGATATAGTGTGTAAGAGAGAACACTGTGGGTATGGACATATGTTGTGTATGGGGGATGACAGTGAATCAGATATAGTGTGTAAGAGAGAACACTGTGGGTATGGACATATGTTGTGTATGGGGGATGACATTGAATCAGATATAGTGTGTATGAGAGAACACTGTGGGTATGGACATATGTTGTGTATCGGGGAAGACAGTGAATCAGATATAGAGTGTAAGAGAGAACACTGTGGGTATGGACATATGTTGTGTATGGGGGAAGACAGTGAATCAGATATAGTGTGTAAGAGAGAACACTGTGGGTATGGTCATATTTTGTGTATGGGGGATGACAGTGAATCAGATATAGTATGTAAGAGAGAACACTGTGGGTATGGACATATGTTGTGTATGGGGGATGACAGTGAATCAGATATAGTGTGTAAGAGAGAACACTGTGGGTATGGACATATGTTGTGTATGGGGGATGACAGTGAATCAGATATAGTGTGTAAGAGAGAACACTGTGGGTATGGACATATGTTGTGTATGGGGGAAGACAGTGAATCAGATATAGAGTGTAAGAGAGAACACTGTGGGTATGGACATATGTTGTGTATGGGGGATGACAGTGAATCAGATATAGTATGTAAGAGAGAACACTGTGGGTATGGACATATGTTGTGTATGGGGGATGACAGTGAATCAGATATAGTGTGTAAGAGAGAACACTGTGGGTATGGACATACGTTGTGTATGGTGGTTGACAGTGAATCAGATATAGTGTGTAAGAGAGAACACTGTGGGTATGGACATATGTTGTGTATGGGGGTTGACAGTGAATCAGATATAGTGTGTAAGAGAGAACACTGTGGGTATGGACATATGTTGTGTATGGGGGTTGACAGTGAATCAGATATAGTGTGTAAGAGACAACACTGTGGGTATGGACATATGTTGTGTATGGTGATTGACAGTGAATCAGATATAGTGTGTAAGAGAGAACACTGTGGGTATGGTCATATTTTGTGTATGGGGGATGACAGTGAATCAGATATAGTATGTAAGAGAGAACACTGTGGGTATGGACATATGTTGTGTATGGGGGATGACAGTGAATCAGATATAGTGTGTAAGAGAGAACACTGTGGGTATGGACATATGTTGTGTATGGGGGATGACAGTGAATCAGATATAGTGTGTAAGAGAGAACACTGTGGGTATGGACATATGTTGTGTATGGGGGAAGACAGTGAATCAGATATAGAGTGTAAGAGAGAACACTGTGGGTATGGACATATGTTGTGTATGGGGGATGACAGTGAATCAGATATAGTATGTAAGAGAGAACACTGTGGGTATGGACATATGTTGTGTATGGGGGATGACAGTGAATCAGATATAGTGTGTAAGAGAGAACACTGTGGGTATGGACATATGTTGTGTATGGTGGTTGACAGTGAATCAGATATAGTGTGTAAGAGAGAACACTGTGGGTATGGACATATGTTGTGTATGGTGGTTGACAGTGAATCAGATATAGTGTGTAAGAGAGAACACTGTGGGTATGGACATATGTTGTGTATGGGGGTTGACAGTGAATCAGATATAGTGTGTAAGAGACAACACTGTGGGTATGGACATATGTTGTGTATGGTGATTGACAGTGAATCAGATATAGTGTGTAAGAGAGAACACTGTGGCTATGGACATATGTTGTGTAAGGTGGTTGACAGTGAATCCGATATAGTGTGTAAGAGAGAACACTGTGGGTATGGACATATGTTGTGTATGGGGGAAGACAGTGAATCAGATATAGAGTGTATGAGAGAACACTGTGGGTATGGACATATTTTGTGTATGGGGGAAGACAGTGAATCAGATATAGAGTGTAAGAGAGAACACTGTGGGTATGGACATATGTTGTGTATGGGGCATGGCAGTGAATCAGATATAGTGTGTAAGAGAGAACACTGTGGGTATGGACATATGTTGTGTATGGGGGATGACAGTGAATCAGATACAGTGTGTAAGAGAGAACACTGTGGGTATGGATATATGTTGTGTATGGGGGATGACAGTGAATCAGATATAGTGTGTAAGAGAGAACACTGTGGGTATGGACATATGTTGTGTATGGGGGATGACAGTGAATAAGATATAGTGTGTAAGACAGAACACTGTGGGTATGGACATATGTTGTGTATGGGGGATGACAGTAAATCAGATATAGTGTGTAAGAGAGAACACTGTGGGTATGGACATATGTTGTGTATGGGGGATGACAGTGAATCAGATATAGTGTGTAAGAGAGAACACTGTGGGTATGGACATATGTTGTGTATGGTGGTTGACAGTGAATCAGATATAGTGTGTAAGAGAGAACACTGTGGGTATGGACATATGTTGTGTATGGTGGTTGACAGTGAATCAGATATAGTGTGTAAGAGAGAACACTGTGGGTATGGACATATGTTGTGTATGGGGGTTGACAGTGAATCAGATATAGTGTGTAAGAGACAACACTGTGGGTATGGACATATGTTGTGTATGGTGATTGACAGTGAATCAGATATAGTGTGTAAGAGAGAACACTGTGGCTATGGACATATGTTGTGTAAGGTGGTTGACAGTGAATCCGATATAGTGTGTAAGAGAGAACACTGTGGGTATGGACATATGTTGTGTATGGGGGAAGACAGTGAATCAGATATAGAGTGTATGAGAGAACACTGTGGGTATGGACATATTTTGTGTATGGGGGAAGACAGTGAATCAGATATAGAGTGTAAGAGAGAACACTGTGGGTATGGACATATGTTGTGTATGGGGCATGGCAGTGAATCAGATATAGTGTGTAAGAGAGAACACTGTGGGTATGGACATATGTTGTGTATGGGGGATGACAGTGAATCAGATACAGTGTGTAAGAGAGAACACTGTGGGTATGGATATATGTTGTGTATGGGGGATGACAGTGAATCAGATATAGTGTGTAAGAGAGAACACTGTGGGTATGGACATATGTTGTGTATGGGGGATGACAGTGAATAAGATATAGTGTGTAAGACAGAACACTGTGGGTATGGACATATGTTGTGTATGGGGGATGACAGTAAATCAGATATAGTGTGTAAGAGAGAACACTGTGGGTATGGACATATGTTGTGTATGGGGGATGACAGTGAATCAGATATAGTGTGTAAGAGAGAACACTGTGGGTATGGACATATGTTGTGTATGGGGGATGACAGTGAATCAGATATAGTGTGTAAGAGAGAACACTGTGGGTATGGACATATGTTGTGTATGGGGGATGACAGTGAATCAGATATAGTGTGTAAGAGAGAACACTGTGGGTATGGACATATGTTGTGTATGGGGGATGACAGTGAATCAGATATAGTGTGTAAGAGAGAACACTGTGGGTATGGACATATGTTGTGTATAGGGGATGACAGTGAATATGATATAGAGTGTAAGAGAGAACACTGTGGGTATGGACATATGTTGTGTATGGGGGATGACAGTAAATCAGATATAGTGTGTAAGAGAGAACACTGTGGATATGGACATATGTTGTGTATGGGGGATGACAGTGAATCAGATATAGTGTGTAAGAGAGAACACTGTGGGTATGGACATATGTTGTGTATGGGGGATGACAGTGAATCAGATATAGTGTGTAAGAGAGAACACTGTGGGTATGGACATATGTTGTGTATGGGGGAAGACAGTGAATCAGATATAGAGTGTAAGAGAGAACACTGTGGGTATGGACATATGTTGTGTATGGGGGATGACAGTGAATCAGATATAGTATGTAAGAGAGAACACTGTGGGTATGGACATATGTTGTGTATGGGGGATGACAGTGAATCAGATATAGTGTGTAAGAGAGAACACTGTGGGTATGGACATATGTTGTGTATGGTGGTTGACAGTGAATCAGATATAGTGTGTAAGAGAGAACACTGTGGGTATGGACATATGTTGTGTATGGGGGATGACAGTGAATCAGATATAGTGTGTAAGAGACAACACTGTGGGTATGGACATATGTTGTGTATGGTGGTTGACAGTGAATCAAATATAGTGTGTAAGAGAGAACACTGTGGTTATGGACATATGTTGTGTAAGGTGGTTGACAGTGAATCAGATATAGTGTGTAAGAGAGAACACTGTGGGTATGGACATATGTTGTGTATGGGTGATGACAGTCAATCAGATATAGAGTGTAAGAGAGAACACTGTGGGTATGGACATATGTTGTGTATGGGGGATGACAGTGAATCAGATATAGTGTGTAAGAGAGAACACTGTGGGTATGGACATATGTTGTGTATGGGGGATGACAGTGAATCAAATATAGTGTGTAAGAGAGAACACTGTGGGTATGGACATATGTTGTGTATGGGGGATGACAGTGAATCAGATATAGTGTGTAAGAGAGAACACTGTGGGTATGGACATATGTTGTGTATGGTGGTTGACAGTGAATCAGATATAGTGTGTAAGAGAGAACACTGTGGGTATGGACATATGTTGTGTATGGAGGATGACAGTGAATCAGATATAGTGTGTAAGAGACAACACTGTGGGTATGGACATATGTTGTGTATGGTGATTGACAGTGAATCAGATATAGTGTGTAAGAGAGAACACTGTGGCTATGGACATATGTTGTGTAAGGTGGTTGACAGTGAATCCGATATAGTGTGTAAGAGAGAACACTGTGGGTATGGACATATGTTGTGTATGGGGGAAGACAGTGAATCAGATATAGAGTGTATTAGAGAACACTGTGGGTATGGACATATTTTGTGTATGGGGGAAGACAGTGAATCAGATATAGAGTGTAAGAGAGAACACTGTGGGTATGGACATATGTTGTGTATGGGGCATGGCAGTGAATCAGATATAGTGTGTAAGAGAGAACACTGTGGGTATGGACATATGTTGTGTATGGGGGAAGACAGTGAATCAGATATAGAGTGTAAGAGAGAACACTGTGGGTATGGACATATGTTGTGTATGGGGGATGACAGTGAATCAGATATAGTATGTAAGAGAGAACACTGTGGGTATGGACATATGTTGTGTATGGGGGATGACAGTGAATCAGATATAGTGTGTAAGAGAGAACACTGTGGGTATGGACATATGTTGTGTATGGTGGTTGACAGTGAATCAGATATAGTGTGTAAGAGAGAACACTGTGGGTATGGACATATGTTGTGTATGGTGGTTGACAGTGAATCAGATATAGTGTGTAAGAGAGAACACTGTGGGTATGGACATATGTTGTGTATGGGGGTTGACAGTGAATCAGATATAGTGTGTAAGAGACAACACTGTGGGTATGGACATATGTTGTGTATGGTGATTGACAGTGAATCAGATATAGTGTGTAAGAGAGAACACTGTGGCTATGGACATATGTTGTGTAAGGTGGTTGACAGTGAATCCGATATAGTGTGTAAGAGAGAACACTGTGGGTATGGACATATGTTGTGTATGGGGGAAGACAGTGAATCAGATATAGAGTGTATGAGAGAACACTGTGGGTATGGACATATTTTGTGTATGGGGCATGGCAGTGAATCAGATATAGTGTGTAAGAGAGAACACTGTGGGTATGGACATATGTTGTGTATGGGGGATGACAGTGAATCAGATACAGTGTGTAAGAGAGAACACTGTGGGTATGGATATATGTTGTGTATGGGGGATGACAGTGAATCAGATATAGTGTGTAAGAGAGAACACTGTGGGTATGGACATATGTTGTGTATGGGGGATGACAGTGAATAAGATATAGTGTGTAAGACAGAACACTGTGGGTATGGACATATGTTGTGTATGGGGGATGACAGTAAATCAGATATAGTGTGTAAGAGAGAACACTGTGGGTATGGACATATGTTGTGTATGGGGGATGACAGTGAATCAGATATAGTGTGTAAGAGAGAACACTGTGGGTATGGACATATGTTGTGTATGGGGGATGACAGTGAATCAGATATAGTGTGTAAGAGAGAACACTGTGGGTATGGACATATGTTGTGTATGGGGGATGACAGTGAATCAGATATAGTGTGTAAGAGAGAACACTGTGGGTATGGACATATGTTGTGTATAGGGGATGACAGTGAATATGATATAGAGTGTAAGAGAGAACACTGTGGGTATGGACATATGTTGTGTATGGGGGATGACAGTAAATCAGATATAGTGTGTAAGAGAGAACACTGTGGATATGGACATATGTTGTGTATGGGGGATGACAGTGAATCAGATATAGTGTGTAAGAGAGAACACTGTGGGTATGGACATATGTTGTGTATGGGGGATGACAGTGAATCAGATATAGTGTGTAAGAGAGAACACTGTGGGTATGGAAATATGTTGTGTATGGGGGATGACATTGAATCAGATATAGTGTGTATGAGAGAACACTGTGGGTATGGGCATATGTTGTGTATGGGGGATGACAGTGAATCAGATATAGTATGTAAGAGAGAACACTGTGGGTATGGACATATGTTGTGTATGGGGGATGACAGTGAATCAGATATAGTGTGTAAGAGAGAACACTGTGGGTATGGACATATGTTGTGTATGGGGGATGACAGTGAATCAGATATAGTGTGTAAGAGAGAACACTGTGGGTATGGACATATGTTGTGTATGGGGGAAGACAGTGAATCAGATATAGAGTGTAAGAGAGAACACTGTGGGTATGGACATATGTTGTGTATGGGGGATGACAGTGAATCAGATATAGTAAGTAAGAGAGAACACTGTGGGTATGGACATATGTTGTGTATGGGGGATGACAGTGAATCAGATATAGTGTGTAAGAGAGAACACTGTGGGTATGGACATATGTTGTGTATGGTGGTTGACAGTGAATCAGATATAGTGTGTAAGAGAGAACACTGTGGGTATGGACATATGTTGTGTATGGGGGATGACAGTGAATCAGATATAGTGTGTAAGAGACAACACTGTGGGTATGGACATATGTTGTGTATGGTGGTTGACAGTGAATCAGATATAGTGTGTAAGAGAGAACACTGTGGTTATGGACATATGTTGTGTAAGGTGGTTGACAGTGAATCAGATATAGTGTGTAAGAGAGAACACTGTGGGTATGGACATATGTTGTGTATGGGTGATGACAGTCAATCAGATATAGAGTGTAAGAGAGAACACTGTGGGTATGGACATATGTTGTGTATGGGGGATGACAGTGAATCAGATATAGTGTGTAAGAGAGAACACTGTGGGTATGGACATATGTTGTGTATGGGGGATGACAGTGAATCAAATATAGTGTGTAAGAGAGAACACTGTGGGTATGGACATATGTTGTGTATGGGGGATGACAGTGAATCAGATATAGTGTGTAAGAGAGAACACTGTGGGTATGGACATATGTTGTGTATGGTGGTTGACAGTGAATCAGATATAGTGTGTAAGAGAGAACACTGTGGGTATGGACATATGTTGTGTATGGAGGATGACAGTGAATCAGATATAGTGTGTAAGAGACAACACTGTGGGTATGGACATATGTTGTGTATGGTGATTGACAGTGAATCAGATATAGTGTGTAAGAGAGAACACTGTGGCTATGGACATATGTTGTGTCAGGTGGTTGACAGTGAATCCGATATAGTGTGTATGAGAGAACACTGTGGGTATGGACATATGTTGTGTATGGGGGAAGACGGTGAATCAGATATAGAGTGTATTAGAGAACACTGTGGGTATGGACATATGTTGTGTATGGGGGATGACAGTGAATCAGATATAGTGTGTATGAGAGAACACTGTGGGTATGGACATATGTTGTGTATCGGGGAAGACAGTGAATCAGATATAGAGTGTAAGAGAGAACACTGTGGGTATGGACATATGTTGTGTATGGGGGAAGACAGTGAATCAGATATAGTGTGTAAGAGAGAACACTGTGGGTATGGTCATATTTTGTGTATGGGGGATGACAGTGAATCAGATATAGTATGTAAGAGAGAACACTGTGGGTATGGACATATGTTGTGTCAGGTGGTTGACAGTGAATCCGATATAGTGTGTATGAGAGAACACTGTGGGTATGGACATATGTTGTGTATGGGTGATGACAGTCAATCAGATATAGAGTGTAAGAGAGAACACTGTGGGTATGGACATATGTTGTGTATGGGGGATGACAGTGAATCAGATATAGTGTGTATGAGAGAACACTGTGGGTATGGACATATGTTGTGTATCGGGGAAGACAGTGAATCAGATATAGAGTGTAAGAGAGAACACTGTGGGTATGGACATATGTTGTGTATGGGGGAAGACAGTGAATCAGATATAGTGTGTAAGAGAGAACACTGTGGGTATGGTCATATTTTGTGTATGGGGGATGACAGTGAATCAGATATAGTATGTAAGAGAGAACACTGTGGGTATGGACATATGTTGTGTATGGGGGATGACAGTGAATCAGATATAGTGTGTAAGAGAGAACACTGTGGGTATGGACATATGTTGTGTATGGGGGATGACAGTGAATCAGATATAGTGTGTAAGAGAGAACACTGTGGGTATGGACATATGTTGTGTATGGGGCATGGCAGTGAATCAGATATAGTGTGTAAGAGAGAACACTGTGGGTATGGACATATGTTGTGTATGGGGGATGACAGTGAATCAGATATAGTGTGTAAGAGAGAACACTGTGGGTATGGACATATTTTGTGTATGGGGCATGGCAGTGAATCAGATATAGTGTGTAAGAGAGAACACTGTGGGTATGGACATATGTTGTGTATGGGGGATGACAGTGAATCAGATACAGTGTGTAAGAGAGAACACTGTGGGTATGGATATATGTTGTGTATGGGGGATGACAGTGAATCAGATATAGTGTGTAAGAGAGAACACTGTGGGTATGGACATATGTTGTGTATGGGGGATGACAGTGAATAAGATATAGTGTGTAAGACAGAACACTGTGGGTATGGACATATGTTGTGTATGGGGGATGACAGTAAATCAGATATAGTGTGTAAGAGAGAACACTGTGGGTATGGACATATGTTGTGTATGGGGGATGACAGTGAATCAGATATAGTGTGTAAGAGAGAACACTGTGGGTATGGACATATGTTGTGTATGGGGGATGACAGTGAATCAGATATAGTGTGTAAGAGAGAACACTGTGGGTATGGACATATGTTGTGTATGGGGGATGACAGTGAATCAGATATAGTGTGTAAGAGAGAACACTGTGGGTATGGACATATGTTGTGTATAGGGGATGACAGTGAATATGATATAGAGTGTAAGAGAGAACACTGTGGGTATGGACATATGTTGTGTATGGGGGATGACAGTAAATCAGATATAGTGTGTAAGAGAGAACACTGTGGATATGGACATATGTTGTGTATGGGGGATGACAGTGAATCAGATATAGTGTGTAAGAGAGAACACTGTGGGTATGGACATATGTTGTGTATGGGGGATGACAGTGAATCAGATATAGTGTGTAAGAGAGAACACTGTGGGTATGGAAATATGTTGTGTATGGGGGATGACATTGAATCAGATATAGTGTGTATGAGAGAACACTGTGGGTATGGGCATATGTTGTGTATGGGGGATGACAGTGAATCAGATATAGTATGTAAGAGAGAACACTGTGGGTATGGACATATGTTGTGTATGGGGGATGACAGTGAATCAGATATAGTGTGTAAGAGAGAACACTGTGGGTATGGACATATGTTGTGTATGGGGGATGACAGTGAATCAGATATAGTGTGTAAGAGAGAACACTGTGGGTATGGACATATGTTGTGTATGGGGGAAGACAGTGAATCAGATATAGAGTGTAAGAGAGAACACTGTGGGTATGGACATATGTTGTGTATGGGGGATGACAGTGAATCAGATATAGTAAGTAAGAGAGAACACTGTGGGTATGGACATATGTTGTGTATGGGGGATGACAGTGAATCAGATATAGTGTGTAAGAGAGAACACTGTGGGTATGGACATATGTTGTGTATGGTGGTTGACAGTGAATCAGATATAGTGTGTAAGAGAGAACACTGTGGGTATGGACATATGTTGTGTATGGGGGATGACAGTGAATCAGATATAGTGTGTAAGAGACAACACTGTGGGTATGGACATATGTTGTGTATGGTGGTTGACAGTGAATCAGATATAGTGTGTAAGAGAGAACACTGTGGTTATGGACATATGTTGTGTAAGGTGGTTGACAGTGAATCAGATATAGTGTGTAAGAGAGAACACTGTGGGTATGGACATATGTTGTGTATGGGTGATGACAGTCAATCAGATATAGAGTGTAAGAGAGAACACTGTGGGTATGGACATATGTTGTGTATGGGGGATGACAGTGAATCAGATATAGTGTGTAAGAGAGAACACTGTGGCTATGGACATATGTTGTGTCAGGTGGTTGACAGTGAATCCGATATAGTGTGTATGAGAGAACACTGTGGGTATGGACATATGTTGTGTATGGGGGAAGACGGTGAATCAGATATAGAGTGTATTAGAGAACACTGTGGGTATGGACATATGTTGTGTATGGGGGATGACAGTGAATCAGATATAGTGTGTATGAGAGAACACTGTGGGTATGGACATATGTTGTGTATCGGGGAAGACAGTGAATCAGATATAGAGTGTAAGAGAGAACACTGTGGGTATGGACATATGTTGTGTATGGGGGAAGACAGTGAATCAGATATAGTGTGTAAGAGAGAACACTGTGGGTATGGTCATATTTTGTGTATGGGGGATGACAGTGAATCAGATATAGTATGTAAGAGAGAACACTGTGGGTATGGACATATGTTGTGTCAGGTGGTTGACAGTGAATCCGATATAGTGTGTATGAGAGAACACTGTGGGTATGGACATATGTTGTGTATGGGTGATGACAGTCAATCAGATATAGAGTGTAAGAGAGAACACTGTGGGTATGGACATATGTTGTGTATGGGGGATGACAGTGAATCAGATATAGTGTGTATGAGAGAACACTGTGGGTATGGACATATGTTGTGTATCGGGGAAGACAGTGAATCAGATATAGAGTGTAAGAGAGAACACTGTGGGTATGGACATATGTTGTGTATGGGGGAAGACAGTGAATCAGATATAGTGTGTAAGAGAGAACACTGTGGGTATGGTCATATTTTGTGTATGGGGGATGACAGTGAATCAGATATAGTATGTAAGAGAGAACACTGTGGGTATGGACATATGTTGTGTATGGGGGATGACAGTGAATCAGATATAGTGTGTAAGAGAGAACACTGTGGGTATGGACATATGTTGTGTATGGGGGATGACAGTGAATCAGATATAGTGTGTAAGAGAGAACACTGTGGGTATGGACATATGTTGTGTATGGGGCATGGCAGTGAATCAGATATAGTGTGTAAGAGAGAACACTGTGGGTATGGACATATGTTGTGTATGGGGGATGACAGTGAATCAGATATAGTGTGTAAGAGAGAACACTGTGGGTATGGACATATTTTGTGTATGGGGCATGGCAGTGAATCAGATATAGTGTGTAAGAGAGAACACTGTGGGTATGGACATATGTTGTGTATGGGGGATGACAGTGAATCAGATACAGTGTGTAAGAGAGAACACTGTGGGTATGGATATATGTTGTGTATGGGGGATGACAGTGAATCAGATATAGTGTGTAAGAGAGAACACTGTGGGTATGGACATATGTTGTGTATGGGGGATGACAGTGAATAAGATATAGTGTGTAAGACAGAACACTGTGGGTATGGACATATGTTGTGTATGGGGGATGACAGTAAATCAGATATAGTGTGTAAGAGAGAACACTGTGGGTATGGACATATGTTGTGTATGGGGGATGACAGTGAATCAGATATAGTGTGTAAGAGAGAACACTGTGGGTATGGACATATGTTGTGTATGGGGGATGACAGTGAATCAGATATAGTGTGTAAGAGAGAACACTGTGGGTATGGACATATGTTGTGTATGGGGGATGACAGTGAATCAGATATAGTGTGTAAGAGAGAACACTGTGGGTATGGACATATGTTGTGTATAGGGGATGACAGTGAATATGATATAGAGTGTAAGAGAGAACACTGTGGGTATGGACATATGTTGTGTATGGGGGATGACAGTAAATCAGATATAGTGTGTAAGAGAGAACACTGTGGATATGGACATATGTTGTGTATGGGGGATGACAGTGAATCAGATATAGTGTGTAAGAGAGAACACTGTGGGTATGGACATATGTTGTGTATGGGGGATGACAGTGAATCAGATATAGTGTGTAAGAGAGAACACTGTGGGTATGGAAATATGTTGTGTATGGGGGATGACATTGAATCAGATATAGTGTGTATGAGAGAACACTGTGGGTATGGGCATATGTTGTGTATGGGGGATGACAGTGAATCAGATATAGTATGTAAGAGAGAACACTGTGGGTATGGACATATGTTGTGTATGGGGGATGACAGTGAATCAGATATAGTGTGTAAGAGAGAACACTGTGGGTATGGACATATGTTGTGTATGGGGGATGACAGTGAATCAGATATAGTGTGTAAGAGAGAACACTGTGGGTATGGACATATGTTGTGTATGGGGGAAGACAGTGAATCAGATATAGAGTGTAAGAGAGAACACTGTGGGTATGGACATATGTTGTGTATGGGGGATGACAGTGAATCAGATATAGTAAGTAAGAGAGAACACTGTGGGTATGGACATATGTTGTGTATGGGGGATGACAGTGAATCAGATATAGTGTGTAAGAGAGAACACTGTGGGTATGGACATATGTTGTGTATGGTGGTTGACAGTGAATCAGATATAGTGTGTAAGAGAGAACACTGTGGGTATGGACATATGTTGTGTATGGGGGATGACAGTGAATCAGATATAGTGTGTAAGAGACAACACTGTGGGTATGGACATATGTTGTGTATGGTGGTTGACAGTGAATCAGATATAGTGTGTAAGAGAGAACACTGTGGTTATGGACATATGTTGTGTAAGGTGGTTGACAGTGAATCAGATATAGTGTGTAAGAGAGAACACTGTGGGTATGGACATATGTTGTGTATGGGTGATGACAGTCAATCAGATATAGAGTGTAAGAGAGAACACTGTGGGTATGGACATATGTTGTGTATGGGGGATGACAGTGAAACAGATATAGTGTGTAAGAGAGAACACTGTGGGTATGGACATATGTTGTGTATGGGGGATGACAGTGAATCAAATATAGTGTGTAAGAGAGAACACTGTGGGTATGGACATATGTTGTGTATGGGGGATGACAGTGAATCAGATATAGTGTGTAAGAGAGAACACTGTGGGTATGGACATATGTTGTGTATGGTGGTTGACAGTGAATCAGATATAGTGTGTAAGAGAGAACACTGTGGGTATGGACATATGTTGTGTATGGAGGATGACAGTGAATCAGATATAGTGTGTAAGAGACAACACTGTGGGTATGGACATATGTTGTGTATGGTGATTGACAGTGAATCAGATATAGTGTGTAAGAGAGAACACTGTGGCTATGGACATATGTTGTGTCAGGTGGTTGACAGTGAATCCGATATAGTGTGTATGAGAGAACACTGTGGGTATGGACATATGTTGTGTATGGGGGAAGACAGTGAATCAGATATAGAGTGTATTAGAGAACACTGTGGGTATGGACATATGTTGTGTATGGGGGATGACAGTGAATCAGATATAGTGTGTATGAGAGAACACTGTGGGTATGGACATATGTTGTGTATCGGGGAAGACAGTGAATCAGATATAGAGTGTAAGAGAGAACACTGTGGGTATGGACATATGTTGTGTATGGGGGAAGACAGTGAATCAGATATAGTGTGTAAGAGAGAACACTGTGGGTATGGTCATATTTTGTGTATGGGGGATGACAGTGAATCAGATATAGTATGTAAGAGAGAACACTGTGGGTATGGACATATGTTGTGTCAGGTGGTTGACAGTGAATCCGATATAGTGTGTATGAGAGAACACTGTGGGTATGGACATATGTTGTGTATGGGTGATGACAGTCAATCAGATATAGAGTGTAAGAGCGAACACTGTGGGTATGGACATATGTTGTGTATGGGGGATGACAGTGAATCAGATATAGTGTGTATGAGAGAACACTGTGGGTATGGACATATGTTGTGTATCGGGGAAGACAGTGAATCAGATATAGAGTGTAAGAGAGAACACTGTGGGTATGGACATATGTTGTGTATGGGGGAAGACAGTGAATCAGATATAGTGTGTAAGAGAGAACACTGTGGGTATGGTCATATTTTGTGTATGGGGGATGACAGTGAATCAGATATAGTATGTAAGAGAGAACACTGTGGGTATGGACATATGTTGTGTATGGGGGATGACAGTGAATCAGATATAGTGTGTAAGAGAGAACACTGTGGGTATGGACATATGTTGTGTATGGGGGAAGACAGTGAATCAGATATAGAGTGTAAGAGAGAACACTGTGGGTATGGACATATGTTGTGTATGGGGGATGACAGTGAATCAGATATAGTATGTAAGAGAGAACACTGTGGGTATGGACATATGTTGTGTATGGGGGATGACAGTGAATCAGATATAGTGTGTAAGAGAGAACACTGTGGGTATGGACATATGTTGTGTATGGTGGTTGACAGTGAATCAGATATAGTGTGTAAGAGAGAACACTGTGGGTATGGACATATGTTGTGTATGGGGGTTGACAGTGAATCAGATATAGTGTGTAAGAGAGAACACTGTGGGTATGGACATATGTTGTGTATGGGGGTTGACAGTGAATCAGATATAGTGTGTAAGAGACAACACTGTGGGTATGGACATATGTTGTGTATGGTGATTGACAGTGAATCAGATATAGTGTGTAAGAGAGAACACTGTGGGTATGGTCATATTTTGTGTATGGGGGATGACAGTGAATCAGATATAGTATGTAAGAGAGAACACTGTGGGTATGGACATATGTTGTGTATGGGGGATGACAGTGAATCAGATATAGTGTGTAAGAGAGAACACTGTGGGTATGGACATATGTTGTGTATGGGGGATGACAGTGAATCAGATATAGTGTGTAAGAGAGAACACTGTGGGTATGGACATATGTTGTGTATGGGGGAAGACAGTGAATCAGATATAGAGTGTAAGAGAGAACACTGTGGGTATGGACATATGTTGTGTATGGGGGATGACAGTGAATCAGATATAGTATGTAAGAGAGAACACTGTGGGTATGGACATATGTTGTGTATGGGGGATGACAGTGAATCAGATATAGTGTGTAAGAGAGAACACTGTGGGTATGGACATATGTTGTGTATGGTGGTTGACAGTGAATCAGATATAGTGTGTAAGAGAGAACACTGTGGGTATGGACATATGTTCTGTATGGTGGTTGACAGTGAATCAGATATAGTGTGTAAGAGAGAACACTGTGGGTATGGACATATGTTGTGTATGGGGGTTGACAGTGAATCAGATATAGTGTGTAAGAGACAACACTGTGGGTATGGACATATGTTGTGTATGGTGATTGACAGTGAATCAGATATAGTGTGTAAGAGAGAACACTGTGGCTATGGACATATGTTGTGTAAGGTGGTTGACAGTGAATCCGATATAGTGTGTAAGAGAGAACACTGTGGGTATGGACATATGTTGTGTATGGGGGAAGACAGTGAATCAGATATAGAGTGTATGAGAGAACACTGTGGGTATGGACATATTTTGTGTATGGGGGAAGACAGTGAATCAGATATAGAGTGTAAGAGAGAACACTGTGGGTATGGACATATGTTGTGTATGGGGCATGGCAGTGAATCAGATATAGTGTGTAAGAGAGAACACTGTGGGTATGGACATATGTTGTGTATGGGGGATGACAGTGAATCAGATACAGTGTGTAAGAGAGAACACTGTGGGTATGGATATATGTTGTGTATGGGGGATGACAGTGAATCAGATATAGTGTGTAAGAGAGAACACTGTGGGTATGGACATATGTTGTGTATGGGGGATGACAGTGAATAAGATATAGTGTGTAAGACAGAACACTGTGGGTATGGACATATGTTGTGTATGGGGGATGACAGTAAATCAGATATAGTGTGTAAGAGAGAACACTGTGGGTATGGACATATGTTGTGTATGGGGGATGACAGTGAATCAGATATAGTGTGTAAGAGAGAACACTGTGGGTATGGACATATGTTGTGTATGGGGGATGACAGTGAATCAGATATAGTGTGTAAGAGAGAACACTGTGGGTATGGACATATGTTGTGTATGGGGGATGACAGTGAATCAGATATAGTGTGTAAGAGAGAACACTGTGGGTATGGACATATGTTGTGTATGGGGGATGACAGTGAATCAGATATAGTGTGTAAGAGAGAACACTGTGGGTATGGACATATGTTGTGTATAGGGGATGACAGTGAATATGATATAGAGTGTAAGAGAGAACACTGTGGGTATGGACATATGTTGTGTATGGGGGATGACAGTAAATCAGATATAGTGTGTAAGAGAGAACACTGTGGATATGGACATATGTTGTGTATGGGGGATGACAGTGAATCAGATATAGTGTGTAAGAGAGAACACTGTGGGTATGGACATATGTTGTGTATGGGGGATGACAGTGAATCAGATATAGTGTGTAAGAGAGAACACTGTGGGTATGGAAATATGTTGTGTATGGGGGATGACATTGAATCAGATATAGTGTGTATGAGAGAACACTGTGGGTATGGGCATATGTTGTGTATGGGGGATGACAGTGAATCAGATATAGTATGTAAGAGAGAACACTGTGGGTATGGACATATGTTGTGTATGGGGGATGACAGTGAATCAGATATAGTGTGTAAGAGAGAACACTGTGGGTATGGACATATGTTGTGTATGGGGGATGACAGTGAATCAGATATAGTGTGTAAGAGAGAACACTGTGGGTATGGACATATGTTGTGTATGGGGGAAGACAGTGAATCAGATATAGAGTGTAAGAGAGAACACTGTGGGTATGGACATATGTTGTGTATGGGGGATGACAGTGAATCAGATATAGTATGTAAGAGAGAACACTGTGGGTATGGACATATGTTGTGTATGGGGGATGACAGTGAATCAGATATAGTGTGTAAGAGAGAACACTGTGGGTATGGACATATGTTGTGTATGGTGGTTGACAGTGAATCAGATATAGTGTGTAAGAGAGAACACTGTGGGTATGGACATATGTTGTGTATGGGGGATGACAGTGAATCAGATATAGTGTGTAAGAGACAACACTGTGGGTATGGACATATGTTGTGTATGGTGGTTGACAGTGAATCAGATATAGTGTGTAAGAGAGAACACTGTGGTTATGGACATATGTTGTGTAAGGTGGTTGACAGTGAATCAGATATAGTGTGTAAGAGAGAACACTGTGGGTATGGACATATGTTGTGTATGGGTGATGACAGTCAATCAGATATAGAGTGTAAGAGAGAACACTGTGGGTATGGACATATGTTGTGTATGGGGGATGACAGTGAATCAGATATAGTGTGTAAGAGAGAACACTGTGGGTATGGACATATGTTGTGTATGGGGGATGACAGTGAATCAAATATAGTGTGTAAGAGAGAACACTGTGGGTATGGACATATGTTGTGTATGGGGGATGACAGTGAATCAGATATAGTGTGTAAGAGAGAACACTGTGGGTATGGACATATGTTGTGTATGGTGGTTGACAGTGAATCAGATATAGTGTGTAAGAGAGAACACTGTGGGTATGGACATATGTTGTGTATGGAGGATGACAGTGAATCAGATATAGTGTGTAAGAGACAACACTGTGGGTATGGACATATGTTGTGTATGGTGATTGACAGTGAATCAGATATAGTGTGTAAGAGAGAACACTGTGGCTATGGACATATGTTGTGTAAGGTGGTTGACAGTGAATCCGATATAGTGTGTAAGAGAGAACACTGTGGGTATGGACATATGTTGTGTATGGGGGAAGACAGTGAATCAGATATAGAGTGTATTAGAGAACACTGTGGGTATGGACATATTTTGTGTATGGGGGAAGACAGTGAATCAGATATAGAGTGTAAGAGAGAACACTGTGGGTATGGACATATGTTGTGTATGGGGCATGGCAGTGAATCAGATATAGTGTGTAAGAGAGAACACTGTGGGTATGGACATATGTTGTGTATGGGGGAAGACAGTGAATCAGATATAGAGTGTAAGAGAGAACACTGTGGGTATGGACATATGTTGTGTATGGGGGATGACAGTGAATCAGATATAGTATGTAAGAGAGAACACTGTGGGTATGGACATATGTTGTGTATGGGGGATGACAGTGAATCAGATATAGTGTGTAAGAGAGAACACTGTGGGTATGGACATATGTTGTGTATGGTGGTTGACAGTGAATCAGATATAGTGTGTAAGAGAGAACACTGTGGGTATGGACATATGTTGTGTATGGTGGTTGACAGTGAATCAGATATAGTGTGTAAGAGAGAACACTGTGGGTATGGACATATGTTGTGTATGGGGGTTGACAGTGAATCAGATATAGTGTGTAAGAGACAACACTGTGGGTATGGACATATGTTGTGTATGGTGATTGACAGTGAATCAGATATAGTGTGTAAGAGAGAACACTGTGGCTATGGACATATGTTGTGTAAGGTGGTTGACAGTGAATCCGATATAGTGTGTAAGAGAGAACACTGTGGGTATGGACATATGTTGTGTATGGGGGAAGACAGTGAATCAGATATAGAGTGTATGAGAGAACACTGTGGGTATGGACATATTTTGTGTATGGGGCATGGCAGTGAATCAGATATAGTGTGTAAGAGAGAACACTGTGGGTATGGACATATGTTGTGTATGGGGGATGACAGTGAATCAGATACAGTGTGTAAGAGAGAACACTGTGGGTATGGATATATGTTGTGTATGGGGGATGACAGTGAATCAGATATAGTGTGTAAGAGAGAACACTGTGGGTATGGACATATGTTGTGTATGGGGGATGACAGTGAATAAGATATAGTGTGTAAGACAGAACACTGTGGGTATGGACATATGTTGTGTATGGGGGATGACAGTAAATCAGATATAGTGTGTAAGAGAGAACACTGTGGGTATGGACATATGTTGTGTATGGGGGATGACAGTGAATCAGATATAGTGTGTAAGAGAGAACACTGTGGGTATGGACATATGTTGTGTATGGGGGATGACAGTGAATCAGATATAGTGTGTAAGAGAGAACACTGTGGGTATGGACATATGTTGTGTATGGGGGATGACAGTGAATCAGATATAGTGTGTAAGAGAGAACACTGTGGGTATGGACATATGTTGTGTATAGGGGATGACAGTGAATATGATATAGAGTGTAAGAGAGAACACTGTGGGTATGGACATATGTTGTGTATGGGGGATGACAGTAAATCAGATATAGTGTGTAAGAGAGAACACTGTGGATATGGACATATGTTGTGTATGGGGGATGACAGTGAATCAGATATAGTGTGTAAGAGAGAACACTGTGGGTATGGACATATGTTGTGTATGGGGGATGACAGTGAATCAGATATAGTGTGTAAGAGAGAACACTGTGGGTATGGAAATATGTTGTGTATGGGGGATGACATTGAATCAGATATAGTGTGTATGAGAGAACACTGTGGGTATGGGCATATGTTGTGTATGGGGGATGACAGTGAATCAGATATAGTATGTAAGAGAGAACACTGTGGGTATGGACATATGTTGTGTATGGGGGATGACAGTGAATCAGATATAGTGTGTAAGAGAGAACACTGTGGGTATGGACATATGTTGTGTATGGGGGATGACAGTGAATCAGATATAGTGTGTAAGAGAGAACACTGTGGGTATGGACATATGTTGTGTATGGGGGAAGACAGTGAATCAGATATAGAGTGTAAGAGAGAACACTGTGGGTATGGACATATGTTGTGTATGGGGGATGACAGTGAATCAGATATAGTAAGTAAGAGAGAACACTGTGGGTATGGACATATGTTGTGTATGGGGGATGACAGTGAATCAGATATAGTGTGTAAGAGAGAACACTGTGGGTATGGACATATGTTGTGTATGGTGGTTGACAGTGAATCAGATATAGTGTGTAAGAGAGAACACTGTGGGTATGGACATATGTTGTGTATGGGGGATGACAGTGAATCAGATATAGTGTGTAAGAGACAACACTGTGGGTATGGACATATGTTGTGTATGGTGGTTGACAGTGAATCAGATATAGTGTGTAAGAGAGAACACTGTGGTTATGGACATATGTTGTGTAAGGTGGTTGACAGTGAATCAGATATAGTGTGTAAGAGAGAACACTGTGGGTATGGACATATGTTGTGTATGGGTGATGACAGTCAATCAGATATAGAGTGTAAGAGAGAACACTGTGGGTATGGACATATGTTGTGTATGGGGGATGACAGTGAATCAGATATAGTGTGTAAGAGAGAACACTGTGGGTATGGACATATGTTGTGTATGGGGGATGACAGTGAATCAAATATAGTGTGTAAGAGAGAACACTGTGGGTATGGACATATGTTGTGTATGGGGGATGACAGTGAATCAGATATAGTGTGTAAGAGAGAACACTGTGGGTATGGACATATGTTGTGTATGGTGGTTGACAGTGAATCAGATATAGTGTGTAAGAGAGAACACTGTGGGTATGGACATATGTTGTGTATGGAGGATGACAGTGAATCAGATATAGTGTGTAAGAGACAACACTGTGGGTATGGACATATGTTGTGTATGGTGATTGACAGTGAATCAGATATAGTGTGTAAGAGAGAACACTGTGGCTATGGACATATGTTGTGTCAGGTGGTTGACAGTGAATCCGATATAGTGTGTATGAGAGAACACTGTGGGTATGGACATATGTTGTGTATGGGGGAAGACAGTGAATCAGATATAGAGTGTATTAGAGAACACTGTGGGTATGGACATATTTTGTGTATGGGGGAAGACAGTGAATCAGATATAGAGTGTAAGAGAGAACACTGTGGGTATGGACATATGTTGTGTATGGGGCATGGCAGTGAATCAGATATAGTGTGTAAGAGAGAACACTGTGGGTATGGACATATGTTGTGTATGGGGGATGACAGTGAATCAGATACAGTGTGTAAGAGAGAACACTGTGGGTATGGATATATGTTGTGTATGGGGGATGACAGTGAATCAGATATAGTGTGTAAGAGAGAACACTGTGGGTATGGACATATGTTGTGTATGGGGGATGACAGTGAATAAGATATAGTGTGTAAGACAGAACACTGTGGGTATGGACATATGTTGTGTATGGCGGATGACAGTAAATCAGATATAGTGTGTAAGAGAGAACACTGTGGGTATGGACATATGTACTGGCATAATAACAGCAACAGCAACAAACTGAATTGTAACTAATTCATACTTGTGGGCAAAGGTGTAGAGTGAGACATGTCAGTGTTTTGTATTAAAATTATTTTAGTGTTGTATAAAGTGACTGACCTAGATCACATTTACAGACTGACTGAGTGACAGCCTATACTGTTGATAACTGTAAAGAAACAATGCAGTTGTTGTTACTAGTGTGAATCACATCTTTGATATAATGTTTTCACATTATCATCATCATCTTTTACGTATGTTTTTTTCATGCTCACGTGAGTAGGATGGGTCTTTTTCTGCGCAGCATCTCTCCAATCTTTGCATTCTTTTGTCATCTCCTCTGTGAGTCTCAGTGATTTGCAATCAACTTTCACGAACTCTGCTCAGGTCTTCCTTGGTCTACCTCTACTGTGGCTTCCTACCACAGGGATTTCCTGGCACTTCTTCACCCAGCGCTCATCTTCCAGATGCATCATATATTTGAACCAATGCAGTCTTCTCTCCTTCACACTACTTCAGATTCCTCTTAAATCCAGTTTCTCTCCCAGTTCATCCAAGCTATGCCTTTCTCTCCCATTTACATTGTACATCCATCAGAGCATGGTTGCATGTGCTACAGTAATTCGAATTCACTTTTAATCATTGTAAACAAAGGAAGAAATGGTTGTACAAGTAATATTTTTCAGTTTAGGTTACCCACAGAAAAGCTAATTAGATATTCATGAAGCTTTAAGATCTTGTTTGGATAATTTGAGATTCAGATAATTGATGTTCGGATAACTGAGGTTTGACTGTATGTTTAAGCATATAATTTCTCTTTTCATAAGCAATGTAAGATACACAAAAGAAAGTAAAGTGGGGAAACACTAGACTCCTGTGTTTATGTGTACTACCATCTTGTAATTGGGTTGAACAGATGTTTTAAGAATTCTCAAAAATGGAAGTGGGTGCTTTAAAGGAGACTGTAGTGACCTACATTCCGAGGGCTCATGGATACATTCTCCGTGCATTGTTTGACTCAGCTCAGCCAATCGCCGCCAACATAGGAGAATGTATCTCAACTTCCACCCCAGAGGGAAAAATTCCCGCGGCGATTCATAAATCTCTCTCTTGCAGCTTGACCTTGCTAAGGTAAACACCAATTCTTCTTTTGCTCCGCAAGCATGAACAATATGTAACGACAAAACATTACTACGGGCCTGGCCAATGCCTCAGCCAGTTGACCGTACCTTCTCTTACAATATTAATTGGTTTATTTCATTTCTTTTGGCATGCCAGCTTAATCCACCCCTTAACCTTTGTTAATAAATTATGTAAAAACATGCTAAAGTCTTGTGATGCTATTTACCACAGCCATTGCCTTTAAATGTGATATAGAAATATTCTTTCTAGAGTTATATTCACAGCAACAACAGCTTGAGACTTACAGCCGTCCTCAATTCAACTTACATGTATTGATATAACAAACCACACCTTTCCTGTTACAACAAATACAGTTCATTATAATTCTTCTTGGTGATATTCCTATTATTAACTGATTGCTAAAAGACATTTGATATGCAGAGTCTGTTATAAAGGAATATAACCTTAGGCTGGAATAAAAGAAATAAAACTGATGAAGTTCAATTGTTAATCTCCTTCAAAGTAAACCCTTTGAGTCTCTAAACACTCTCCCAGCAATCCTTCCTCAGTTCAAAATGGGTCTGGGAGCCTGGCAAATGAGCAAAATACTTTCCTTTGCCAAGAAACCAAGATCAACTGCAGGGAATGAGCTTCAGCATTGTCATAATGCAGTTGCCAGTATTGTGAGGTGCACAGATGCAGTTTATTGCACTGAACTGCATTGTGAAACCATTGAAAAATTTCCTGATATTACTCCTTGACAACTGTTTGTTTTTCGGGTGTGTATTAAGGATGCATGATGCCTTGATCATCAAAGAAAAAAGTCATCATCACCTTGATTTTACCCTGCATCTGCTGTACTTTTGGGGGCCTTGTCAACATTAGATGTTTAGCAGAAATGTACTTTAGGCGTATAAAATATTGTTGAAATGTAAAGTTGATGAGTGAGTGACTTGTTGGCAAGTGAGTAATTGAAGTTGGTCTCAGTGAAGTGAGAGAAGCTATGCCATATTCAAGGAAACAAAAAAAATGTACTCACTCGTGGTGTGAAGTGATATTACCATGAGGAAGATGATTTTCTCATATCACGTCGGGGTCACCACTTTAGCAGAAATGTTTTAATTAGGATCCTTGGTTGCTGAAAGGATCCTTAAAGAAGATTAGGTTATAAGGCTGCGTGTTCATGTTTCCATAGATGAGGAAAAGGATCAAATCAGAAAACACACATTAAAATATAACAAAGGTTTATTTTCTTACAAACAAATTAATACAAGCACTAAAACAGTGAAAAGCTTCAAATATTCCACATAATTAAGTTGAACGGAAAAATGTGCTTCTCCTAAGAAAATCCAGAATGTTAGTTACGTTTTTTCGCTCAGTAATAATCTGGGACGTAACTATGTTAGTAATAAGTCTTTATATGTTGTATCAAATATTGGTAGCACAAAGGCATAGTCAGGTTGAACGATAACGTGTGTGAAATATATTTAGGTAGGAAGAATGTTGCTGGTCCTTTGCCAAAAGGGCCAAAGTTTCTTGTTAAGTGCTGCATCTTGCTAGTTGTTTACAAGGAACATAATTTGGAAGTTCTGGTCTCGACGAAGTGAAAAACTGCAACTGATGGGTAGAAGTGAAAAAAGGCGCAAAGCAACTGCTGGACGGAAGTCGTCCTCTGTATTCATACGCCGCCAATCCCAAATTACAAAGCACGACCAAATTATTCCGCAGCTATGAAATAGTGCCATTGCTTGCTACAGATGCTGCTACTGTGGTGACTGATCTGGGTTTCCAGGTTGTACCCCTAAACCCACACCTCAATTATCACAGTTTTCAGGAACCGAATATTTGTTTAGAATGGCTCCTTGTTGGTAGAATTAGGTGAAATCAAAATGTGACTTGTAAGATGTACAGTACTTCACATACTAGCTGCTTCATAACGAGGGACACATCCAGCAAGCTCACCAAAAGCCATACATGTACATAAATGTATGTGACTCCCCTCTGTTCACTTTTGTCTCGTTAACATCATTACTTCCCACTGGAAATAATAAAGTTGGATACTTTTTCAACAGATCTTGTATACCATTGCACTATTGACCAATAGACCAGTGTCTTTACTATTTAATCAGTTTATATTAGACCAATTTGCCAATGATATTTTAAAAATAACCCCACAACTTTCTCAGGAATAAGTGGGTGAAGAAGAAGATATTTTTTTAAATAGTGTTTCATATTATTAATTTTGACCTTTGAAAGTATAATTTTAATTAGTTCTATGTTTTTGAAATGTTAGTTTTGTTATCGAAATCAATAAATATATTTTCATACCTATATAAACTTGTTTCAAATCTCTGTCTATAAAAGTAATTGAAATTATAAGTTTCTTTTTTTCTTTTTTAGTTTCCTAGAAATGAGGAAATCTGTGAGAAGTTTCCTACCTAAATACTTGAATATAACCCAACCTCTATTTTATGTCTGAGAAATGAGCAAAAATCAAAACCCCGTTTATAAGCCAAGGCAGCTAATCAACACATTATATTTAGATAGTGTATATAAACCCAAATTTTACCAGGAATTTTTTGTTCACATATTCCTTGCCTTATATTGAAGTATTTATGCTAAGTCATTAATTATGCAATCTTTGTGGATTTTCACAGTTGTTACTAATAGAATAATATATTATATTGATTATGCAATGGCCTTTTAGATAATTCTGTCATAAGTAAGAGTATTTTGTAAAGCATATTCACAATATGATATTCTTGTTATTAAATAGTATCAGTTAATATTAAACAGATAAGAAGCAAATCCCTCCCTGGAAAGGATGCTAGTCTTTCACAAGTAGATCTTTTTGTAAGACTGATTTTTTTTGTTTTATTCTCTATCAGTGAAATAATTGAAAGAATATATGAGGGTCGGCAGTTCATAGGCTGACCAAGATACTCTCATGAAATGACCAAATGAGGTTTATTTTTCAACATAATCCCTGGAAAGAAACAATGCAGTTATTATTAAGAAAAGTTGAAATTAATGCATGCAAGATTTCACAGCTCTAGCATCACTCCTTCAAAATCGGCCTATTCTTTTCAGCCTACCCTCATATATCTACTCAACCACACAAGAAGAAGTGCCAGGAAATGCCAGTAAATGGAAGCTGCAGTAGAGGTAGACCATGAAAGACCTGGGAAGAGGTGGTGTAATTGACCAGAGTTGTGTTAGATTGCAATGCTAGGCTCAATATTTACATAGGCAGCATAACCTGTAATAGATATGTGTTTTATTTAAACCCTGAAAATTGGGTTAACTTCTTGCACTCCTTGATATCTTTTGATGATAAAAGTAAACAAAAAAGGCAAAACAAAATAGAAATGAGATGATGTAATATCATTTACCTGATTGAATGTGTAACCTTGAGAATCTATAGCCATGAAACTGAAATGTTAGGCAACTGATCAGTCGTATCAAGTCATGAAAACCTATATGTATTTACTTGACCTGCTTGAAATAGCATCTCAATTTTCCTGACATAGCAAAGTTACATTGGATATGTCATTGTCATCACTGTTTAATGTTTATTTTCATGCTTGCCTGGGTTAGATGGGTTGTCATGTACTGAGGCTAGATTGGTCAGGTGACCATGTCTTGCTTGTACATTTTTTTTTCACCTTGGTTTATATGGCTGGATGGATGCCCTTCCTAATGAGAAACACTTTATATCATGTACTGGGAGCATTTTATCATAACACCAGCACTACCTTACAGGGTGGACTGGATACTTTTGTTTCTATGACAGCACTATTACCTTACATACTAGATATAATAATGATATCTATGAATCTTCTGAATATTGTTGTTTTAAAATCATCTAACAGGGATCTTGCTACAAATTTTAACCCTTTTGACACCAAACTCTCTTAAACTGCCCTTGGTTCTATGATATAGAGCTATTTATTTTAAAGGGTTTATATTTATCTAAAAAGCTTATAATAATAATAATGAAATTATTGTGTACAGTGCTCAGATGCACTACAACTCATCAAAAGTGCATCAAAAGTGTATGCATAGCACACAGGGCAATGTACAAACGTCAGGAAAATGAACAGTGCATGAGTCATGAGTGTATGTGTATGGAAGGGGGACATCAGGTGTAGTTTTGGCGAATTTTGGGAAGCATGAGGGTTTTAAAGGATGCAGTGTCTCGGCAGCTAACAACTGACGCAGGTAGTTTGTTCCATGCTAGTATCTATTGTCTGATGGAGGGTATGTGCTTGGTTGCTTCAATCATAATTTTATGTAAGAACCTTTGTTTCAAATGAGAGAGTTATTTTACTAAATCAAAATTTTCAAAAGAATTTGAAAATCATTAACAGTCTCTTTCAATTTACATATACATAAAAAACAAATTTGAGAGACAAACTGGGTATAAGAGGAATTAGATATAGTGAGTAAAAGAGAAAATTACACTAGTATAGAAAAAGAGACACAAAATTCATGATGCCATTATATAATATATATATATTATATATATCAGCAGAAGCTCTGTTTAATGTCCATTCTTCACGCTAGTATGGGTTAGATGAGTTGCCCCATTGTGAGACAAGCCTAGTCCAATGTTAGAGGTGCCTACTGACTGTAGGTTTCGCTTTGTACTTAGGCAAGGTGGGTCTTCTGTATGACTGTGTACCGCCAAAGATCTCAGTCCAGTGACATTGTCTTGGAGAGGTGTAAGTGTGTGAGGTCGGAATTTATCAAGTCGTCCCAGGTTTTTCTGGGTCTGCCTACTCCGTGACTACCGTCTATTTTTATCGCCCTGCACTTTTATATATATATATATATATATATATATATATATATATATATATATTAGAAAGTGAACAACACAAAATATAACTACTCCATTACCAAATGTTTCTGGATCAGAGACGATAATAATATACGTCTGGATCGTTGTTCAGACCGTATATTTTGGTAGATTTTTCTACATATATATATATATATATTATATATATATATATATATATATATATATATATATATATATATATATATATAATGGGAGAAAGACAGTCTCCCCCACATCGACCCAATAGAGGGACCAGCAGTGTTAGTCGAGGGTAGTATAATAAGTAAGGCAATCAAAGATATGAAGATGGGTAAGGTGGTTGGGCCTTCGGAAATTGCTAAATGTATTTACTACACACACCTTTAGAATTGCTAAATTTATTTGCTAATCAAACCTTTAGAATTGCTAAATTAATTAACTATTCAAACCTTTAGAATTGCTAAATGTATTTACTAGTCACACCTTTAGAATTGCTAAATGTATTTACTACTCATACCTTTAGAATTGCTAAATTTATTTACTACTCAACCTTTAGAATTGCTAAATTTATTTACTACTCAAACCTTTAGAATTGCTAAATTTATTTACTATTCAAACCTTTAGAATTGCTAAATTTATTAACTACTCAAACCTTTAGAATCGCTAAATGTATTTACTACTAAAACCTTTGGTATTGCTAAATTTATTACTACTCAAACCTTTAGAATTGCTAAATTTATTAACTACTCAAACCTTTAGAATTGCTAAATTTATTTACTACTCAAACCTTTAGAATTGGTAAATTTATTCACTACTCAAACCTTTAGAATTGCTAAATTTATTTACTACTCAAACCTTTAGAATTGCTAAATTTATTCACTACTCAAACCTTTAGAATTGCTAAATTTATTCACTACTCAAACTTTTAGAATTGCTCAAATTATTTACTACTCAAACCTTTAGAATTGCTAAATTTATTTACTATTCAAACCTTTAGAATTGCTAAATTTATTTACTACTCAAACCTTTAGAATTGCTAAATTTATTTAATACTCAAACCTTTAGAATTGCTAATTTATTAACTATTCAAACCTTTAGAATTGATAAATTTATTTACTACTCAAACCTTTAGAATTGCTAAATTTATTTACTATTCAATCCTTTAGAATTGCTAAATTTATTTACTACTCAAACCTTTAGAATTGCTAAATTTATTTACTACTCAAACCTTTAGAATTGCTAAATTCATTAACTACTCAAACCTTTAGAATTGCTAAATTTATTTACTACTCAAACCTTTAGAATTGCTAAATGTATTTACTACTAACACCTTTAGAATTGCTAAATTTATTTACTACTCAAACCTTTATAATTGCTAAATTTATTTACTACTCAAACCTTTAGAATTGCTAAATTTATTAACTGCTCAAACCTTTAGAATTGCTAAACGTATTTACTACTCAAACCTTTGGAATTGCTAAATTTATTTACTACTCAAACCTTTAGAATTGATAAATTTATTTACTACTCAAACCTTTAGAATTGCTAAATTTATTTACTATTCAAACCTTTAGAATTGCTAAATTTATTCACTACTCAAACCTTTAGAATTGCTAAATTTATTTACTACTCAAACCATTAGAATTGATGAATTTATTTACTACTCAAACCTTTAGAATTGCTAAATTTATTACTAGTCAAACCTTTAGAATTGCTAAATTTATTAACTACTCAAACCTTTAGAATTGCTAAATTTATTACTACTCAAACCTTTAGAATTGCTAAATTTATTAACTACTCAAACCTTTAGAATTGCTAAATTTATTTACTACTCAAACCTTTAGAATTGCTAAATTTATTTACTATTCAAACCTTTAGAATTGCTAAATTTATTCACTACTCAAACCTTTAGAATTGCTAAATTTATTTACTACTCAAACCATTAGAATTGATGAATTTATTTACTACTCAAACCTTTAGAATTGCTAAATTTATTACTAGTCAAACCTTTAGAATTGCTAAATTTATTAACTACTCAAACCTTTAGAATTGCTAAATTTATTACTACTCAAACCTTTAGAATTGCTAAATTTATTAACTACTCAAACCTTTAGAATTGCTAAATTTATTTACTACTCAAACCTTTAGAATTGCTAAATTTATTTACTATTCAAACCTTTAGAATTGATGAATTTATTTACTACTCAAACCTTTAGAATTGCTAAATTTATTTATTACTCAAACCTTTAGAATTGCTAAATTTATTACTACTCAAACCTTTAGAATTGCTAAATTTATTAACTACTCAAACCTTTAGAATTGCTAAATTTATTTACTACCCAAACCTTTAGTATTGCTAAATTTATTCACTACTCAAACCTTTAGAATTGCTAAATTTATTCACTACTCAAACCTTTTGAATTGCTAAATTTATTTACTACTCAAACTTTTAGAATTGCTAAATTTATTTACTATTCAAACCTTTAGAATTGCTTAATTTATTTACTAGTCACAACTTTAGAATTGCTAAATGTATTTACTACTCACACCTTTAGAATTGCTAAATTTATTTACTAATCAAACCTTTAGAATTGCTAAATTAATTTACTATTCAAACCTTTAGAATTGCTAAATTTATTTACTAGTCACACCTTTAGAATTGCTAAATGTATTTACTACTCATACCTTTAGAATTGCTAAATTTATTTACTACTCAAACCTTTAGAATTGCTAAATTTATTTACTACTCAAACCTTTAGAATTGCTAAATTTATTTACTATTCAAACCTTTAGAATTGCTAAATTTATTAACTACTCAAACCTTTAGAATCGCTAAATCTATTTACTACTCAAACCTTTGGTATTGCTAAATTTATTAACTACTCAAACCTTTAGAATTGCTAAATTTATTTACTACTCAAACCTTTAGAATTGCTAAATTTATTCACTACTCAAACCTTTAGAATTGCTAAATTTATTCACTACTCAAACTTTTAGAATTGCTCAAATTATTTACTACTCAAACCTTTAGAATTGCTAAATTTATTTACTATTCAAACCTTTAGAATTGCTAAATTTATATACTACTCAAACCTTTAGAATTTCTAAATGTATTTACTACTCACAACTTTAGAATTGCTAAATTTATTTACTACTCAAACCTTTAGTATTGCTAAATTTATTTACTACTCAAACCTTTAGAATTGCTAAATTTATTAACTATTCAAACCTTTAGAATTGATAAATTTATTTACTACTCAAACCTTTAGAATTGCTAAATTTATGAACTACTCAAACCTTTAGAATTGCTAAATATATTCACTACTCAAACCTTTAGAATTGCTAAATTAATTTACTACTCAAACCTTTAGAATTGCTAAATTTATTAACTATTCAAACCTATAGAATTGCTAAAATAATTTACTACTCAAACCTTTAGAATTGCTAAATTTATTTACTATTCAAACCTTTAGAATTGATGAATTTATTTACTACTCAAACCTTTAGAATTGCTAAATTTATTTATTACTCAAACCTTTAGAATTGCTAAATTTATTACTACTCAAACCTTTAGAATTGCTAAATTTATTTACTATTCAAACCTTTAGAATTGATGAATTTATTTACTACTCAAACCTTTAGAATTGCTAAATTTATTTATTACTCAAACCTTTAGAATTGCTAAATTTATTACTACTCAAACCTTTAGAATTACTAAATTTATTAACTACTCAAACCTTTAGAATTGCTAAATTTATTTACTACTCAAACCTTTAGAATTGCTCAATTTATTCACTACTCAAACCTTTAGAATTGCTAAATTTATTCACTACTCAAACCTTTTGAATTGCTAAATTTATTTACTACTCAAACCTTTAGAATTGCTAAATTTATTTACTATTCAAACCTTTAGAATTGCTAAATTTATTTTCTAGTCACACCTTTAGAATTGCTAAATGTATTTACTACTCACACCTTTAGAATTGCTAAATTTATTTACTAATCAAACCTTTAGTATTGCTAAATTAATTTACTATTCAAACCTTTAGAATTGCTAAATTTATTTACTAGTCACACCTTTAGAATTGCTAAATGTATTTACTACTCATACCTTTAGAATTGCTAAATTTATTTACTACTCAACCTTTAGAATTGCTAAATTTATTTACTACTCAAACCTTTAGAATTGCTAAATTTATTTACTATTCAAACCTTTAGAATTGCTAAATTTATTAACTACTCAAACCTTTAGAATCGCTAAATGTATTTACTACTCAAACCTTTGGTATTGCTAAATTTATTACTACTCAAACCTTTAGAATTGCTAAATTTATTAACTACTCAAACCTTTAGAATTGCTAAATTTATTTACTACTCAAACCTTTAGAATTGGTAAATTTATTCACTACTCAAACCTTTAGAATTGCTAAATTTATTTACTACTCAAACCTTTAGAATTGCTAAATTTATTCACTACTCAAACCTTTAGAATTGCTAAATTTATTCACTACTCAAACTTTTAGAATTGCTCAAATTATTTACTACTCAAACCTTTAGAATTGCTAAATTTATTTACTATTCAAACCTTTAGAATTGCTAAATTTATTTACTACTCAAACCTTTAGAATTGCTAAATGTATTTACTACTCACACCTTTAGAATTGCTAAATTTATTTACTACTCAAACCTTTAGAATTGCTAAATTTATTTACTACTCAAACCTTTAGAATTGCTAAATTTATTTACTACTCAAACCTTTAGAATTGCTAAATTTATTTACTACTCAAACCTTTAGAATTGCTAAATTTATTTACTATTCAAACCTTTAGAATTGCTAAATTTATTAACTACTCAAACCTTTAGAATCGCTAAATCTATTTACTACTCAAACCTTTGGTATTGCTAAATTTATTAACTACTCAAACCTTTAGAATTGCTAAATTTATTTACTACTCAAACCTTTAGAATTGCTAAATTTATTCACTACTCAAACCTTTAGAATTGCTAAATTTATTCACTACTCAAACTTTTAGAATTGCTCAAATTATTTACTACTCAAACCTTTAGAATTGCTAAATTTATTTACTATTCAAACCTTTAGAATTGCTAAATTTATATACTACTCAAACCTTTAGAATTTCTAAATGTATTTACTACTCACAACTTTAGAATTGCTAAATTTATTTACTACTCAAACCTTTAGTATTGCTAAATTTATTTACTACTCAAACCTTTAGAATTGCTAAATTTATTAACTATTCAAACCTTTAGAATTGATAAATTTATTTACTACTCAAACCTTTAGAATTGCTAAATTTATGAACTACTCAAACCTTTAGAATTGCTAAATATATTCACTACTCAAACCTTTAGAATTGCTAAATTAATTTACTACTCAAACCTTTAGAATTGCTAAATTTATTAACTATTCAAACCTATAGAATTGCTAAAATAATTTACTACTCAAACCTTTAGAATTGCTAAATTTATTTACTATTCAAACCTTTAGAATTGATGAATTTATTTACTACTCAAACCTTTAGAATTGCTAAATTTATTTATTACTCAAACCTTTAGAATTGCTAAATTTATTACTACTCAAACCTTTAGAATTGCTAAATTTATTTACTATTCAAACCTTTAGAATTGATGAATTTATTTACTACTCAAACCTTTAGAATTGCTAAATTTATTTATTACTCAAACCTTTAGAATTGCTAAATTTATTACTACTCAAACCTTTAGAATTACTAAATTTATTAACTACTCAAACCTTTAGAATTGCTAAATTTATTTACTACTCAAACCTTTAGAATTGCTCAATTTATTCACTACTCAAACCTTTAGAATTGCTAAATTTATTCACTACTCAAACCTTTTGAATTGCTAAATTTATTTACTACTCAAACCTTTAGAATTGCTAAATTTATTTACTATTCAAACCTTTAGAATTGCTAAATTTATTTTCTAGTCACACCTTTAGAATTGCTAAATGTATTTACTACTCACACCTTTAGAATTGCTAAATTTATTTACTAATCAAACCTTTAGTATTGCTAAATTAATTTACTATTCAAACCTTTAGAATTGCTAAATTTATTTACTAGTCACACCTTTAGAATTGCTAAATGTATTTACTACTCATACCTTTAGAATTGCTAAATTTATTTACTACTCAACCTTTAGAATTGCTAAATTTATTTACTACTCAAACCTTTAGAATTGCTAAATTTATTTACTATTCAAACCTTTAGAATTGCTAAATTTATTAACTACTCAAACCTTTAGAATCGCTAAATGTATTTACTACTCAAACCTTTGGTATTGCTAAATTTATTACTACTCAAACCTTTAGAATTGCTAAATTTATTAACTACTCAAACCTTTAGAATTGCTAAATTTATTTACTACTCAAACCTTTAGAATTGGTAAATTTATTCACTACTCAAACCTTTAGAATTGCTAAATTTATTTACTACTCAAACCTTTAGAATTGCTAAATTTATTCACTACTCAAACCTTTAGAATTGCTAAATTTATTCACTACTCAAACTTTTAGAATTGCTCAAATTATTTACTACTCAAACCTTTAGAATTGCTAAATTTATTTACTATTCAAACCTTTAGAATTGCTAAATTTATTTACTACTCAAACCTTTAGAATTGCTAAATGTATTTACTACTCACACCTTTAGAATTGCTAAATTTATTTACTACTCAAACCTTTAGAATTGCTAAATTTATTTACTACTCAAACCTTTAGAATTGCTAAATTTATTCACTACTCAAACTTTTAGAATTGCTCAAATTATTTACTACTCACACCTTTAGAATTGCTAAATTTATTTACTATTCAAACCTTTAGAATTGCTAAATTTATTTACTACTCAAACCTTTAGAATTGCTAAATGTATTTACTACTCATACCTTTAGAATTGCTAAATTTATTTACTACTCAAACCTTTAGAATTGCTAAATTTATTTACTACTCAAACCTTTAGAATTGCTAAATTTATTCACTACTCAAACCTTTAGAATTGCTAAATTTATTCACTACTCAAACTTTTAGAATTGCTCAAATTATTTACTACTCAAACCTTTAGAATTGCTAAATTTATTTACTATTCAAATCTTTAGAATTGCTAAATTTATTTACTACTCAAACCTTTAGAATTTCTAAATGTATTTACTACTCACAACTTTAGAATTGCTAAATTTATTTACTACTCAAACCTTTAGAATTGCTAAATTTATTAACTATTCAAACCTTTAGAATTGATAAATTTATTTACTACTCAAACCTTTAGAATTGCTAAATTTATGAACTACTCAAACCTTTAGAATTGCTAAATTTATTAACTACTCAAACCTTTAGAATTGCTAAATTTATTCACTACTCAAACCTTTAGAATTGCTAAATTTATTCACTACTCAAACCTTTAGAATTGCTAAATTTATTTACTACTCAAACCTTTAGAATTGCTAAATGTATTTACTACTCACACCTTTAGAATTGCTAAATTTATTTACTACTCAAACCTTTAGAATTGCTAAATTTATTTACTACTCAAACCTTTAGAATTGCTAAATTTATTCACTACTCAAACTTTTAGAATTGCTCAAATTATTTACTACTCACACCTTTAGAATTGCTAAATTTATTTACTATTCAAACCTTTAGAATTGCTAAATTTATTTACTACTCAAACCTTTAGAATTGCTAAATGTATTTACTACTCATACCTTTAGAATTGCTAAATTTATTTACTACTCAAACCTTTAGAATTGCTAAATTTATTTACTACTCAAACCTTTAGAATTGCTAAATTTATTCACTACACAAACCTTTAGAATTGCTAAATTTATTCACTACTCAAACTTTTAGAATTGCTCAAATTATTTACTACTCAAACCTTTAGAATTGCTAAATTTATTTACTATTCAAATCTTTAGAATTGCTAAATTTATTTACTACTCACAACTTTAGAATTGCTAAATGTATTTACTACTCACAACTTTAGAATTGCTAAATTTATTTACTACTCAAACCTTTAGAATTGCTAAATTTATTAACTATTCAAACCTTTAGAATTGATAAATTTATTTACTACTCAAACCTTTAGAATTGCTAAATTTATGAACTACTCAAACCTTTAGAATTGCTAAATTTATTAACAACACAAACCTTTAGAATTGCTAAATTTATTCACTACTCAAACCTTTAGAATTGCTAAATTTATTCACTACTCAAACCTTTAGAATTGATAAATTAATTTACTACTCAAACCTTTAGAATTGCTAAATTTATTAACTATTCAAACCTATAGAATTGCTAAAATTATTTACTACTCTAACCTTTAGAATTGCTAAATTTATTTACTATTCAAACCTTTAGAATTGATGAATTTATTTACTACTCAAACCTTTAGAATTGCTAAATTTATTTATTACTCAAACCTTTAGAATTGCTAAATTTATTACTACTCAAACCTTTAGAATTGCTAAATTTATTAACTACTCAAACCTTTAGAATTGCTACATTTATTCACTACTCAAACCTTTAGAATTGCTAAATTTATTCACTACTCAAACTTTTAGAATTGCTCAAATTATTTACTACTCAAACCTTTAGAATTGCTAAATTTATTTACTATTCAAACCTTTAGAATTGCTAAATTTATTTACTACTCAAACCTTTAGAATTACTAAATTTATTTACTACTCAAACCTTTAGAATTGCTAATTTATTAACTATTCAAACCTTTAGAATTGATAAATTTATTTACTACTCAAACCTTTAGAATTGCTAAATTTATTTACTATTCAATCCTTTAGAATTGCTAAATTTATTTACTACTCAAACCTTTAGAATTGCTAAATTTATTTACTACTCAAACCTTTAGAATTGCTAAATTCATTAACTACTCAAACCTTTAGAATTGCTAAATTTATTTACTACTCAAACCTTTAGAATTGCTAAATGTATTTACTACTAACACCTTTAGAATTGCTAAATTTATTTACTACTCAAACCTTTATAATTGCTAAATTTATTTACTACTCAAACCTTTAGAATTGCTAAATTTATTAACTGCTCAAACCTTTAGAATTGCTAAACGTATTTACTACTCAAACCTTTGGAATTGCTAAATTTATTTACTACTCAAACCTTTAGAATTGATAAATTTATTTACTACTCAAACCTTTAGAATTGCTAAATTTATTTACTATTCAAACCTTTAGAATTGCTAAATTTATTCACTACTCAAACCTTTAGAATTGCTAAATTTATTTACTACTCAAACCATTAGAATTGATGAATTTATTTACTACTCAAACCTTTAGAATTGCTAAATTTATTACTAGTCAAACCTTTAGAATTGCTAAATTTATTAACTACTCAAACCTTTAGAATTGCTAAATTTATTACTACTCAAACCTTTAGAATTGCTAAATTTATTAACTACTCAAACCTTTAGAATTGCTAAATTTATTTACTACTCAAACCTTTAGAATTGCTAAATTTATTTACTATTCAAACCTTTAGAATTGATGAATTTATTTACTACTCAAACCTTTAGAATTGCTAAATTTATTTATTACTCAAACCTTTAGAATTGCTAAATTAATTACTACTCAAACCTTTAGAATTGCTAAATTTATTAACTACTCAAACCTTTAAAATTGCTAAATTTATTTACTACCCAAACCTTTAGTATTGCTAAATTTATTCACTACTCAAACCTTTAGAATTGCTAAATTTATTCACTACTCAAACCTTTTGAATTGCTAAATTTATTTACTACTCAAACCTTTAGAATTGCTAAATTTATTTACTATTCAAACCTTTAGAATTGCTTAATTTATTTACTAGTCACACCTTTAGAATTGCTAAATGTATTTACTACTCACACCTTTAGAATTGCTAAATTTATTTACTAATCAAACCTTTAGAATTGCTAAATTAATTTACTATTCAAACCTTTAGAATTGCTAAATTTATTTACTAGTCACACCTTTAGAATTGCTAAATGTATTTACTACTCATACCTTTAGAATTGCTAAATTTATTTACTACTCAAACCTTTAGAATTGCTAAATTTATTTACTACTCAAACCTTTAGAATTGCTAAATTTATTTACTATTCAAACCTTTAGAATTGCTAAATTTATTAACTACTCAAACCTTTAGAATCGCTAAATCTATTTACTACTCAAACCTTTGGTATTGCTAAATTTATTAACTACTCAAACCTTTAGAATTGCTAAATTTATTTACTACTCAAACCTTTAGAATTGCTAAATTTATTCACTACTCAAACCTTTAGAATTGCTAAATTTATTCACTACTCAAACTTTTAGAATTGCTCAAATTATTTACTACTCAAACCTTTAGAATTGCTAAATTTATTTACTATTCAAACCTTTAGAATTGCTAAATTTATATACTACTCAAACCTTTAGAATTTCTAAATGTATTTACTACTCACAGCTTTAGAATTGCTAAATTTATTTACTACTCAAACCTTTAGTATTGCTAAATTTATTTACTACTCAAACCTTTAGAATTGCTAAATTTATTAACTATTCAAACCTTTAGAATTGATAAATTTATTTACTACTCAAACCTTTAGAATTGCTAAATTTATGAACTACTCAAACCTTTAGAATTGCTAAATATATTCACTACTCAAACCTTTAGAATTGCTAAATTAATTTACTACTCAAACCTTTAGAATTGCTAAATTTATTAACTATTCAAACCTATAGAATTGCTAAAATAATTTACTACTCAAACCTTTAGAATTGCTAAATTTATTTACTATTCAAACCTTTAGAGTTGATGAATTTATTTACTACTCAAACCTTTAGAATTGCTAAATTTATTTATTACTCAAACCTTTAGAATTGCTAAATTTATTACTACTCAAACCTTTAGAATTGCTAAATTTATTAACTACTCAAACCTTTAGAATTGCTAAATTTATTTACTACTCAAAGCTTTAGAATTGCTCAATTTATTCACTACTCAAACCTTTAGAATTGCTAAATTTATTCACTACTCAAACCTTTTGAATTGCTAAATTTATTTACTACTCAAACCTTTAGAATTGCTAAATTTATTTACTATTCAAACCTTTAGAATTGCTAAATTTATTTTCTAGTCACACCTTTAGAATTGCTAAATGTATTTACTACTCACACCTTTAGAATTGCTAAATTTATTTACTAATCAAACCTTTAGTATTGCTAAATTAATTTACTATTCAAACCTTTAGAATTGCTAAATTTATTTACTAGTCACACCTTTAGAATTGCTAAATGTATTTACTACTCATACCTTTAGAATTGCTAAATTTATTTACTACTCAACCTTTAGAATTGCTAAATTTATTTACTACTCAAACCTTTAGAATTGCTAAATTTATTTACTATTCAAACCTTTAGAATTGCTAAATTTATTAACTACTCAAACCTTTAGAATCGCTAAATGTATTTACTACTCAAACCTTTGGTATTGCTAAATTTATTACTACTCAAACCTTTAGAATTGCTAAATTTATTAACTACTCAAACCTTTAGAATTGCTAAATTTATTTACTACTCAAACCTTTAGAATTGGTAAATTTATTCACTACTCAAACCTTTAGAATTGCTAAATTTATTTACTACTCAAACCTTTAGAATTGCTAAATTTATTCACTACTCAAACCTTTAGAATTGCTAAATTTATTCACTACTCAAACTTTTAGAATTGCTCAAATTATTTACTACTCAAACCTTTAGAATTGCTAAATTTATTTACTATTCAAACCTTTAGAATTGCTAAATTTATTTACTACTCAAACCTTTAGAATTGCTAAATGTATTTACTACTCACACCTTTAGAATTGCTAAATTTATTTACTACTCAAACCTTTAGAATTGCTAAATTTATTTACTACTCAAACCTTTAGAATTGCTAAATTTATTCACTACTCAAACTTTTAGAATTGCTCAAATTATTTACTACTCACACCTTTAGAATTGCTAAATTTATTTACTATTCAAACCTTTAGAATTGCTAAATTTATTTACTACTCAAACCTTTAGAATTGCTAAATGTATTTACTACTCATACCTTTAGAATTGCTAAATTTATTTACTACTCAAACCTTTAGAATTGCTAAATTTATTTACTACTCAAACCTTTAGAATTGCTAAATTTATTCACTACTCAAACCTTCAGAATTGCTAAATTTATTCACTACTCAAACTTTTAGAATTGCTCAAATTATTTACTACTCAAACTTTTAGAATTGCTAAATTTATTTACTATTCAAATCTTTAGAATTGCTAAATTTATTTACTACTCAAACCTTTAGAATTTCTAAATGTATTTACTACTCACAACTTTAGAATTGCTAAATTTATTTACTACTCAAACCTTTAGAATTGCTAAATTTATTAACTATTCAAACCTTTAGAATTGATAAATTTATTTACTACTCAAACCTTTAGAATTGCTAAATTTATGAACTACTCAAACCTTTAGAATTGCTAAATTTATTAACTACTCAAACCTTTAGAATTGCTAAATTTATTCACTACTCAAACCTTTAGAATTGCTAAATTTATTCACTACTCAAACCTTTAGAATTGCTAAATTTATTTACTACTCAAACCTTTAGAATTGCTAAATGTATTTACTACTCACACCTTTAGAATTGCTAAATTTATTTACTACTCAAACCTTTAGAATTGCTAAATTTATTTACTACTCAAACCTTTAGAATTGCTAAATTTATTCACTACTCAAACTTTTAGAATTGCTCAAATTATTTACTACTCACACCTTTAGAATTGCTAAATTTATTTACTATTCAAACCTTTAGAATTGCTAAATTTATTTACTACTCAAACCTTTAGAATTGCTAAATGTATTTACTACTCATACCTTTAGAATTGCTAAATTTATTTACTACTCAAACCTTTAGAATTGCTAAATTTATTTACTACTCAAACCTTTAGAATTGCTAAATTTATTCACTACACAAACCTTTAGAATTGCTAAATTTATTCACTACTCAAACTTTTAGAATTGCTCAAATTATTTACTACTCAAACCTTTAGAATTGCTAAATTTATTTACTATTCAAATCTTTAGAATTGCTAAATTTATTTACTACTCACAACTTTAGAATTGCTAAATGTATTTACTACTCACAACTTTAGAATTGCTAAATTTATTTACTACTCAAACCTTTAGAATTGCTAAATTTATTAACTATTCAAACCTTTAGAATTGATAAATTTATTTACTACTCAAACCTTTAGAATTGCTAAATTTATGAACTACTCAAACCTTTAGAATTGCTAAATTTATTAACTACACAAACCTTTAGAATTGCTAAATTTATTCACTACTCAAACCTTTAGAATTGCTAAATTTATTCACTACTCAAACCTTTAGAATTGATAAATTAATTTACTACTCAAACCTTTAGAATTGCTAAATTTATTAACTATTCAAACCTATAGAATTGCTAAAATTATTTACTACTCAAACCTTTAGAATTGCTAAATTTATTTACTACTCAAACCTTTAGAATTGCTAAATTTATTTACTATTCAAACCTTTAGAATTGCTAAATTTATTAACTACTCAAACCTTTAGAATCGCTAAATCTATTTACTACTCAAACCTTTGGTATTGCTAAATTTATTAACTACTCAAACCTTTAGAATTGCTAAATTTATTTACTACTCAAACCTTTAGAATTGCTAAATTTATTCACTACTCAAACCTTTAGAATTGCTAAATTTATTCACTACTCAAACTTTTAGAATTGCTCAAATTATTTACTACTCAAACCTTTAGAATTGCTAAATTTATTTACTATTCAAACCTTTAGAATTGCTAAATTTATATACTACTCAAACCTTTAGAATTTCTAAATGTATTTACTACTCACAACTTTAGAATTGCTAAATTTATTTACTACTCAAACCTTTAGTATTGCTAAATTTATTTACTACTCAAACCTTTAGAATTGCTAAATTTATTAACTATTCAAACCTTTAGAATTGATAAATTTATTTACTACTCAAACCTTTAGAATTGCTAAATTTATGAACTACTCAAACCTTTAGAATTGCTAAATATATTCACTACTCAAACCTTTAGAATTGCTAAATTAATTTACTACTCAAACCTTTAGAATTGCTAAATTTATTAACTATTCAAACCTATAGAATTGCTAAAATAATTTACTACTCAAACCTTTAGAATTGCTAAATTTATTTACTATTCAAACCTTTAGAATTGATGAATTTATTTACTACTCAAACCTTTAGAATTGCTAAATTTATTTATTACTCAAACCTTTAGAATTGCTAAATTTATTACTACTCAAACCTTTAGAATTGCTAAATTTATTAACTACTCAAACCTTTAGAATTGCTAAATTTATTTACTACTCAAACCTTTAGAATTGCTCAATTTATTCACTACTCAAACCTTTAGAATTGCTAAATTTATTCACTACTCAAACCTTTTGAATTGCTAAATTTATTTACTACTCAAACCTTTAGAATTGCTAAATTTATTTACTATTCAAACCTTTAGAATTGCTAAATTTATTTTCTAGTCACACCTTTAGAATTGCTAAATGTATTTACTACTCACACCTTTAGAATTGCTAAATTTATTTACTAATCAAACCTTTAGTATTGCTAAATTAATTTACTATTCAAACCTTTAGAATTGCTAAATTTATTTACTAGTCACACCTTTAGAATTGCTAAATGTATTTACTACTCATACCTTTAGAATTGCTAAATTTATTTACTACTCAACCTTTAGAATTGCTAAATTTATTTACTACTCAAACCTTTAGAATTGCTAAATTTATTTACTATTCAAACCTTTAGAATTGCTAAATTTATTAACTACTCAAACCTTTAGAATCGCTAAATGTATTTACTACTCAAACCTTTGGTATTGCTAAATTTATTACTACTCAAACCTTTAGAATTGCTAAATTTATTAACTACTCAAACCTTTAGAATTGCTAAATTTATTTACTACTCAAACCTTTAGAATTGGTAAATTTATTCACTACTCAAACCTTTAGAATTGCTAAATTTATTTACTACTCAAACCTTTAGAATTGCTAAATTTATTCACTACTCAAACCTTTAGAATTGCTAAATTTATTCACTACTCAAACTTTTAGAATTGCTCAAATTATTTACTACTCAAACCTTTAGAATTGCTAAATTTATTTACTATTCAAACCTTTAGAATTGCTAAATTTATTTACTACTCAAACCTTTAGAATTGCTAAATGTATTTACTACTCACACCTTTAGAATTGCTAAATTTATTTACTACTCAAACCTTTAGAATTGCTAAATTTATTTACTACTCAAACCTTTAGAATTGCTAAATTTATTCACTACTCAAACTTTTAGAATTGCTCAAATTATTTACTACTCACACCTTTAGAATTGCTAAATTTATTTACTATTCAAACCTTTAGAATTGCTAAATTTATTTACTACTCAAAACTTTAGAATTGCTAAATGTATTTACTACTCATACCTTTAGAATTGCTAAATTTATTTACTACTCAAACCTTTAGAATTGCTAAATTTATTTACTACTCAAACCTTTAGAATTGCTAAATTTATTCACTACTCAAACCTTTAGAATTGCTAAATTTATTCACTACTCAAACTTTTAGAATTGCTCAAATTATTTACTACTCAAACCTTTAGAATTGCTAAATTTATTTACTATTCAAATCTTTAGAATTGCTAAATTTATTTACTACTCAAACCTTTAGAATTTCTAAATGTATTTACTACTCACAACTTTAGAATTGCTAAATTTATTTACTACTCAAACCTTTAGAATTGCTAAATTTATTAACTATTCAAACCTTTAGAATTGATAAATTTATTTACTACTCAAACCTTTAGAATTGCTAAATTTATGAACTACTCAAACCTTTAGAATTGCTAAATTTATTAACTACTCAAACCTTTAGAATTGCTAAATTTATTCACTACTCAAACCTTTAGAATTGCTAAATTTATTCACTACTCAAACCTTTAGAATTGCTAAATTTATTTACTACTCAAACCTTTAGAATTGCTAAATGTATTTACTACTCACACCTTTAGAATTGCTAAATTTATTTACTACTCAAACCTTTAGAATTGCTAAATTTATTTACTACTCAAACCTTTAGAATTGCTAAATTTATTCACTACTCAAACCTTTAGAATTGCTAAATTTATTCACTACTCAAACTTTTAGAATTGCTCAAATTATTTACTACTCAAACCTTTAGAATTGCTAAATTTATTTACTATTCAAACCTTTAGAATTGCTAAATTTATTTACTACTCAAACCTTTAGAATTGCTAAATGTATTTACTACTCACACCTTTAGAATTGCTAAATTTATTTACTACTCAAACCTTTAGAATTGCTAAATTTATTTACTACTCAAACCTTTAGAATTGCTAAATTTATTCACTACTCAAACTTTTAGAATTGCTCAAATTATTTACTACTCACACCTTTAGAATTGCTAAATTTATTTACTATTCAAACCTTTAGAATTGATGAATTTATTTACTACTCAAACCTTTAGAATTGCTAAATTTATTTATTACTCAAACCTTTAGAATTGCTAAATTTATTACTACTCAAACCTTTAGAATTGCTAAATTTATTAACTACTCAAACCTTTAGAATTGCTAAATTTATTTACTACTCAAACCTTTAGAATTGCTCAATTTATTCACTACTCAAACCTTTAGAATTGCTAAATTTATTCACTACTCAAACCTTTTGAATTGCTAAATTTATTTACTACTCAAACCTTTAGAATTGCTAAATTTATTTACTATTCAAACCTTTAGAATTGCTAAATTTATTTTCTAGTCACACCTTTAGAATTGCTAAATGTATTTACTACTCACACCTTTAGAATTGCTAAATTTATTTACTAATCAAACCTTTAGTATTGCTAAATTAATTTACTATTCAAACCTTTAGAATTGCTAAATTTATTTACTAGTCACACCTTTAGAATTGCTAAATGTATTTACTACTCATACCTTTAGAATTGCTAAATTTATTTACTACTCAACCTTTAGAATTGCTAAATTTATTTACTACTCAAACCTTTAGAATTGCTAAATTTATTTACTATTCAAACCTTTAGAATTGCTAAATTTATTAACTACTCAAACCTTTAGAATCGCTAAATGTATTTACTACTCAAACCTTTGGTATTGCTAAATTTATTACTACTCAAACCTTTAGAATTGCTAAATTTATTAACTACTCAAACCTTTAGAATTGCTAAATTTATTTACTACTCAAACCTTTAGAATTGGTAAATTTATTCACTACTCAAACCTTTAGAATTGCTAAATTTATTTACTACTCAAACCTTTAGAATTGCTAAATTTATTCACTACTCAAACCTTTAGAATTGCTAAATTTATTCACTACTCAAACTTTTAGAATTGCTCAAATTATTTACTACTCAAACCTTTAGAATTGCTAAATTTATTTACTATTCAAACCTTTAGAATTGCTAAATTTATTTACTACTCAAACCTTTAGAATTGCTAAATGTATTTACTACTCACACCTTTAGAATTGCTAAATTTATTTACTACTCAAACCTTTAGAATTGCTAAATTTATTTACTACTCAAACCTTTAGAATTGCTAAATTTATTCACTACTCAAACTTTTAGAATTGCTCAAATTATTTACTACTCACACCTTTAGAATTGCTAAATTTATTTACTATTCAAACCTTTAGAATTGCTAAATTTATTTACTACTCAAAACTTTAGAATTGCTAAATGTATTTACTACTCATACCTTTAGAATTGCTAAATTTATTTACTACTCAAACCTTTAGAATTGCTAAATTTATTTACTACTCAAACCTTTAGAATTGCTAAATTTATTCACTACTCAAACCTTTAGAATTGCTAAATTTATTCACTACTCAAACTTTTAGAATTGCTCAAATTATTTACTACTCAAACCTTTAGAATTGCTAAATTTATTTACTATTCAAATCTTTAGAATTGCTAAATTTATTTACTACTCAAACCTTTAGAATTTCTAAATGTATTTACTACTCACAACTTTAGAATTGCTAAATTTATTTACTACTCAAACCTTTAGAATTGCTAAATTTATTAACTATTCAAACCTTTAGAATTGATAAATTTATTTACTACTCAAACCTTTAGAATTGCTAAATTTATGAACTACTCAAACCTTTAGAATTGCTAAATTTATTAACTACTCAAACCTTTAGAATTGCTAAATTTATTCACTACTCAAACCTTTAGAATTGCTAAATTTATTCACTACTCAAACCTTTAGAATTGCTAAATTTATTTACTACTCAAACCTTTAGAATTGCTAAATGTATTTACTACTCACACCTTTAGAATTGCTAAATTTATTTACTACTCAAACCTTTAGAATTGCTAAATTTATTTACTACTCAAACCTTTAGAATTGCTAAATTTATTCACTACTCAAACCTTTAGAATTGCTAAATTTATTCACTACTCAAACTTTTAGAATTGCTCAAATTATTTACTACTCAAACCTTTAGAATTGCTAAATTTATTTACTATTCAAACCTTTAGAATTGCTAAATTTATTTACTACTCAAACCTTTAGAATTGCTAAATGTATTTACTACTCACACCTTTAGAATTGCTAAATTTATTTACTACTCAAACCTTTAGAATTGCTAAATTTATTTACTACTCAAACCTTTAGAATTGCTAAATTTATTCACTACTCAAACTTTTAGAATTGCTCAAATTATTTACTACTCACACCTTTAGAATTGCTAAATTTATTTACTATTCAAACCTTTAGAATTGCTAAATTTATTTACTACTCAAACCTTTAGAATTGCTAAATGTATTTACTACTCATACCTTTAGAATTGCTAAATTTATTTACTACTCAAACCTTTAGAATTGCTAAATTTATTTACTACTCAAACCTTTAGAATTGCTAAATTTATTCACTACTCAAACCTTTAGAATTGCTAAATTTATTCACTACTCAAACTTTTAGAATTGCTCAAATTATTTACTACTCAAACCTTTAGAATTGCTAAATTTATTTACTATTCAAATCTTTAGAATTGCTAAATTTATTTACTACTCAAACCTTTAGAATTTCTAAATGTATTTACTACTCAAACCTTTAGAATTGCTAAATTTATTAACTATTCAAACCTTTAGAATTGATAAATTTATTTACTACTCAAACCTTTAGAATTGCTAAATTTATGAACTACTCAAACCTTTAGAATTGCTAAATTTATTAACTACTCAAACCTTTAGAATTGCTAAATTTATTCACTACTCAAACCTTTAGAATTGCTAAATTTATTCACTACTCAAACCTTTAGAATTGCTAAATTTATTTACTACTCAAACCTTTAGAATTGCTAAATGTATTTACTACTCACACCTTTAGAATTGCTAAATTTATTTACTACTCAAACCTTTAGAATTGCTAAATTTATTTACTACTCAAACCTTTAGAATTGCTAAATTTATTCACTACTCAAACTTTTAGAATTGCTCAAATTATTTACTACTCACACCTTTAGAATTGCTAAATTTATTTACTATTCAAACCTTTAGAATTGCTAAATTTATTTACTACTCAAACCTTTAGAATTGCTAAATGTATTTACTACTCATACCTTTAGAATTGCTAAATTTATTTACTACTCAAACCTTTAGAATTGCTAAATTTATTTACTACTCAAACCTTTAGAATTGCTAAATTTATTCAATACACAAACCTTTAGAATTGCTAAATTTATTCACTACTCAAACTTTTAGAATTGCTCAAATTATTTACTACTCAAACCTTTAGAATTGCTAAATTTATTTACTATTCAAACCTTTAGAATTGCTAAATGTATTTACTACTCACACCTTTAGAATTGCTAAATTTATTTACTACTTAAACCTTTAGAATTGCTAAATTTATTTACTACTCAAACCTTTAGAATTGCTAAATTTATTCACCACTCAAACTTTTAGAATTGCTCAAATTATTTACTACTCACACCTTTAGAATTGCTAAATTTATTTACTATTCAAACCTTTAGAATTGCTAAATTTATTTACTACTCAAACCTTTAGAATTGCTAAATGTATTTACTACTCATACCTTTAGAATTGCTAAATTTATTTACTACTCAAACCTTTAGAATTGCTAAATTTATTAACTATTCAAACCTATAGAATTGCTAAAATTATTTACTACTCAAACCTTTAGAATTGCTAAATTTATTTACTACTCAAACCTTTAGAATTGCTAAATTTATTTACTATTCAAACCTTTAGAATTGCTAAATTTATTAACTACTCAAACCTTTAGAATTGCTAAATTTATTTACTATTCAAACCTTTAGAATTGCTAAATTTATTAACTACTCAAACCTTTAGAATCGCTAAATCTATTTACTACTCAAACCTTTGGTATTGCTAAATTTATTAACTACTCAAACCTTTAGAATTGCTAAATTTATTTACTACTCAAACCTTTAGAATTGCTAAATTTATTCACTACTCAAACCTTTAGAATTGCTAAATTTATTCACTACTCAAACTTTTAGAATTGCTCAAATTATTTACTACTCAAACCTTTAGAATTGCTAAATTTATTTACTATTCAAACCTTTAGAATTGCTAAATTTATATACTACTCAAACCTTTAGAATTTCTAAATGTATTTACTACTCACAACTTTAGAATTGCTAAATTTATTTACTACTCAAACCTTTAGTATTGCTAAATTTATTTACTACTCAAACCTTTAGAATTGCTAAATTTATTAACTATTCAAACCTTTAGAATTGATAAATTTATTTACTACTCAAACCTTTAGAATTGCTAAATTTATGAACTACTCAAACCTTTAGAATTGCTAAATATATTCACTACTCAAACCTTTAGAATTGCTAAATTAATTTACTACTCAAACCTTTAGAATTGCTAAATTTATTAACTATTCAAACCTATAGAATTGCTAAAATAATTTACTACTCAAACCTTTAGAATTGCTAAATTTATTTACTATTCAAACCTTTAGAATTGATGAATTTATTTACTACTCAAACCTTTAGAATTGCTAAATTTATTTATTACTCAAACCTTTAGAATTGCTAAATTTATTACTACTCAAACCTTTAGAATTGCTAAATTTATTAACTACTCAAACCTTTAGAATTGCTAAATTTATTTACTACTCAAACCTTTAGAATTGCTCAATTTATTCACTACTCAAACCTTTAGAATTGCTAAATTTATTCACTACTCAAACCTTTTGAATTGCTAAATTTATTTACTACTCAAACCTTTAGAATTGCTAAATTTATTTAATATTCAAACCTTTAGAATTGCTAAATTTATTTTCTAGTCACACCTTTAGAATTGCTAAATGTATTTACTACTCACACCTTTAGAATTGCTAAATTTATTTACTAATCAAACCTTTAGTATTGCTAAATTAATTTACTATTCAAACCTTTAGAATTGCTAAATTTATTTACTAGTCACACCTTTAGAATTGCTAAATGTATTTACTACTCATACCTTTAGAATTGCTAAATTTATTTACTACTCAACCTTTAGAATTGCTAAATTTATTTACTACTCAAACCTTTAGAATTGCTAAATTTATTTACTATTCAAACCTTTAGAATTGCTAAATTTATTAACTACTCAAACCTTTAGAATCGCTAAATGTATTTACTACTCAAACCTTTGGTATTGCTAAATTTATTACTACTCAAACCTTTAGAATTGCTAAATTTATTAACTACTCAAACCTTTAGAATTGCTAAATTTATTTACTACTCAAACCTTTAGAATTGGTAAATTTATTCACTACTCAAACCTTTAGAATTGCTAAATTTATTTACTACTCAAACCTTTAGAATTGCTAAATTTATTCACTACTCAAACCTTTAGAATTGCTAAATTTATTCACTACTCAAACTTTTAGAATTGCTCAAATTATTTACTACTCAAACCTTTAGAATTGCTAAATTTATTTACTATTCAAACCTTTAGAATTGCTAAATTTATTTACTACTCAAACCTTTAGAATTGCTAAATGTATTTACTACTCACACCTTTAGAATTGCTAAATTTATTTACTACTCAAACCTTTAGAATTGCTAAATTTATTTACTACTCAAACCTTTAGAATTGCTAAATTTATTCACTACTCAAACTTTTAGAATTGCTCAAATTATTTACTACTCACACCTTTAGAATTGCTAAATTTATTTACTATTCAAACCTTTAGAATTGCTAAATTTATTTACTACTCAAAACTTTAGAATTGCTAAATGTATTTACTACTCATACCTTTAGAATTGCTAAATTTATTTACTACTCAAACCTTTAGAATTGCTAAATTTATTTACTACTCAAACCTTTAGAATTGCTAAATTTATTCACTACTCACACCTTTAGAATTGCTAAATTTATTCACTACTCAAACTTTTAGAATTGCTCAAATTATTTACTACTCAAACCTTTAGAATTGCTAAATTTATTTACTATTCAAATCTTTAGAATTGCTAAATTTATTTACTACTCAAACCTTTAGAATTTCTAAATGTATTTACTACTCACAACTTTAGAATTGCTAAATTTATTTACTACTCAAACCTTTAGAATTGCTAAATTTATTAACTATTCAAACCTTTAGAATTGATAAATTTATTTACTACTCAAACCTTTAGAATTGCTAAATTTATGAACTACTCAAACCTTTAGAATTGCTAAATTTATTAACTACTCAAACCTTTAGAATTGCTAAATTTATTCACTACTCAAACCTTTAGAATTGCTAAATTTATTCACTACTCAAACCTTTAGAATTGCTAAATTTATTTACTACTCAAACCTTTAGAATTGCTAAATGTATTTACTACTCACACCTTTAGAATTGCTAAATTTATTTACTACTCAAACCTTTAGAATTGCTAAATTTATTTACTACTCAAACCTTTAGAATTGCTAAATTTATTCACTACTCAAACCTTTAGAATTGCTAAATTTATTCACTACTCAAACTTTTAGAATTGCTCAAATTATTTACTACTCAAACCTTTAGAATTGCTAAATTTATTTACTATTCAAACCTTTAGAATTGCTAAATTTATTTACTACTCAAACCTTTAGAATTGCTAAATGTATTTACTACTCACACCTTTAGAATTGCTAAATTTATTTACTACTCAAACCTTTAGAATTGCTAAATTTATTTACTACTCAAACCTTTAGAATTGCTAAATTTATTCACTACTCAAACTTTTAGAATTGCTCAAATTATTTACTACTCACACCTTTAGAATTGCTAAATTTATTTACTATTCAAACCTTTAGAATTGCTAAATTTATTTACTACTCAAACCTTTAGAATTGCTAAATGTATTTACTACTCATACCTTTAGAATTGCTAAATTTATTTACTACTCAAACCTTTAGAATTGCTAAATTTATTTACTACTCAAACCTTTAGAATTGCTAAATTTATTCACTACTCAAACCTTTAGAATTGCTAAATTTATTCACTACTCAAACTTTTAGAATTGCTCAAATTATTTACTACTCAAACCTTTAGAATTGCTAAATTTATTTACTATTCAAATCTTTAGAATTGCTAAATTTATTTACTACTCAAACCTTTAGAATTTCTAAATGTATTTACTACTCAAACCTTTAGAATTGCTAAATTTATTAACTATTCAAACCTTTAGAATTGATAAATTTATTTACTACTCAAACCTTTAGAATTGCTAAATTTATGAACTACTCAAACCTTTAGAATTGCTAAATTTATTAACTACTCAAACCTTTAGAATTGCTAAATTTATTCACTACTCAAACCTTTAGAATTGCTAAATTTATTCACTACTCAAACCTTTAGAATTGCTAAATTTATTTACTACTCAAACCTTTAGAATTGCTAAATGTATTTACTACTCACACCTTTAGAATTGCTAAATTTATTTACTACTCAAACCTTTAGAATTGCTAAATTTATTTACTACTCAAACCTTTAGAATTGCTAAATTTATTCACTACTCAAACTTTTAGAATTGCTCAAATTATTTACTACTCACACCTTTAGAATTGCTAAATTTATTTACTATTCAAACCTTTAGAATTGCTAAATTTATTTACTACTCAAACCTTTAGAATTGCTAAATGTATTTACTACTCATACCTTTAGAATTGCTAAATTTATTTACTACTCAAACCTTTAGAATTGCTAAATTTATTTACTACTCAAACCTTTAGAATTGCTAAATTTATTCAATACACAAACCTTTAGAATTGCTAAATTTATTCACTACTCAAACTTTTAGAATTGCTCAAATTATTTACTACTCAAACCTTTAGAATTGCTAAATTTATTTACTATTCAAACCTTTAGAATTGCTAAATGTATTTACTACTCACACCTTTAGAATTGCTAAATTTATTTACTACTCAAACCTTTAGAATTGCTAAATTTATTTACTACTCAAACCTTTAGAATTGCTAAATTTATTCACTACTCAAACTTTTAGAATTGCTCAAATTATTTACTACTCACACCTTTAGAATTGCTAAATTTATTTACTATTCAAACCTTTAGAATTGCTAAATTTATTTACTACTCAAACCTTTAGAATTGCTAAATGTATTTACTACTCATACCTTTAGAATTGCTAAATTTATTTACTACTCAAACCTTTAGAATTGCTAAATTTATTTACTACTCAAACCTTTAGAATTGCTAAATTTATTCACTACACAAACCTTTAGAATTGCTAAATTTATTCACTACTCAAACTTTTAGAATTGCTCAAATTATATACTACTCAAACCTTTAGAATTGCTAAATTTATTTACTACTCAAACCTTTAGAATTGCTAAATTTATTAACTATTCAAACCTTTAGAATTGATAAATTTATTTACTACTCAAACCTTTAGAATTGCTAAATTTATGAACTACTCAAACCTTTAGAATTGCTAAATTTATTAACTACACAAACCTTTAGAATTGCTAAATTTATTCACTACTCAAACCTTTAGAATTGCTAAATTTATTCACTACTCAAACCTTTAGAATTGATAAATTAATTTACTACTCAAACCTTTAGAATTGCTAAATTTATTAACTATTCAAACCTATAGAATTGCTAAAATTATTTACTACTCAAACCTTTAGAATTGCTAAATTTATTTACTACTCAAACCTTTAGAATTGCTAAATTTATTTACTATTCAAACCTTTAGAATTGCTAAATTTATTAACTACTCAAACCTTTAGAATCGCTAAATCTATTTACTACTCAAACCTTTGGTATTGCTAAATTTATTAACTACTCAAACCTTTAGAATTGCTAAATTTATTTACTACTCAAACCTTTAGAATTGCTAAATTTATTCACTACTCAAACCTTTAGAATTGCTAAATTTATTCACTACTCAAACTTTTAGAATTGCTCAAATTATTTACTACTCAAACCTTTAGAATTGCTAAATTTATTTACTATTCAAACCTTTAGAATTGCTAAATTTATATACTACTCAAACCTTTAGAATTTCTAAATGTATTTACTACTCACAACTTTAGAATTGCTAAATTTATTTACTACTCAAACCTTTAGTATTGCTAAATTTATTTACTACTCAAACCTTTAGAATTGCTAAATTTATTAACTATTCAAACCTTTAGAATTGATAAATTTATTTACTACTCAAACCTTTAGAATTGCTAAATTTATGAACTACTCAAACCTTTAGAATTGCTAAATATATTCACTACTCAAACCTTTAGAATTGCTAAATTAATTTACTACTCAAACCTTTAGAATTGATAAATTTATTAACTATTCAAACCTATAGAATTGCTAAAATAATTTACTACTCAAACCTTTAGAATTGCTAAATTTATTTACTATTCAAACCTTTAGAATTGATGAATTTATTTACTACTCAAACCTTTAGAATTGCTAAATTTATTTATTACTCAAACCTTTAGAATTGCTAAATTTATTACTACTCAAACCTTTAGAATTGCTAAATTTATTAACTACTCAAACCTTTAGTATTGCTAAATTTATTTACTACTCAAACCTTTAGAATTGCTCAATTTATTCACTACTCAAACCTTTAGAATTGCTAAATTTATTCACTACTCAAACCTTTTGAATTGCTAAATTTATTTACTACTCAAACCTTTAGAATTGCTAAATTTATTTACTATTCAAACCTTTAGAATTGCTAAATTTATTTTCTAGTCACACCTTTAGAATTGCTAAATGTATTTACTACTCACACCTTTAGAATTGCTAAATTTATTTACTAATCAAACCTTTAGTATTGCTAAATTAATTTACTATTCAAACCTTTAGAATTGCTAAATTTATTTACTAGTCACACCTTTAGAATTGCTAAATGTATTTACTACTCATACCTTTAGAATTGCTAAATTTATTTACTACTCAACCTTTAGAATTGCTAAATTTATTTACTACTCAAACCTTTAGAATTGCTAAATTTATTTACTATTCAAACCTTTAGAATTGCTAAATTTATTAACTACTCAAACCTTTAGAATCGCTAAATGTATTTACTACTCAAACCTTTGGTATTGCTAAATTTATTACTACTCAAACCTTTAGAATTGCTAAATTTATTAACTACTCAAACCTTTAGAATTGCTAAATTTATTTACTACTCAAACCTTTAGAATTGGTAAATTTATTCACTACTCAAACCTTTAGAATTGCTAAATTTATTTACTACTCAAACCTTTAGAATTGCTAAATTTATTCACTACTCAAACCTTTAGAATTGCTAAATTTATTCACTACTCAAACTTTTAGAATTGCTCAAATTATTTACTACTCAAACCTTTAGAATTGCTAAATTTATTTACTATTCAAACCTTTAGAATTGCTAAATTTATTTACTACTCAAACCTTTACAATTGCTAAATGTATTTACTACTCACACCTTTAGAATTGCTAAATTTATTTACTACTCAAACCTTTAGAATTGCTAAATTTATTTACTACTCAAACCTTTAGAATTGCTAAATTTATTCACTACTCAAACTTTTAGAATTGCTCAAATTATTTACTACTCACACCTTTAGAATTGCTAAATTTATTTACTATTCAAACCTTTAGAATTGCTAAATTTATTTACTACTCAAACCTTTAGAATTGCTAAATGTATTTACTACTCATACCTTTAGAATTGCTAAATTTATTTACTACTCAAACCTTTAGAATTGCTAAATTTATTTACTACTCAAACCTTTAGAATTGCTAAATTTATTCACTACTCAAACCTTTAGAATTGCTAAATTTATTCACTACTCAAACTTTTAGAATTGCTCAAATTATTTACTACTCAAACCTTTAGAATTGCTAAATTTATTTACTATTCAAATCTTTAGAATTGCTAAATTTATTTACTACTCAAACCTTTAGAATTTCTAAATGTATTTACTACTCACAACTTTAGAATTGCTAAATTTATTTACTACTCAAACCTTTAGAATTGCTAAATTTATTAACTATTCAAACCTTTAGAATTGATAAATTTATTTACTACTCAAACCTTTAGAATTGCTAAATTTATGAACTACTCAAACCTTTAGAATTGCTAAATTTATTAACTACTCAAACCTTTAGAATTGCTAAATTTATTCACTACTCAAACCTTTAGAATTGCTAAATTTATTCTCTACTCAAACCTTTAGAATTGCTAAATTTATTTACTACTCAAACCTTTAGAATTGCTAAATGTATTTACTACTCACACCTTTAGAATTGCTAAATTTATTTACTACTCAAACCTTTAGAATTGCTAAATTTATTTACTACTCAAACCTTTAGAATTGCTAAATTTATTCACTACTCAAACTTTTAGAATTGCTCAAATTATTTACTACTCACACCTTTAGAATTGCTAAATTTATTTACTATTCAAACCTTTAGAATTGCTAAATTTATTTACTACTCAAACCTTTAGAATTGCTAAATGTATTTACTACTCATACCTTTAGAATTGCTAAATTTATTTACTACTCAAACCTTTAGAATTGCTAAATTTATTTACTACTCAAACCTTTAGAATTGCTAAATTTATTCAATACACAAACCTTTAGAATTGCTAAATTTATTCACTACTCAAACTTTTAGAATTGCTCAAATTATTTACTACTCAAACCTTTAGAATTGCTAAATTTATTTACTATTCAAATCTTTAGAATTGCTAAATTTATTTACTACTCACAACTTTAGAATTGCTAAATGTATTTACTACTCACAACTTTAGAATTGCTAAATTTATTTACTACTCAAACCTTTAGAATTGCTAAATTTATTAACTATTCAAACCTTTAGAATTGATAAATTTATTTACTACTCAAACCTTTAGAATTGCTAAATTTATGAACTACTCAAACCTTTAGAATTGCTAAATTTATTAACTACACAAACCTTTAGAATTGCTAAATTTATTCACTACTCAAACCTTTAGAATTGCTAAATTTATTCACTACTCAAACCTTTAGAATTGATAAATTAATTTACTACTCAAACCTTTAGAATTGCTAAATTTATTAACTATTCAAACCTATAGAATTGCTAAAATTATTTACTACTCAAACCTTTAGAATTGCTAAATTTATTTACTATTCAAACCTTTAGAATTGATGAATTTATTTACTACTCAAACCTTTAGAATTGCTAAATTTATTTATTACTCAAACCTTTAGAATTGCTAAATTTATTACTACTCAAACCTTTAGAATTGCTAAATTTATTAACTACTCAAACCTTTAGAATTGCTACATTTATTTACTACTCAAACCTTTAGAATTGCTCAATTTATTCACTACTCAAACCTTTAGAATTGCTAAATTTATTCACTACTCAAACCTTTAGAATTGCTAAATTTATTTACTATTCAAACCTTTAGAATTGCTAAATTTATTTTCTAGTCACACCTTTACAATTGCTAAATGTATTTAATACTCACACCTTTAGAATTGCTAAATTTATTTACTAATCAAACCTTTAGAATTGATGAATTTATTTACTACTCAAACCTTTAGAATTGCTAAATTTATTTATTACTCAAACCTTTAGAATTGCTAAATTTATTACTACTCAAACCTTTAGAATTGCTAAATTTATTAACTACTCAAACCTTTAGAATTGCTACATTTATTTACTACTCAAACCTTTAGAATTGCTCAATTTATTCACTACTCAAACCTTTAGAATTGCTAAATTTATTCACTACTCAAACCTTTTGAATTGCTAAATTTATTTACTACTCAAACCTTTAGAATTGCTAAATTTATTTACTATTCAAACCTTTAGAATTGCTAAATTTATTTTCTAGTCACACCTTTACAATTGCTAAATGTATTTAATACTCACACCTTTAGAATTGCTAAATTTATTTACTAATCAAACCTTTAGAATTGCTAAATTTATTACTACTCAAACCTTTAGAATTGCTACATTTATTCACTACTCAAACCTTTAGAATTGCTAAATTTATTTACTACTCAAACCTTTAGAATTGCTAAATTTATTCACTACTCAAACTTTTAGAATTGCTCAAATTATTTACTACTCACACCTTTAGAATTGCTAAATTTATTTACTATTCAAACCTTTAGAATTGCTAAATTTATTTACTACTCAAACCTTTAGAATTGCTAAATGTATTTACTACTCATACCTTTAGAATTGCTAAATTTATTTACTACTCAAACCTTTAGAATTGCTAAATTTATTTACTACTCAAACCTTTAGAATTGCTAAATTTATTCACTACTCAAACCTTTAGAATTGCTAAATTTATTCACTACTCAAACTTTTAGAATTGCTCAAATTATTTACTACTCAAACCTTTAGAATTGCTAAATTTATTTACTATTCAAATCTTTAGAATTGCTAAATTTATTTACTACTCAAACCTTTAGAATTTCTAAATGTATTTACTACTCACAACTTTAGAATTGCTAAATTTATTTACTACTCAAACCTTTAGAATTGCTAAATTTATTAACTATTCAAACCTTTAGAATTGATAAATTTATTTACTACTCAAACCTTTAGAATTGCTAAATTTATGAACTACTCAAACCTTTAGAATTGCTAAATTTATTAACTACTCAAACCTTTAGAATTGCTAAATTTATTCACTACTCAAACCTTTAGAATTGCTAAATTTATTCACTACTCAAACCTTTAGAATTGCTAAATTTATTTACTACTCAAACCTTTAGAATTGCTAAATGTATTTACTACTCACACCTTTAGAATTGCTAAATTTATTTACTACTCAAACCTTTAGAATTGCTAAATTTATTTACTACTCAAACCTTTAGAATTGCTAAATTTATTCACTACTCAAACTTTTAGAATTGCTCAAATTATTTACTACTCACACCTTTAGAATTGCTAAATTTATTTACTATTCAAACCTTTAGAATTGCTAAATTTATTTACTACTCAAACCTTTAGAATTGCTAAATGTATTTACTACTCATACCTTTAGAATTGCTAAATTTATTTACTACTCAAACCTTTAGAATTGCTAAATTTATTTACTACTCAAACCTTTAGAATTGCTAAATTTATTCAATACACAAACCTTTAGAATTGCTAAATTTATTCACTACTCAAACTTTTAGAATTGCTCAAATTATTTACTACTCAAACCTTTAGAATTGCTAAATTTATTTACTATTCAAATCTTTAGAATTGCTAAATTTATTTACTACTCACAACTTTAGAATTGCTAAATGTATTTACTACTCACAACTTTAGAATTGCTAAATTTATTTACTACTCAAACCTTTAGAATTGCTAAATTTATTAACTATTCAAACCTTTAGAATTGATAAATTTATTTACTACTCAAACCTTTAGAATTGCTAAATTTATGAACTACTCAAACCTTTAGAATTGCTAAATTTATTAACTACACAAACCTTTAGAATTGCTAAATTTATTCACTACTCAAACCTTTAGAATTGCTAAATTTATTCACTACTCAAACCTTTAGAATTGATAAATTAATTTACTACTCAAACCTTTAGAATTGCTAAATTTATTAACTATTCAAACCTATAGAATTGCTAAAATTATTTACTACTCAAACCTTTAGAATTGCTAAATTTATTTACTATTCAAACCTTTAGAATTGATGAATTTATTTACTACTCAAACCTTTAGAATTGCTAAATTTATTTATTACTCAAACCTTTAGAATTGCTAAATTTATTACTATTCAAACCTTTAGAATTGCTAAATTTATTAACTACTCAAACCTTTAGAATTGCTACATTTATTTACTACTCAAACCTTTAGAATTGCTCAATTTATTCACTACTCAAACCTTTAGAATTGCTAAATTTATTCACTACTCAAACCTTTTGAATTGCTAAATTTATTTACTACTCAAACCTTTAGAATTGCTAAATTTATTTACTATTCAAACCTTTAGAATTGCTAAATTTATTTTCTAGTCACACCTTTACAATTGCTAAATGTATTTAATACTCACACCTTTAGAATTGCTAAATTTATTTACTAATCAAACCTTTAGAATTGCTAAATTTATTACTACTCAAACCTTTAGAATTGCTACATTTATTCACTACTCAAACCTTTAGAATTGCTAAATTTATTCACTACTCAAACTTTTAGAATTGCTCAAATTATTTACTACTCAAACCTTTAGAATTGCTAAATTTATTTACTATTCAAACCTTTAGAATTGCTAAATTTATTTACTACTCAAACCTTTAGAATTGCTAAATTTATTTACTACTCAAACCTTTAGAATTGCTAATTTATTAACTATTCAAACCTTTAGAATTGATAAATTTATTTACTACTCAAACCTTTAGAATTGCTAAATTTATTTACTATTCAATCCTTTAGAATTGCTAAATTTATTTACTACTCAAACCTTTAGAATTGCTAAATTTATTTACTACTCAAACCTTTAGAATTGCTAAATTCATTAACTACTCAAACCTTTAGAATTGCTAAATTTATTTACTACTCAAACCTTTAGAATTGCTAAATGTATTTACTACTAACACCTTTAGAATTGCTAAATTTATTTACTACTCAAACCTTTATAATTGCTAAATTTATTTACTACTCAAACCTTTAGAATTGCTAAATTTATTAACTGCTCAAACCTTTAGAATTGCTAAACGTATTTACTACTCAAACCTTTGGAATTGCTAAATTTATTTACTACTCAAACCTTTAGAATTGATAAATTTATTTACTACTCAAACCTTTAGAATTGCTAAATTTATTTACTATTCAAACCTTTAGAATTGCTAAATTTATTCACTACTCAAACCTTTAGAATTGCTAAATTTATTTACTACTCAAACCATTAGAATTGATGAATTTATTTACTACTCAAACCTTTAGAATTGCTAAATTTATTACTAGTCAAACCTTTAGAATTGCTAAATTTATTAACTACTCAAACCTTTAGCATTGCTAAATTTATTACTACTCAAACCTTTAGAATTGCTAAATTTATTAACTACTCAAACTTTTAGAATTGCTAAATTTATTTACTACTCAAACCTTTAGAATTGCTAAATTTATTTACTATTCAAACCTTTAGAATTGATGAATTTATTTACTACTCAAACCTTTAGAATTGCTAAATTTATTTATTACTCAAACCTTTAGAATTGCTAAATTTATTACTACTCAAACCTTTAGAATTGCTAAATTTATTAACTACTCAAACCTTTAGAATTGCTAAATTTATTTACTACCCAAACATTTAGTATTGCTAAATTTATTCAATACTCAAACCTTTAGAATTGCTAAATTTATTCACTACTCAAACCTTTTGAATTGCTAAATTTATTTACTACTCAAACCTTTAGAATTGCTAAATTTATTTACTATTCAAACCTTTAGAATTGCTAAATTTATTTACTAGTCACACCTTTAGAATTGCTAAATGTATTTACTACTCACACCTTTAGAATTGCTAAATTTATTTACTAATCAAACCTTTAGAATTGCTAAATTAATTTACTATTCAAACCTTTAGAATTGCTAAATTTATTTACTAGTCACACCTTTAGAATTGCTAAATGTATTTACTACTCATACCTTTAGAATTGCTAAATTTATTTACTACTCAAACCTTTAGAATTGCTAAATTTATTTACTACTCAAACCTTTAGAATTGCTAAACTTATTTACTATTCAAACCTTTAGAATTGCTAGATTTATTAACTACTCAAACCTTTAGAATCGCTAAATCTATTTACTACTCAAACCTTTGGTATTGCTAAATTTATTAACTACTCAAACCTTTAGAATTGCTAAATTTATTTACTACTCAAACCTTTAGAATTGCTAAATTTATTCACTACTCAAACCTTTAGAATTGCTAAATTTATTCAATACTCAAACTTTTAGAATTGCTCAAATTATTTACTACTCAAACCTTTAGAATTGCTAAATTTATTTACTATTCAAACCTTTAGAATTGCTAAATTTATATACTACTCAAACCTTTAGAATTTCTAAATGTATTTACTACTCACAACTTTAGAATTGCTAAATTTATTTACTACTGAAACCTTTAGTATTGCTAAATTTATTTACTACTCAAACCTTTAGAATTGCTAAATTTATTAACTATTCAAACCTTTAGAATTGATAAATTTATTTACTACTCAAACCTTTAGAATTGCTAAATTTATGAACTACTCAAACCTTTAGAATTGCTAAATATATTCACTACTCAAACCTTTAGAATTGCTAAATTAATTTACTACTCAAACCTTTAGAATTGCTAAATTTATTAACTATTCAAACCTATAGAATTGCTAAAATTATTTACTACTCAAACCTTTAGAATTGCTAAATTTATTTACTACTCAAACCTTTAGAATTGCTAAATTTATTCACTACTCAAACTTTTAGAATTGCTCAAATTATTTACTACTCACCCCTTTAGAATTGCTAAATTTATTTACTATTCAAACCTTTAGAATTGCTAAATTTATTTACTACTCAAACCTTTAGAATTGCTAAATTTATTCACTACTCAAACCTTTAGAATTGCTAAATTTATTCACTACTCAAACTTTTAGAATTGCTCAAATTATTTACTACTCAAACCTTTAGAATTGCTAAATTTATTTACTATTCAAATATTTAGAATTGCTAAATTTATTTACTACTCAAACCTTTAGAATTTCTAAATGTATTTACTACTCACAACTTTAGAATTGCTAAATTTATTTACTACTCAAACCTTTAGAATTGCTAAATTTATTAACTATTCAAACCTTTAGAATTGATAAATTTATTTACTACTCAAACCTTTAGAATTGCTAAATTTATGAACTACTCAAACCTTTAGAATTGCTAAATTTATTAACTACTCAAACCTTTAGAATTGCTAAATTTATTCACTACTCAAACCTTTAGAATTGCTAAATTTATTCACTACTCAAACCTTTAGAATTGCTAAATTAATTTACTACTCAAACCTTTAGAATTGCTACATTTATTAACTATTCAAACCTATAGAATTGCTAAAATTATTTACTACTCAAACCTTTAGAATTGCTAAATTTATTTACTATTCAAACCTTTAGAATTGATGAATTTATTTACTACTCAAACCTTTAGAATTGCTAAATTTATTTATTACTCAAACCTTTAGAATTGCTAAATTTATTACTACTCAAACCTTTAGAATTGCTAAATTTATTAACTACTCAAACCTTTAGAATTGCTACATTTATTTACTACTCAAACCTTTAGAATTGCTCAATTTATTCACTACTCAAACCTTTAGAATTGCTAAATTTATTCACTACTCAAACCTTTTGAATTGCTAAATTTATTTACTACTCAAACCTTTAGAATTGCTAAATTTATTTACTATTCAAACCTTTAGAATTGCTAAATTTATTTTCTAGTCACACCTTTACAATTGCTAAATGTATTTACTACTCACACCTTTAGAATTGCTAAATTTATTTACTAATCAAACCTTTAGAATTGCTAAATTAATTTACTATTCAAACCTTTCGAATTGCTAAATTTATTTACTACTCAAACCTTTAGAATTGCTCAATTTAATTACTACTCAAACCTTTAGAATTACTAAATTTATTTCTAATCAATCCTTTAGAATTGCTAAATTTATTTACTACTCCAACCTTTAGAATTGCTAAATTTATTTACTATTCAAACCTTTAGAATTGCTAAATTTATTTACTACTCAAACCTTTAGAATTGCTAAATTTATTTACTACTCAAACCTTTAGAATTGCTAATTTATTAACTATTCAAACCTTTAGAATTGATAAATTTATTTACTACTCAAACCTTTAGAATTGCTAAATTTATTTACTATTCAATCCTTTAGAATTGCTAAATTTATTTACTACTCAAACCTTTAGAATTGCTAAATTTATTAACTACTCAAACCTTTAGAATTGCTAAATTTATTTACTACTCAAACCTTTAGAATTGGTAAATTTATTCACTACTCAAACCTTTAGAATTGCTAAATTTATTTACTACTCAAACCTTTAGAATTGCTAAATTTATTCACTACTCAAACCTTTAGAATTGCTAAATTTATTCACTACTCAAACTTTTAGAATTGCTCAAATTATTTACTACTCAAACCTTTAGAATTGCTAAATTTATTTACTATTCAAACCTTTAGAATTGCTAAATTTATTTACTACTCAAACCTTTAGAATTGCTAAATGTATTTACTACTCACACCTTTAGAATTGCTAAATTTATTTACTACTCAAACCTTTAGAATTGCTAAATTTATTTACTACTCAAACCTTTAGAATTGCTAAATTTATTCACTACTCAAACTTTTAGAATTGCTCAAATTATTTACTACTCACCCCTTTAGAATTGCTAAATTTATTTACTATTCAAACCTTTAGAATTGCTAAATTTATTTACTACTCAAACCTTTAGAATTGCTAAATTTATTCACTACTCAAACCTTTAGAATTGCTAAATTTATTCACTACTCAAACTTTTAGAATTGCTCAAATTATTTACTACTCAAACCTTTAGAATTGCTAAATTTATTTACTATTCAAATATTTAGAATTGCTAAATTTATTTACTACTCAAACCTTTAGAATTTCTAAATGTATTTACTACTCACAACTTTAGAATTGCTAAATTTATTTACTACTCAAACCTTTAGAATTGCTAAATTTATTAACTATTCAAACCTTTAGAATTGATAAATTTATTTACTACTCAAACCTTTAGAATTGCTAAATTTATGAACTACTCAAACCTTTAGAATTGCTAAATTTATTAACTACTCAAACCTTTAGAATTGCTAAATTTATTCACTACTCAAACCTTTAGAATTGCTAAATTTATTCACTACTCAAACCTTTAGAATTGCTAAATTAATTTACTACTCAAACCTTTAGAATTGCTACATTTATTAACTATTCAAACCTATAGAATTGCTAAAATTATTTACTACTCAAACCTTTAGAATTGCTAAATTTATTTACTATTCAAACCTTTAGAATTGATGAATTTATTTACTACTCAAACCTTTAGAATTGCTAAATTTATTTATTACTCAAACCTTTAGAATTGCTAAATTTATTACTACTCAAACCTTTAGAATTGCTAAATTTATTAACTACTCAAACCTTTAGAATTGCTACATTTATTTACTACTCAAACCTTTAGAATTGCTCAATTTATTCACTACTCAAACCTTTAGAATTGCTAAATTTATTCACTACTCAAACCTTTTGAATTGCTAAATTTATTTACTACTCAAACCTTTAGAATTGCTAAATTTATTTACTATTCAAACCTTTAGAATTGCTAAATTTATTTTCTAGTCACACCTTTACAATTGCTAAATGTATTTACTACTCACACCTTTAGAATTGCTAAATTTATTTACTAATCAAACCTTTAGAATTGCTAAATTAATTTACTATTCAAACCTTTCGAATTGCTAAATTTATTTACTACTCAAACCTTTAGAATTGCTCAATTTAATTACTACTCAAACCTTTAGAATTACTAAATTTATTTCTAATCAATCCTTTAGAATTGCTAAATTTATTTACTACTCCAACCTTTAGAATTGCTAAATTTATTTACTATTCAAACCTTTAGAATTGCTAAATTTATTTACTACTCAAACCTTTAGAATTGCTAAATTTATTTACTACTCAAACCTTTAGAATTGCTAATTTATTAACTATTCAAACCTTTAGAATTGATAAATTTATTTACTACTCAAACCTTTAGAATTGCTAAATTTATTTACTATTCAATCCTTTAGAATTGCTAAATTTATTTACTACTCAAACCTTTAGAATTGCTAAATTTATTTACTACTCAAACCTTTAGAATTGCTAAATTCATTAACTACTCAAACCTTTAGAATTGCTAAATTTATTTACTACTCAAACCTTTAGAATTGCTAAATGTATTTACTACTAACACCTTTAGAATTGCTAAATTTATTTACTACTCAAACCTTTATAATTGCTAAATTTATTTACTACTCAAACCTTTAGAATTGCTAAATTTATTAACTGCTCAAACCTTTAGAATTGCTAAACGTATTTACTACTCAAACCTTTGGAATTGCTAAATTTATTTACTACTCAAACCTTTAGAATTGATAAATTTATTTACTACTCAAACCTTTAGAATTGCTAAATTTATTTACTACTCAAACCTTTAGAATTGCTAAATTCATTAACTACTCAAACCTTTAGAATTGCTAAATTTATTTACTACTCAAACCTTTAGAATTGCTAAATGTATTTACTACTAACACCTTTAGAATTGCTAAATATATTTACTACTCAAACCTTTATAATTGCTAAATTTATTTACTACTCAAACCTTTAGAATTGCTAAATTTATTAACTGCTCAAACCTTTAGAATTGCTAAACGTATTTACTACTCAAACCTTTGGAATTGCTAAATTTATTTACTACTCAAACCTTTAGAATTGATAAATTTATTTACTACTCAAACCTTTAGAATTGCTAAATTTATTTACTATTCAAACCTTTAGAATTGCTAAATTTATTCACTACTCAAACCTTTAGAATTGCTAAATTTATTTACTACTCAAACCATTAGAATTGATGAATTTTTTTACTACTCAAACCTTTAGAATTGCTAAATTTATTACTAGTCAAACCTTTAGAATTGCTAAATTTATTAACTACTCAAACCTTTAGAATTGCTAAATTTATTACTACTCAAACCTTTAGAATTGCTAAATTTATTAACTACTCAAACCTTTAGAATTGCTAAATTTATTTACTACTCAAACCTTTAGAATTGCTAAATTTATTTACTATTCAAACCTTTAGAATTGATGAATTTATTTACTACTCAAACCTTTAGAATTGCTAAATTTATTTATTACTCAAACCTTTAGAATTGCTAAATTTATTACTACTCAAACCTTTAGAATTGCTAAATTTATTAACTACTCAAACCTTTAGAATTGCTAAATTTATTTACTACCCAAACCTTTAGTATTGCTAAATTTATTCACTACTCAAACCTTTAGAATTGCTAAATTTATTCACTACTCAAACCTTTTGAATTGCTAAATTTATTTACTACTCAAACCTTTAGAATTGCTAAATTTATTTACTATTCAAACCTTTAGAATTGCTAAATTTATTTACTAGTCACACCTTTAGAATTGCTAAATGTATTTACTACTCACACCTTTAGAATTGCTAAATTTATTTACTAATCAAACCTTTAGAATTGCTAAATTAATTTACTATTCAAACCTTTAGAATTGCTAAATTTATTTACTAGTCACACCTTTAGAATTGCTAAATGTATTTACTACTCATACCTTTAGAATTGCTAAATTTATTTACTACTCAAACCTTTAGAATTGCTAAATTTATTTACTACTCAAACCTTTAGAATTGCTAAATTTATTTACTATTCAAACCTTTAGAATTGCTAAATTTATTAACTACTCAAACCTTTAGAATCGCTAAATCTATTTACTACTCAAACCTTTGGTATTGCTAAATTTATTAACTACTCAAACCTTTAGAATTGCTAAATTTATTTACTACTCAAACCTTTAGAATTGCTAAATTTATTCACTACTCAAACCTTTAGAATTGCTAAATTTATTCACTACTCAAAATTTTAAGAATTGCTCAAATTATTTACTACTCAAACCTTTAGAATTGCTAAATTTATTTACTATTCAAACCTTTAGAATTGCTAAATTTATATACTACTCAAACCTTTAGAATTTCTAAATGTATTTACTACTCACAACTTTAGAATTGCTAAATTTATTTACTACTCAAACCTTTAGTATTGCTAAATTTATTTACTACTCAAACCTTTAGAATTGCTAAATTTATTAACTATTCAAACCTTTAGAATTGATAAATTTATTTACTACTCAAACCTTTAGAATTGCTAAATTTATGAACTACTCAAACCTTTAGAATTGCTAAATATATTCACTACTCAAACCTTTAGAATTGCTAAATTAATTTACTACTCAAACCTTTAGAATTGCTAAATTTATTAACTATTCAAACCTATAGAATTGCTAAAATTATTTACTACTCAAACCTTTAGAATTGCTAAATTTATTTACTATTCAAACCTTTAGAATTGATGAATTTATTTACTACTCAAACCTTTAGAATTGCTAAATTTATTTATTACTCAAACCTTTAGAATTGCTAAATTTATTACTACTCAAACCTTTAGAATTGCTAAATTTATTAAGTACTCAAACCTTTAGAATTGCTCAATTTATTCACTACTCAAACCTTTAGAATTGCTAAATTTATTCACTACTCAAACCTTTTGAATTGCTAAATTTATTTACTACTCAAACCTTTAGAATTGCTAAATTTATTTACTATTCAAACCTTTAGAATTGCTAAATTTATTTTCTAGTCACACCTTTAGAATTGCTAAATGTATTTACTACTCACACCTTTAGAATTGCTAAATTTATTTACTAATCAAACCTTTAGTATTGCTAAATTAATTTACTATTCAAACCTTTAGAATTGCTAAATTTATTTACTAGTCACACCTTTAGAATTGCTAAATGTATTTACTACTCATACCTTTAGAATTGCTAAATTTATTTACTACTCAACCTTTAGAATTGCTAAATTTATTTACTACTCAAACCTTTAGAATTGCTAAATTTATTTACTATTCAAACCTTTAGAATTGCTAAATTTATTAACTACTCAAACCTTTAGAATCGCTAAATGTATTTACTACTCAAACCTTTGGTATTGCTAAATTTATTACTACTCAAACCTTTAGAATTGCTAAATTTATTAACTACTCAAACCTTTAGAATTGCTAAATTTATTTACTACTCAAACCTTTAGAATTGGTAAATTTATTCACTACTCAAACCTTTAGAATTGCTAAATTTATTTACTACTCAAACCTTTAGAATTGCTAAATTTATTCACTACTCAAACCTTTAGAATTGCTAAATTTATTCACTACTCAAACTTTTAGAATTGCTCAAATTATTTACTACTCACCCCTTTAGAATTGCTAAATTTATTTACTATTCCAACCTTTAGAATTGCTAAATTTATTTACTACTCAAACCTTTAGAATTGCTAAATTTATTTACTACTCAAACCTTTAGAATTGCTAAATTTATTCACTACTCAAACCTTTAGAATTGCTAAATTTATTCACTACTCAAACTTTTAGAATTGCTCAAATTATTTACTACTCAAACCTTTAGAATTGCTAAATTTATTTACTATTCAAATCTTTAGAATTGCTAAATTTATTTACTACTCAAACCTTTAGAATTTCTAAATGTATTTACTACTCACAACTTTAGAATTGCTAAATTTATTTACTACTCAAACCTTTAGAATTGCTAAATTTATTAACTATTCAAACCTTTAGAATTGATAAATTTATTTACTACTCAAACCTTTAGAATTGCTAAATTTATGAACTACTCAAACCTTTAGAATTGCTAAATTTATTAACTACTCAAACCTTTAGAATTGCTAAATTTATTCACTACTCAAACCTTTAGAATTGCTAAATTTATTCACTACTCAAACCTTTAGAATTGCTAAATTAATTTACTACTCAAACCTTTAGAATTGCTACATTTATTAACTATTCAAACCTATAGAATTGCTAAAATTATTTACTACTCAAACCTTTAGAATTGCTAAATTTATTTACTATTCAAACCTTTAGAATTGATGAATTTATTTACTACTCAAACCTTTAGAATTGCTAAATTTATTTATTACTCAAACCTTTAGAATTGCTAAATTTATTACTACTCAAACCTTTAGAATTGCTAAATTTATTAACTACTCAAACCTTTAGAATTGCTACATTTATTTACTACTCAAACCTTTAGAATTGCTCAATTTATTCACTACTCAAACCTTTAGAATTGCTAAATTTATTCACTACTCAAACCTTTTGAATTGCTAAATTTATTTACTACTCAAACCTTTAGAATTGCTAAATTTATTTACTATTCAAACCTTTAGAATTGCTAAATTTATTTTCTAGTCACACCTTTACAATTGCTAAATGTATTTACTACTCACACCTTTAGAATTGCTAAATTTATTTACTAATCAAACCTTTAGAATTGCTAAATTAATTTACTATTCAAACCTTTCGAATTGCTAAATTTATTTACTACTCAAACCTTTAGAATTGCTCAATTTAATTACTACTCAAACCTTTAGAATTGCTAAATTTATTTCTAATCAATCCTTTAGAATTGCTAAATTTATTTACTACTCCAACCTTTAGAATTGCTAAATTTATTTACTACTCAAACCTTTAGAATTGCTAAATTTATTAACTACTCAAACCTTTAGAATTGCTAAATTTATTTACTACTCAAACCTTTAGAATTGCTAAATGTATTTACTACTAACACCTTTAGAATTGCTAAATTTATTTACTACTCAAACCTTTAGAATTGCTAAATTTATTTACTATTCAAACCTTTAGAATTGCTAAATTTATTTTCTAGTCACACCTTTACAATTGGTAAATGTATTTACTACTCACACCTTTAGAATTGCTAAATTTATTTACTAATCAAACCTTTAGAATTGCTAAATTAATTTACTATTCAAACCTTTCGAATTGCTAAATTTATTTACTACTCAAACCTTTAGAATTGCTCAATTTAATTACTACTCAAACCTTTAGAATTGCTAAATTTATTTCTAATCAATCCTTTAGAATTGCTAAATTTATTTACTACTCAAACCTTTAGAATTGCTAAATTTATTTACTACTCAAACCTTTAGAATTGCTAATTTATTAACTATTCAAACCTTTAGAATTGATAAATTTATTTACTACTCAAACCTTTAGAATTGCTAAATTTATTTACTATTCAATCCTTTAGAATTGCTAAATTTATTTACTACTCAAACCTTTAGAATTGCTAAATTTATTTACTACTCAAACCTTTAGAATTGCTAAATTCATTAACTACTCAAACCTTTAGAATTGCTAAATTTATTTACTACTGAAACCTTTAGAATTGCTAAATGTATTTACTACTAACACCTTTAGAATTGCTAAATTTATTTACTACTCAAACCTTTATAATTGCTAAATTTATTTACTACTCAAACCTTTAGAATTGCTAAATTTATTAACTGCTCAAACCTTTAGAATTGCTAAACGTATTTACTACTCAAACCTTTGGAATTGCTAAATTTATTTACTACTCAAACCTTTAGAATTGATAAATTTATTTACTACTCAAACCTTTAGAATTGCTAAATTTATTTACTATTCAAACCTTTAGAATTGCTAAATTTATTCACTACTCAAACCTTTAGAATTGCTAAATTTATTTACTACTCAAACCATTAGAATTGATGAATTTATTTACTACTCAAACCTTTAGAATTGCTAAATTTATTACTAGTCAAACCTTTAGAATTGCTAAATTTATTTACTACTCAAACCTTTAGAATTGCTAAATTTATTTACTATTCAAACCTTTAGAATTGATGAATTTATTTACTACTCAAACCTTTAGAATTGCTAAATTTATTTATTACTCAAACCTTTAGAATTGCTAAATTTATTACTACTCAAACCTTTAGAATTGCTAAATTTATTAACTACTCAAACCTTTAGAATTGCTAAATTTATTTACTACCCAAACCTTTAGTATTGCTAAATTTATTCACTACTCAAACCTTTAGAATTGCTAAATTTATTCACTACTCAAACCTTTTGAATTGCTAAATTTATTTACTACTCAAACCTTTAGAATTGCTAAATTTATTTACTATTCAAACCTTTAGAATTGCTAAATTTATTTACTAGTCACACCTTTAGAATTGCTAAATGTATTTACTACTCACACCTTTAGAATTGCTAAATTTATTTACTAATCAAACCTTTAGAATTGCTAAATTAATTTACTATTCAAACCTTTAGAATTGCTAAATTTATTTACTAGTCACACCTTTAGAATTGCTAAATGTATTTACTACTCATACCTTTAGAATTGCTAAATTTATTTACTACTCAAACCTTTAGAATTGCTAAATTTATTTACTACTCAAACCTTTAGAATTGCTAAATTTATTTACTATTCAAACCTTTAGAATTGCTAAATTTATTAACTACTCAAACCTTTAGAATCGCTAAATCTATTTACTACTCAAACCTTTGGTATTGCTAAATTTATTAACTACTCAAACCTTTAGAATTGCTAAATTTATTTACTACTCAAACCTTTAGAATTGCTAAATTTATTCACTACTCAAACCTTTAGAATTGCTAAATTTATTCACTACTCAAACTTTTAGAATTGCTCAAATTATTTACTACTCAAACCTTTAGAATTGCTAAATTTATTTACTATTCAAACCTTTAGAATTGCTAAATTTATATACTACTCAAACCTTTAGAATTTCTAAATGTATTTACTACTCACAACTTTAGAATTGCTAAATTTATTTACTACTCAAACCTTTAGTATTGCTAAATTTATTTACTACTCAAACCTTTAGAATTGCTAAATTTATTAACTATTCAAACCTTTAGAATTGATAAATTTATTTACTACTCAAACCTTTAGAATTGCTAAATTTATGAACTACTCAAACCTTTAGAATTGCTAAATATATTCACTACTCAAACCTTTAGAATTGCTAAATTAATTTACTACTCAAACCTTTAGAATTGCTAAATTTATTAACTATTCAAACCTATAGAATTGCTAAAATTATTTACTACTCAAACCTTTAGAATTGCTAAATTTATTTACTATTCAAACCTTTAGAATTGATGAATTTATTTACTACTCAAACCTTTAGAATTGCTAAATTTATTTATTACTCAAACCTTTAGAATTGCTAAATTTATTACTACTCAAACCTTTAGAATTGCTAAATTTATTAAGTACTCAAACCTTTAGAATTGCTCAATTTATTCACTACTCAAACCTTTAGAATTGCTAAATTTATTCACTACTCAAACCTTTTGAATTGCTAAATTTATTTACTACTCAAACCTTTAGAATTGCTAAATTTATTTACTATTCAAACCTTTAGAATTGCTAAATTTATTTTCTAGTCACACCTTTAGAATTGCTAAATGTATTTACTACTCACACCTTTAGAATTGCTAAATTTATTTACTAATCAAACCTTTAGTATTGCTAAATTAATTTACTATTCAAACCTTTAGAATTGCTAAATTTATTTACTAGTCACACCTTTAGAATTGCTAAATGTATTTACTACTCATACCTTTAGAATTGCTAAATTTATTTACTACTCAACCTTTAGAATTGCTAAATTTATTTACTACTCAAACCTTTCGAATTGCTAAATTTATTTACTATTCAAACCTTTAGAATTGCTAAATTTATTAACTACTCAAACCTTTATAATTGCTAAATTTATTTACTACTGAAACCTTTAGAATTGCTAAATGTATTTACTACTAACACCTTTAGAATTGCTAAATTTATTTACTACTCAAACCTTTATAATTGCTAAATTTATTTACTACTCAAACCTTTAGAATTGCTAAATTTATTAACTGCTCAAACCTTTAGAATTGCTAAACGTATTTACTACTCAAACCTTTGGAATTGCTAAATTTATTTACTACTCAAACCTTTAGAATTGATAAATTTATTTACTACTCAAACCTTTAGAATTGCTAAATTTATTTACTATTCAAACCTTTAGAATTGCTAAATTTATTCACTACTCAAACCTTTAGAATTGCTAAATTTATTTACTACTCAAACCATTAGAATTGATGAATTTATTTACTACTCAAACCTTTAGAATTGCTAAATTTATTACTAGTCAAACCTTTAGAATTGCTAAATTTATTAACTACTCAAACCTTTAGAATTGCTAAATTTATTACTACTCAAACCTTTAGAATTGCTAAATTTATTAACTACTCAAACCTTTAGAATTGCTAAATTTATTTACTACTCAAACCTTTAGAATTGCTAAATTTATTTACTATTCAAACCTTTAGAATTGATGAATTTATTTACTACTCAAACCTTTAGAATTGCTAAATTTATTTATTACTCAAACCTTTAGAATTGCTAAATTTATTACTACTCAAACCTTTAGAATTGCTAAATTTATTAACTACTCAAACCTTTAGAATTGCTAAATTTATTTACTACCCAAACCTTTAGTATTGCTAAATTTATTCACTACTCAAACCTTTAGAATTGCTAAATTTATTCACTACTCAAACCTTTTGAATTGCTAAATTTATTTACTACTCAAACCTTTAGAATTGCTAAATTTATTTACTATTCAAACCTTTAGAATTGCTAAATTTATTTACTAGTCACACCTTTAGAATTGCTAAATGTATTTACTACTCACACCTTTAGAATTGCTAAATTTATTTACTAATCAAACCTTTAGAATTGCTAAATTAATTTACTATTCAAACCTTTAGAATTGCTAAATTTATTTACTAGTCACACCTTTAGAATTGCTAAATGTATTTACTACTCATACCTTTAGAATTGCTAAATTTATTTACTACTCAAACCTTTAGAATTGCTAAATTTATTTACTACTCAAACCTTTAGAATTGCTAAATTTATTTACTATTCAAACCTTTAGAATTGCTAAATTTATTAACTACTCAAACCTTTAGAATCGCTAAATCTATTTACTACTCAAACCTTTGGTATTGCTAAATTTATTAACTACTCAAACCTTTAGAATTGCTAAATTTATTTACTACTCAAACCTTTAGAATTGCTAAATTTATTCACTACTCAAACCTTTAGAATTGCTAAATTTATTCACTACTCAAACTTTTAGAATTGCTCAAATTATTTACTACTCAAACCTTTAGAATTGCTAAATTTATTTACTATTCAAACCTTTAGAATTGCTAAATTTATATACTACTCAAACCTTTAGAATTTCTAAATGTATTTACTACTCAAACCTTTAGTATTGCTAAATATATTTACTACTCAAACCTTTAGAATTGCTAAATTTATTAACTATTCAAACCTTTAGAATTGATAAATTTATTTACTACTCAAACCTTTAGAATTGCTAAATTTATGAACTACTCAAACCTTTAGAATTGCTAAATATATTCACTACTCAAACCTTTAGAATTGCTAAATTAATTTACTACTCAAACCTTTAGAATTGCTAAATTTATTAACTATTCAAACCTATAGAATTGCTAAAATTATTTACTACTCAAACCTTTAGAATTGCTAAATTTATTTACTATTCAAACCTTTAGAATTGATGAATTTATTTACTACTCAAACCTTTAGAATTGCTAAATTTATTTATTACTCAAACCTTTAGAATTGCTAAATTTATTACTACTCAAACCTTTAGAATTGCTAAATTTATTAAGTACTCAAACCTTTAGAATTGCTCAATTTATTCACTACTCAAACCTTTAGAATTGCTAAATTTATTCACTACTCAAACCTTTTGAATTGCTAAATTTATTTACTACTCAAACCTTTAGAATTGCTAAATTTATTTACTATTCAAACCTTTAGAATTGCTAAATTTATTTTCTAGTCACACCTTTAGAATTGCTAAATGTATTTACTACTCACACCTTTAGAATTGCTAAATTTATTTACTAATCAAACCTTTAGTATTGCTAAATTAATTTACTATTCAAACCTTTAGAATTGCTAAATTTATTTACTAGTCACACCTTTAGAATTGCTAAATGTATTTACTACTCATACCTTTAGAATTGCTAAATTTATTTACTACTCAACCTTTAGAATTGCTAAATTTATTTACTACTCAAACCTTTAGAATTGCTAAATTTATTTACTATTCAAACCTTTAGAATTGCTAAATTTATTAACTACTCAAACCTTTAGAATCGCTAAATGTATTTACTACTCAAACCTTTGGTATTGCTAAATTTATTAACTACTCAAACCTTTAGAATTGCTAAATTTATTAACTACTCAAACCTTTAGAATTGCTAAATTTATTTACTACTCAAACCTTTAGAATTGGTAAATTTATTTACTACTCAAACCTTTAGAATTGCTAAATTTATTTACTATTCAAACCTTTAGAATTGCTAAATTTATTTACTACTCAAACCTTTAGAATTGCTAAATGTATTTACTACTCACACCTTTAGAATTGCTAAATTTATTTACTACTCAAACCTTTAGAATTGCTAAATTTATTTACTACTCAAACCTTTAGAATTGCTAAATTTATTCACTAATCAAACTTTTAGAATTGCTCAAATTATTTACTACTCACCCCTTTAGAATTGCTAAATTTATTTACTATTCAAACCTTTAGAATTGCTAAATTTATTTACTACTCAAACCTTTAGAATTGCTAAATTTATTTACTACTCAAACCTTTAGAATTGCTAAATTTATTCACTACTCAAACCTTTAGAATTGCTAAATTTATTCACTACTCAAACTTTTAGAATTGCTCAAATTATTTACTACTCAAACCTTTAGAATTGCTAAATTTATTTACTATTCAAATCTTTAGAATTGCTAAATTTATTTACTACTCAAACCTTTAGAATTTCTAAATGTATTTACTACTCACAACTTTAGAATTGCTAAATTTATTTACTACTCAAACCTTTAGAATTGCTAAATTTATTAACTATTCAAACCTTTAGAATTGATAAATTTATTTACTACTCAAACCTTTAGAATTGCTAAATTTATGAACTACTCAAACCTTTAGAATTGCTAAATTTATTAACTACTCAAACCTTTAGAATTGCTAAATTTATTCACTACTCAAACCTTTAGAATTGCTAAATTTATTCACTACTCAAACCTTTAGAATTGCTAAATTAATTTACTACTCAAACCTTTAGAATTGCTACATTTATTAACTATTCAAACCTATAGAATTGCTAAAATTATTTACTACTCAAACCTTTAGAATTGCTAAATTTATTTACTATTCAAACCTTTAGAATTGATGAATTTATTTACTACTCAAACCTTTAGAATTGCTAAATTTATTTATTACTCAAACCTTTAGAATTGCTAAATTTATTACTACTCAAACCTTTAGAATTGCTAAATTTATTAACTACTCAAACCTTTAGAATTGCTACATTTATTTACTACTCAAACCTTTAGAATTGCTCAATTTATTCACTACTCAAACCTTTAGAATTGCTAAATTTATTCACTACTCAAACCTTTTGAATTGCTAAATTTATTTACTACTCAAACCTTTAGAATTGCTAAATTTATTTACTATTCAAACCTTTAGAATTGCTAAATTTATTTTCTAGTCACACCTTTACAATTGCTAAATGTATTTACTACTCACACCTTTAGAATTGCTAAATTTATTTACTAATCAAACCTTTAGAATTGCTAAATTAATTTACTATTCTAACCTTTCGAATTGCTAAATTTATTTCCTACTCAAACCTTTAGAATTGCTCAATTTAATTACTACTCAAACCTTTAGAATTGCTAAATTTATTTCTATTCAATCCTTTAGAATTGCTAAATTTATTTACTACTCCAACCTTTAGAATTGCTAAATTTATTTACTACTCAAACCTTTAGAATTGCTAAATTTATTAACTACTCAAACCTTTAGAATTGCTAAATTTATTTACTACTCAAACCTTTAGAATTGCTAAATGTATTTACTACTAACACCTTTAGAATTGCTAAATTTATTTACTACTCAAACCTTTAGAATTGATAAATTTATTTACTACTCAAACCTTTAGAATTGCTAAATTTATGAACTACTCAAACCTTTTGAATTGCTAAATTTATTAACTACTCAAACCTTTAGAATTGCTAAATTTATTCACTACTCAAACCTTTAGAATTGCTAAATTTATTCACTACTCAAACCTTTAGAATTGCTAAATTAATTTACTACTCAAACCTTTAGAATTGCTAAATTTATTTACTAATCAAACCTTTAGAATTGCTAAATTAATTTACTATTCAAACCTTTAGAATTGCTAAATTTATTCACTACTCAAACTTTTAGTATTGCTCAAATTATTTACTACTCAAACCTTTAGAATTGCTAAATTTATTTACTATTCAAACCTTTAGAATTGCTAAATTTATTTACTACTCAAACCTTTAGAATTTCTAAATGTATTTACTACTCACAACTTTAGAATTGCTAAATTTATTTACTACTCAAACCTTTAGTATTGCTAAATTTATTTACTACTCAAACCTTTAGAATTGCTAAATTTATTAACTATTCAAACCTTTAGAATTGATAAATTTATTTACTACGCAAACCTTTAGAATTGCTAAATTTATGAACTACTCAAACCTTTAGAATTGCTAAATTTATTAACTACTCAAACCTTTAGAATTGCTAAATTTATTCACTACTCAAACCTTTAGAATTGCTAAATTTATTCACTACTCAAACCTTTAGAATTGCTAAATTAATTTACTACTCAAACCTTTAGAATTGCTAAATTTATTAACTATTCAAACCTATAGAATTGCTAAAATTATTTACTACTCAAACCTTTAGAATTGCTAAATTTATTTACTATTCAAACCTTTAGAATTGATGAATTTATTTACTACTCAAACCTTTAGAATTGCTAAATTTATTTATTACTCAAACCTTTAGAATTGCTAAATTTATTACTACTCAAACCTTTAGAATTGCTAAATTTATTAACTACTCAAACCTTTAGAATTGCTAAATTTATTTACTACTCAAACCTTTAGAATTGCTCAATTTATTCACTACTCAAACCTTTAGAATTGCTAAATTTATTCACTACTCAAACCTTTAGAATTGATAAATTTATTTACTACTCAAACCTTTAGAATTGCTAAATTTATTTACTATTCAAACCTTTAGAATTGCTAAATTTATTTTCTAGTCACACCTTTAGAATTGCTAAATGTATTTACTACTCACACCTTTAGAATTGCTAAATTTATTTACTAATCAAACCTTTAGAATTGCTAAATTAATTTACTATTCAAACCTTTAGAATTGCTAAATTTATTTACTACTCAAACCTTTAGAATTGCTCAATTTAATTACTACTCAAACCTTTAGAATTGCTAAATTTATTTACTATTCAATCCTTTAGAATTGCTAAATTTATTTACTACTCAAACCTTTAGAATTGCTAAATTTATTTACTACTCAAACCTTTAGAATTGCTAAATTTATTAACTACTCAAACCTTTAGAATTGCTAAATTTATTTACTACTCAAACCTTTAGAATTGCTAATTGTATTTACTACTAACACCTTTAGAATTGCTAAATTTATTTACTACTGAAACCTTTAGAATTGCTAAATTTATTTACTACTCAAACCTTTAGAATTGCTAAATGTATTAACTGCTCAAACCTTTAGAATTGCTAAACGTATTTACTACTCAAACCTTTGGAATTGCTAAATTTATTTACTACTCAAACCTTTAGAATTGATAAATTTATTTACTACTCAAACCTTTAGAATTGCTAAATTTATTTACTATTCAAACCTTTAGAATTGCTAAATTTATTCACTACTCAAACCTTTAGAATTGCTAAATTTATTTACTACTCAAACCATTAGAATTGATGAATTTATTTACTACTCAAACCTTTAGAATTGCTAAATTTATTTACTATTCAAACCTTTAGAATTGCTAAATTTATTACCTACTCAAACCTTTAGAATCGCTAAATCTATTTACTACTCAAACCTTTGGTATTGCTAAATTTATTACTACTCAAACCTTTAGAATTGCTAAATTTATTAACTACTCAAACCTTTAGAATTGCTAAATTTATTTACTACTCAAACCTTTAGAATTGCTAAATTTATTCACTACTCAAACCTTTAGAATTGCTAAATTTATTCACTAATCAAACTTTTAGAATTGCTCAAATTATATACTACTCAAACCTTTAGAATTGCTAAATTTATTTACTATTCAAACCTTTAGAATTGCTAAATTTATTTACTACTCAAACCTTTAGAATTTCTAAATGTATTTACTACTCACAACTTTAGAATTGCTAAATTTATTTACTACTCAAACCTTTAGTATTGCTAAATTTATTTACTACTCAAACCTTTAGAATTGCTAAATTTATTAACTATTCAAACCTTTAGAATTGCTAAATTTATTTACTACTCAAACCTTTAGAATTGCTAAATTTATGAACTACTCAAACCTTTAGAATTGCTAAATTTATTAACTACTCAAACCTTTAGAATTGCTAAATTTATTCACTACTCAAACCTTTAGAATTGCTAAATTTATTCACTACTCAAACCTTTAGAATTGCTAAATTAATTTACTACTCAAACCTTTAGAATTGCTAAATTTATTAACTATTCAAACCTATAGAATTGCTAAAATTATTTACTACTCAAACCTTTAGAATTGCTAAATTTATTTACTATTCAAACCTTTAGAATTGATGAATTTATTTACTACTCAAACGTTTAGAATTGCTAAATTTATTTATTACTCAAACCTTTAGAATTGCTAAATTTATTACTACTCAAACCTTTAGAATTGCTAAATTTATTAACTACTCAAACCTTTAGAATTGCTAAATTTATTTACTACTCAAACCTTTAGAATTGCTCAATTTATTCACTACTCAAACCTTTAGAATTGCTAAATTTATTCACTACTCAAACCTTTTGAATTGCTAAATTTATTTACTACTCAAACCTTTAGAATTGCTAAATTTATTTACTATTCAAACCTTTAGAATTGCTAAATTTATTTTCTAGACACACCTTTAGAATTGCTAAATTTATTTACTAGTCACACCTTTAGAATTGCTAAATGTATTTACTACTCACACCTTTAGAATTGCTAAATTTATTTACTAATCAAACCTTTAGAATTGCTAAATTAATTTACTATTCAAACCTTTAGAATTGCTAAATTTATTTACTAGTTACACCTTTAGAATTGCTAAATGTATTTACTACTCATACCTTTAGAATTGCTAAATTTATTTACTACTCAAACCTTTAGAATTGCTAAATTTATTTACTACTCAAACCTTTAGAATTGCTAAATTTATTTACTATTCAAACCTTTAGAATTGCTAAATTTATTAACTACTCAAACCTTTAGAATCGCTAAATCTATTTACTACTCAAACCTTTGGTATTGCTAAATTTATTACTACTCAAACCTTTAGAATTGCTAAATTTATTAACTACTCAAACCTTTAGAATTGCTAAATTTATTTACTACTCAAACCTTTAGAATTGCTAAATTGATTCACTACTCAAACATTTAGAATTGCTAAATTTATTCACTACTCAAACTTTTAGAATTGCTCAAATTATTTACTACTCAAACCTTTAGAATTGCTAAATTTATTTACTATTCAAACCTTTAGAATTGCTAAATTTATTTACTACTCAAACCTTTAGAATTTCTAAATGTATTTACTACTCACAACTTTAGAATTGCTAAATTTATTTACTACTCAAACCTTTAGTATTGCTAAATTTATTTACTACTCAAACCTTTAGAATTGCTAAATTTATTAACTATTCAAACCTTTAGAATTGATAAATTTATTTACTACTCAAACCTTTAGAATTGCTAAATTTATGAACTACTCAAACCTTTAGAATTGCTAAATTTATTAACTACTCAAACCTTTAGAATTGCTAAATTTATTCACTACTCAAACCTTTAGAATTGCTAAATTTATTCACTACTCAAACCTTTAGAATTGCTAAATTTATTAACTATTCAAACCTATAGAATTGCTAAAATTATTTACTACTCAAACCTTTAGAATTGCTAAATTTATTTACTATTCAAACCATTAGAATTTATGAATTTATTTACTACTCAAACCTTTAGAATTGCTAAATTTATTTATTACTCAAACCTTTAGAATTGCTAAATTTATTACTACTCAAACCTTTAGAATTGCTAAATTTATTAACTACTCAAACCTTTAGAATTGCTAAATTTATTTACTACTCAAACCTTTAGAATTGCTCAATTTATTCACTACTCAAACCTTTAGAATTGCTAAATTTATTCACTACTCAAACCTTTTGAATTGCTAAATTTATTTACTACTCAAACCTTTAGAATTGCTAAATTTATTTACTATTCAAACCTTTAGAATTGCTAAATTTATTTTCTAGTCACACCTTTAGAATTGCTAATTGTATTTACTACTCACACCTTTAGAATTGCTAAATTTATTTACTAATCAAACCTTTAGAATTGCTAAATTAATTTACTATTCAAACCTTTAGAATTGCTAAATTTATTTTCTAGTCACACCTTTAGAATTGCTAAATGTATTTACTACTCATACCTTTAGAATCGCTAAATGTATTTACTACTCAAACCTTTGGTATTGCTAAATTTATTACTACTCAAACCTTTAGAATTGCTAAATTTATTTACTACTCAAACCTTTAGAATTGGTAAATTTATTTACTACTCAATCCTTTAGAATTGCTAAATTTATTTACTACTAACACCTTTAGAATTGCTAAATTTATTTACTACTCAAACCTTTAGAATTGCTAAATTTATTTACTACTCAAACCTTTAGAATTGCTAAATTTATTAACTGCTCAAACCTTTAGAATTGCTAAACGTATTTACTACTCAAACCTTTGGAATTGCTAAATTTATTTACTACTCAAACCTTTAGAATTGATAAATTTATTTACTACTCAAACCTTTAGAATTGCTAAATTTATTTACTATTCAAACCTTTAGAATTGCTAAATTTATTCACTACTCAAACCTTTAGAATTGCTAAATTTATTTACTACTCAAACCATTAGAATTGATGAATTTATTTACTACTCAAACCTTTAGAATTGCTAAATTTATTCACTACTCAAACTTTTAGAATTGCTCAAATTATTTACTACTCAAACCTTTAGAATTGCTAAATTTATTTACTATTCAAACCTTTAGAATTGCTAAATTTATTTACTACTCAAACCTTTAGAATTTCTAAATGTATTTACTACTCACAACTTTAGAATTGCTAAATTTATTTACTACTCAAACCTTTAGTATTGCTAAATTTATTTACTACTCAAACCTTTAGAATTGCTAAATTTATTAACTATTCAAACCTTTAGAATTGATAAATTTATTTACTACTCACACCTTTAGAATTGCTAAATTTATTTACTACTCAAACCTTTAGAATTGCTAAATTTATTCACTACTCAAACCTTTAGAATTGCTAAATTTATTCACTACTCAAACTTTTAGAATTGCTAAATTTATTTACTACTCAAACCTTTAGAATTTCTAAATGTATTTACTACTCACAACTTTAGAATTGCTAAATTTATTTACTACTCAAACCTTTAGTATTGCTAAATTTATTTACTACTCAAACCTTTAGAATTGCTAAATTTATTTACTATTCAAACCATTAGAATTGATGAATTTATTTACTACTCAAACCTTTAGAATTGCTAAATTTATTTATTACTCAAACCTTTAGAATTGCTAAATTTATTACTACTCAAACCTTTAGAATTGCTAAATTTATTAACTACTCAAACCTTTAGAATTGCTAAATTTATTTACTACTCAAACCTTTAGAATTGCTCAATTTATTCACTACTCAAACCTTTAGAATTGCTAAATTTATTCACTACTCAAACCTTTTGAATTGCTAAATTTATTTACTACTCAAACCTTTAGAATTGCTAAATTTATTTACTATTCAAACCTTTAGAATTGCTAAATTTATTTTCTAGTCACACCTTTAGAATTGCTAAATGTATTTACTACTCACACCTTTAGAATTGCTAAATTTATTTACTAATCAAACCTTTAGAATTGCTAAATTAATTTACTATTCAAACCTTTAGAATTGCTAAATTTATTTTCTAGTCACACCTTTAGAATTGCTAAATGTATTTACTACTCATACCTTTAGAATTGCTAAATTTATTTACTACTCAACCTTTAGAATTGCTAAATTTATTTATTACTAAAACCTTTAGAATTGCTAAATTTATTTACTATTCAAACCTTTAGAATTGCTAAATTTATTAACTACTCAAACGTTTAGAATCGCTAAATGTATTTACTACTCAAACCTTTGGTATTGCTAAATTTATTACTAATCAAACCTTTAGAATTGCTAAATTTATTAACTACTCAAACCTTTAGAATTGCTAAATTTATTTACTACTCAAACCTTTAGAATTGGTAAATTTATTTACTACTCAAACCTTTAGAATTGCTAAATTTATTAACTACTCAAACCTTTAGAATTGCTAAATTTATTTACTACTCAAACCTTTAGAATTGCTAAATGTATTTACTACTAACACCTTTAGAATTGCTAAATTTATTTACTACTCAAACCTTTAGAATTGCTAAATTTATTTACTACTCAAACCTTTAGAATTGCTAAATTTATTAACTGCTCAAACCTTTAGAATTGCTAAAAGTATTTACTACTCAAACCTTTGGAATTGCTAAATTTATTTACTACTCAAACCTTTAGAATTGATAAATTTATTTACTACTCAAACCTTTAGAATTGCTAAATTTATTTACTATTCAAACCTTTAGAATTGCTAAATTTATTTACTACTCAAACCATTAGAATTGATGAATTTATTTACTACTCAAACCTTTAGAATTGCTAAATTTATTCACTACTCAAACTTTTAGAATTGCTCAAATTATTTACTACTCAAACCTTTAGAGTTGCTAAATTTATTTACTATTCAAACCTTTAGAATTGCTAAATTTATTTACTACTCAAACCTTTAGAATTGCTAAATTTATGAACTACTCAAACCTTTAGAATTGCTAAATTTATTAACTACTCAAACCTTTAGAATTGCTAAATTTATTCACTACTCAAACCTTTAGAATTGCTAAATTTATTCACTACTCAAACCTTTAGAATTGCTAAATTTATTAACTACTCAAACCTTTCGAATTGCTAAATTAATTTACTATTCAAACCTTTAGAATTGCTAAATTTATTAACTATTCAAACCTATAGAATTGCTAAAATTATTTACTACTCAAACCTTTAGAATTGCTAAATTTATTTACTATTCAAACCTTTAGAATTGATGAATTTATTTACTACTCAAACCTTTAGAATTGCTAAATTTATTTATTACTCAAACCTTTAGAATTGCTAAATTTATTACTACTCAAACCTTTAGAATTGCTAAATTTATTAACTACTCAAACCTTTAGAATTGCTAAATTTATTTACTACTCAAACCTTTAGAATTGCTCAATTTATTCACTACTCAAACCTTTAGAATTGCTAAATTTATTCACTACTCAAACCTTTTGAATTGCTAAATTTATTTACTACTCAAACCTTTAGAATTGCTAAATTTATTTACTATTCAAACCTTTAGAATTGCTAAATTTATTTTCTAGTCACACCTTTAGAATTGCTAAATGTATTTACTACTCACACCTTTAGAATTGATAAATTTATTTACTACTCAAACCTTTAGGATTGCTAAATTTATTTACTATTCAAACCTTTAGAATTGCTAAATTTATTCACTACTCAAACCTTTAGAATTGCTAAATTTATTTACTACTCAAACCATTAGAATTGATGAATTTATTTACTACTCAAACCTTTAGAATTGCTAAATTTATTTACTACTCAAACCTTTAGAATTGCTAAATTTATTAACTACTCAAACCTTTAGAATTGCTAAATTTATTTACTACTCAAACCTTTAGAATTGCTCAATTTATTCACTACTCAAACCTTTAGAATTGCTAAATTTATTCACTACTCAAACCTTTTGAATTGCTAAATTTATTTACTACTCAAACCTTTAGAATTGCTAAATTTATTTACTATTCAAACCTTTAGAATTGCTAAATTTATTTTCTAGTCACACCTTTAGAATTGCTAAATGTATTTACTACTCACACCTTTAGAATTGCTAAATTTATTTACTAATCAAACCTTTAGAATTGCTAAATTAATTTACTATTCAAACCTTTAGAATTGCTAAATTTATTTTCTAGTCACACCTTTAGAATTGCTAAATGTATTTACTACTCATACCTTTAGAATTGCTAAATTTATTTACTACTCAACCTTTAGAATTGCTAAATTTATTTATTACTAAAACCTTTAGAATTGCTAAATTTATTTACTATTCAAACCTTTAGAATTGCTAAATTTATTAACTACTCAAACGTTTAGAATCGCTAAATGTATTTACTACTCAAACCTTTGGTATTGCTAAATTTATTACTAATCAAACCTTTAGAATTGCTAAATTTATTAACTACTCAAACCTTTAGAATTGCTAAATTTATTTACTACTCAAACCTTTAGAATTGGTAAATTTATTTACTACTCAAACCTTTAGAATTGCTAAATTTATTCACTATTCAATCCTTTAGAATTGCTAAATTTATTTACTACTCAAACCTTTAGAATTGCTAAATTTATTTACTACTCAAACCTTTAGAATTGCTAAATTTATTAACTACTCAAACCTTTAGAATTGCTAAATTTATTTACTACTCAAACCTTTAGAATTGCTAAATGTATTTACTACTAACACCTTTAGAATTGCTAAATTTATTTACTACTCAAACCTTTAGAATTGCTAAATTTATTTACTACTCAAACCTTTAGAATTGCTAAATTTATTAACTGCTCAAACCTTTAGAATTGCTAAAAGTATTTACTACTCAAACCTTTGGAATTGCTAAATTTATTTACTACTCAAACCTTTAGAATTGATAAATTTATTTACTACTCAAACCTTTAGAATTGCTAAATTTATTTACTATTCAAACCTTTAGAATTGCTAAATTTATTTACTACTCAAACCATTAGAATTGATGAATTTATTTACTACTCAAACCTTTAGAATTGCTAAATTTATTCACTACTCAAACTTTTAGAATTGCTCAAATTATTTACTACTCAAACCTTTAGAGTTGCTAAATTTATTTACTATTCAAACCTTTAGAATTGCTAAATTTATTTACTACTCAAACCTTTAGAATTGCTAAATTTATGAACTACTCAAACCTTTAGAATTGCTAAATTTATTAACTACTCAAACCTTTAGAATTGCTAAATTTATTCACTACTCAAACCTTTAGAATTGCTAAATTTATTCACTACTCAAACCTTTAGAATTGCTAAATTTATTAACTACTCAAACCTTTCGAATTGCTAAATTAATTTACTATTCAAACCTTTAGAATTGCTAAATTTATTAACTATTCAAACCTATGGAATTGCTAAAATTATTTACTACTCAAACCTTTAGAATTGCTAAATTTATTTACTATTCAAACCTTTAGAATTGATGAATTTATTTACTACTCAAACCTTTAGAATTGCTAAATTTATTTATTACTCAAACCTTTAGAATTGCTAAATTTATTACTACTCAAACCTTTAGAATTGCTAAATTTATTAACTACTCAAACCTTTAGAATTGCTAAATTTATTTACTACTCAAACCTTTAGAATTGCTCAATTTATTCACTACTCAAACCTTTAGAATTGCTAAATTTATTCACTACTCAAACCTTTTGAATTGCTAAATTTATTTACTACTCAAACCTTTAGAATTGCTAAATTTATTTACTATTCAAACCTTTAGAATTGCTAAATTTATTTTCTAGTCACACCTTTAGAATTGCTAAATGTATTTACTACTCACACCTTTAGAATTGATAAATTTATTTACTACTCAAACCTTTAGGATTGCTAAATTTATTTACTATTCAAACCTTTAGAATTGCTAAATTTATTCACTACTCAAACCTTTAGAATTGCTAAATTTATTTACTACTCAAACCATTAGAATTGATGAATTTATTTACTACTCAAACCTTTAGAATTGCTAAATTTATTTACTACTCAAACCTTTAGAATTGCTAAATTTATTCACTACTCAAACCTTTTGAATTGCTAAATTTATTTACTACTCAAACCTTTAGAATTGCTAAATTTATTTACTATTCAAACCTTTAGAATTGCTAAATTTATTTACTAGTCACACCTTTAGAATTGCTAAATGTATTTACTACTCACACCTTTAGAATTGCTAAATTTATTTACTAATCAAACCTTTAGAATTGCTAAATTAATTTACTATTCAAACCTTTAGAATTGCTAAATTTATTTACTAGTCACACCTTAAGAATTGCTAAATGTATTTACTACTCATACCTTTAGAATTGCTGAATTTATTTACTACTCAAACCTTTAGAATTGCTAAATTTATTTACTACTCAAACCTTTAGAATTGCTAAATTTATTTACTATTCAAACCTTTAGAATTGCTAAATTTATTAACTACTCAAACCTTTAGAATCGCTAAATCTATTTACTACTCAAACCTTTGGTATTGCTAAATTTATTACTACTCAAACCTTTAGAATTGCTAAATTTATTAACTACTCAAACCTTTAGAATTGCTAAATTTATTTACTACTCAAACCTTTAGAATTGCTAAATTTATTCACTACTCAAACCTTTAGAATTGCTAAATTTATTCACTACTCAAACTTTTAGAATTGCTCAAATTATTTACTACTCAAACCTTTAGAATTGCTAAATTTATTTACTATTCAAACCTTTAGAATTTCTAAATGTATTTACTACTCACAACTTTAGAATTGCTAAATTTATTTACTACTCAAACCTTTAGTATTGCTAAATTTATTTACTACTCAAACCTTTAGAATTGCTAAATTTATTACTACTCAAACCTTTAGAATTGCTAAATTTATTAACTACTCAAACCTTTAGAATTGCTAAATTTATTTACTACTCAAACCTTTAGAATTGCTCAATTTATTCACTACTCAAACCTTTAGAATTGCTAAATTTATTCACTACTCAAACCTTTTGAATTGCTAAATTTATTTACTACTCAAACCTTTAGAATTGCTAAATTTATTTACTATTCAAACCTTTAGAATTGCTAAATTTATTTTCTAGTCACACCTTTAGAATTGCTAAATGTATTTACTACTCACACCTTTAGAATTGCTAAATTTATTTACTAATCAAACCTTTAGAATTGCTAAATTAATTTACTATTCAAACCTTTAGAATTGCTAAATTTATTTTCTAGTCACACCTTTAGAATTGCTAAATGTATTTACTACTCATACCTTTAGAATTGCTCAATTTATTTACTACTCAACCTTTAGAATTGCTAAATTTATTTATTACTCAAACCTTTAGAATTGCTAAATTTATTTACTATTCAAACCTTTAGAATTGCTAAATTTATTAACTACTCAAACCTTTAGAATCGCTAAATGTATTTACTACTCAAACCTTTGGTATTGCTAAATTTATTACTACTCAAACCTTTAGAATTGCTAAATTTGTTTACTACTCAAACCTTTAGAATTGGTAAATTTATTTACTACTCAAACCTTTAGAATTGCTAAATTTATTCACTATTCAATCCTTTAGAATTGCTAAATTTATTTACTACTCAAACCTTTAGAATTGCTAAATTTATTTACTACTCAAACCTTTAGAATTGCTAAATTTATTAACTACTCAAACCTTTAGAATTGCTAAATTTATTTACTACTCAAACCTTTAGAATTGCTACATGTATTTACTACTAACACCTTTAGAATTGCTAAATTTATTTACTACTCAAACCTTTAGAATTGCAAAATTTATTTACTACTCAAACCTTTAGAATTGCTAAATTTATTAACTGCTCAAACCTTTAGAATTGCTAAATTTATTCACTACTCAAACTTTTAGAATTGCTCAAATCATTTAGTACTCAAACCTTTAGAATTGCTAAATTTATTTACTATTCAAACCTTTAGAATTGCTAAATTTATTTACTACTCAAACCTTTAGAATTTCTAAATGTATTTACTACTCACAACTTTAGAATTGCTAAATTTATTTACTACTCAAACCTTTAGTATTGCTAAATTTATTTACTACTCAAACCTTTAGAATTGCTAAATTTATTAACTATTCAAACCTTTAGAATTGATAAATTTATTTACTACTCAAACCTTTAGAATTGCTAAATTTATTAACTACTCAAACCTTTAGAATTGCTAAATTTATTAACTACTCAAACCTTTAGAATTGCTAAATTTATTCACTACTCAAACCTTTAGAATTGCTAAATTTATTCACTACTCAAACCTTTAGAATTGCTAAATTTATTAACTATTCAAACCTATAGAATTGCTAAAATTATTTACTACTCAAACCTTTAGAATTGCTAAATTTATTTACTATTCAAACCATTAGAATTGATGAATTTATTTACTACTCAAACCTTTAGAATTGCTAAATTTATTTATTACTCAAACCTTTAGAATTGCTAAATTATTACTACTCAAACCTTTAGAATTGCTAAATTTATTAACTACTCAAACCTTTAGAATTGGTAAATTTATTTACTACTCAAACCTTTAGAATGGCTAAATTTATTCACTATTCAATCCTTTAGAATTGCTAAATTTATTAACTACTCAAACCTTTAGAATTGCTAAATTTATTCACTACTCAAACCTTTAGAATTGCTAAATTTATTCACTACTCAAACCTTTAGAATTGCTAAATTTATTAACTATTCAAACCTATAGAATTGCTAAAATTATTTACTACTCAAACCTTTAGAATTGCTAAATTTATTTATTACTCAAACCTTTAGAATTGCTAAATTTATTTACTATTCAAACGTTTAGAATCGCTAAATGTATTTACTACTCAAACCTTTGGTATTGCTAAATTTATTACTACTCAAACCTTTAGAATTGCTAAATTTATTAACTACTCAAACCTTTAGAATTGGTAAATTTATTTACTACTCAAACCTTTAGAATGGCTAAATTTATTCACTATTCAATCCTTTAGAATTGCTAAATTTATTTACTACTCAAACCTTTAGAATTGCTAAATTTATTTACTACTCAAACCTTTAGAATTGCTAAATTTATTAACTACTCAAACCTTTAGAATTGCTAAATTTATTTACTACTCAAACCTTTAGAATTGCTAAATGTATTTACTACTAACACCTTTAGAATTGCTAAATTTATTTACTACTCAAACCTTTAGAATTGCTAAATTTATTTACTACTCAAACCTTTAGAATTGCTAAATTTATTAACTGCTCAAACCTTTAGAATTGCTAAACGTATTTACTACTCAAACCTTTGGAATTGCTAAATTTATTTACTACTCAAACCTTTAGAATTGATAAATTTATTTACTACTCAAACCTTTAGAATTGCTAAATTTATTTACTATTCAAACCTTTAGAATTGCTAAATTTATTCACTACTCAAACCTTTAGAATTGCTAAATTTATTTACTACTCAAACCATTAGAATTGATGAATTTATTTACTACTCTAACCTTTAGAATTGCTAAATTTATTCACTACTCAAACTTTTAGAATTGCTCAAATTATTTACTACTCAAACCTTTAGAATTGCTAAATTTATTTACTATTCAAACCTTTAGAATTGCTAAATTTATTTACTACTCAAACCTTTAGAATTTCTAAATGTATTTACTACTCACAACTTTAGAATTGCTAAATTTATTTACTACTCAAACCTTTAGTATTGCTAAATTTATTTACTACTCAAACCTTTAGAATTGCTAAATTTATTAACTATTCAAACCTTTAGAATTGATAAATTTATTTACTACTCAAACCTTTAGAATTGCTAAATTTATGAACTACTCAAACCTTTAGAATTGCTAAATTTATTAACTACTCAAACCTTTAGAATTGCTAAATTTATTCACTACTCAAACCTTTAGAATTGCTAAATTTATTCACTACTCAAACCTTTAGAATTGCTAAATTTATTAACTACTCAAACCTTTAGAATTGCTAAATTAATTTACTACTCAAACCTTTAGAATTGCTAAATTTATTAACTATTCAAACCTATAGAATTGGTAAAATTATTTACTACTCAAACCTTTAGAATTGCTAAATTTATTTACTATTCAAACCTTTAGAATTGATGAATTTATTTACTACTCAAACCTTTAGAATTGCTAAATTTATTTATTACTCAAACCTTTAGAATTGCTAAATTTATTACTACTCAAACCTTTAGAATTGCTAAATTTATTAACTACTCAAACCTTTAGAATTGCTAAATTTATTTACTACTCAAACCTTTAGAATTGCTCAATTTATTCACTACTCAAACCTTTAGAATTGCTAAATTTATTCACTACTCAAACCTTTTGAATTGCTAAATTTATTTACTACTCAAACCTTTAGAATTGCTAAATTTATTTACTATTCAAACCTTTAGAATTGCTAAATTTATTTTCTAGTCACACCTTTAGAATTGCTAAATGTATTTACTATTCAAACCTTTAGAATTGTTAAATATATTTTCTAGTCACACCTTTAGAATTGCTAAATGTATTTACTACTCATACCTTTAGAATTGCTAAATTTATTTACTACTCAACCTTTAGAATTGCTAAATTTATTTATTACTCAAACCTTTAGAATTGCTAAATTTATTTACTATTCAAACGTTTAGAATCGCTAAATGTATTTACTACTCAAACCTTTGGTATTGCTAAATTTATTACTACTCAAACCTTTAGAATTGCTAAATTTATTAACTACTCAAACCTTTAGAATTGGTAAATTTATTTACTACTCAAACCTTTAGAATGGCTAAATTTATTCACTATTCAATCCTTTAGAATTGCTAAATTTATTTACTACTCAAACCTTTAGAATTGCTAAATTTATTTACTACTCAAACCTTTAGAATTGCTAAATTTATTAACTACTCAAACCTTTAGAATTGCTAAATTTATTTACTACTCAAACCTTTAGAATTGCTAAATGTATTTACTACTAACACCTTTAGAATTGCTAAATTTATTTACTACTCAAACCTTTAGAATTGCTAAATTTATTTACTACTCAAACCTTTAGAATTGCTAAATTTATTAACTGCTCAAACCTTTAGAATTGCTAAACGTATTTACTACTCAAACCTTTGGAATTGCTAAATTTATTTACTACTCAAACCTTTAGAATTGATAAATTTATTTACTACTCAAACCTTTAGAATTGCTAAATTTATTTACTATTCAAACCTTTAGAATTGCTAAATTTATTCACTACTCAAACCTTTAGAATTGCTAAATTTATTTACTACTCAAACCATTAGAATTGATGAATTTATTTACTACTCTAACCTTTAGAATTGCTAAATTTATTCACTACTCAAACTTTTAGAATTGCTCAAATTATTTACTACTCAAACCTTTAGAATTGCTAAATTTATTTACTATTCAAACCTTTAGAATTGCTAAATTTATTTACTACTCAAACCTTTAGAATTTCTAAATGTATTTACTACTCACAACTTTAGAATTGCTAAATTTATTTACTACTCAAACCTTTAGTATTGCTAAATTTATTTACTACTCAAACCTTTAGAATTGCTAAATTTATTAACTATTCAAACCTTTAGAATTGATAAATTTATTTACTACTCAAACCTTTAGAATTGCTAAATTTATGAACTACTCAAACCTTTAGAATTGCTAAATTTATTAACTACTCAAACCTTTAGAATTGCTAAATTTATTCACTACTCAAACCTTTAGAATTGCTAAATTTATTCACTACTCAAACCTTTAGAATTGCTAAATTTATTAACTACTCAAACCTTTAGAATTGCTAAATTAATTTACTACTCAAACCTTTAGAATTGCTAAATTTATTAACTATTCAAACCTATAGAATTGGTAAAATTATTTACTACTCAAACCTTTAGAATTGCTAAATTTATTTACTATTCAAACCTTTAGAATTGATGAATTTATTTACTACTCAAACCTTTAGAATTGCTAAATTTATTTATTACTCAAACCTTTAGAATTGCTAAATTTATTACTACTCAAACCTTTAGAATTGCTAAATTTATTAACTACTCAAACCTTTAGAATTGCTAAATTTATTTACTACTCAAACCTTTAGAATTGCTCAATTTATTCACTACTCAAACCTTTAGAATTGCTAAATTTATTCACTACTCAAACCTTTTGAATTGCTAAATTTATTTACTACTCAAACCTTTAGAATTGCTAAATTTATTTACTATTCAAACCTTTAGAATTGCTAAATTTATTTTCTAGTCACACCTTTAGAATTGCTAAATGTATTTACTACTCACACCTTTAGAATTGATAAATTTATTTACTACTCAAACCTTTAGGATTGCTAAATTTATTTACTATTCAAACCTTTAGAATTGCTAAATTTATTTACTACTCAAACCATTAGAATTGATGAATTTATTTACTACTCAAACCTTTAGAATTGCTAAATTTATTTACAACTCAAACCTTTAGAATTGCTAAATTTATTACTAGTCAAACCTTTAGAATTGCTAAATTTATTAACTACTCAAACCTTTAGAATTGCTAAATTTATTACTACTCAAACCTTTAGAATTGCTAAATTTATTAACTACTCAAACCTTTAGAATTGCTAAATTTATTTACTACTCAAACCTTTAGAATTGCTAAATTTATTTACTATTCAAACCTTTAGAATTGATGAATTTATTTACTACTCAAACCTTTAGAATTGCTAAATTTATTTATTACTCAAACCTTTAGAATTGCTAAATTTATTACTACTCAAACCTTTAGAATTGCTAAATTTATTAACTACTCAAACCTTTAGAATTGCTAAATTTATTTACTACTCAAACCTTTAGAATTGCTAAATTTATTCACTACTCAAACCTTTAGAATTGCTAAATTTATTCACTACTCAAACCTTTTGAATTGCTAAATTTATTTACTACTCAAACCTTTAGAATGCTAAATTTATTTACTATTCAAACCTTTAGAATTGCTAAATTTATTTACTAGTCACACCTTTAGAATTGCTAAATGTATTTACTACTCACACCTTTAGAATTGCTAAATTTATTTACTAATCAAACCTTTAGAATTGCTAAATTAATTTACTATTCAAACCTTTAGAATTGCTAAATTTATTTACTAGTCACACCTTTAGAATTGCTAAATGTATTTACTACTCATACCTTTAGAATTGCTAAATTTATTTACTACTCAAACCTCTAGAATTGCTAAATTTATTTACTACTCAAACCTTTAGAATTGCTAAATTTATTTACTATTCAAACCTTTAGAATTGCTAAATTTATTAACTACTCAAACCTTTAGAATCGCTAAATCTATTTACTACTCAAACCTTTGGTATTGCTAAATTTATTACTACTCAAACCTTTAGAATTGCTAAATTTATTAACTACTCAAACCTTTAGAATTGCTAAATTTATTAACTACTCAAACCTTTAGAATTGCTCAATTTATTCACTACTCAAACCTTTAGAATTGCTAAATTTATTCACTACTCAAACCTTTTGAATTGCTAAATTTATTTACTACTCAAACCTTTAGAATTGCTAAATTTATTTACTATTCAAACCTTTAGAATTGCTAAATTTATTTTCTAGTCACACCTTAAGAATTGCTAAATGTATTTACTACTCACACCTTTAGAATTGCTAAATTTATTTACTAATCAAACCTTTAGAATTGCTAAATTAATTTACTATTCAAACCTTTAGAATTGCTAAATTTATTTACTAGTCACACCTTTAGAATTGCTAAATGTATTTACTACTCATACCTTTAGAATTGCTAAATTTATTTACTACTCAAACCTTTAGAATTGCTAAATTTATTTACTACTCAAACCTTTAGAATTGCTAAATTTATTTACTATTCAAACCTTTAGAATTGCTAAATTTATTAACTACTCAAACCTTTAGAATCGCTAAATCTATTTACTACTCAAACCTTTGGTATTGCTAAATTTATTACTACTCAAACCTTTAGAATTGCTAAATTTATTAACTACTCAAACCTTTAGAATTGCTAAATTTATTTACTACTCAAACCTTTAGAATTGCTAAATTTATTCACTACTCAAACCTTTAGAATTGCTAAATTTATTCACTACTCAAACTTTTAGAATTGCTCAAATTATTTACTACTCAAACCTTTAGAATTGCTAAATTTATTTACTATTCAAACCTTTAGAATTGCTAAATTTATTTACTACTCAAACCTTTAGAATTTCTAAATGTATTTACTACTCACAACTTTAGAATTGCTAAATTTATTTACTACTCAAACCTTTAGTATTGCTAAATTTATTTACTACTCAAACCTTTAGAATTGCTAAATTTATGAACTACTCAAACCTTTAGAATTGCTAAATTTATTAACTACTCAAACCTTTAGAATTGCTAAATTTATTCACTACTCAAACCTTTAGAATTGCTAAATTTATTCACTACTCAAACCTTTAGAATTGCTAAATTTATTAACTACTCAAACCTTTAGAATTGCTAAATTAATTTACTACTCAAACCTTTAGAATTGCTAAATTTATTAACTATTCAAACCTATAGAATTGGTAAAATTATTTACTACTCAAACCTTTAGAATTGCTAAATTTATTTACTATTCAAACCTTTAGAATTGATGAATTTATTTACTACTCAAACCTTTAGAATTGCTAAATTTATTTATTACTCAAACCTTTAGAATTGCTAAATTTATTACTACTCAAACCTTTAGAATTGCTAAATTTATTAACTACTCAAACCTTTAGAATTGCTAAATTTATTTACTACTCAAACCTTTAGAATTGCTCAATTTATTCACTACTCAAACCTTTAGAATTGCTAAATTTATTCACTACTCAAACCTTTTGAATTGCTAAATTTATTTACTACTCAAACCTTTAGAATTGCTAAATTTATTTACTATTCAAACCTTTAGAATTGCTAAATTTATTTTCTAGTCACACCTTTAGAATTGCTAAATGTATTTACTACTCACACCTTTAGAATTGATAAATTTATTTACTACTCAAACCTTTAGGATTGCTAAATTTATTTACTATTCAAACCTTTAGAATTGCTAAATTTATTTACTACTCAAACCATTAGAATTGATGAATTTATTTACTACTCAAACCTTTAGAATTGCTAAATTTATTTACAACTCAAACCTTTAGAATTGCTAAATTTATTACTAGTCAAACCTTTAGAATTGCTAAATTTATTAACTACTCAAACCTTTAGAATTGCTAAATTTATTACTACTCAAACCTTTAGAATTGCTAAATTTATTAACTACTCAAACCTTTAGAATTGCTAAATTTATTTACTACTCAAACCTTTAGAATTGCTAAATTTATTTACTATTCAAACCTTTAGAATTGATGAATTTATTTACTACTCAAACCTTTAGAATTGCTAAATTTATTTATTACTCAAACCTTTAGAATTGCTAAATTTATTACTACTCAAACCTTTAGAATTGCTAAATTTATTAACTACTCAAACCTTTAGAATTGCTAAATTTATTTACTACTCAAACCTTTAGAATTGCTAAATTTATTCACTACTCAAACCTTTAGAATTGCTAAATTTATTCACTACTCAAACCTTTTGAATTGCTAAATTTATTTACTACTCAAACCTTTAGAATGCTAAATTTATTTACTATTCAAACCTTTAGAATTGCTAAATTTATTTACTAGTCACACCTTTAGAATTGCTAAATGTATTTACTACTCACACCTTTAGAATTGCTAAATTTATTTACTAATCAAACCTTTAGAATTGCTAAATTAATTTACTATTCAAACCTTTAGAATTGCTAAATTTATTTACTAGTCACACCTTTAGAATTGCTAAATGTATTTACTACTCATACCTTTAGAATTGCTAAATTTATTTACTACTCAAACCTCTAGAATTGCTAAATTTATTTACTACTCAAACCTTTAGAATTGCTAAATTTATTTACTATTCAAACCTTTAGAATTGCTAAATTTATTAACTACTCAAACCTTTAGAATCGCTAAATCTATTTACTACTCAAACCTTTGGTATTGCTAAATTTATTACTACTCAAACCTTTAGAATTGCTAAATTTATTAACTACTCAAACCTTTAGAATTGCTAAATTTATTAACTACTCAAACCTTTAGAATTGCTCAATTTATTCACTACTCAAACCTTTAGAATTGCTAAATTTATTCACTACTCAAACCTTTTGAATTGCTAAATTTATTTACTACTCAAACCTTTAGAATTGCTAAATTTATTTACTATTCAAACCTTTAGAATTGCTAAATTTATTTTCTAGTCACACCTTAAGAATTGCTAAATGTATTTACTACTCACACCTTTAGAATTGCTAAATTTATTTACTAATCAAACCTTTAGAATTGCTAAATTAATTTACTATTCAAACCTTTAGAATTGCTAAATTTATTTACTAGTCACACCTTTAGAATTGCTAAATGTATTTACTACTCATACCTTTAGAATTGCTAAATTTATTTACTACTCAAACCTTTAGAATTGCTAAATTTATTTACTACTCAAACCTTTAGAATTGCTAAATTTATTTACTATTCAAACCTTTAGAATTGCTAAATTTATTAACTACTCAAACCTTTAGAATCGCTAAATCTATTTACTACTCAAACCTTTGGTATTGCTAAATTTATTACTACTCAAACCTTTAGAATTGCTAAATTTATTAACTACTCAAACCTTTAGAATTGCTAAATTTATTTACTACTCAAACCTTTAGAATTGCTAAATTTATTCACTACTCAAACCTTTAGAATTGCTAAATTTATTCACTACTCAAACTTTTAGAATTGCTCAAATTATTTACTACTCAAACCTTTAGAATTGCTAAATTTATTTACTATTCAAACCTTTAGAATTGCTAAATTTATTTACTACTCAAACCTTTAGAATTTCTAAATGTATTTACTACTCACAACTTTAGAATTGCTAAATTTATTTACTACTCAAACCTTTAGTATTGCTAAATTTATTTACTACTCAAACCTTTAGAATTGCTAAATTTATTACTACTCAAACCTTTAGAATTGCTAAATTTATTAACTACTCAAACCTTTAGAATTGCTAAATTTATTTACTACTCAAACCTTTAGAATTGCTCAATTTATTCACTACTCAAACCTTTAGAATTGCTAAATTTATTCACTACTCAAACCTTTTGAATTGCTAAATTTATTTACTACTCAAACCTTTAGAATTGCTAAATTTATTTACTATTCAAACCTTTAGAATTGCTAAATTTATTTTCTAGTCACACCTTAAGAATTGCTAAATGTATTTACTACTCACACCTTTAGAATTGCTAAATTTATTTACTAATCAAACCTTTAGAATTGCTAAATTAATTTACTATTCAAACCTTTAGAATTGCTAAATTTATTTTCTAGTCACACCTTTAGAATTGCTAAATGTATTTACTACTCATACCTTTAGAATTGCTAAATTTATTTACTACTCAACCTTTAGAATTGCTAAATTTATTTATTACTCAAACCTTTAGAATTGCTAAATTTATTTACTATTCAAACCTTTAGAATTGCTAAATTTATTAACTACTCAAACCTTTAGAATCGCTAAATGTATTTACTACTCAAACCTTTGGTATTGCTAAATTTATTACTACTCAAACCTTTAGAATTGCTAAATTTATTAACTACTCAAACCTTTAGAATTGCTAAATTTATTTACTACTCAAACCTTTAGAATTGGTAAATTTATTTACTACTCAAACCTTTAGAATTGCTAAATTTATTCACTATTCAATCCTTTAGAATTGCTAAATTTATTTACTACTCAAACCTTTAGAATTGCTAAATTTATTTACTACTCAAACCTTTAGAATTGCTAAATTTATTAACTACTCAAACCTTTAGAATTGCTAAATTTATTTACTACTCAAACCTTTAGAATTGCTAAATGTATTTACTACTAACACCTTTAGAATTGCTAAATTTATTTACTACTCAAACCTTTAGAATTGCTAAATTTATTTACTACTCAAACCTTTAGAATTGCTAAATTTATTAACTGCTCAAACCTTTAGAATTGCTAAACGTATTTACTACTCAAACCTTTGGAATTGCTAAATTTATTTACTACTCAAACCTTTAGAATTGATAAATTTATTTACTACTCAAACCTTTAGAATTGCTAAATTTATTTACTATTCAAACCTTTAGAATTGCTAAATTTATTCACTACTCAAACCTTTAGAATTGCTAAATTCATTTACTACTCAAACCATTAGAATTGATGAATTTATTTACTACTCAAACCTTTAGAATTGCTAAATTTATTCACTACTCAAACTTTTAGAATTGCTCAAATTATTTACTACTCAAACCTTTAGAATTGCTAAATTTATTTACTATTCAAACCTTTAGAATTGCTAAATTTATTTACTATTCAAACCTTTAGAATTGATGAATTTATTTACTACTCAAACCTTTAGAATTGCTAAATTTATTTATTACTCAAACCTTTAGAATTGCTAAATTTATTACTACTCAAACCTTTAGAATTGCTAAATTTATTAACTACTCAAACCTTTAGAATTGCTAAATTTATTTACTACTCAAACCTTTAGAATTGCTAAATTTATTCACTACTCAAACCTTTAGAATTGCTAAATTTATTCACTACTCAAACCTTTTGAATTGCTAAATTTATTTACTACTCAAACCTTTAGAATGCTAAATTTATTTACTATTCAAACCTTTAGAATTGCTAAATTTATTTACTAGTCACACCTTTAGAATTGCTAAATGTATTTACTACTCACACCTTTAGAATTGCTAAATTTATTTACTAATCAAACCTTTAGAATTGCTAAATTAATTTACTATTCAAACCTTTAGAATTGCTAAATTTATTTACTAGTCACACCTTTAGAATTGCTAAATGTATTTACTACTCATACCTTTAGAATTGCTAAATTTATTTACTACTCAAACCTCTAGAATTGCTAAATTTATTTACTACTCAAACCTTTAGAATTGCTAAATTTATTTACTATTCAAACCTTTAGAATTGCTAAATTTATTAACTACTCAAACCTTTAGAATCGCTAAATCTATTTACTACTCAAACCTTTGGTATTGCTAAATTTATTACTACTCAAACCTTTAGAATTGCTAAATTTATTAACTACTCAAACCTTTAGAATTGCTAAATTTATTCACTACTCAAACTTTTAGAATTGCTCAAATTATTTACTACTCAAACCTTTAGAATTGCTAAATTTATTTACTATTCAAACCTTTAGAATTGCTAAATTTATTTACTACTCAAACCTTTAGAATTTCTAAATGTATTTACTACTCACAACTTTAGAATTGCTAAATTTATTTACTACTCAAACCTTTAGTATTGCTAAATTTATTTACTACTCAAACCTTTATAATTGCTAAATTTATTACTACTCAAACCTTTAGAATTGCTAAATTTATTAACTACTCAAACCTTTAGAATTGCTAAATTTATTTACTACTCAAACCTTTAGAATTGCTCAATTTATTCACTACTCAAACCTTTAGAATTGCTAAATTTATTCACTACTCAAACCTTTTGAATTGCTAAATTTATTTACTACTCAAACCTTTAGAATTGCTAAATTTATTTACTATTCAAACCTTTAGAATTGCTAAATTTATTTTCTAGTCACACCTTAAGAATTGCTAAATGTATTTACTACTCACACCTTTAGAATTGCTAAATTTATTTACTAATCAAACCTTTAGAATTGCTAAATTAATTTACTATTCAAACCTTTAGAATTGCTAAATTTATTTACTAGTCACACCTTTAGAATTGCTAAATGTATTTACTACTCATACCTTTAGAATTGCTAAATTTATTTACTACTCAAACCTTTAGAATTGCTAAATTTATTTACTACTCAAACCTTTAGAATTGCTAAATTTATTTACTATTCAAACCTTTAGAATTGCTAAATTTATTAACTACTCAAACCTTTAGAATCGCTAAATCTATTTACTACTCAAACCTTTGGTATTGCTAAATTTATTACTACTCAAACCTTTAGAATTGCTAAATTTATTAACTACTCAAACCTTTAGAATTGCTAAATTTATTTACTACTCAAACCTTTAGAATTGCTAAATTTATTCACTACTCAAACCTTTAGAATTGCTAAATTTATTCACTACTCAAACTTTTAGAATTGCTCAAATTATTTACTACTCAAACCTTTAGAATTGCTAAATTTATTTACTATTCAAACCTTTAGAATTGCTAAATTTATTTACTACTCAAACCTTTAGAATTTCTAAATGTATTTACTACTCACAACTTTAGAATTGCTAAATTTATTTACTACTCAAACCTTTAGTATTGCTAAATTTATTTACTACTCAAACCTTTAGAATTGCTAAATTTATTACTACTCAAACCTTTAGAATTGCTAAATTTATTAACTACTCAAACCTTTAGAATTGCTAAATTTATTTACTACTCAAACCTTTAGAATTGCTCAATTTATTCACTACTCAAACCTTTAGAATTGCTAAATTTATTCACTACTCAAACCTTTTGAATTGCTAAATTTATTTACTACTCAAACCTTTAGAATTGCTAAATTTATTTACTATTCAAACCTTTAGAATTGCTAAATTTATTTTCTAGTCACACCTTAAGAATTGCTAAATGTATTTACTACTCACACCTTTAGAATTGCTAAATTTATTTACTAATCAAACCTTTAGAATTGCTAAATTAATTTACTATTCAAACCTTTAGAATTGCTAAATTTATTTTCTAGTCACACCTTTAGAATTGCTAAATGTATTTACTACTCATACCTTTAGAATTGCTAAATTTATTTACTACTCAACCTTTAGAATTGCTAAATTTATTTATTACTCAAACCTTTAGAATTGCTAAATTTATTTACTATTCAAACCTTTAGAATTGCTAAATTTATTAACTACTCAAACCTTTAGAATCGCTAAATGTATTTACTACTCAAACCTTTGGTATTGCTAAATTTATTACTACTCAAACCTTTAGAATTGCTAAATTTATTAACTACTCAAACCTTTAGAATTGCTAAATTTATTTACTACTCAAACCTTTAGAATTGGTAAATTTATTTACTACTCAAACCTTTAGAATTGCTAAATTTATTCACTATTCAATCCTTTAGAATTGCTAAATTTATTTACTACTCAAACCTTTAGAATTGCTAAATTTATTTACTACTCAAACCTTTAGAATTGCTAAATTTATTAACTACTCAAACCTTTAGAATTGCTAAATTTATTTACTACTCAAACCTTTAGAATTGCTAAATGTATTTACTACTAACACCTTTAGAATTGCTAAATTTATTTACTACTCAAACCTTTAGAATTGCTAAATTTATTTACTACTCAAACCTTTAGAATTGCTAAATTTATTAACTGCTCAAACCTTTAGAATTGCTAAACGTATTTACTACTCAAACCTTTGGAATTGCTAAATTTATTTACTACTCAAACCTTTAGAATTGATAAATTTATTTACTACTCAAACCTTTAGAATTGCTAAATTTATTTACTATTCAAACCTTTAGAATTGCTAAATTTATTCACTACTCAAACCTTTAGAATTGCTAAATTTATTTACTACTCAAACCATTAGAATTGATGAATTTATTTACTACTCAAACCTTTAGAATTGCTAAATTTATTCACTACTCAAACTTTTAGAATTGCTCAAATTATTTACTACTCAAACCTTTAGAATTGCTAAATTTATTTACTATTCAAACCTTTAGAATTGCTAAATTTATTTACTACTCAAACCTTTAGAATTTCTAAATGTATTTACTACTCACAACTTTAGAATTGCTAAATTTATTTACTACTCAAACCTTTAGTATTGCTAAATTTATTTACTACTCAAACCTTTAGAATTGCTAAATTTATTAACTATTCAAACCTTTAGAATTGATAAATTCATTTACTACTCAAACCTTTAGAATTGCTAAATTTATGAACTACTCAAACCTTTATAATTGCTAAATTTATTAACTACTCAAACCTTTAGAATTGCTAAATTTATTCACTACTCAAACCTTTAGAATTGCTAAATTTATTCACTACTCAAACCTTTAGAATTGATAAATTTATTAACTACTCAAACCTTTAGAATTGCTAAATTTATTAACTATTCAAACCTATAGAATTGCTAAAATTATTTACTCCTCAAACCTTTAGAATTGCTAAATTTATTTACTATTCAAACCATTAGAATTGATGAATTTATTTACTACTCAAACCTTTAGAATTGCTAAATTTATTTATTACTCAAACCTTTAGAATTGCTAAATTTATTACTACTCAAACCTTTAGAATTGCTAAATTTATTAACTACTCAAACCTTTAGAATTGCTAAATTTATTTACTACTCAAACCTTTAGAATTGCTAAATTTATTCACTACTCAAACCTTTAGAATTGCTAAATTTATTAACTACTCAAACCTTTAGAATTGCTAAATTTATTAACTATTCAAACCTATAGAATTGCTAAAATTATTTACTCCTCAAACCTTTAGAATTGCTCAATTTATTCACTACTCAAACCTTTAGAATTGCTAAATTTATTCACTACTCAAACCTTTTGAATTGCTAAATTTATTTACTACTCAAACCTTTAGAATTGCTAAATTTATTTACTATTCAAACCTTTAGAATTGCTAAATTTATTTTCTAGTCACACCTTTAGAATTGCTAAATGTATTTACTACTCACACCTTTAGAATTGCTAAATTTATTTACTAATCAAACCTTTAGAATTGCTAAATTAATTTACTATTCAAACCTTTAGAATTGCTAAATTTATTTTCTAGTCACACCTTTAGAATTGCTAAATGTATTTACTACTCATACCTTTAGAATTGCTAAATTTATTTACTACTCAACCTTTAGAATTGCTAAATTTATTTATTACTAAAACCTTTAGAATTGCTAAATTTATTTACTATTCAAACCTTTAGAATTGCTAAATTTATTAACTACTCAAACGTTTAGAATCGCTAAATGTATTTACTACTCAAACCTTTGGTATTGCTAAATTTATTACTAATCAAAACTTTAGAATTGCTAAATTTATTAACTACTCAAACCTTTAGAATTGCTAAATTTATTTACTACTCAAACCTTTAGAATTGGTAAATTTATTTACTACTCAAACCTTTAGAATTGCTAAATTTATTCACTATTCAATCCTTTAGAATTGCTAAATTTATTTACTACTCAAACCTTTAGAATTGCTAAATTTATTTACTACTCAAACCTTTAGAATTGCTAAATTTATTAACTACTCAAACCTTTAGAATTGCTAAATTTATTTACTACTCAAACCTTTAGAATTGCTAAATGTATTTACTACTAACACCTTTAGAATTGCTAAATTTATTTACTACTCAAACCTTTAGAATTGCTAAATTTATTTACTACTCAAACCTTTAGAATTGCTAAATTTATTAACTGCTCAAACCTTTAGAATTGCTAAAAGTATTTACTACTCAAACCTTTGGAATTGCTAAATTTATTTACTACTCAAACCTTTAGAATTGATAAATTTATTTACTACTCAAACCTTTAGAATTGCTAAATTTATTTACTATTCAAACCTTTAGAATTGCTAAATTTATTCACTACTCAAACCTTTAGAATTGCTAAATTTATTTACTACTCAAACCATTAGAATTGATGAATTTATTTACTACTCAAACCTTTAGAATTGCTAAATTTATTCACTACTCAAACTTTTAGAATTGCTCAAATTATTTACTACTCAAACCTTTAGAGTTGCTAAATTTATTTACTATTCAAACCTTTAGAATTGCTAAATTTATTTACTACTCAAACCTTTAGAATTGCTAAATTTATGAACTACTCAAACCTTTAGAATTGCTAAATTTATTAACTACTCAAACCTTTAGAATTGCTAAATTTATTCACTACTCAAACCTTTAGAATTGCTAAATTTATTCACTACTCAAACCTTTAGAATTGCTAAATTTATTAACTACTCAAACCTTTCGAATTGCTAAATTAATTTACTATTCAAACCTTTAGAATTGCTAAATTTATTAACTATTCAAACCTATAGAATTGCTAAAATTATTTACTACTCAAACCTTTAGAATTGCTAAATTTATTTACTATTCAAACCTTTAGAATTGATGAATTTATTTACTACTCAAACCTTTAGAATTGTTAAATTTATTTATTACTCAAACCTTTAGAATTGCTAAATTTATTACTACTCAAACCTTTAGAATTGCTAAATTTATTAACTACTCAAACCTTTAGAATTGCTAAATTTATTTACTACTCAAACCTTTAGAATTGCTCAATTTATTCACTACTCAAACCTTTAGAATTGCTAAATTTATTCACTACTCAAACCTTTTGAATTGCTAAATTTATTTACTACTCAAACCTTTAGAATTGCTAAATTTATTTACTATTCAAACCTTTAGAATTGCTAAATTTATTTTCTAGTCACACCTTTAGAATTGCTAAATGTATTTACTACTCACACCTTTAGAATTGATAAATTTATTTACTACTCAAACCTTTAGGATTGCTAAATTTATTTACTATTCAAACCTTTAGAATTGCTAAATTTATTAACTACTCAAACCTTTAGAATTGGTAAATTTATTTACTACTCAAACCATTAGAATTGATGAATTTATTTACTACTCAAACCTTTAGAATTGCTAAATTTATTTACTACTCAAACCTTTAGAATTGCTAAATTTATTCACTACTCAAACCTTTTGAATTGCTAAATTTATTTACTACTCAAACCTTTAGAATTGCTAAATTTATTTACTATTCAAACCTTTAGAATTGCTAAATTTATTTACTAGTCACACCTTTAGAATTGCTAAATGTATTTACTACTCACACCTTTAGAATTGCTAAATTTATTTACTAATCAAACCTTTAGAATTGCTAAATTAATTTACTATTCAAACCTTTAGAATTGCTAAATTTATTTACTAGTCACACCTTAAGAATTGCTAAATGTATTTACTACTCATACCTTTAGAATTGCTGAATTTATTTACTACTCAAACCTTTAGAATTGCTAAATTTATTTACTACTCAAACCTTTAGAATTGCTAAATTTATTTACTATTCAAACCTTTAGAATTGCTAAATTTATTAACTACTCAAACCTTTAGAATCGCTAAATCTATTTACTACTCAAACCTTTGGTATTGCTAAATTTATTACTACTCAAACCTTTAGAATTGCTAAATTTATTAACTACTCAAACCTTTAGAATTGCTAAATTTATTTACTACTCAAACCTTTAGAATTGCTAAATTTATTCACTACTCAAACCTTTAGAATTGCTAAATTTATTCACTACTCAAACTTTTAGAATTGCTCAAATTATTTACTACTCAAACCTTTAGAATTGCTAAATTTATTTACTATTCAAACCTTTAGAATTTCTAAATGTATTTACTACTCACAACTTTAGAATTGCTAAATTTATTTACTACTCAAACCTTTAGTATTGCTAAATTTATTTACTACTCAAACCTTTAGAATTGCTAAATTTATTACTACTCAAACCTTTAGAATTGCTAAATTTATTAACTACTCAAACCTTTAGAATTGCTAAATTTATTTACTACTCAAACCTTTAGAATTGCTCAATTTATTCACTACTCAAACCTTTAGAATTGCTAAATTTATTCACTACTCAAACCTTTTGAATTGCTAAATTTATTTACTACTCAAACCTTTAGAATTGCTAAATTTATTTACTATTCAAACCTTTAGAATTGCTAAATTTATTTTCTAGTCACACCTTTAGAATTGCTAAATGTATTTACTACTCACACCTTTAGAATTGCTAAATTTATTTACTAATCAAACCTTTAGAATTGCTAAATTAATTTACTATTCAAACCTTTAGAATTGCTAAATTTATTTTCTAGTCACACCTTTAGAATTGCTAAATGTATTTACTACTCATACCTTTAGAATTGCTCAATTTATTTACTACTCAACCTTTAGAATTGCTAAATTTATTTATTACTCAAACCTTTAGAATTGCTAAATTTATTTACTATTCAAACCTTTAGAATTGCTAAATTTATTAACTACTGAAACCTTTAGAATCGCTAAATGTATTTACTACTCAAACCTTTGGTATTGCTAAATTTATTACTACTCAAACCTTTAGAATTGCTAAATTTATTTACTACTCAAACCTTTAGAATTGGTAAATTTATTTACTACTCAAACCTTTAGAATTGCTAAATTTATTCACTATTCAATCCTTTAGAATTGCTAAATTTATTTACTACTCAAACCTTTAGAATTGCTAAATTTATTTACTACTCAAACCTTTAGAATTGCTAAATTTATTAACTACTCAAACCTTTAGAATTGCTAAATTTATTTACTACTCAAACCTTTAGAATTGCTAAATGTATTTACTACTAACACCTTTAGAATTGCTAAATTTATTTACTACTCAAACCTTTAGAATTGCTAAATTTATTTACTACTCAAACCTTTAGAATTGCTAAATTTATTAACTGCTCAAACCTTTAGAATTGCTAAATTTATTCACTACTCAAACTTTTAGAATTGCTCAAATCATTTAGTACTCAAACCTTTAGAATTGCTAAATTTATTTACTATTCAAACCTTTAGAATTGCTAAATTTATTTACTACTCAAACCTTTAGAATTTCTAAATGTATTTACTACTCACAACTTTAGAATTGCTAAATTTATTTACTACTCAAACCTTTAGTATTGCTAAATTTATTTACTACTCAAACCTTTAGAATTGCTAAATTTATTAACTATTCAAACCTTTAGAATTGATAAATTTATTTACTACTCAAACCTTTAGAATTGCTAAATTTATGAACTACTCAAACCTTTAGAATTGCTAAATTTATTAACTACTCAAACCTTTAGAATTGCTAAATTTATTCACTACTCAAACCTTTAGAATTGCTAAATTTATTCACTACTCAAACCTTTAGAATTGCTAAATTTATTAACTATTCAAACCTATAGAATTGCTAAAATTATTTACTACTCAAACCTTTAGAATTGCTAAATTTATTTACTATTCAAACCATTAGAATTGATGAATTTATTTACTACTCAAACCTTTAGAATTGCTAAATTTATTTATTACTCAAACCTTTAGAATTGCTAAATTATTACTACTCAAACCTTTAGAATTGCTAAATTTATTAACTACTCAAGCCTTTAGAATTGCTAAATTTATTTACTACTCAAACCTTTAGAATTGCTCAATTTATTCACTACTCAAACCTTTAGAATTGCTAAATTTATTCACTACTCAAACCTTTTGAATTGCTAAATTTATTTACTTCTCAAACCTTTAGAATTGCTAAATTTATTTACTATTCAAACCTTTAGAATTGCTAAATTTATTTTCTAGTCACACCTTTAGAATTGCTAAATGTATTTACTACTCACACCTTTAGAATTGCTAAATTTATTTACTAATCAAACCTTTAGAATTGCTAAATTAATTTACTATTCAAACCTTTAGAATTGTTAAATATATTTTCTAGTCACACCTTTAGAATTGCTAAATGTATTTACTACTCATACCTTTAGAATTGCTAAATTTATTTACTACTCAACCTTTAGAATTGCTAAATTTATTTATTACTCAAACCTTTAGAATTGCTAAATTTATTTACTACTCAAACCTTTAGAATTGCTAAATTTATTTACTATTCAAACCTTTAGAATTGCTAAATTTATTTACTAGTCACACCTTTAGAATTGCTAAATGTATTTACTACTCACACCTTTAGAATTGCTAAATTTATTTACTAATCAAACCTTTAGAATTGCTAAATTAATTTACTATTCAAACCTTTAGAATTGCTAAATTTATTTACTAGTCACACCTTAAGAATTGCTAAATGTATTTACTACTCATACCTTTAGAATTGCTGAATTTATTTACTACTCAAACCTTTAGAATTGCTAAATTTATTTACTACTCAAACCTTTAGAATTGCTAAATTTATTTACTATTCAAACCTTTAGAATTGCTAAATTTATTAACTACTCAAACCTTTAGAATCGCTAAATCTATTTACTACTCAAACCTTTGGTATTGCTAAATTTATTACTACTCAAACCTTTAGAATTGCTAAATTTATTAACTACTCAAACCTTTAGAATTGCTAAATTTATTTACTACTCAAACCTTTAGAATTGCTAAATTTATTCACTACTCAAACCTTTAGAATTGCTAAATTTATTCACTACTCAAACTTTTAGAATTGCTCAAATTATTTACTACTCAAACCTTTAGAATTGCTAAATTTATTTACTATTCAAACCTTTAGAATTTCTAAATGTATTTACTACTCACAACTTTAGAATTGCTAAATTTATTTACTACTCAAACCTTTAGTATTGCTAAATTTATTTACTACTCAAACCTTTAGAATTGCTAAATTTATTACTACTCAAACCTTTAGAATTGCTAAATTTATTAACTACTCAAACCTTTAGAATTGCTAAATTTATTTACTACTCAAACCTTTAGAATTGCTCAATTTATTCACTACTCAAACCTTTAGAATTGCTAAATTTATTCACTACTCAAACCTTTTGAATTGCTAAATTTATTTACTACTCAAACCTTTAGAATTGCTAAATTTATTTACTATTCAAACCTTTAGAATTGCTAAATTTATTTTCTAGTCACACCTTTAGAATTGCTAAATGTATTTACTACTCACACCTTTAGAATTGCTAAATTTATTTACTAATCAAACCTTTAGAATTGCTAAATTAATTTACTATTCAAACCTTTAGAATTGCTAAATTTATTTTCTAGTCACACCTTTAGAATTGCTAAATGTATTTACTACTCATACCTTTAGAATTGCTCAATTTATTTACTACTCAACCTTTAGAATTGCTAAATTTATTTATTACTCAAACCTTTAGAATTGCTAAATTTATTTACTATTCAAACCTTTAGAATTGCTAAATTTATTAACTACTCAAACCTTTAGAATCGCTAAATGTATTTACTACTCAAACCTTTGGTATTGCTAAATTTATTACTACTCAAACCTTTAGAATTGCTAAATTTATTTACTACTCAAACCTTTAGAATTGGTAAATTTATTTACTACTCAAACCTTTAGAATTGCTAAATTTATTCACTATTCAATCCTTTAGAATTGCTAAATTTATTTACTACTCAAACCTTTAGAATTGCTAAATTTATTTACTACTCAAACCTTTAGAATTGCTAAATTTATTAACTACTCAAACCTTTAGAATTGCTAAATTTATTTACTACTCAAACCTTTAGAATTGCTAAATGTATTTACTACTAACACCTTTAGAATTGCTAAATTTATTTACTACTCAAACCTTTAGAATTGCTAAATTTATTTACTACTCAAACCTTTAGAATTGCTAAATTTATTAACTGCTCAAACCTTTAGAATTGCTAAATTTATTCACTACTCAAACTTTTAGAATTGCTCAAATCATTTAGTACTCAAACCTTTAGAATTGCTAAATTTATTTACTATTCAAACCTTTAGAATTGCTAAATTTATTTACTACTCAAACCTTTAGAATTTCTAAATGTATTTACTACTCACAACTTTAGAATTGCTAAATTTATTTACTACTCAAACCTTTAGTATTGCTAAATTTATTTACTACTCAAACCTTTAGAATTGCTAAATTTATTAACTATTCAAACCTTTAGAATTGATAAATTTATTTACTACTCAAACCTTTAGAATTGCTAAATTTATGAACTACTCAAACCTTTAGAATTGCTAAATTTATTAACTACTCAAACCTTTAGAATTGCTAAATTTATTTACTACTCAAACCTTTAGAATTGCTAAATTTATTCACTACTCAAACCTTTAGAATTGCTAAATTTATTCACTACTCAAACTTTTAGAATTGCTCAAATTATTTACTACTCAAACCTTTAGAATTGCTAAATTTATTTACTATTCAAACCTTTAGAATTTCTAAATGTATTTACTACTCACAACTTTAGAATTGCTAAATTTATTTACTACTCAAACCTTTAGTATTGCTAAATTTATTTACTACTCAAACCTTTAGAATTGCTAAATTTATTACTACTCAAACCTTTAGAATTGCTAAATTTATTAACTACTCAAACCTTTAGAATTGCTAAATTTATTTACTACTCAAACCTTTAGAATTGCTCAATTTATTCACTACTCAAACCTTTAGAATTGCTAAATTTATTCACTACTCAAACCTTTTGAATTGCTAAATTTATTTACTACTCAAACCTTTAGAATTGCTAAATTTATTTACTATTCAAACCTTTAGAATTGCTAAATTTATTTTCTAGTCACACCTTTAGAATTGCTAAATGTATTTACTACTCACACCTTTAGAATTGCTAAATTTATTTACTAATCAAACCTTTAGAATTGCTAAATTAATTTACTATTCAAACCTTTAGAATTGCTAAATTTATTTTCTAGTCACACCTTTAGAATTGCTAAATGTATTTACTACTCATACCTTTAGAATTGCTCAATTTATTTACTACTCAACCTTTAGAATTGCTAAATTTATTTATTACTCAAACCTTTAGAATTGCTAAATTTATTTACTATTCAAACCTTTAGAATTGCTAAATTTATTAACTACTCAAACCTTTAGAATCGCTAAATGTATTTACTACTCAAACCTTTGGTATTGCTAAATTTATTACTACTCAAACCTTTAGAATTGCTAAATTTATTTACTACTCAAACCTTTAGAATTGGTAAATTTATTTACTACTCAAACCTTTAGAATTGCTAAATTTATTCACTATTCAATCCTTTAGAATTGCTAAATTTATTTACTACTCAAACCTTTAGAATTGCTAAATGTATTTACTACTAACACCTTTAGAATTGCTAAATTTATTTACTACTCAAACCTTTAGAATTGCTAAATTTATTTACTACTCAAACCTTTAGAATTGCTAAATTTATTAACTGCTCAAACCTTTAGAATTGCTAAATTTATTCACTACTCAAACTTTTAGAATTGCTCAAATCATTTAGTACTCAAACCTTTAGAATTGCTAAATTTATTTACTATTCAAACCTTTAGAATTGCTAAATTTATTTACTACTCAAACCTTTAGAATTTCTAAATGTATTTACTACTCACAACTTTAGAATTGCTAAATTTATTTACTACTCAAACCTTTAGTATTGCTAAATTTATTTACTACTCAAACCTTTAGAATTGCTAAATTTATTAACTATTCAAACCTTTAGAATTGATAAATTTATTTACTACTCAAACCTTTAGAATTGCTAAATTTATGAACTACTCAAACCTTTAGAATTGCTAAATTTATTAACTACTCAAACCTTTAGAATTGCTAAATTTATTCACTACTCAAACCTTTAGAATTGCTAAATTTATTCACTACTCAAACCTTTAGAATTGCTAAATTTATTAACTATTCAAACCTATAGAATTGCTAAAATTATTTACTACTCAAACCTTTAGAATTGCTAAATTTATTTACTATTCAAACCATTAGAATTGATGAATTTATTTACTACTCAAACCTTTAGAATTGCTAAATTTATTTATTACTCAAACCTTTAGAATTGCTAAATTATTACTACTCAAACCTTTAGAATTGCTAAATTTATTAACTACTCAAGCCTTTAGAATTGCTAAATTTATTTACTACTCAAACCTTTAGAATTGCTCAATTTATTCACTACTCAAACCTTTAGAATTGCTAAATTTATTCACTACTCAAACCTTTTGAATTGCTAAATTTATTTACTTCTCAAACCTTTAGAATTGCTAAATTTATTTACTATTCAAACCTTTAGAATTGCTAAATTTATTTTCTAGTCACACCTTTAGAATTGCTAAATGTATTTACTACTCACACCTTTAGAATTGCTAAATTTATTTACTAATCAAACCTTTAGAATTGCTAAATTAATTTACTATTCAAACCTTTAGAATTGTTAAATATATTTTCTAGTCACACCTTTAGAATTGCTAAATGTATTTACTACTCATACCTTTAGAATTGCTAAATTTATTTACTACTCAACCTTTAGAATTGCTAAATTTATTTATTACTCAAACCTTTAGAATTGCTAAATTTATTTACTACTCAAACCTTTAGAATTGCTAAATTTATTTACTATTCAAACCTTTAGAATTGCTAAATTTATTTACTAGTCACACCTTTAGAATTGCTAAATGTATTTACTACTCACACCTTTAGAATTGCTAAATTTATTTACTAATCAAACCTTTAGAATTGCTAAATTAATTTACTATTCAAACCTTTAGAATTGCTAAATTTATTTACTAGTCACACCTTAAGAATTGCTAAATGTATTTACTACTCATACCTTTAGAATTGCTGAATTTATTTACTACTCAAACCTTTAGAATTGCTAAATTTATTTACTACTCAAACCTTTAGAATTGCTAAATTTATTTACTATTCAAACCTTTAGAATTGCTAAATTTATTAACTACTCAAACCTTTAGAATCGCTAAATCTATTTACTACTCAAACCTTTGGTATTGCTAAATTTATTACTACTCAAACCTTTAGAATTGCTAAATTTATTAACTACTCAAACCTTTAGAATTGCTAAATTTATTTACTACTCAAACCTTTAGAATTGCTAAATTTATTCACTACTCAAACCTTTAGAATTGCTAAATTTATTCACTACTCAAACTTTTAGAATTGCTCAAATTATTTACTACTCAAACCTTTAGAATTGCTAAATTTATTTACTATTCAAACCTTTAGAATTTCTAAATGTATTTACTACTCACAACTTTAGAATTGCTAAATTTATTTACTACTCAAACCTTTAGTATTGCTAAATTTATTTACTACTCAAACCTTTAGAATTGCTAAATTTATTACTACTCAAACCTTTAGAATTGCTAAATTTATTAACTACTCAAACCTTTAGAATTGCTAAATTTATTTACTACTCAAACCTTTAGAATTGCTCAATTTATTCACTACTCAAACCTTTAGAATTGCTAAATTTATTCACTACTCAAACCTTTTGAATTGCTAAATTTATTTACTACTCAAACCTTTAGAATTGCTAAATTTATTTACTATTCAAACCTTTAGAATTGCTAAATTTATTTTCTAGTCACACCTTTAGAATTGCTAAATGTATTTACTACTCACACCTTTAGAATTGCTAAATTTATTTACTAATCAAACCTTTAGAATTGCTAAATTAATTTACTATTCAAACCTTTAGAATTGCTAAATTTATTTTCTAGTCACACCTTTAGAATTGCTAAATGTATTTACTACTCATACCTTTAGAATTGCTCAATTTATTTACTACTCAACCTTTAGAATTGCTAAATTTATTTATTACTCAAACCTTTAGAATTGCTAAATTTATTTACTATTCAAACCTTTAGAATTGCTAAATTTATTAACTACTCAAACCTTTAGAATCGCTAAATGTATTTACTACTCAAACCTTTGGTATTGCTAAATTTATTACTACTCAAACCTTTAGAATTGCTAAATTTATTTACTACTCAAACCTTTAGAATTGGTAAATTTATTTACTACTCAAACCTTTAGAATTGCTAAATTTATTCACTATTCAATCCTTTAGAATTGCTAAATTTATTTACTACTCAAACCTTTAGAATTGCTAAATTTATTTACTACTCAAACCTTTAGAATTGCTAAATTTATTAACTACTCAAACCTTTAGAATTGCTAAATTTATTTACTACTCAAACCTTTAGAATTGCTAAATGTATTTACTACTAACACCTTTAGAATTGCTAAATTTATTTACTACTCAAACCTTTAGAATTGCTAAATTTATTTACTACTCAAACCTTTAGAATTGCTAAATTTATTAACTGCTCAAACCTTTAGAATTGCTAAATTTATTCACTACTCAAACTTTTAGAATTGCTCAAATCATTTAGTACTCAAACCTTTAGAATTGCTAAATTTATTTACTATTCAAACCTTTAGAATTGCTAAATTTATTTACTACTCAAACCTTTAGAATTTCTAAATGTATTTACTACTCACAACTTTAGAATTGCTAAATTTATTTACTACTCAAACCTTTAGTATTGCTAAATTTATTTACTACTCAAACCTTTAGAATTGCTAAATTTATTAACTATTCAAACCTTTAGAATTGATAAATTTATTTACTACTCAAACCTTTAGAATTGCTAAATTTATGAACTACTCAAACCTTTAGAATTGCTAAATTTATTAACTACTCAAACCTTTAGAATTGCTAAATTTATTCACTACTCAAACCTTTAGAATTGCTAAATTTATTCACTACTCAAACCTTTAGAATTGCTAAATTTATTAACTATTCAAACCTATAGAATTGCTAAAATTATTTACTACTCAAACCTTTAGAATTGCTAAATTTATTTACTATTCAAACCATTAGAATTGATGAATTTATTTACTACTCAAACCTTTAGAATTGCTAAATTTATTTATTACTCAAACCTTTAGAATTGCTAAATTATTACTACTCAAACCTTTAGAATTGCTAAATTTATTAACTACTCAAGCCTTTAGAATTGCTAAATTTATTTACTACTCAAACCTTTAGAATTGCTCAATTTATTCACTACTCAAACCTTTAGAATTGCTAAATTTATTCACTACTCAAACCTTTTGAATTGCTAAATTTATTTACTTCTCAAACCTTTAGAATTGCTAAATTTATTTACTATTCAAACCTTTAGAATTGCTAAATTTATTTTCTAGTCACACCTTTAGAATTGCTAAATGTATTTACTACTCACACCTTTAGAATTGCTAAATTTATTTACTAATCAAACCTTTAGAATTGCTAAATTAATTTACTATTCAAACCTTTAGAATTGTTAAATATATTTTCTAGTCACACCTTTAGAATTGCTAAATGTATTTACTACTCATACCTTTAGAATTGCTAAATTTATTTACTACTCAACCTTTAGAATTGCTAAATTTATTTATTACTCAAACCTTTAGAATTGCTAAATTTATTTACTATTCAAACGTTTAGAATCGCTAAATGTATTTACTACTCAAACCTTTGGTATTGCTAAATTTATTACTACTCAAACCTTTAGAATTGCTAAATTTATTAACTACTCAAACCTTTAGAATTGGTAAATTTATTTACTACTCAAACCTTTAGAATGGCTAAATTTATTCACTATTCAATCCTTTAGAATTGCTAAATTTATTTACTACTCAAACCTTTAGAATTGCTAAATTTATTTACTACTCAAACCTTTAGAATTGCTAAATTTATTAACTACTCAAACCTTTAGAATTGCTAAATTTATTTACTACTCAAACCTTTAGAATTGCTAAATGTATTTACTACTAACACCTTTAGAATTGCTAAATTTATTTACTACTCAAACCTTTAGAATTGCTAAATTTATTTACTACTCAAACCTTTAGAATTGCTAAATTTATTAACTGCTCAAACCTTTAGAATTGCTAAACGTATTTACTACTCAAACCTTTGGAATTGCTAAATTTATTTACTACTCAAACCTTTAGAATTGATAAATTTATTTACTACTCAAACCTTTAGAATTGCTAAATTTATTTACTATTCAAACCTTTAGAATTGCTAAATTTATTCACTACTCAAACCTTTAGAATTGCTAAATTTATTTACTACTCAAACCATTAGAATTGATGAATTTATTTACTACTCTAACCTTTAGAATTGCTAAATTTATTCACTACTCAAACTTTTAGAATTGCTCAAATTATTTACTACTCAAACCTTTAGAATTGCTAAATTTATTTACTATTCAAACCTTTAGAATTGCTAAATTTATTTACTACTCAAACCTTTAGAATTTCTAAATGTATTTACTACTCACAACTTTAGAATTGCTAAATTTATTTACTACTCAAACCTTTAGTATTGCTAAATTTATTTACTACTCAAACCTTTAGAATTGCTAAATTTATTAACTATTCAAACCTTTAGAATTGATAAATTTATTTACTACTCAAACCTTTAGAATTGCTAAATTTATGAACTACTCAAACCTTTAGAATTGCTAAATTTATTAACTACTCAAACCTTTAGAATTGCTAAATTTATTCACTACTCAAACCTTTAGAATTGCTAAATTTATTCACTACTCAAACCTTTAGAATTGCTAAATTTATTAACTACTCAAACCTTTAGAATTGCTAAATTAATTTACTACTCAAACCTTTAGAATTGCTAAATTTATTAACTATTCAAACCTATAGAATTGGTAAAATTATTTACTACTCAAACCTTTAGAATTGCTAAATTTATTTACTATTCAAACCTTTAGAATTGATGAATTTATTTACTACTCAAACCTTTAGAATTGCTAAATTTATTTATTACTCAAACCTTTAGAATTGCTAAATTTATTACTACTCAAACCTTTAGAATTGCTAAATTTATTAACTACTCAAACCTTTAGAATTGCTAAATTTATTTACTACTCAAACCTTTAGAATTGCTCAATTTATTCACTACTCAAACCTTTAGAATTGCTAAATTTATTCACTACTCAAACCTTTTGAATTGCTAAATTTATTTACTACTCAAACCTTTAGAATTGCTAAATTTATTTACTATTCAAACCTTTAGAATTGCTAAATTTATTTTCTAGTCACACCTTTAGAATTGCTAAATGTATTTACTACTCACACCTTTAGAATTGATAAATTTATTTACTACTCAAACCTTTAGGATTGCTAAATTTATTTACTATTCAAACCTTTAGAATTGCTAAATTTATTCACTACTCAAACCTTTAGAATTGCTAAATTTATTTACTACTCAAACCATTAGAATTGATGAATTTATTTACTACTCAAACCTTTAGAATTGCTAAATTTATTTACAACTCAAACCTTTAGAATTGCTAAATTTATTACTAGTCAAACCTTTAGAATTGCTAAATTTATTAACTACTCAAACCTTTAGAATTGCTAAATTTATTACTACTCAAACCTTTAGAATTGCTAAATTTATTAACTACTCAAACCTTTAGAATTGCTAAATTTATTTACTACTCAAACCTTTAGAATTGCTAAATTTATTTACTATTCAAACCTTTAGAATTGATGAATTTATTTACTACTCAAACCTTTAGAATTGCTAAATGTATTTACTACTAACACCTTTAGAATTGCTAAATTTATTTACTACTCAAACCTTTAGAATTGCTAAATTTATTTACTACTCAAACCTTTAGAATTGCTAAATTTATTTACTATTCAAACCTTTAGAATTGATGAATTTATTTACTACTCAAACCTTTAGAATTGCTAAATGTATTTACTACTAACACCTTTAGAATTGCTCAAATCATTTAGTACTCAAACCTTTAGAATTGCTAAATTTATTTACTATTCAAACCTTTAGAATTGCTAAATTTATTCACTACTCAAACCTTTAGAATTGCTAAATTTATTTACTACTCAAACCATTAGAATTGATGAATTTATTTACTACTCTAACCTTTAGAATTGCTAAATTTATTCACTACTCAAACTTTTAGAATTGCTCAAATTATTTACTACTCAAACCTTTAGAATTGCTAAATTTATTTACTATTCAAACCTTTAGAATTGCTAAATTTATTTACTACTCAAACCTTTAGAATTTCTAAATGTATTTACTACTCACAACTTTAGAATTGCTAAATTTATTTACTACTCAAACCTTTAGTATTGCTAAATTTATTTACTACTCAAACCTTTAGAATTGCTAAATTTATTAACTATTCAAACCTTTAGAATTGATAAATTTATTTACTACTCAAACCTTTAGAATTGCTAAATTTATGAACTACTCAAACCTTTAGAATTGCTAAATTTATTAACTACTCAAACCTTTAGAATTGCTAAATTTATTCACTACTCAAACCTTTAGAATTGCTAAATTTATTCACTACTCAAACCTTTAGAATTGCTAAATTTATTAACTATTCAAACCTATAGAATTGCTAAAATTATTTACTACTCAAACCTTTAGAATTGCTAAATTTATTTACTATTCAAACCATTAGAATTGATGAATTTATTTACTACTCAAACCTTTAGAATTGCTAAATTTATTTATTACTCAAACCTTTAGAATTGCTAAATTATTACTACTCAAACCTTTAGAATTGCTAAATTTATTAACTACTCAAACCTTTAGAATTGCTAAATTTATTTACTACTCAAACCTTTAGAATTGCTCAATTTATTCACTACTCAAACCTTTAGAATTGCTAAATTTATTCACTACTCAAACCTTTTGAATTGCTAAATTTATTTACTTCTCAAACCTTTAGAATTGCTAAATTTATTTACTATTCAAACCTTTAGAATTGCTAAATTTATTTTCTAGTCACACCTTTAGAATTGCTAAATGTATTTACTACTCACACCTTTAGAATTGCTAAATTTATTTACTAATCAAACCTTTAGAATTGCTAAATTAATTTACTATTCAAACCTTTAGAATTGTTAAATATATTTTCTAGTCACACCTTTAGAATTGCTAAATGTATTTACTACTCATACCTTTAGAATTGCTAAATTTATTTACTACTCAACCTTTAGAATTGCTAAATTTATTTATTACTCAAACCTTTAGAATTGCTAAATTTATTTACTATTCAAACGTTTAGAATCGCTAAATGTATTTACTACTCAAACCTTTGGTATTGCTAAATTTATTACTACTCAAACCTTTAGAATTGCTAAATTTATTAACTACTCAAACCTTTAGAATTGGTAAATTTATTTACTACTCAAACCTTTAGAATGGCTAAATTTATTCACTATTCAATCCTTTAGAATTGCTAAATTTATTTACTACTCAAACCTTTAGAATTGCTAAATTTATTTACTACTCAAACCTTTAGAATTGCTAAATTTATTAACTACTCAAACCTTTAGAATTGCTAAATTTATTTACTACTCAAACCTTTAGAATTGCTAAATGTATTTACTACTAACACCTTTAGAATTGCTAAATTTATTTACTACTCAAACCTTTAGAATTGCTAAATTTATTTACTACTCAAACCTTTAGAATTGCTAAATTTATTAACTGCTCAAACCTTTAGAATTGCTAAACGTATTTACTACTCAAACCTTTGGAATTGCTAAATTTATTTACTACTCAAACCTTTAGAATTGATAAATTTATTTACTACTCAAACCTTTAGAATTGCTAAATTTATTTACTATTCAAACCTTTAGAATTGCTAAATTTATTCACTACTCAAACCTTTAGAATTGCTAAATTTATTTACTACTCAAACCATTAGAATTGATGAATTTATTTACTACTCTAACCTTTAGAATTGCTAAATTTATTCACTACTCAAACTTTTAGAATTGCTCAAATTATTTACTACTCAAACCTTTAGAATTGCTAAATTTATTTACTATTCAAACCTTTAGAATTGCTAAATTTATTTACTACTCAAACCTTTAGAATTTCTAAATGTATTTACTACTCACAACTTTAGAATTGCTAAATTTATTTACTACTCAAACCTTTAGTATTGCTAAATTTATTTACTACTCAAACCTTTAGAATTGCTAAATTTATTAACTATTCAAACCTTTAGAATTGATAAATTTATTTACTACTCAAACCTTTAGAATTGCTAAATTTATGAACTACTCAAACCTTTAGAATTGCTAAATTTATTAACTACTCAAACCTTTAGAATTGCTAAATTTATTCACTACTCAAACCTTTAGAATTGCTAAATTTATTCACTACTCAAACCTTTAGAATTGCTAAATTTATTAACTACTCAAACCTTTAGAATTGCTAAATTAATTTACTACTCAAACCTTTAGAATTGCTAAATTTATTAACTATTCAAACCTATAGAATTGGTAAAATTATTTACTACTCAAACCTTTAGAATTGCTAAATTTATTTACTATTCAAACCTTTAGAATTGATGAATTTATTTACTACTCAAACCTTTAGAATTGCTAAATTTATTTATTACTCAAACCTTTAGAATTGCTAAATTTATTACTACTCAAACCTTTAGAATTGCTAAATTTATTAACTACTCAAACCTTTAGAATTGCTAAATTTATTTACTACTCAAACCTTTAGAATTGCTCAATTTATTCACTACTCAAACCTTTAGAATTGCTAAATTTATTCACTACTCAAACCTTTTGAATTGCTAAATTTATTTACTACTCAAACCTTTAGAATTGCTAAATTTATTTACTATTCAAACCTTTAGAATTGCTAAATTTATTTTCTAGTCACACCTTTAGAATTGCTAAATGTATTTACTACTCACACCTTTAGAATTGATAAATTTATTTACTACTCAAACCTTTAGGATTGCTAAATTTATTTACTATTCAAACCTTTAGAATTGCTAAATTTATTCACTACTCAAACCTTTAGAATTGCTAAATTTATTTACTACTCAAACCATTAGAATTGATGAATTTATTTACTACTCAAACCTTTAGAATTGCTAAATTTATTTACAACTCAAACCTTTAGAATTGCTAAATTTATTACTAGTCAAACCTTTAGAATTGCTAAATTTATTAACTACTCAAACCTTTAGAATTGCTAAATTTATTACTACTCAAACCTTTAGAATTGCTAAATTTATTAACTACTCAAACCTTTAGAATTGCTAAATTTATTTACTACTCAAACCTTTAGAATTGCTAAATTTATTTACTATTCAAACCTTTAGAATTGATGAATTTATTTACTACTCAAACCTTTAGAATTGCTAAATTTATTTATTACTCAAACCTTTAGAATTGCTAAATTTATTACTACTCAAACCTTTAGAATTGCTAAATTTATTAACTACTCAAACCTTTAGAATTGCTAAATTTATTTACTACTCAAACCTTTAGAATTGCTAAATTTATTCACTACTCAAACCTTTAGAATTGCTAAATTTATTCACTACTCAAACCTTTTGAATTGCTAAATTTATTTACTACTCAAACCTTTAGAATGCTAAATTTATTTACTATTCAAACCTTTAGAATTGCTAAATTTATTTACTAGTCACACCTTTAGAATTGCTAAATGTATTTACTACTCACACCTTTAGAATTGCTAAATTTATTTACTAATCAAACCTTTAGAATTGCTAAATTAATTTACTATTCAAACCTTTAGAATTGCTAAATTTATTTACTAGTCACACCTTTAGAATTGCTAAATGTATTTACTACTCATACCTTTAGAATTGCTAAATTTATTTACTACTCAAACCTCTAGAATTGCTAAATTTATTTACTACTCAAACCTTTAGAATTGCTAAATTTATTTACTATTCAAACCTTTAGAATTGCTAAATTTATTAACTACTCAAACCTTTAGAATCGCTAAATCTATTTACTACTCAAACCTTTGGTATTGCTAAATTTATTACTACTCAAACCTTTAGAATTGCTAAATTTATTAACTACTCAAACCTTTAGAATTGCTAAATTTATTTACTACTCAAACCTTTAGAATTGCTAAATTTATTCACTACTCAAACCTTTAAAATTGCTAAATTTATTCACTACTCAAACTTTTAGAATTGCTCAAATTATTTACTACTCAAACCTTTAGAATTGCTAAATTTATTTACTATTCAAACCTTTAGAATTGCTAAATTTATTTACTACTCAAACCTTTAGAATTTCTAAATGTATTTACTACTCACAACTTTAGAATTGCTAAATTTATTTACTACTCAAACCTTTAGTATTGCTAAATTTATTTACTACTCAAACCTTTATAATTGCTAAATTTATTACTACTCAAACCTTTAGAATTGCTAAATTTATTAACTACTCAAACCTTTAGAATTGCTAAATTTATTTACTACTCAAACCTTTAGAATTGCTCAATTTATTCACTACTCAAACCTTTAGAATTGCTAAATTTATTCACTACTCAAACCTTTTGAATTGCTAAATTTATTTACTACTCAAACCTTTAGAATTGCTAAATTTATTTACTATTCAAACCTTTAGAATTGCTAAATTTATTTTCTAGTCACACCTTAAGAATTGCTAAATGTATTTACTACTCACACCTTTAGAATTGCTAAATTTATTTACTAATCAAACCTTTAGAATTGCTAAATTAATTTACTATTCAAACCTTTAGAATTGCTAAATTTATTTACTAGTCACACCTTTAGAATTGCTAAATGTATTTACTACTCATACCTTTAGAATTGCTAAATTTATTTACTACTCAAACCTTTAGAATTGCTAAATTTATTTACTACTCAAACCTTTAGAATTGCTAAATTTATTTACTATTCAAACCTTTAGAATTGCTAAATTTATTAACTACTCAAACCTTTAGAATCGCTAAATCTATTTACTACTCAAACCTTTGGTATTGCTAAATTTATTACTACTCAAACCTTTAGAATTGCTAAATTTATTAACTACTCAAACCTTTAGAATTGCTAAATTTATTTACTACTCAAACCTTTAGAATTGCTAAATTTATTCACTACTCAAACCTTTAGAATTGCTAAATTTATTCACTACTCAAACTTTTAGAATTGCTCAAATTATTTACTACTCAAACCTTTAGAATTGCTAAATTTATTTACTATTCAAACCTTTAGAATTGCTAAATTTATTTACTACTCAAACCTTTAGAATTTCTAAATGTATTTACTACTCACAACTTTAGAATTGCTAAATTTATTTACTACTCAAACCTTTAGTATTGCTAAATTTATTTACTACTCAAACCTTTAGAATTGCTAAATTTATTACTACTCAAACCTTTAGAATTGCTAAATTTATTAACTACTCAAACCTTTAGAATTGCTAAATTTATTTACTATTCAAACCTTTAGAATTGCTAAATTTATTTTCTAGTCACACCTTAAGAATTGCTAAATGTATTTACTACTCACACCTTTAGAATTGCTAAATTTATTTACTAATCAAACCTTTAGAATTGCTAAATTAATTTACTATTCAAACCTTTAGAATTGCTAAATTTATTTTCTAGTCACACCTTTAGAATTGCTAAATGTATTTACTACTCATACCTTTAGAATTGCTAAATTTATTTACTACTCAACCTTTAGAATTGCTAAATTTATTTATTACTCAAACCTTTAGAATTGCTAAATTTATTTACTATTCAAACCTTTAGAATTGCTAAATTTATTAACTACTCAAACCTTTAGAATCGCTAAATGTATTTACTACTCAAACCTTTGGTATTGCTAAATTTATTACTACTCAAACCTTTAGAATTGCTAAATTTATTAACTACTCAAACCTTTAGAATTGCTAAATTTATTTACTACTCAAACCTTTAGAATTGGTAAATTTATTTACTACTCAAACCTTTGGAATTGCTAAATTTATTTACTACTCAAACCTTTAGAATTGATAAATTTATTTACTACTCAAACCTTTAGAATTGCTAAATTTATTCACTAATCAATCCTTTAGAATTGCTAAATTTATTTACTACTCAAACCTTTAGAATTGCTAAATTTATTTACTACTCAAACCTTTAGAATTGCTAAATTTATTAACTACTCAAACCTTTAGAATTGCTAAATTTATTTACTACTCAAACCTTTAGAATTGCTAAATGTATTTACTACTAACACCTTTAGAATTGCTAAATTTATTTACTACTCAAACCTTTAGAATTGCTAAATTTATTTACTACTCAAACCTTTAGAATTGCTAAATTTATTAACTGCTCAAACCTTTAGAATTGCTAAACGTATTTACTACTCAAACCTTTGGAATTGCTAAATTTATTTACTACTCAAACCTTTAGAATTGATAAATTTATTTACTACTCAAACCTTTAGAATTGCTAAATTTATTTACTATTCAAACCTTTAGAATTGCTAAATTTATTCACTACTCAAACCTTTAGAATTGCTAAATTTATTTACTACTCAAACCATTAGAATTGATGAATTTATTTACTACTCAAACCTTTAGAATTGCTAAATTTATTCACTACTCAAACTTTTAGAATTGCTCAAATTATTTACTACTCAAACCTTTAGAATTGCTAAATTTATTTACTATTCAAACCTTTAGAATTGCTAAATTTATTTACTACTCAAACCTTTAGAATTTCTAAATGTATTTACTACTCACAACTTTAGAATTGCTAAATTTATTTACTACTCAAACCTTTAGTATTGCTAAATTTATTTACTACTCAAACCTTTAGAATTGCTAAATTTATTAACTATTCAAACCTTTAGAATTGATAAATTCATTTACTACTCAAACCTTTAGAATTGCTAAATTTATGAACTACTCAAACCTTTATAATTGCTAAATTTATTAACTACTCAAACCTTTAGAATTGCTAAATTTATTCACTACTCAAACCTTTAGAATTGCTAAATTTATTCACTACTCAAACCTTTAGAATTGCTAAATTTATTAACTACTCAAACCTTTAGAATTGCTAAATTTATTAACTATTCAAACCTATAGAATTGCTAAAATTATTTACTCCTCAAACCTTTAGAATTGCTAAATTTATTTACTATTCAAACCATTAGAATTGATGAATTTATTTACTACTCAAACCTTTAGAATTGCTAAATTTATTTATTACTCAAACCTTTAGAATTGCTAAATTTATTACTACTCAAACCTTTAGAATTGCTAAATTTATTAACTACTCAAACCTTTAGAATTGCTAAATTTATTTACTACTCAAACCTTTAGAATTGCTAAATTTATTCACTACTCAAACCTTTAGAATTGCTAAATTTATTAACTACTCAAACCTTTAGAATTGCTAAATTTATTAACTATTCAAACCTATAGAATTGCTAAAATTATTTACTCCTCAAACCTTTAGAATTGCTAAATTTATTTACTATTCAAACCATTAGGATTGATGAATTTATTCACTACTCAAACCTTTAGAATTGCTAAATTTATTCACTACTCAAACCTTTTGAATTGCTAAATTTATTTACTACTCAAACCTTTAGAATTGCTAAATTTATTTACTATTCAAACCTTTAGAATTGCTAAATTTATTTTCTAGTCACACCTTTAGAATTGCTAAATGTATTTACTACTCACACCTTTAGAATTGCTAAATTTATTTACTAATCAAACCTTTAGAATTGCTAAATTTATTTTCTAGTCACACCTTTAGAATTGCTAAATGTATTTACTACTCATACCTTTAGAATTGCTAAATTTATTTACTACTCAACCTTTAGAATTGCTAAATTTATTTACTACTCAAACCTTTAGAATTGCTAAATTTATTTACTATTCAAACCTTTAGAATTGCTAAATTTATTAACTACTCAAACCTTTAGAATCGCTAAATGTATTTACTACTCAAACCTTTGGTATTGCTAAATTTATTACTACTCAAACCTTTAGAATTACTAAATTTATTAACTACTCAAACCTTTAGAATTGCTAAATTTATTTACTACTCAAACCTTTAGAATTGCTAAATTTATTTACTACTCAAACCTTTAGAATTGCTAAATTTATTCACTATTCAATCCTTTAGAATTGCTAAATTTATTTACTACTCAAACCTTTAGAATTGCTAAATTTATTTACAACTCAAACCTTTAGAATTGCTAAATTTATTAACTACTCAAACCTTTAGAATTTCTAAATTTATTTACTACTCAAACCTTTAGAATTGCTAAATGTATTTACTACTAACACCTTTAGAATTGCTAAATTTATTTACTACTCAAACCTTTAGAATTGCTAAATTTATTTACTACTCAAACCTTTAGAATTGCTAAATTTATTTACTACTCAAACCTTTAGAATTGCTAAATTTATTCACTACTCAAACCTTTAGAATTGCTAAATTTATTCACTACTCAAACTTTTAGAATTGCTCAAATTATTTACTACTCAAACCTTTAGAATTGCTAAATTTATTTACTATTCAAACCTTTAGAATTGCTAAATTTATTTACTACTCAAACCTTTAGAATTTCTAAATGTATTTACTACTCACAACTTTAGAATTGCTAAATTTATTTACTACTCAAACCTGTAGTATTGCTAAATTTATTTACTACTCAAACCTTTAGAATTGCTAAATTTATTACTACTCAAACCTTTAGAATTGCTAAATTTATTAACTACTCAAACCTTTAGAATCGCTAAATCTATTTACTACTCAAACCTTTGGTATTGCTAAATTTATTACTACTCAAACCTTTAGAATTGCTAAATTTATTAACTACTCAAACCTTTAGAATTGCTAAATTTATTTACTACTCAAACCTTTAGAATTGCTAAATTTATTCACTACTCAAACTTTTAGAATTGCTAAATTTATTCACTACTCAAACTTTTAGAATTGCTCAAATTATTTACTACTCAAACCTTTAGAATTGCTAAATTTATTTACTATTCAAACCTTTAGAATTGCTAAATTTATTTACTACTCAAACCTTTAGAATTTCTAAATGTATTTACTACTCACAACTTTAGAATTGCTAAATTTATTTACTACTCAAACCTTTAGTATTGCTAAATTTATTTACTACACAAACCTTTAGAATTGCTAAATTTATTACTACTCAAACCTTTAGAATTGCTAAATTTATTAACTACTCAAACCTTTAGAATTGCTAAATTTATTTACTACTCAAACCTTTAGAATTGCTCAATTTATTCACTACTCAAACCTTTAGAATAGCTAAATTTATTCACTACTCAAACCTTTTGAATTGCTAAATTTATTTACTACTCAAACCTTTAGAATTGCTAAATTTATTTACTATTCAAACCTTTAGAATTGCTAAATTTATTTTCTAGTCACACCTTAAGAATTGCTAAATGTATTTACTACTCACACCTTTAGAATTGCTAAATTTATTTACTAATCAAACCTTTAGAATTGCTAAATTAATTTACTATTCAAACCTTTAGAATTGCTAAATTTATTTTCTAGTCACACCTTTAGAATTGCTAAATGTATTTACTACTCATACCTTTAGAATTGCTAAATTTATTTACTACTCAACCTTTAGAATTGCTAAATTTATTTATTACTCAAACCTTTAGAATTGCTAAATTTATTTACTATTCAAACCTTTAGAATTGCTAAATTTATTAACTACTCAAACCTTTAGAATCGCTAAATGTATTTACTACTCAAACCTTTGGTATTGTTAAATTTATTACTACGCAAACCTTTAGAATTGCTAAATTTATTAACTACTCAAACCTTTAGAATTGCTAAATTTATTTACTATTCAAACCTTTAGAATTGCTAAATTTATTCACTACTCAAACCTTTAGAATTGCTAAATTTATTTACTACTCAAACCATTAGAATTGATGAATTTATTTACTACTCAAACCTTTAGAATTGCTAAATTTATTCACTACTCAAACTTTTAGAATTGCTCAAATTATTTACTACTCAAACCTTTAGAATTGCTAAATTTATTTACTATTCAAACCTTTAGAATTGCTAAATTTATTTACTACTCAAACCTTTAGAATTTCTAAATGTATTTACTACTCACAACTTTAGAATTGCTAAATTTATTTACTACTCAAACCTTTAGTATTGCTAAATTTATTTACTACTCAAACCTTTAGAATTGCTAAATTTATTAACTATTCAAACCTTTAGAATTGATAAATTCATTTACTACTCAAACCTTTAGAATTGCTAAATTTATGAACTACTCAAACCTTTATAATTGCTAAATTTATTAACTACTCAAACCTTTAGAATTGCTAAATTTATTCACTACTCAAACCTTTAGAATTGCTAAATTTATTCACTACTCAAACCTTTAGAATTGCTAAATTTATTAACTACTCAAACCTTTAGAATTGCTAAATTTATTAACTATTCAAACCTATAGAATTGCTAAAATTATTTACTCCTCAAACCTTTAGAATTGCTAAATTTATTTACTATTCAAACCATTAGAATTGATGAATTTATTTACTACTCAAACCTTTAGAATTGCTAAATTTATTTATTACTCAAACCTTTAGAATTGCTAAATTTATTACTACTCAAACCTTTAGAATTGCTAAATTTATTAACTACTCAAACCTTTAGAATTGCTAAATTTATTTACTACTCAAACCTTTAGAATTGCTAAATTTATTCACTACTCAAACCTTTAGAATTGCTAAATTTATTAACTACTCAAACCTTTAGAATTGCTAAATTTATTAACTATTCAAACCTATAGAATTGCTAAAATTATTTACTCCTCAAACCTTTAGAATTGCTAAATTTATTTACTATTCAAACCATTAGAATTGATGAATTTATTCACTACTCAAACCTTTAGAATTGCTAAATTTATTCACTACTCAAACCTTTTGAATTGCTAAATTTATTTACTACTCAAACCTTTAGAATTGCTAAATTTATTTACTATTCAAACCTTTAGAATTGCTAAATTTATTTTCTAGTCACACCTTTAGAATTGCTAAATGTATTTACTACTCACACCTTTAGAATTGCTAAATTTATTTACTAATCAAACCTTTAGAATTGCTAAATTTATTTTCTAGTCACACCTTTAGAATTGCTAAATGTATTTACTACTCATACCTTTAGAATTGCTAAATTTATTTACTACTCAACCTTTAGAATTGCTAAATTTATTTACTACTCAAACCTTTAGAATTGCTAAATTTATTTACTATTCAAACCTTTAGAATTGCTAAATTTATTAACTACTCAAACCTTTAGAATCGCTAAATGTATTTACTACTCAAACCTTTGGTATTGCTAAATTTATTACTACTCAAACCTTTAGAATTGCTAAATTTATTAACTACTCAAACCTTTAGAATTGCTAAATTTATTTACTACTCAAACCTTTAGAATTGCTAAATTTATTTACTACTCAAACCTTTAGAATTGCTAAATTTATTCACTATTCAATCCTTTAGAATTGCTAAATTTATTTACTACTCAAACCTTTAGAATTGCTAAATTTATTTACAACTCAAACCTTTAGAATTGCTAAATTTATTAACTACTCAAACCTTTAGAATTTCTAAATTTATTTACTACTCAAACCTTTAGAATTGCTAAATGTATTTACTACTAACACCTTTTGAATTGCTAAATTTATTTACTACTCAAACCTTTAGAATTGCTAAATTTATTTACTATTCAAACCTTTACAATTGCTAAATTTATTTTCTAGTCACACCTTAAGAATTGCTAAATGTATTTACTACTCACACCTTTAGAATTGCTAAATTTATTTACTAATCAAACCTTTAGAATTGCTAAATTAATTTACTATTCAAACCTTTAGAATTGCTAAATTTATTTACTAGTCACACCTTTAGAATTGCTAAATGTATTTACTACTCATACCTTTAGAATTGCTAAATTTATTTACTACTCAAACCTTTAGAATTGCTAAATTTATTTACTACTCAAACCTTTAGAATTGCTAAATTTATTTACTATTCAAACCTTTAGAATTGCTAAATTTATTAACTACTCAAACCTTTAGAATCGCTAAATCTATTTACTACTCAAACCTTTGGTATTGCTAAATTTATTACTACTCAAACCTTTAGAATTGCTAAATTTATTAACTACTCAAACCTTTAGAATTGCTAAATTTATTTACTACTCAAACCTTTAGAATTGCTAAATTTATTCACTACTCAAACTTTTAGAATTGCTAAATTTATTCACTACTCAAACTTTTAGAATTGCTCAAATTATTTACTACTCAAACCTTTAGAATTGCTAAATTTATTTACTATTCAAACCTTTAGAATTGCTAAATTTATTTACTACTCAAACCTTTAGAATTTCTAAATGTATTTACTACTCACAACTTTAGAATTGCTAAATTTATTTACTACTCAAACCTTTAGTATTGCTAAATTTATTTACTACTCAAACCTTTAGAATTGCTAAATTTATTACTACTCAAACCTTTAGAATTGCTAAATTTATTAACTACTCAAACCTTTAGAATTGCTAAATTTATTTACTACTCAAACCTTTAGAATTGCTCAATTTATTCACTACTCAAACCTTTAGAATAGCTAAATTTATTCACTACTCAAACCTTTTGAATTGCTAAATTTATTTACTACTCAAACCTTTAGAATTGCTAAATTTATTTACTATTCAAACCTTTAGAATTGCTAAATTTATTTTCTAGTCACACCTTAAGAATTGCTAAATGTATTTACTACTCACACCTTTAGAATTGCTAAATTTATTTACTAATCAAACCTTTAGAATTGCTAAATTAATTTACTATTCAAACCTTTAGAATTGCTAAATTTATTTTCTAGTCACACCTTTAGAATTGCCAAATGTATTTACTACTCATACCTTTAGAATTGCTAAATTTATTTACTACTCAACCTTTAGAATTGCTAAATTTATTTATTACTCAAACCTTTAGAATTGCTAAATTTATTTACTATTCAAACCTTTAGAATTGCTAAATTTATTAACTACTCAAACCTTTAGAATCGCTAAATGTATTTACTACTCAAACCTTTGGTATTGCTAAATTTATTACTACGCAAACCTTTAGAATTGCTAAATTTATTAACTACTCAAACCTTTAGAATTGCTAAATTTATTTACTATTCAAACCTTTAGAATTGCTAAATTTATTCACTACTCAAACCTTTAGAATTGCTAAATTTATTTACTACTCAAACCATTAGAATTGATGAATTTATTTACTACTCAAACCTTTAGAATTGCTAAATTTATTCACTACTCAAACTTTTAGAATTGCTCAAATTATTTACTACTCAAACCTTTAGAATTGCTAAATTTATTTACTATTCAAACCTTTAGAATTGCTAAATTTATTTACTACTCAAACCTTTAGAATTTCTAAATGTATTTACTACTCACAACTTTAGAATTGCTAAATTTATTTACTACTCAAACCTTTAGTATTGCTAAATTTATTTACTACTCAAACCTTTAGAATTGCTAAATTTATTAACTATTCAAACCTTTAGAATTGATAAATTCATTTACTACTCAAACCTTTAGAATTGCTAAATTTATGAACTACTCAAACCTTTATAATTGCTAAATTTATTAACTACTCAAACCTTTAGAATTGCTAAATTTATTCACTACTCAAACCTTTAGAATTGCTAAATTTATTCACTACTCAAACCTTTAGAATTGCTAAATTTATTAACTACTCAAACCTTTAGAATTGCTAAATTTATTAACTATTCAAACCTATAGAATTGCTAAAATTATTTACTCCTCAAACCTTTAGAATTGCTAAATTTATTTACTATTCAAACCATTAGAATTGATGAATTTATTTACTACTCAAACCTTTAGAATTGCTAAATTTATTTATTACTCAAACCTTTAGAATTGCTAAATTTATTACTACTCAAACCTTTAGAATTGCTAAATTTATTAACTACTCAAACCTTTAGAATTGCTAAATTTATTTACTACTCAAACCTTTAGAATTGCTAAATTTATTCACTACTCAAACCTTTAGAATTGCTAAATTTATTCACTACTCAAACCTTTAGAATTGCTAAATTTATTCACTATTCAAACCTATAGAATTGCTAAAATTATTTACTCCTCAAACCTTTAGAATTGCTAAATTTATTTACTATTCAAACCTTTAGAATTGCTAAATTTATTTACTACTCAAACCTTTAGAATTGCTAAATGTATTTACTACTCACAACTTTAGAATTGCTAAATTTATTTACTACTCAAACCTTTAGAATTGCTAAATTTATTTACTACTCAAACCTTTAGAATTGCTAAATTTATTACTACTCAAACCTTTAGAATTGCTAAATTTATTAACTACTCAAACCTTTAGAATTGCTAAATTTATTTACTACTCAAACCTTTAGAATTGCTCAATTTATTCACTACTCAAACCTTTAGAATTGCTAAATTTATTCACTACTCAAACCTTTTGAATTGCTAAATTTATTTACTACTCAAACCTTTAGAATTGCTAAATTTATTTACTATTCAAACCTTTAGAATTGCTAAATTTATTTTCTAGTCACACCTTAAGAATTGCTAAATGTATTTACTACTCACACCTTTAGAATTGCTAAATTTATTTACTAATCAAACCTTTAGAATTGCTAAATTAATTTACTATTCAAACCTTTAGAATTGCTAAATTTATTTACTAGTCACACCTTTAGAATTGCTAAATGTATTTACTACTCATACCTTTAGAATTGCTAAATTTATTTACTACTCAAACCTTTAGAATTGCTAAATTTATTTACTACTCAAACCTTTAGAATTGCTAAATTTATTTACTATTCAAACCTTTAGAATTGCTAAATTTATTAACTACTCAAACCTTTAGAATCGCTAAATCTATTTACTACTCAAACCTTTGGTATTGCTAAATTTATTACTACTCAAACCTTTAGAATTGCTAAATTTATTAACTACTCAAACCTTTAGAATTACTAAATTTATTTACTACTCAAACCTTTAGAATTGCTAAATTTATTCACTACTCAAACCTTTAGAATTGCTAAATTTATTCACTACTCAAACTTTTAGAATTGCTCAAATTATTTACTACTCAAACCTTTAGAATTGCTAAATTTATTTACTATTCAAACCTTTAGAATTGCTAAATTTATTTACTACTCAAACCTTTAGAATTTCTAAATGTATTTACTACTCACAACTTTAGAATTGCTAAATTTATTTACTACTCAAACCTTTAGTATTGCTAAATTTATTTACTACTCAAACCTTTAGAATTGCTAAATTTATTACTACTCAAACCTTTAGAATTGCTAAATTTATTAACTACTCAAACCTTTAGAATTGCTAAATTTATTTACTACTCAAACCTTTAGAATTGCTCAATTTATTCACTACTCAAACCTTTAGAATTGCTAAATTTATTCACTACTCAAACCTTTTGAATTGCTAAATTTATTTACTACTCAAACCTTTAGAATTGCTAAATTTATTTACTATTCAAACCTTTAGAATTGCTAAATTTATTTTCTAGTCACACCTTAAGAATTGCTAAATGTATTTACTACTCACACCTTTAGAATTGCTAAATTTATTTACTAATCAAACCTTTAGAATTGCTAAATTAATTTACTATTCAAACCTTTAGAATTGCTAAATTTATTTTCTAGTCACACCTTTAGAATTGCTAAATGTATTTACTACTCATACCTTTAGAATTGCTAAATTTATTTACTACTCAACCTTTAGAATTGCTAAATTTATTTATTACTCAAACCTTTAGAATTGCTAAATTTATTTACTATTCAAACCTTTAGAATTGCTAAATTTATTAACTACTCAAACCTTTAGAATCGCTAAATGTATTTACTACTCAAACCTTTGGTATTGCTAAATTTATTACTACTCAAACCTTTAGAATTGCTAAATTTATTAACTACTCAAACCTTTAGAATTGCTAAATTTATTTACTACTCAAACCTTTAGAATTGGTAAATTTATTTACTACTCAAACCTTTAGAATTGCTAAATTTATTCACTATTCAATCCTTTAGAATTGCTAAATTTATTTACTACTCAAACCTTTAGAATTGCTAAATTTATTTACTACTCAAACCTTTAGAATTGCTAAATTTATTAACTACTCAAACCTTTAGAATTGCTAAATTTATTTACTACTCAAACCTTTAGAATTGCTAAATGTATTTACTACTAACACCTTTAGAATTGCTAAATTTATTTACTACTCAAACCTTTAGAATTGCTAAATTTATTTACTACTCAAACCTTTAGAATTGCTAAATTTATTAACTGCTCAAACCTTTAGAATTGCTAAACGTATTTACTACTCAAACCTTTGGAATTGCTAAATTTATTTACTACTCAAACCTTTAGAATTGATAAATTTATTTACTACTCAAACCTTTAGAATTTCTAAATGTATTTACTACTCACAACTTTAGAATTGCTAAATTTATTTACTACTCAAACCTTTAGTATTGCTAAATTTATTTACTACTCAAACCTTTAGAATTGCTAAATTTATTAACTATTCAAACCTTTAGAATTGATAAATTTATTTACTACTCAAACCTTTAGAATTGCTAAATTTATGAACTACTCAAACCTTTAGAATTGCTAAATTTATTAACTACTCAAACCTTTAGAATTGCTAAATTTATTCACTACTCAAACCTTTAGAATTGCTAAATTTATTCACTACTCAAACCTTTAGAATTGCTAAATTTATTAACTACTCAAACCTTTAGAATTGCTAAATTTATTAACTATTCAAACCTATAGAATTGCTAAAATTATTTACTCCTCAAACCTTTAGAATTGCTAAATTTATTTACTATTCAAACCATTAGAATTGATGAATTTATTTACTACTCAAACCTTTAGAATTGCTAAATTTATTTATTACTCAAACCTTTAGAATTGCTAAATTTATTACTACTCAAACCTTTAGAATTGCTAAATTTATTAACTACTCAAACCTTTAGAATTGCTAAATTTATTTACTACTCAAACCTTTAGAATTGCTAAATTTATTCACTACTCAAACCTTTAGAATTGCTAAATTTATTAACTACTCAAACCTTTAGAATTGCTAAATTTATTAACTATTCAAACCTATAGAATTGCTAAAATTATTTACTCCTCAAACCTATAGAATTGCTAAATTTATTTACTATTCAAACCATTAGAATTGATGAATTTATTCACTACTCAAACCTTTAGAATTGCTAAATTTATTCACTACTCAAACCTTTTGAATTGCTAAATTTATTTACTACTCAAACCTTTAGAATTGCTAAATTTATTTACTATTCAAACCTTTAGAATTGCTAAATTTATTTTCTAGTCACACCTTTAGAATTGCTAAATGTATTTACTACTCACACCTTTAGAATTGCTAAATTTATTTACTAATCAAACCTTTAGAATTGCTAAATTTATTTTCTAGTCACACCTTTAGAATTGCTAAATGTATTTACTACTCATACCTTTAGAATTGCTAAATTTATTTACTACTCAACCTTTAGAATTGCTAAATTTATTTACTACTCAAACCTTTAGAATTGCTAAATTTATTTACTATTCAAACCTTTAGAATTGCTAAATTTATTAACTACTCAAACCTTTAGAATCGCTAAATGTATTTACTACTCAAACCTTTGGTATTGCTAAATTTATTACTACTCAAACCTTTAGAATTGCTAAATTTATTAACTACTCAAACCTTTAGAATTGCTAAATTTATTTACTACTCAAACCTTTAGAATTGTTAAATTTATTTACTACTCAAACCTTTAGAATTGCTAAATTTATTCACTATTCAATCCTTTAGAATTGCTAAATTTATTTACTACTCAAACCTTTAGAATTGCTAAATTTATTTACTACTCAAACCTTTAGAATTGCTAAATTTATTAACTACTCAAACCTTTAGAATTTCTAAATTTATTTACTACTCAACCCTTTAGAATTGCTAAATGTATTTACTACTAACACCTTTAGAATTGCTAAATTTATTTACTACTCAAACCTTTAGAATTGCTAAATTTATTTACTACTCAAACCTTTAGAATTGCTAAATTTATTAACTGCTCAAACCTTTAGAATTGCTAAACGTATTTACTACTCAAACCTTTGGAATTGCTAAATTTATTTACTACTCAAACCTTTAGAATTGATAAATTTATTTACTACTCAAACCTTTAGAATTGCTAAATTTATTTACTATTCAAACCTTTAGAATTGCTAAATTTATTCACTACTCAAACCTTTAGAATTGCTAAATTTATTTACTACTCAAACCTTTAGAATTGCTAAATTTATTAACTACTCAAACCTTTAGAATTGCTAAATTTATTACTACTCAAACCTTTAGAATTGCTAAATTTATTAACTACTCAAACCTTTAGAATTGCTAAATTTATTTACTACTCAAACCTTTAGAATTGCTAAATTTATTCACTATTAAAACCCTTAGAATTGATGAATTTATTTACTACTCAAACCTTTAGAATTGCTAAATTTATTTATTACTCAAACCTTTAGAATTGCTAAATTTATTACTACTCAAACCTTTAGAATTGCTAAATTTATTAACTACTCAAACCTTTAGAATTGCTAAATTTATTTACTACTCAAACCTTTAGAATTGCTAAATTTATTCACTACTCAAACCTTTAGAATTGCTAAATTTATTCACTACTCAAACCTTTAGAATTGCTAAATTTATTCACTATTCAAACCTATAGAATTGCTAAAATTATTTACTCCTCAAACCTTTAGAATTGCTAAATTTATTTACTATTCAAACCTTTAGAATTGCTAAATTTATTTACTACTCAAACCTTTAGAATTTCTAAATGTATTTACTACTCACAACTTTAGAATTGCTAAATTTATTTACTACTCAAACCTTTAGAATTGCTAAATTTATTTACTACTCAAACCTTTAGAATTGCTAAATTTATTACTACTCAAACCTTTAGAATTGCTAAATTTATTAACTACTCAAACCTTTAGAATTGCTAAATTTATTTACTACTCAAACCTTTAGAATTGCTCAATTTATTCACTACTCAAACCTTTAGAATTGCTAAATTTATTCACTACTCAAACCTTTTGAATTGCTAAATTTATTTACTACTCAAACCTTTAGAATTGCTAAATTTATTTACTATTCAAACCTTTAGAATTGCTAAATTTATTTTCTAGTCACACCTTAAGAATTGCTAAATGTATTTACTACTCACACCTTTAGAATTGCTAAATTTATTTACTAATCAAACCTTTAGAATTGCTAAATTAATTTACTATTCAAACCTTTAGAATTGCTAAATTTATTTACTAGTCACACCTTTAGAATTGCTAAATGTATTTACTACTCATACCTTTAGAATTGCTAAATTTATTTACTACTCAAACCTTTAGAATTGCTAAATTTATTTACTACTCAAACCTTTAGAATTGCTAAATTTATTTACTATTCAAACCTTTAGAATTGCTAAATTTATTAACTACTCAAACCTTTAGAATCGCTAAATCTATTTACTACTCAAACCTTTGGTATTGCTAAATTTATTACTACTCAAACCTTTAGAATTGCTAAATTTATTAACTACTCAAACCTTTAGAATTACTAAATTTATTTACTACTCAAACCTTTAGAATTGCTAAATTTATTCACTACTCAAACCTTTAGAATTGCTAAATTTATTCACTACTCAAACTTTTAGAATTGCTCAAATTATTTACTACTCAAACCTTTAGAATTGCTAAATTTATTTACTATTCAAACCTTTAGAATTGCTAAATTTATTTACTACTCAAACCTTTAGAATTTCTAAATGTATTTACTACTCACAACTTTAGAATTGCTAAATTTATTTACTACTCAAACCTTTAGTATTGCTAAATTTATTTACTACTCAAACCTTTAGAATTGCTAAATTTATTACTACTCAAACCTTTAGAATTGCTAAATTTATTAACTACTCAAACCTTTAGAATTGCTAAATTTATTTACTACTCAAACCTTTAGAATTGCTCAATTTATTCACTACTCAAACCTTTAGAATTGCTAAATTTATTCACTACTCAAACCTTTTGAATTGCTAAATTTATTTACTACTCAAACCTTTAGAATTGCTAAATTTATTTACTATTCAAACCTTTAGAATTGCTAAATTTATTTTCTAGTCACACCTTAAGAATTGCTAAATGTATTTACTACTCACACCTTTAGAATTGCTAAATTTATTTACTAATCAAACCTTTAGAATTGCTAAATTAATTTACTATTCAAACCTTTAGAATTGCTAAATTTATTTTCTAGTCACACCTTTAGAATTGCTAAATGTATTTACTACTCATACCTTTAGAATTGCTAAATTTATTTACTACTCAACCTTTAGAATTGCTAAATTTATTTATTACTCAAACCTTTAGAATTGCTAAATTTATTTACTATTCAAACCTTTAGAATTGCTAAATTTATTAACTACTCAAACCTTTAGAATCGCTAAATGTATTTACTACTCAAACCTTTGGTATTGCTAAATTTATTACTACTCAAACCTTTAGAATTGCTAAATTTATTAACTACTCAAACCTTTAGAATTGCTAAATTTATTTACTACTCAAACCTTTAGAATTGGTAAATTTATTTACTACTCAAACCTTTAGAATTGCTAAATTTATTCACTATTCAATCCTTTAGAATTGCTAAATTTATTTACTACTCAAACCTTTAGAATTGCTAAATTTATTTACTACTCAAACCTTTAGAATTGCTAAATTTATTAACTACTCAAACCTTTAGAATTGCTAAATTTATTTACTACTCAAACCTTTAGAATTGCTAAATGTATTTACTACTAACACCTTTAGAATTGCTAAATTTATTTACTACTCAAACCTTTAGAATTGCTAAATTTATTTACTACTCAAACCTTTAGAATTGCTAAATTTATTAACTGCTCAAACCTTTAGAATTGCTAAACGTATTTACTACTCAAACCTTTGGAATTGCTAAATTTATTTACTACTCAAACCTTTAGAATTGATAAATTTATTTACTACTCAAACCTTTAGAATTTCTAAATGTATTTACTACTCACAACTTTAGAATTGCTAAATTTATTTACTACTCAAACCTTTAGTATTGCTAAATTTATTTACTACTCAAACCTTTAGAATTGCTAAATTTATTAACTATTCAAACCTTTAGAATTGATAAATTTATTTACTACTCAAACCTTTAGAATTGCTAAATTTATGAACTACTCAAACCTTTAGAATTGCTAAATTTATTAACTACTCAAACCTTTAGAATTGCTAAATTTATTCACTACTCAAACCTTTAGAATTGCTAAATTTATTCACTACTCAAACCTTTAGAATTGCTAAATTTATTAACTACTCAAACCTTTAGAATTGCTAAATTTATTAACTATTCAAACCTATAGAATTGCTAAAATTATTTACTCCTCAAACCTTTAGAATTGCTAAATTTATTTACTATTCAAACCATTAGAATTGATGAATTTATTTACTACTCAAACCTTTAGAATTGCTAAATTTATTTATTACTCAAACCTTTAGAATTGCTAAATTTATTACTACTCAAACCTTTAGAATTGCTAAATTTATTAACTACTCAAACCTTTAGAATTGCTAAATTTATTTACTACTCAAACCTTTAGAATTGCTAAATTTATTCACTACTCAAACCTTTAGAATTGCTAAATTTATTAACTACTCAAACCTTTAGAATTGCTAAATTTATTAACTATTCAAACCTATAGAATTGCTAAAATTATTTACTCCTCAAACCTATAGAATTGCTAAATTTATTTACTATTCAAACCATTAGAATTGATGAATTTATTCACTACTCAAACCTTTAGAATTGCTAAATTTATTCACTACTCAAACCTTTTGAATTGCTAAATTTATTTACTACTCAAACCTTTAGAATTGCTAAATTTATTTACTATTCAAACCTTTAGAATTGCTAAATTTATTTTCTAGTCACACCTTTAGAATTGCTAAATGTATTTACTACTCACACCTTTAGAATTGCTAAATTTATTTACTAATCAAACCTTTAGAATTGCTAAATTTATTTTCTAGTCACACCTTTAGAATTGCTAAATGTATTTACTACTCATACCTTTAGAATTGCTAAATTTATTTACTACTCAACCTTTAGAATTGCTAAATTTATTTACTACTCAAACCTTTAGAATTGCTAAATTTATTTACTATTCAAACCTTTAGAATTGCTAAATTTATTAACTACTCAAACCTTTAGAATCGCTAAATGTATTTACTACTCAAACCTTTGGTATTGCTAAATTTATTACTACTCAAACCTTTAGAATTGCTAAATTTATTAACTACTCAAACCTTTAGAATTGCTAAATTTATTTACTACTCAAACCTTTAGAATTGTTAAATTTATTTACTACTCAAACCTTTAGAATTGCTAAATTTATTCACTATTCAATCCTTTAGAATTGCTAAATTTATTTACTACTCAAACCTTTAGAATTGCTAAATTTATTTACTACTCAAACCTTTAGAATTGCTAAATTTATTAACTACTCAAACCTTTAGAATTTCTAAATTTATTTACTACTCAACCCTTTAGAATTGCTAAATGTATTTACTACTAACACCTTTAGAATTGCTAAATTTATTTACTACTCAAACCTTTAGAATTGCTAAATTTATTTACTACTCAAACCTTTAGAATTGCTAAATTTATTAACTGCTCAAACCTTTAGAATTGCTAAACGTATTTACTACTCAAACCTTTGGAATTGCTAAATTTATTTACTACTCAAACCTTTAGAATTGATAAATTTATTTACTACTCAAACCTTTAGAATTGCTAAATTTATTTACTATTCAAACCTTTAGAATTGCTAAATTTATTCACTACTCAAACCTTTAGAATTGCTAAATTTATTTACTACTCAAACCTTTAGAATTGCTAAATTTATTAACTACTCAAACCTTTAGAATTGCTAAATTTATTACTACTCAAACCTTTAGAATTGCTAAATTTATTAACTACTCAAACCTTTAGAATTGCTAAATTTATTTACTACTCAAACCTTTAGAATTGCTAAATTTATTCACTATTAAAACCCTTAGAATTGATGAATTTATTTACTACTCAAACCTTGAGAATTGCTAAATTTATTTATTACTCAAACCTTTAGAATTGCTAAATTTATTACTACTCAAACCTTTAGAATTGCTAAATTTATTAACTACTCAAACCTTTAGAATTGCTAAATTTATTTACAACTCAAACCTTTAGAATTGCTAAATTTATTCACTACTCAAACCTTTAGAATTGCTAAATTTATTCACTACTCAAACCTTTTGAATTGCTAAATTTATTTACTACTCAAACCTTTAGAATTGCTAAATTTATTTACTATTCAAACCTTTAGAATTGCTAAATTTATTTACTAGTCACACCTTTAGAATTGCTAAATGTATTTACTACTCACACCTTTAGAATTGCTAAATTTATTTACTAATCAAACCTTTAGAATTGCTAAATTAATTTACTATTCAAACCTTTAGAATTGCTAAATTTATTTAATAGTCACACCTTTAGAATTGCTAAATGTATTTACTACTCATACCTTTAGAATTGCTAAATCTATTAACTACTCAAACCTTTAGAATCGCTAAATCTATTTACTACTCAAACCTTTGGTATTGCTAAATTTATTACTACTCAAACCTTTAGAATTGCTAGATTTATTAACTACTCAAATCTTTAGAATTGCTCAAATTATTTACTACTCAAACCTTTAGAATTGCTAAATTTATTTACTATTCAAACCTTTAGAATTGCTAAATTTATTTACTACTCAAACCTTTAGAATTGCTAAATTTATTTACTACTCAAACCTTTAGAATTGCTAAATGTATTTACTACTAACACCTTTAGAATTGCTAAATTTATTTACTACTCAAACCTTTAGAATTGCTAAATTTATTAACTACTCAAACCTTTAGAATTGCTAAATGTATTTACTACTCAAACCTTTGGAATTGCTAAATTTATTTGCTACTCAAACCTTTAGAATTGCTAAATTTATTTACTACTCAAACCGTTAGAATTGCTAAATTTATTTACTACTCAAACCTTTAGAATTGCTAAATTTATTTACTACTCAAACCTTTAGAATTTGTAAATTTATTTACAACTCAAACCTTTAGAATTGCTAAATTTATTAACTACTGAAACCTTTAGAATTGCTAAATTTATTCACTACTCAAACCTTTAGAATTGCTAAATTTATTTACTACTCAAACCTTTAGAATTGCTAAATTTATTAAATACTCAAACCTTTAGAATTGCTCAAATTATTTACTACTCAAACCTTTAGAATTGCTAAATTTATTAACTGCTCAAACCTTTAGAATTGCTAAACGTATTTACTACTCAAACCTTTGGAATTGCTAAATTTATTTACTACTCAAACCTTTAGAATTGATAAATTTATTTACTACTCAAACCTTTAGAATTGCTAAATTTATTTACTATTCAAACCTTTAGAATTGCTAAATTTATTCACTACTCAAACCTTTAGAATTGCTAAATTTATTTACTACTCAAACCTTTAGAATTGCTAAATTTATTAACTACTCAAACCTTTAGAATTGCTAAATTTATTACTACTCAAACCTTTAGAATTGCTAAATTTATTAACTACTCAAACCTTTAGAATTGCTAAATTTATTTACTACTCAAACCTTTAGAATTGCTAAATTTATTCACTATTAAAACCCTTAGAATTGATGAATTTATTTACTACTCAAACCTTTAGAATTGCTAAATTTATTTATTACTCAAACCTTTAGAATTGCTAAATTTATTACTACTCAAACCTTTAGAATTGCTAAATTTATTAACTACTCAAACCTTTAGAATTGCTAAATTTATTTACAACTCAAACCTTTAGAATTGCTAAATTTATTCACTACTCAAACCTTTAGAATTGCTAAATTTATTCACTACTCAAACCTTTTGAATTGCTAAATTTATTTACTACTCAAACCTTTAGAATTGCTAAATTTATTTACTATTCAAACCTTTAGAATTGCTAAATTTATTTACTAGTCACACCTTTAGAATTGCTAAATGTATTTACTACTCACACCTTTAGAATTGCTAAATTTATTTACTAATCAAACCTTTAGAATTGCTAAATTAATTTACTATTCAAACCTTTAGAATTGCTAAATTTATTTAATAGTCACACCTTTAGAATTGCTAAATGTATTTACTACTCATACCTTTAGAATTGCTAAATTTATTTACTACTCAAACCTTTAGAATTGCTAAATTTATTTACTATTCAAACCTTTAGAATTGCTAAATCTATTAACTACTCAAACCTTTAGAATCGCTAAATCTATTTACTACTCAAACCTTTGGTATTGCTAAATTTATTACTACTCAAACCTTTAGAATTGCTAAATTTATTAACTACTCAAACCTTTAGAATTGCTAAATTTATTTACTACTCAAACCATTAGAATTGATGAATTTATTTACTAGTCAAACCTTTAGAATTGCTAAATTTATTCACTATTCAAACCTTTAGAATTGCTAAACTTATTTACTACTCAAACCTTTAGAATTGCTAAATGTATTTACTACTAACACCTTTAGAATTGCTAAAATTATTTACTACTCAAACCTTTAGAATTGCTAAATTTATTTACTATTCAAACCTTTAGAATTGCTAAATTTATTAACTACTCAAACCTTTAGAATTGCTAAATGTTTTTACTACTCAAACCTTTGGAATTGCTCAAATTATTTACTACTCAAACCTTTAGAATTGCTAAATTTATTAACTACTCAAACCTTTAGAATTGCTAAATGTATTTACTACTCAAACCTTTGGAATTGCTAAATTTATTTGCTACTCAAACCTTTAGAATTGCTAAATTTATTTACTACTCAAACCGTTAGAATTGCTAAATTTATTTACTACTCAAACCTTTAGAATTGCTAAATTTATTTACTAGTCACACCTTTAGAATTGCTAAATGTATTTACTACTCATACCTTTAGAATTGATAAATTTATTTACTACTCAAACCTTTAGAATTGGTAAATGTATTTACTACTCAAACCTTTAGAATTGCTAAATTTATTTACTATTCAAACCTTTAGAATTGTTAAATTTATTAACTAATCAAACCTTTAGAATTGCTAAATGTATTTACTACTCAAACCTTTGGAATTGCTAAATTTATTACTACTCAAACCTTTAGAATTGCTAAATTTATTAACTACTCAAACCTTTAGAATTGCAAAATTTATTTACTACTCAAACCTTTAGAATTGCTAAATTTATTCACTACTCAAACCTTTTGAATTGCTAAATTAATTTACTACACAAACCTTTAGAATTGCTAGATTTATTAACTACTCAAATCTTTAGAATTGCTCAAATTATTTACTACTCAAACCTTTAGAATTGCTAAATTTATTTACTATTCAAACCTTTAGAATTGCTAAATTTATTTACTACTCAAACCTTTAGAATTGCTAAATTTATTTACTACTCAAACCTTTAGAATTGCTAAATGTATTTACTACTAACACCTTTAGAATTGCTAAATTTATTTACTACTCAAACCTTTAGAATTGCTAAATTTATTAACTACTCAAACCTTTAGAATTGCTAAATGTATTTACTACTCAAACCTTTGGAATTGCTAAATTTATTTGCTACTCAAACCTTTAGAATTGCTAAATTTATTTACTACTCAAACCGTTAGAATTGCTAAATTTATTTACTACTCAAACCTTTAGAATTGCTAAATTTATTTACTACTCAAACCTTTAGAATTTGTAAATTTATTTACAACTCAAACCTTTAGAATTGCTAAATTTATTAACTACTGAAACCTTTAGAATTGCTAAATTTATTCACTACTCAAACCTTTAGAATTGCTAAATTTATTTACTACTCAAACCTTTAGAATTGCTAAATTTATTAACTACTCAAACCTTTAGAATTGCTCAAATTATTTACTACTCAAACCTTTAGAATTGCTAAACTTATTTACTACTCAAACCTTTAGAATTGCTAAATGTATTTACTACTAACACCTTTAGAATTGCTAAATTTATTTACTACTCAAACCTTTAGAATTGCTAAATTTATTTACTACTCAAACCTTTAGAATTGCTAAATTTATTAACTACTCAAACCTTTAGAATTGCTAAAATTATTTACTATTCAAACCTTTAGAATTGCTAAATTTATTTAATATTCAAACCTTTAGAATTGCTAAATTTATTAACTACTCAAACCTTTAGAATTGCTAAATGTTTTTACTACTCAAACCTTTGGAATTGCTCAAATTATTTACTACTCAAACCTTTAGAATTGCTAAATTTATTAACTACTCAAACCTTTAGAATTGCTAAATGTATTTACTACTCAAACCTTTGGAATTGCTAAATTTATTTACTACTCAAACCTCTAGAACTGCTAAATTTATTTACTAATCAAACCTTTAGAATTACTAAATATATTTACTACTCAAACCTTTTGAATTTGTAAATTTATTTACTACTCAAACCTTTAGAATTGCTTAATTTAATAACTACTCAAACCTTTAGAATTGCTAAATTTATTCACTTCTTAAACCTTTAGAATTGCTAAATTTATTTACTACTCAAACCTTTAGAATTGCTCAAATTATTTACTACTCACACCTTTAGAATTGCTAAATTTATTTACTAATCAAACCTTTAGAATTGCTAAATTTATTTACTATTCAAACCTTTAGAATTGCTAAATTTATTTACTAGTCACTCCTTTAGAATTGCTAAATGTATTTACTAATCACACCTTTAGAATTGCTAAATTTATTTACAACTCAAACCTTTAGAATTGCTAAATTTATTAACTACTGAAACCTTTAGAATTGCTAAATTTATTCACTACTCAAACCTTTAGAATTGCTAAATTTATTTACTACTCAAACCTTTAGAATTGCTAAATTTATTAACTACTCAAACCTTTAGAATTGCTCAAATTATTTACTACTCAAACCTTTAGAATTGCTAAACTTATTTACTACTCAAACCTTTAGAATTGCTAAATGTATTTACTACTAACACCTTTAGAATTGCTAAATTTATTTACTATTCAAACCTTTAGAATTGCTAAATTTATTTACTACTCAAACCTTTAGAATTGCTAAATTTATTTACTACTCAAACCTTTAGAATTGCTAAATGTATTTACTACTAACACCTTTAGAATTGCTAAATTTATTTACTACTCAAACCTTTAGAATTGCTAAATTTATTTACTACTCAAACCTTTAGAATTGCTAAATTTATTAACTACTCAAACCTTTAGAGTTGCTAAACGTATTTACTACTCAAACCTTTGGAATTGCTAAATTTATTTACTACTCAAACCTTTAGAATTGCTAAATTTATTTACTACTCAAACCATTAGAATTGATGAATTTATTTACTACTAACACCTTTAGAATTGCTAAAATTATTTACTACTCAAACCTTTAGAATTGCTAAATTTATTTACTATTCAAACCTTTAGAATTGCTAAATTTATTAACTACTCAAACCTTTAGAATTGCTAAATGTTTTTACTACTCAAACCTTTGGAATTGCTCAAATTATTTACTACTCAAACCTTTAGAATTGCTAAATTTATTAACTACTCAAACCTTTAGAATTGCTAAATGTATTTACTACTCAAACCTTTGGAATTGCTAAATTTATTTGCTACTCAAACCTTTAGAATTGCTAAATTTATTTACTACTCAAACCGTTAGAATTGCTAAATTTATTTACTACTCAAACCTTTAGAATTGCTAAATTTATTTACTACTCAAACCTTTAGAATTTGTAAATTTATTTACAACTCAAACCTTTAGAATTGCTAAATTTATTAACTACTGAAACCTTTAGAATTGCTAAATTTATTCACTACTCAAACCTTTAGAATTGCTAAATTTATTTACTACTCAAACCTTTAGAATTGCTAAATTTATTAACTACTCAAACCTTTAGAATTGCTCAAATTATTTACTACTCAAACCTTTAGAATTGCTAAACTTATTTACTACTCAAACCTTTAGAATTGCTAAATGTATTTACTACTAACACCTTTAGAATTGCTAAATTTATTTACTACTCAAACCTTTAGAATTGCTAAATTTATTTACTACTCAAACCTTTAGAATTGCTAAATTTATTAACTACTCAAACCTTTAGAATTGCTAAAATTATTTACTACTCAAACCTTTAGAATTGCTAAATTTATTTAATATTCAAACCTTTAGAATTGCTAAATTTATTAACTACTCAAACCTTTAGAATTGCTAAATGTTTTTACTACTCAAACCTTTGGAATTGCTCAAATTATTTACTACTCAAACCTTTGGAATTGCTAAATTTATTAACTACTCAAACCTTTAGAATTGCTAAATGTATTTACTACTCAAACCTTTGGAATTGCTAAATTTATTTGCTACTCAAACCTTTAGAATTGCTAAATTTATTTACTACTCAAACCGTTAGAATTGCTAAATTTATTTACTACTCAAACCTTTAGAATTGCTAAATTTATTTACTACTCAAACCTTTAGAATTTGTAAATTTATTTACAACTCAAACCTTTAGAATTGCTAAATTTATTAACTACTGAAACCTTTAGAATTGCTAAATTTATTCACTACTCAAACCTTTAGAATTGCTAAATTTATTTACTACTCAAACCTTTAGAATTGCTAAATTTATTAACTACTCAAACCTTTAGAATTGCTCAAATTATTTACTACTCAAACCTTTAGAATTGCTAAACTTATTTACTACTCAAACCTTTAGAATTGCTAAATGTATTTACTACTAACACCTTTAGAATTGCTAAATTTATTTACTACTCAAACCTTTAGAATTGCTAAATTTATTTACTACTCAAACCTTTAGAATTGCTAAATTTATTAACTACTCAAACCTTTAGAATTGCTAAAATTATTTACTACTCAAACCTTTAGAATTGCTAAATTTATTTAATATTCAAACCTTTAGAATTGCTAAATTTATTAACTACTCAAACCTTTAGAATTGCTAAATGTTTTTACTACTCAAACCTTTGGAATTGCTCAAATTATTTACTACTCAAACCTTTAGAATTGCTAAATTTATTAACTAATCAAACCTTTAGAATTGCTAAATGTATTTACTACTCAAACCTTTGGAATTGCTAAATTTATTTACTACTCAAACCTCTAGAACTGCTAAATTTATTTACTAATCAAACCTTTAGAATTACTAAATATATTTACTACTCAAACCTTTTGAATTTGTAAATTTATTTACTACTCAAACCTTTAGAATTGCTTAATTTAATAACTACTCAAACCTTTAGAATTGCTAAATTTATTCACTACTCAAACCTTTAGAATTGCTAAATTTATTTACTACTCAAACCTTTAGAATTGCTCAAATTATTTACTACTCACACCTTTAGAATTGCTAAATTTATTTACTAATCAAACCTTTAGAATTGCTAAATTTATTTACTATTCAAACCTTTAGAATTGCTAAATTTATTTACTAGTCACTCCTTTAGAATTGCTAAATGTATTTACTAATCACACCTTTAGAATTGCTAAATTTATTTACAACTCAAACCTTTAGAATTGCTAAATTTATTAACTACTGAAACCTTTAGAATTGCTAAATTTATTCACTACTCAAACCTTTAGAATTGCTAAATTTATTTACTACTCAAACCTTTAGAATTGCTAAATTTATTAACTACTCAAACCTTTAGAATTGCTCAAATTATTTACTACTCAAACCTTTAGAATTGCTAAACTTATTTACTACTCAAACCTTTAGAATTGCTAAATGTATTTACTACTAACACCTTTAGAATTGCTAAATTTATATACTACTCAAACCTTTAGAATTGATAAATTTATTTACTACTCAAACCTTTAGAATTGCTAAATTTATTAACTACTCAAACCTTTAGAATTGCTAAAATTATTTACTACTCAAACCTTTAGAATTGCTAAATTTATTTAATATTCAAACCTTTAGAATTGCTAAATTTATTAACTACTCAAACCTTTAGAATTGCTAAATGTTTTTACTACTCAAACCTTTGGAATTGTTCAAATTATTTACTACTCAAACCTTTGGAATTGCTAAATTTATTAACTACTCAAACCTTTAGAATTGCTAAATGTATTTACTACTCAAACCTTTGGAATTGCTAAATTTATTTGCTACTCAAGCCTTTAGAATTGCTAAATTTATTTACTACTCAAACCGTTAGAATTGCTAAATTTATTTACTACTCAAACCTTTAGAATTGCTAAATTTATTTACTACTCAAACCTTTAGAATTTGTAAATTTATTTACAACTCAAACCTTTAGAATTGCTAAATTTATTAACTACTGAAACCTTTAGAATTGCTAAATTTATTCACTACTCAAACCTTTAGAATTGCTAAATTTATTTACTACTCAAACCTTTAGAATTGCTAAATTTATTAACTACTCAAACCTTTAGAATTGCTCAAATTATTTACTACTCAAACCTTTAGAATTGCTAAACTTATTTACTACTCAAACCTTTAGAATTGCTAAATGTATTTACTACTAACACCTTTAGAATTGCTAAATTTATTTACTACTCAAACCTTTAGAATTGCTAAATTTATTTACTACTCAAACCTTTAGAATTGCTAAATTTATTAACTACTCAAACCTTTAGAATTGCTAAAATTATTTACTACTCAAACCTTTAGAATTGCTAAATTTATTTAATATTCAAACCTTTAGAATTGCTAAATTTATTAACTACTCAAACCTTTAGAATTGCTAAATGTTTTTACTACTCAAACCTTTGGAATTGCTCAAATTATTTACTACTCAAACCTTTAGAATTGCTAAATTTATTAACTACTCAAACCTTTAGAATTGCTAAATTTATTTACTACTCAAACATTTGGAATTGCTAAATTTATTTACTACTCAAACCTCTAGAACTGCTAAATTTATTTACTAATCAAACCTTTAGAATTACTAAATATATTTACTACTCAAACCTTTTGAATTTGTAAATTTATTTACTACTCAAACCTTTAGAATTGCTTAATTTAATAACTACTCAAACCTTTAGAACTGCTAAATTTATTCACTACTCAAACCTTTAGAATTGCTAAATTTATTTACTACTCAAACCTTTAGAATTGCTCAAATTATTTACTACTCACACCTTTAGAATTGCTAAATTTATTTACTAATCAAACCTTTAGAATTGCTAAATTTATTTACTATTCAAACCTTTAGAATTGCTAAATTTATTTACTAGTCACTCCTTTAGAATTGCTAAATGTATTTACTAATCACACCTTTAGAATTGCTAAATTTATTTACTACTCAAACCTTTAGAATTGCTAAATTTATTTACTACTCAAACCTTTAGAATTGCTAAATTTATTTACTATTCAAACCTTTAGAATTGCTAAATTTATTAACTACTCAAACCTTTAGAATTGCGAAATGTATTTACTACTCAAACCTTTGGAATTGCTAAATTTATTTACTACTCAAACCTTTAGAATTGCTAAATTTATTTACTACTCAAACCTTTTGAATTGATGAATTTATTTACTACTCAAACCTTTAGAATTGCTAAATTTATTTACTACTCAAACCTTTAGAATTGCTAAATTTATTACTACTCAAACCTTTAGAATTGCTAAATTTATTAACTACTCAAACCTTTAGAATTGCTAAATTTATTCAATACTCAAACCTGTAGAATTGCTAAATTTATTCACTACTCAAACGTTTTGAATTGCTAAATTTATTTACTACTCAAACCTTTAGAATTGCTAAATTTATTTACTATTCAAACCTTTAGAATTGCTAAATTTATTAACTACTCAAACCTTTAGAATTGCTAAATGTATTTACTACTCAAACCTTTGGAATTGCTAAATTTATTACTACTCAAACCTTTAGAATTGCTAAATTTATTAACTACTCAAACCTTTAGAATTGCTAAATTTATTTACTACTCAAACCTTTAGAATTGCTAAATTTATTCACTACTCAAACCTTTAGAATTGCTAAATTTATTCACTACTCAAACCTTTTGAATTGCTAAATTTATTTACTACTCAAACCTTTAGAATGGCTAAATTTATTAACTACTCAAATCTTTAGAATTGCTCAAATTATTTACTAATCAAACCTTTAGAATTGCTAAATTTATTTACTATTCAAACCTTTAGAATTGCTAAATTTATTTACTAGTCACTCCTTTAGAATTGCTAAATGTATTTACTAATCACACCTTTAGAATTGCTAAATTTATTTACAACTCAAACCTTTAGAATTGCTAAATTTATTAACTACTGAAACCTTTAGAATTGCTAAATTTATTCACTACTCAAACCTTTAGAATTGCTAAATTTATTTACTACTCAAACCTTTAGAATTGCTAAATTTATTAACTACTCAAACCTTTAGAATTGCTCAAATTATTTACTACTCAAACCTTTAGAATTGCTAAACTTATTTACTACTCAAACCTTTAGAATTGCTAAATGTATTTACTACTAACACCTTTAGAATTGCTAAATTTATTTACTATTCAAACCTTTAGAATTGCTAAATTTATTTACTACTCAAACCTTTAGAATTGCTAAATTTATTTACTACTCAAACCTTTAGAATTGCTAAATGTATTTACTACTAACACCTTTAGAATTGCTAAATTTATTTACTACTCAAACCTTTAGAATTGCTAAATTTATTTACTACTCAAACCTTTAGAATTGCTAAATTTATTAACTACTCAAACCTTTAGAGTTGCTAAACGTATTTACTACTCAAACCTTTGGAATTGCTAAATTTATTTACTACTCAAACCTTTAGAATTGCTAAATTTATTTACTACTCAAACCATTAGAATTGATGAATTTATTTACTACTAACACCTTTAGAATTGCTAAAATTATTTACTACTCAAACCTTTAGAATTGCTAAATTTATTTACTATTCAAACCTTTAGAATTGCTAAATTTATTAACTACTCAAACCTTTAGAATTGCTAAATGTTTTTACTACTCAAACCTTTGGAATTGCTCAAATTATTTACTACTCAAACCTTTAGAATTGCTAAATTTATTAACTACTCAAACCTTTAGAATTGCTAAATGTATTTACTACTCAAACCTTTGGAATTGCTAAATTTATTTGCTACTCAAACCTTTAGAATTGCTAAATTTATTTACTACTCAAACCGTTAGAATTGCTAAATTTATTTACTACTCAAACCTTTAGAATTGCTAAATTTATTTACTACTCAAACCTTTAGAATTTGTAAATTTATTTACAACTCAAACCTTTAGAATTGCTAAATTTATTAACTACTGAAACCTTTAGAATTGCTAAATTTATTCACTACTCAAACCTTTAGAATTGCTAAATTTATTTACTACTCAAACCTTTAGAATTGCTAAATTTATTAACTACTCAAACCTTTAGAATTGCTCAAATTATTTACTACTCAAACCTTTAGAATTGCTAAACTTATTTACTACTCAAACCTTTAGAATTGCTAAATGTATTTACTACTAACACCTTTAGAATTGCTAAATTTATTTACTACTCAAACCTTTAGAATTGCTAAATTTATTTACTACTCAAACCTTTAGAATTGCTAAATTTATTAACTACTCAAACCTTTAGAATTGCTAAAATTATTTACTACTCAAACCTTTAGAATTGCTAAATTTATTTAATATTCAAACCTTTAGAATTGCTAAATTTATTAACTACTCAAACCTTTAGAATTGCTAAATGTTTTTACTACTCAAACCTTTGGAATTGCTCAAATTATTTACTACTCAAACCTTTGGAATTGCTAAATTTATTAACTACTCAAACCTTTAGAATTGCTAAATGTATTTACTACTCAAACCTTTGGAATTGCTAAATTTATTTGCTACTCAAACCTTTAGAATTGCTAAATTTATTTACTACTCAAACCGTTAGAATTGCTAAATTTATTTACTACTCAAACCTTTAGAATTGCTAAATTTATTTACTACTCAAACCTTTAGAATTTGTAAATTTATTTACAACTCAAACCTTTAGAATTGCTAAATTTATTAACTACTGAAACCTTTAGAATTGCTAAATTTATTCACTACTCAAACCTTTAGAATTGCTAAATTTATTTACTACTCAAACCTTTAGAATTGCTAAATTTATTAACTACTCAAACCTTTAGAATTGCTCAAATTATTTACTACTCAAACCTTTAGAATTGCTAAACTTATTTACTACTCAAACCTTTAGAATTGCTAAATGTATTTACTACTAACACCTTTAGAATTGCTAAATTTATTTACTACTCAAACCTTTAGAATTGCTAAATTTATTTACTACTCAAACCTTTAGAATTGCTAAATTTATTAACTACTCAAACCTTTAGAATTGCTAAAATTATTTACTACTCAAACCTTTAGAATTGCTAAATTTATTTAATATTCAAACCTTTAGAATTGCTAAATTTATTAACTACTCAAACCTTTAGAATTGCTAAATGTTTTTACTACTCAAACCTTTGGAATTGCTCAAATTATTTACTACTCAAACCTTTAGAATTGCTAAATTTATTAACTAATCAAACCTTTAGAATTGCTAAATGTATTTACTACTCAAACCTTTGGAATTGCTAAATTTATTTACTACTCAAACCTCTAGAACTGCTAAATTTATTTACTAATCAAACCTTTAGAATTACTAAATATATTTACTACTCAAACCTTTTGAATTTGTAAATTTATTTACTACTCAAACCTTTAGAATTGCTTAATTTAATAACTACTCAAACCTTTAGAATTGCTAAATTTATTCACTACTCAAACCTTTAGAATTGCTAAATTTATTTACTACTCAAACCTTTAGAATTGCTCAAATTATTTACTACTCACACCTTTAGAATTGCTAAATTTATTTACTAATCAAACCTTTAGAATTGCTAAATTTATTTACTATTCAAACCTTTAGAATTGCTAAATTTATTTACTAGTCACTCCTTTAGAATTGCTAAATGTATTTACTAATCACACCTTTAGAATTGCTAAATTTATTTACAACTCAAACCTTTAGAATTGCTAAATTTATTAACTACTGAAACCTTTAGAATTGCTAAATTTATTCACTACTCAAACCTTTAGAATTGCTAAATTTATTTACTACTCAAACCTTTAGAATTGCTAAATTTATTAACTACTCAAACCTTTAGAATTGCTCAAATTATTTACTACTCAAACCTTTAGAATTGCTAAACTTATTTACTACTCAAACCTTTAGAATTGCTAAATGTATTTACTACTAACACCTTTAGAATTGCTAAATTTATATACTACTCAAACCTTTAGAATTGATAAATTTATTTACTACTCAAACCTTTAGAATTGCTAAATTTATTAACTACTCAAACCTTTAGAATTGCTAAAATTATTTACTACTCAAACCTTTAGAATTGCTAAATTTATTTAATATTCAAACCTTTAGAATTGCTAAATTTATTAACTACTCAAACCTTTAGAATTGCTAAATGTTTTTACTACTCAAACCTTTGGAATTGCTCAAATTATTTACTACTCAAACCTTTGGAATTGCTAAATTTATTAACTACTCAAACCTTTAGAATTGCTAAATGTATTTACTACTCAAACCTTTGGAATTGCTAAATTTATTTGCTACTCAAACCTTTAGAATTGCTAAATTTATTTACTACTCAAACCGTTAGAATTGCTAAATTTATTTACTACTCAAACCTTTAGAATTGCTAAATTTATTTACTACTCAAACCTTTAGAATTTGTAAATTTATTTACAACTCAAACCTTTAGAATTGCTAAATTTATTAACTACTGAAACCTTTAGAATTGCTAAATTTATTCACTACTCAAACCTTTAGAATTGCTAAATTTATTTACTACTCAAACCTTTAGAATTGCTAAATTTATTAACTACTCAAACCTTTAGAATTGCTCAAATTATTTACTACTCAAACCTTTAGAATTGCTAAACTTATTTACTACTCAAACCTTTAGAATTGCTAAATGTATTTACTACTAACACCTTTAGAATTGCTAAATTTATTTACTACTCAAACCTTTAGAATTGCTAAATTTATTTACTACTCAAACCTTTAGAATTGCTAAATTTATTAACTACTCAAACCTTTAGAATTGCTAAAATTATTTACTACTCAAACCTTTAGAATTGCTAAATTTATTTAATATTCAAACCTTTAGAATTGCTAAATTTATTAACTACTCAAACCTTTAGAATTGCTAAATGTTTTTACTACTCAAACCTTTGGAATTGCTCAAATTATTTACTACTCAAACCTTTAGAATTGCTAAATTTATTAACTACTCAAACCTTTAGAATTGCTAAATTTATTTACTACTCAAACATTTGGAATTGCTAAATTTATTTACTACTCAAACCTCTAGAACTGCTAAATTTATTTACTAATCAAACCTTTAGAATTACTAAATATATTTACTACTCAAACCTTTTGAATTTGTAAATTTATTTACTACTCAAACCTTTAGAATTGCTTAATTTAATAACTACTCAAACCTTTAGAACTGCTAAATTTATTCACTACTCAAACCTTTAGAATTGCTAAATTTATTTACTACTCAAACCTTTAGAATTGCTCAAATTATTTACTACTCACACCTTTAGAATTGCTAAATTTATTTACTAATCAAACCTTTAGAATTGCTAAATTTATTTACTATTCAAACCTTTAGAATTGCTAAATTTATTTACTAGTCACTCCTTTAGAATTGCTAAATGTATTTACTAATCACACCTTTAGAATTGCTAAATTTATTTACTACTCAAACCTTTAGAATTGCTAAATTTATTTACTACTCAAACCTTTAGAATTGCTAAATTTATTTACTATTCAAACCTTTAGAATTGCTAAATTTATTAACTACTCAAACCTTTAGAATTGCGAAATGTATTTACTACTCAAACCTTTGGAATTGCTAAATTTATTTACTACTCAAACCTTTAGAATTGCTAAATTTATTTACTACTCAAACCTTTTGAATTGATGAATTTATTTACTACTCAAACCTTTAGAATTGCTAAATTTATTTACTACTCAAACCTTTAGAATTGCTAAATTTATTACTACTCAAACCTTTAGAATTGCTAAATTTATTAACTACTCAAACCTTTAGAATTGCTAAATTTATTCAATACTCAAACCTGTAGAATTGCTAAATTTATTCACTACTCAAACGTTTTGAATTGCTAAATTTATTTACTACTCAAACCTTTAGAATTGCTAAATTTATTTACTATTCAAACCTTTAGAATTGCTAAATTTATTAACTACTCAAACCTTTAGAATTGCTAAATGTATTTACTACTCAAACCTTTGGAATTGCTAAATTTATTACTACTCAAACCTTTAGAATTGCTAAATTTATTAACTACTCAAACCTTTAGAATTGCTAAATTTATTTACTACTCAAACCTTTAGAATTGCTAAATTTATTCACTACTCAAACCTTTAGAATTGCTAAATTTATTCACTACTCAAACCTTTTGAATTGCTAAATTTATTTACTACTCAAACCTTTAGAATGGCTAAATTTATTAACTACTCAAATCTTTAGAATTGCTCAAATTATTTACTAATCAAACCTTTAGAATTGCTAAATTTATTTACTATTCAAACCTTTAGAATTGCTAAATTTATTTACTAGTCACTCCTTTAGAATTGCTAAATGTATTTACTAATCACACCTTTAGAATTGCTAAATTTATTTACAACTCAAACCTTTAGAATTGCTAAATTTATTAACTACTGAAACCTTTAGAATTGCTAAATTTATTCACTACTCAAACCTTTAGAATTGCTAAATTTATTTACTACTCAAACCTTTAGAATTGCTAAATTTATTAACTACTCAAACCTTTAGAATTGCTCAAATTATTTACTACTCAAACCTTTAGAATTGCTAAACTTATTTACTACTCAAACCTTTAGAATTGCTAAATGTATTTACTACTAACACCTTTAGAATTGCTAAATTTATTTACTATTCAAACCTTTAGAATTGCTAAATTTATTTACTACTCAAACCTTTAGAATTGCTAAATTTATTTACTACTCAAACCTTTAGAATTGCTAAATGTATTTACTACTAACACCTTTAGAATTGCTAAATTTATTTACTACTCAAACCTTTAGAATTGCTAAATTTATTTACTACTCAAACCTTTAGAATTGCTAAATTTATTAACTACTCAAACCTTTAGAGTTGCTAAACGTATTTACTACTCAAACCTTTGGAATTGCTAAATTTATTTACTACTCAAACCTTTAGAATTGCTAAATTTATTTACTACTCAAACCATTAGAATTGATGAATTTATTTACTACTAACACCTTTAGAATTGCTAAAATTATTTACTACTCAAACCTTTAGAATTGCTAAATTTATTTACTATTCAAACCTTTAGAATTGCTAAATTTATTAACTACTCAAACCTTTAGAATTGCTAAATGTTTTTACTACTCAAACCTTTGGAATTGCTCAAATTATTTACTACTCAAACCTTTAGAATTGCTAAATTTATTAACTACTCAAACCTTTAGAATTGCTAAATGTATTTACTACTCAAACCTTTGGAATTGCTAAATTTATTTGCTACTCAAACCTTTAGAATTGCTAAATTTATTTACTACTCAAACCGTTAGAATTGCTAAATTTATTTACTACTCAAACCTTTAGAATTGCTAAATTTATTTACTACTCAAACCTTTAGAATTTGTAAATTTATTTACAACTCAAACCTTTAGAATTGCTAAATTTATTAACTACTGAAACCTTTAGAATTGCTAAATTTATTCACTACTCAAACCTTTAGAATTGCTAAATTTATTTACTACTCAAACCTTTAGAATTGCTAAATTTATTAACTACTCAAACCTTTAGAATTGCTCAAATTATTTACTACTCAAACCTTTAGAATTGCTAAACTTATTTACTACTCAAACCTTTAGAATTGCTAAATGTATTTACTACTAACACCTTTAGAATTGCTAAATTTATTTACTACTCAAACCTTTAGAATTGCTAAATTTATTTACTACTCAAACCTTTAGAATTGCTAAATTTATTAACTACTCAAACCTTTAGAATTGCTAAAATTATTTACTACTCAAACCTTTAGAATTGCTAAATTTATTTAATATTCAAACCTTTAGAATTGCTAAATTTATTAACTACTCAAACCTTTAGAATTGCTAAATGTTTTTACTACTCAAACCTTTGGAATTGCTCAAATTATTTACTACTCAAACCTTTGGAATTGCTAAATTTATTAACTACTCAAACCTTTAGAATTGCTAAATGTATTTACTACTCAAACCTTTGGAATTGCTAAATTTATTTGCTACTCAAACCTTTAGAATTGCTAAATTTATTTACTACTCAAACCGTTAGAATTGCTAAATTTATTTACTACTCAAACCTTTAGAATTGCTAAATTTATTTACTACTCAAACCTTTAGAATTTGTAAATTTATTTACAACTCAAACCTTTAGAATTGCTAAATTTATTAACTACTGAAACCTTTAGAATTGCTAAATTTATTCACTACTCAAACCTTTAGAATTGCTAAATTTATTTACTACTCAAACCTTTAGAATTGCTAAATTTATTAACTACTCAAACCTTTAGAATTGCTCAAATTATTTACTACTCAAACCTTTAGAATTGCTAAACTTATTTACTACTCAAACCTTTAGAATTGCTAAATGTATTTACTACTAACACCTTTAGAATTGCTAAATTTATTTACTACTCAAACCTTTAGAATTGCTAAATTTATTTACTACTCAAACCTTTAGAATTGCTAAATTTATTAACTACTCAAACCTTTAGAATTGCTAAAATTATTTACTACTCAAACCTTTAGAATTGCTAAATTTATTTAATATTCAAACCTTTAGAATTGCTAAATTTATTAACTACTCAAACCTTTAGAATTGCTAAATGTTTTTACTACTCAAACCTTTGGAATTGCTCAAATTATTTACTACTCAAACCTTTAGAATTGCTAAATTTATTAACTAATCAAACCTTTAGAATTGCTAAATGTATTTACTACTCAAACCTTTGGAATTGCTAAATTTATTTACTACTCAAACCTCTAGAACTGCTAAATTTATTTACTAATCAAACCTTTAGAATTACTAAATATATTTACTACTCAAACCTTTTGAATTTGTAAATTTATTTACTACTCAAACCTTTAGAATTGCTTAATTTAATAACTACTCAAACCTTTAGAATTGCTAAATTTATTCACTACTCAAACCTTTAGAATTGCTAAATTTATTTACTACTCAAACCTTTAGAATTGCTCAAATTATTTACTACTCACACCTTTAGAATTGCTAAATTTATTTACTAATCAAACCTTTAGAATTGCTAAATTTATTTACTATTCAAACCTTTAGAATTGCTAAATTTATTTACTAGTCACTCCTTTAGAATTGCTAAATGTATTTACTAATCACACCTTTAGAATTGCTAAATTTATTTACAACTCAAACCTTTAGAATTGCTAAATTTATTAACTACTGAAACCTTTAGAATTGCTAAATTTATTCACTACTCAAACCTTTAGAATTGCTAAATTTATTTACTACTCAAACCTTTAGAATTGCTAAATTTATTAACTACTCAAACCTTTAGAATTGCTCAAATTATTTACTACTCAAACCTTTAGAATTGCTAAACTTATTTACTACTCAAACCTTTAGAATTGCTAAATGTATTTACTACTAACACCTTTAGAATTGCTAAATTTATATACTACTCAAACCTTTAGAATTGATAAATTTATTTACTACTCAAACCTTTAGAATTGCTAAATTTATTAACTACTCAAACCTTTAGAATTGCTAAAATTATTTACTACTCAAACCTTTAGAATTGCTAAATTTATTTAATATTCAAACCTTTAGAATTGCTAAATTTATTAACTACTCAAACCTTTAGAATTGCTAAATGTTTTTACTACTCAAACCTTTGGAATTGCTCAAATTATTTACTACTCAAACCTTTGGAATTGCTAAATTTATTAACTACTCAAACCTTTAGAATTGCTAAATGTATTTACTACTCAAACCTTTGGAATTGCTAAATTTATTTGCTACTCAAACCTTTAGAATTGCTAAATTTATTTACTACTCAAACCGTTAGAATTGCTAAATTTATTTACTACTCAAACCTTTAGAATTACTAAATTTATTTACTACTCAAACCTTTAGAATTTGTAAATTTATTTACAACTCAAACCTTTAGAATTGCTAAATTTATTAACTACTGAAACCTTTAGAATTGCTAAATTTATTTACTACTCAAACCTTTAGAATTGCTAAATTTATTAACTACTCAAACCTTTAGAATTGCTAAATGTATTTACTACTCAAACCTTTGGAATTGCTAAATTTATTTACTACTCAAACCTCTAGAACTGCTAAATTTATTTACTAATCAAACCTTTAGAATTACTAAATATATTTACTACTCAAACCTTTTGAATTTGTAAATTTATTTACTACTCAAACCTTTAGAATTGCTTAATTTAATAACTACTCAAACCTTTAGAACTGCTAAATTTATTCACTACTCAAACCTTTAGAATTGCTAAATTTATTTACTACTCAAACCTTTAGAATTGCTCAAATTATTTACTACTCACACCTTTAGAATTGCTAAATTTATTTACTAATCAAACCTTTAGAATTGCTAAATTTATTTACTATTCAAACCTTTAGAATTGCTAAATTTATTTACTAGTCACTCCTTTAGAATTGCTAAATGTATTTACTAATCACACCTTTAGAATTGCTAAATTTATTTACTACTCAAACCTTTAGAATTGCTAAATTTATTTACTACTCAAACCTTTAGAATTGCTAAATTTATTTACTATTCAAACCTTTAGAATTGCTAAATTTATTAACTACTCAAACCTTTAGAATTGCGAAATGTATTTACTACTCAAACCTTTGGAATTGCTAAATTTATTTACTACTCAAACCTTTAGAATTGCTAAATTTATTTACTACTCAAACCTTTTGAATTGATGAATTTATTTACTACTCAAACCTTTAGAATTGCTAAATTTATTTACTACTCAAACCTTTAGAATTGCTAAATTTATTACTACTCAAACCTTTAGAATTGCTAAATTTATTAACTACTCAAACCTTTAGAATTGCTAAATTTATTCAATACTCAAACCTGTAGAATTGCTAAATTTATTCACTACTCAAACGTTTTGAATTGCTAAATTTATTTACTACTCAAACCTTTAGAATTGCTAAATTTATTTACTATTCAAACCTTTAGAATTGCTAAATTTATTAACTACTCAAACCTTTGGAATTGCTAAATGTATTTACTACTCAAACCTTTGGAATTGCTAAATTTATTACTACTCAAACCTTTAGAATTGCTAAATTTATTAACTACTCAAACCTTTAGAATTGCTAAATTTATTTACTACTCAAACCTTTAGAATTGCTAAATTTATTCACTACTCAAACCTTTAGAATTGCTAAATTTATTCACTACTCAAACCTTTTGAATTGCTAAATTTATTTACTACTCAAACCTTTAGAATGGCTAAATTTATTAACTACTCAAATCTTTAGAATTGCTCAAATTATTTACTAATCAAACCTTTAGAATTGCTAAATTTATTTACTATTCAAACCTTTAGAATTGCTAAATTTATTTACTAGTCACTCCTTTAGAATTGCTAAATGTATTTACTAATCACACCTTTAGAATTGCTAAATTTATTTACAACTCAAACCTTTAGAATTGCTAAATTTATTAACTACTGAAACCTTTAGAATTGCTAAATTTATTCACTACTCAAACCTTTAGAATTGCTAAATTTATTTACTACTCAAACCTTTAGAATTGCTAAATTTATTAACTACTCAAACCTTTAGAATTGCTCAAATTATTTACTACTCAAACCTTTAGAATTGCTAAACTTATTTACTACTCAAACCTTTAGAATTGCTAAATGTATTTACTACTAACACCTTTAGAATTGCTAAATTTATTTACTACTCAAACCTTTAGAATTGCTAAATTTATTTACTACTCAAACCTTTAGAATTGCTAAATTTATTAACTACTCAAACCTTTAGAGTTGCTAAACGTATTTACTACTCAAACCTTTGGAATTGCTAAATTTATTTACTACTCAAACCTTTAGAATTGCTAAATTTATTTACTACTCAAACCATTAGAATTGATGAATTTATTTACTACTAACACCTTTAGAATTGCTAAAATTATTTACTACTCAAACCTTTAGAATTGCTAAATTTATTTACTATTCAAACCTTTAGAATTGCTAAATTTATTAACTACTCAAACCTTTAGAATTGCTAAATGTTTTTACTACTCAAACCTTTGGAATTGCTCAAATTATTTACTACTCAAACCTTTAGAATTGCTAAATTTATTAACTACTCAAACCTTTAGAATTGCTAAATGTATTTACTACTCAAACCTTTGGAATTGCTAAATTTATTTGCTACTCAAACCTTTAGAATTGCTAAATTTATTTACTACTCAAACCGTTAGAATTGCTAAATTTATTTACTACTCAAACCTTTAGAATTGCTAAATTTATTTACTACTCAAACCTTTAGAATTTGTAAATTTATTTACAACTCAAACCTTTAGAATTGCTAAATTTATTAACTACTGAAACCTTTAGAATTGCTAAATTTATTCACTACTCAAACCTTTAGAATTGCTAAATTTATTTACTACTCAAACCTTTAGAATTGCTAAATTTATTAACTACTCAAACCTTTAGAATTGCTCAAATTATTTACTACTCAAACCTTTAGAATTGCTAAACTTATTTACTACTCAAACCTTTAGAATTGCTAAATGTATTTACTACTAACACCTTTAGAATTGCTAAATTTATTTACTACTCAAACCTTTAGAATTGCTAAATTTATTTACTACTCAAACCTTTAGAATTGCTAAATTTATTAACTACTCAAACCTTTAGAATTGCTAAAATTATTTACTACTCAAACCTTTAGAATTGCTAAATTTATTTAATATTCAAACCTTTAGAATTGCTAAATTTATTAACTACTCAAACCTTTAGAATTGCTAAATGTTTTTACTACTCAAACCTTTGGAATTGCTCAAATTATTTACTACTCAAACCTTTGGAATTGCTAAATTTATTAACTACTCAAACCTTTAGAATTGCTAAATGTATTTACTACTCAAACCTTTGGAATTGCTAAATTTATTTGCTACTCAAACCTTTAGAATTGCTAAATTTATTTACTACTCAAACCGTTAGAATTGCTAAATTTATTTACTACTCAAACCTTTAGAATTGCTAAATTTATTTACTACTCAAACCTTTAGAATTTGTAAATTTATTTACAACTCAAACCTTTAGAATTGCTAAATTTATTAACTACTGAAACCTTTAGAATTGCTAAATTTATTCACTACTCAAACCTTTAGAATTGCTAAATTTATTTACTACTCAAACCTTTAGAATTGCTAAATTTATTAACTACTCAAACCTTTAGAATTGCTCAAATTATTTACTACTCAAACCTTTAGAATTGCTAAACTTATTTACTACTCAAACCTTTAGAATTGCTAAATGTATTTACTACTAACACCTTTAGAATTGCTAAATTTATTTACTACTCAAACCTTTAGAATTGCTAAATTTATTTACTACTCAAACCTTTAGAATTTCTAAATTTATTAACTACTCAAACCTTTAGAATTGCTAAAATTATTTACTACTCAAACCTTTAGAATTGCTAAATTTATTTAATATTCAAACCTTTAGAATTGCTAAATTTATTAACTACTCAAACCTTTAGAATTGCTAAATGTTTTTACTACTCAAACCTTTGGAATTGCTCAAATTATTTACTACTCAAACCTTTAGAATTGCTAAATTTATTAACTAATCAAACCTTTAGAATTGCTAAATGTATTTACTACTCAAACCTTTGGAATTGCTAAATTTATTTACTACTCAAACCTCTAGAACTGCTAAATTTATTTACTAATCAAACCTTTAGAATTACTAAATATATTTACTACTCAAACCTTTTGAATTTGTAAATTTATTTACTACTCAAACCTTTAGAATTGCTTAATTTAATAACTACTCAAACCTTTAGAATTGCTAAATTTATTCACTACTCAAACCTTTAGAATTGCTAAATTTATTTACTACTCAAACCTTTAGAATTGCTCAAATTATTTACTACTCACACCTTTAGAATTGCTAAATTTATTTACTAATCAAACCTTTAGAATTGCTAAATTTATTTACTATTCAAACCTTTAGAATTGCTAAATTTATTTACTAGTCACTCCTTTAGAATTGCTAAATGTATTTACTAATCACACCTTTAGAATTGCTAAATTTATTTACAACTCAAACCTTTAGAATTGCTAAATTTATTAACTACTGAAACCTTTAGAATTGCTAAATTTATTCACTACTCAAACCTTTAGAATTGCTAAATTTATTTACTACTCAAACCTTTAGAATTGCTAAATTTATTAACTACTCAAACCTTTAGAATTGCTCAAATTATTTACTACTCAAACCTTTAGAATTGCTAAACTTATTTACTACTCAAACCTTTAGAATTGCTAAATGTATTTACTACTAACACCTTTAGAATTGCTAAATTTATATACTACTCAAACCTTTAGAATTGATAAATTTATTTACTACTCAAACCTTTAGAATTGCTAAATTTATTAACTACTCAAACCTTTAGAATTGCTAAAATTATTTACTACTCAAACCTTTAGAATTGCTAAATTTATTTAATATTCAAACCTTTAGAATTGCTAAATTTATTAACTACTCAAACCTTTAGAATTGCTAAATGTTTTTACTACTCAAACCTTTGGAATTGCTCAAATTATTTACTACTCAAACCTTTGGAATTGCTAAATTTATTAACTACTCAAACCTTTAGAATTGCTAAATGTATTTACTACTCAAACCTTTGGAATTGCTAAATTTATTTGCTACTCAAACCTTTAGAATTGCTAAATTTATTTACTACTCAAACCGTTAGAATTGCTAAATTTATTTACTACTCAAACCTTTAGAATTGCTAAATTTATTTACTACTCAAACCTTTAGAATTTGTAAATTTATTTACAACTCAAACCTTTAGAATTGCTAAATTTATTAACTACTGAAACCTTTAGAATTGCTAAATTTATTTAATATTCAAACCTTTAGAATTGCTAAATTTATTAACTACTCAAACCTTTAGAATTGCTAAATGTTTTTACTACTCAAACCTTTGGAATTGCTCAAATTATTTACTACTCAAACCTTTAGAATTGCTAAATTTATTAACTAATCAAACCTTTAGAATTGCTAAATGTATTTACTACTCAAACCTTTGGAATTGCTAAATTTATTTACTACTCAAACCTCTAGAACTGCTAAATTTATTTACTAATCAAACCTTTAGAATTACTAAATATATTTACTACTCAAACCTTTTGAATTTGTAAATTTATTTACTACTCAAACCTTTAGAATTGCTTAATTTAATAACTACTCAAACCTTTAGAATTGCTAAATTTATTCACTACTCAAACCTTTAGAATTGCTAAATTTATTTACTACTCAAACCTTTAGAATTGCTCAAATTATTTACTACTCACACCTTTAGAATTGCTAAATTTATTTACTAATCAAACCTTTAGAATTGCTAAATTTATTTACTATTCAAACCTTTAGAATTGCTAAATTTATTTACTAGTCACTCCTTTAGAATTGCTAAATGTATTTACTAATCACACCTTTAGAATTGCTAAATTTATTTACAACTCAAACCTTTAGAATTGCTAAATTTATTAACTACTGAAACCTTTAGAATTGCTAAATTTATTCACTACTCAAACCTTTAGAATTGCTAAATTTATTTACTACTCAAACCTTTAGAATTGCTAAATTTATTAACTACTCAAACCTTTAGAATTGCTCAAATTATTTACTACTCAAACCTTTAGAATTGCTAAACTTATTTACTACTCAAACCTTTAGAATTGCTAAATGTATTTACTACTAACACCTTTAGAATTGCTAAATTTATTTACTACTCAAACCTTTAGAATTGCTAAATTTATTTACTACTCAAACCTTTAGAATTGCTAAATTTATTAACTACTCAAACCTTTAGAGTTGCTAAACGTATTTACTACTCAAACCTTTGGAATTGCTAAATTTATTTACTACTCAAACCTTTAGAATTGCTAAATTTATTTACTACTCAAACCATTAGAATTGATGAATTTATTTACTACTAACACCTTTAGAATTGCTAAAATTATTTACTACTCAAACCTTTAGAATTGCTAAATTTATTTACTATTCAAACCTTTAGAATTGCTAAATTTATTAACTACTCAAACCTTTAGAATTGCTAAATGTTTTTACTACTCAAACCTTTGGAATTGCTCAAATTATTTACTACTCAAACCTTTAGAATTGCTAAATTTATTAACTACTCAAACCTTTAGAATTGCTAAATGTATTTACTACTCAAACCTTTGGAATTGCTAAATTTATTTGCTACTCAAACCTTTAGAATTGCTAAATTTATTTACTACTCAAACCGTTAGAATTGCTAAATTTATTTACTACTCAAACCTTTAGAATTGCTAAATTTATTTACTACTCAAACCTTTAGAATTTGTAAATTTATTTACAACTCAAACCTTTAGAATTGCTAAATTTATTAACTACTGAAACCTTTAGAATTGCTAAATTTATTCACTACTCAAACCTTTAGAATTGCTAAATTTATTTACTACTCAAACCTTTAGAATTGCTAAATTTATTAACTACTCAAACCTTTAGAATTGCTCAAATTATTTACTACTCAAACCTTTAGAATTGCTAAACTTATTTACTACTCAAACCTTTAGAATTGCTAAATGTATTTACTACTAACACCTTTAGAATTGCTAAATTTATTTACTACTCAAACCTTTAGAATTGCTAAATTTATTTACTACTCAAACCTTTAGAATTGCTAAATTTATTAACTACTCAAACCTTTAGAATTGCTAAAATTATTTACTACTCAAACCTTTAGAATTGCTAAATTTATTTAATATTCAAACCTTTAGAATTGCTAAATTTATTAACTACTCAAACCTTTAGAATTGCTAAATGTTTTTACTACTCAAACCTTTGGAATTGCTCAAATTATTTACTACTCAAACCTTTGGAATTGCTAAATTTATTAACTACTCAAACCTTTAGAATTGCTAAATGTATTTACTACTCAAACCTTTGGAATTGCTAAATTTATTTGCTACTCAAACCTTTAGAATTGCTAAATTTATTAACTACTGAAACCTTTAGAATTGCTAAATTTATTCACTACTCAAACCTTTAGAATTGCTAAATTTATTTACTACTCAAACCTTTAGAATTGCTAAATTTATTAACTACTCAAACCTTTAGAATTGCTCAAATTATTTACTACTCAAACCTTTAGAATTGCTAAACTTATTTACTACTCAAACCTTTAGAATTGCTAAATGTATTTACTACTAACACCTTTAGAATTGCTAAATTTATTTACTACTCAAACCTTTAGAATTGCTAAATTTATTTACTACTCAAACCTTTAGAATTGCTAAATTTATTAACTACTCAAACCTTTAGAATTGCTAAAATTATTTACTACTCAAACCTTTAGAATTGCTAAATTTATTTAATATTCAAACCTTTTGAATTGCTAAATTTATTAACTACTCAAACCTTTAGAATTGCTAAATGTTTTTACTACTCAAACCTTTGGAATTGCTCAAATTATTTACTACTCAAACCTTTAGAATTGCTAAATTTATTAACTAATCAAACCTTTAGAATTGCTAAATGTATTTACTACTCAAACCTTTGGAATTGCTAAATTTATTTACTACTCAAACCTCTAGAACTGCTAAATTTATTTACTAATCAAACCTTTAGAATTACTAAATATATTTACTACTCAAACCTTTTGAATTTGTAAATTTATTTACTACTCAAACCTTTAGAATTGCTTAATTTAATAACTACTCAAACCTTTAGAATTGCTAAATTTATTCACTACTCAAACCTTTAGAATTGCTAAATTTATTTACTACTCAAACCTTTAGAATTGCTCAAATTATTTACTACTCACACCTTTAGAATTGCTAAATTTATTTACTAATCAAACCTTTAGAATTGCTAAATTTATTTACTATTCAAACCTTTAGAATTGCTAAATTTATTTACTAGTCACTCCTTTAGAATTGCTAAATGTATTTACTAATCACACCTTTAGAATTGCTAAATTTATTTACAACTCAAACCTTTAGAATTGCTAAATTTATTAACTACTGAAACCTTTAGAATTGCTAAATTTATTCACTACTCAAACCTTTAGAATTGCTAAATTTATTTACTACTCAAACCTTTAGAATTGCTAAATTTATTAACTACTCAAACCTTTAGAATTGCTCAAATTATTTACTACTCAAACCTTTAGAATTGCTAAACTTATTTACTACTCAAACCTTTAGAATTGCTAAATGTATTTACTACTAACACCTTTAGAATTGCTAAATTTATATACTACTCAAACCTTTAGAATTGATAAATTTATTTACTACTCAAACCTTTAGAATTGCTAAATTTATTAACTACTCAAACCTTTAGAATTGCTAAAATTATTTACTACTCAAACCTTTAGAATTGCTAAATTTATTTAATATTCAAACCTTTAGAATTGCTAAATTTATTAACTACTCAAACCTTTAGAATTGCTAAATGTTTTTACTACTCAAACCTTTGGAATTGCTCAAATTATTTACTACTCAAACCTTTGGAATTGCTAAATTTATTAACTACTCAAACCTTTAGAATTGCTAAATGTAATTTACTACTCAAACCTTTGGAATTGCTAAATTTATTTGCTACTCAAACCTTTAGAATTGCTAAATTTATTTACTACTCAAACCGTTAGAATTGCTAAATTTATTTACTACTCAAACCTTTAGAATTGCTAAATTTATTTACTACTCAAACCTTTAGAATTTGTAAATTTATTTACAACTCAAACCTTTAGAATTGCTAAATTTATTAACTACTGAAACCTTTAGAATTGCTAAATTTATTTAATATTCAAACCTTTAGAATTGCTAAATTTATTAACTACTCAAACCTTTAGAATTGCTAAATGTTTTTACTACTCAAACCTTTGGAATTGCTCAAATTATTTACTACTCAAACCTTTAGAATTGCTAAATTTATTAACTAATCAAACCTTTAGAATTGCTAAATGTATTTACTACTCAAACCTTTGGAATTGCTAAATTTATTTACTACTCAAACCTCTAGAACTGCTAAATTTATTTACTAATCAAACCTTTAGAATTACTAAATATATTTACTACTCAAACCTTTTGAATTTGTAAATTTATTTACTACTCAAACCTTTAGAATTGCTTAATTTAATAACTACTCAAACCTTTAGAATTGCTAAATTTATTCACTACTCAAACCTTTAGAATTGCTAAATTTATTTACTACTCAAACCTTTAGAATTGCTCAAATTATTTACTACTCACACCTTTAGAATTGCTAAATTTATTTACTAATCAAACCTTTAGAATTGCTAAATTTATTTACTATTCAAACCTTTAGAATTGCTAAATTTATTTACTAGTCACTCCTTTAGAATTGCTAAATGTATTTACTAATCACACCTTTAGAATTGCTAAATTTATTTACAACTCAAACCTTTAGAATTGCTAAATTTATTAACTACTGAAACCTTTAGAATTGCTAAATTTATTCACTACTCAAACCTTTAGAATTGCTAAATTTATTTACTACTCAAACCTTTAGAATTGCTAAATTTATTAACTACTCAAACCTTTAGAATTGCTCAAATTATTTACTACTCAAACCTTTAGAATTGCTAAACTTATTTACTACTCAAACCTTTAGAATTGCTAAATGTATTTACTACTAACACCTTTAGAATTGCTAAATTTATTTACTACTCAAACCTTTAGAATTGCTAAATTTATTTACTACTCAAACCTTTAGAATTGCTAAATTTATTAACTACTCAAACCTTTAGAGTTGCTAAACGTATTTACTACTCAAACCTTTGGAATTGCTAAATTTATTTACTACTCAAACCTTTAGAATTGCTAAATTTATTTACTACTCAAACCATTAGAATTGATGAATTTATTTACTACTAACACCTTTAGAATTGCTAAAATTATTTACTACTCAAACCTTTAGAATTGCTAAATTTATTTACTATTCAAACCTTTAGAATTGCTAAATTTATTAACTACTCAAACCTTTAGAATTGCTAAATGTTTTTACTACTCAAACCTTTGGAATTGCTCAAATTATTTACTACTCAAACCTTTAGAATTGCTAAATTTATTAACTACTCAAACCTTTAGAATTGCTAAATGTATTTACTACTCAAACCTTTGGAATTGCTAAATTTATTTGCTACTCAAACCTTTAGAATTGCTAAATTTATTTACTACTCAAACCGTTAGAATTGCTAAATTTATTTACTACTCAAACCTTTAGAATTGCTAAATTTATTTACTACTCAAACCTTTAGAATTTGTAAATTTATTTACAACTCAAACCTTTAGAATTGCTAAATTTATTAACTACTGAAACCTTTAGAATTGCTAAATTTATTCACTACTCAAACCTTTAGAATTGCTAAATTTATTTACTACTCAAACCTTTAGAATTGCTAAATTTATTAACTACTCAAACCTTTAGAATTGCTCAAATTATTTACTACTCAAACCTTTAGAATTGCTAAACTTATTTACTACTCAAACCTTTAGAATTGCTAAATGTATTTACTACTAACACCTTTAGAATTGCTAAATTTATTTACTACTCAAACCTTTAGAATTGCTAAATTTATTTACTATTCAAACCTTTAGAATTGCTAAATTTATTTACTAGTCACTCCTTTAGAATTGCTAAATGTATTTACTAATCACACCTTTAGAATTGCTAAATTTATTTACAACTCAAACCTTTAGAATTGCTAAATTTATTAACTACTGAAACCTTTAGAATTGCTAAATTTATTCACTACTCAAACCTTTAGAATTGCTAAATTTATTTACTACTCAAACCTTTAGAATTGCTAAATTTATTAACTACTCAAACCTTTAGAATTGCTCAAATTATTTACTACTCAAACCTTTAGAATTGCTAAACTTATTTACTACTCAAACCTTTAGAATTGCTAAATGTATTTACTACTAACACCTTTAGAATTGCTAAATTTATATACTACTCAAACCTTTAGAATTGATAAATTTATTTACTACTCAAACCTTTAGAATTGCTAAATTTATTAACTACTCAAACCTTTAGAATTGCTAAAATTATTTACTACTCAAACCTTTAGAATTGCTAAATTTATTTAATATTCAAACCTTTAGAATTGCTAAATTTATTAACTACTCAAACCTTTAGAATTGCTAAATGTTTTTACTACTCAAACCTTTGGAATTGCTCAAATTATTTACTACTCAAACCTTTGGAATTGCTAAATTTATTAACTACTCAAACCTTTAGAATTGCTAAATGTATTTACTACTCAAACCTTTGGAATTGCTAAATTTATTTGCTACTCAAACCTTTAGAATTGCTAAATTTATTTACTACTCAAACCGTTAGAATTGCTAAATTTATTTACTACTCAAACCTTTAGAATTGCTAAATTTATTTACTACTCAAACCTTTAGAATTTGTAAATTTATTTACAACTCAAACCTTTAGAATTGCTAAATTTATTAACTACTGAAACCTTTAGAATTGCTAAATTTATTTAATATTCAAACCTTTAGAATTGCTAAATTTATTAACTACTCAAACCTTTAGAATTGCTAAATGTTTTTACTACTCAAACCTTTGGAATTGCTCAAATTATTTACTACTCAAACCTTTAGAATTGCTAAATTTATTAACTAATCAAACCTTTAGAATTGCTAAATGTATTTACTACTCAAACCTTTGGAATTGCTAAATTTATTTACTACTCAAACCTCTAGAACTGCTAAATTTATTTACTAATCAAACCTTTAGAATTACTAAATATATTTACTACTCAAACCTTTTGAATTTGTAAATTTATTTACTACTCAAACCTTTAGAATTGCTTAATTTAATAACTACTCAAACCTTTAGAATTGCTAAATTTATTCACTACTCAAACCTTTAGAATTGCTAAATTTATTTACTACTCAAACCTTTAGAATTGCTCAAATTATTTACTACTCACACCTTTAGAATTGCTAAATTTATTTACTAATCAAACCTTTAGAATTGCTAAATTTATTTACTATTCAAACCTTTAGAATTGCTAAATTTATTTACTAGTCACTCCTTTAGAATTGCTAAATGTATTTACTAATCACACCTTTAGAATTGCTAAATTTATTTACAACTCAAACCTTTAGAATTGCTAAATTTATTAACTACTGAAACCTTTAGAATTGCTAAATTTATTCACTACTCAAACCTTTAGAATTGCTAAATTTATTTACTACTCAAACCTTTAGAATTGCTAAATTTATTAACTACTCAAACCTTTAGAATTGCTCAAATTATTTACTACTCAAACCTTTAGAATTGCTAAACTTATTTACTACTCAAACCTTTAGAATTGCTAAATGTATTTACTACTAACACCTTTAGAATTGCTAAATTTATTTACTACTCAAACCTTTAGAATTGCTAAATTTATTTACTACTCAAACCTTTAGAATTGCTAAATTTATTAACTACTCAAACCTTTAGAGTTGCTAAACGTATTTACTACTCAAACCTTTGGAATTGCTAAATTTATTTACTACTCAAACCTTTAGAATTGCTAAATTTATTTACTACTCAAACCATTAGAATTGATGAATTTATTTACTACTAACACCTTTAGAATTGCTAAAATTATTTACTACTCAAACCTTTAGAATTGCTAAATTTATTTACTATTCAAACCTTTAGAATTGCTAAATTTATTAACTACTCAAACCTTTAGAATTGCTAAATGTTTTTACTACTCAAACCTTTGGAATTGCTCAAATTATTTACTACTCAAACCTTTAGAATTGCTAAATTTATTAACTACTCAAACCTTTAGAATTGCTAAATGTATTTACTACTCAAACCTTTGGAATTGCTAAATTTATTTGCTACTCAAACCTTTAGAATTGCTAAATTTATTTACTACTCAAACCGTTAGAATTGCTAAATTTATTTACTACTCAAACCTTTAGAATTGCTAAATTTATTTACTACTCAAACCTTTAGAATTTGTAAATTTATTTACAACTCAAACCTTTAGAATTGCTAAATTTATTAACTACTGAAACCTTTAGAATTGCTAAATTTATTCACTACTCAAACCTTTAGAATTGCTAAATTTATTTACTACTCAAACCTTTAGAATTGCTAAATTTATTAACTACTCAAACCTTTAGAATTGCTCAAATTATTTACTACTCAAACCTTTAGAATTGCTAAACATATTTACTACTCAAACCTTTAGAATTGCTAAATGTATTTACTACTAACACCTTTAGAATTGCTAAATTTATTTACTACTCAAACCTTTAGAATTGCTAAATTTATTTACTACTCAAACCTTTAGAATTGCTAAATTTATTAACTACTCAAACCTTTAGAATTGCTAAAATTATTTACTACTCAAACCTTTAGAATTGCTAAATTTATTTAATATTCAAACCTTTAGAATTGCTAAATTTATTAACTACTCAAACCTTTAGAATTGCTAAATGTTTTTACTACTCAAACCTTTGGAATTGCTCAAATTATTTACTACTCAAACCTTTGGAATTGCTAAATTTATTAACTACTCAAACCTTTAGAATTGCTAAATGTATTTACTACTCAAACCTTTGGAATTGCTAAATTTATTTGCTACTCAAACCTTTAGAATTGCTAAATTTATTAACTACTGAAACCTTTAGAATTGCTAAATTTATTCACTACTCAAACCTTTAGAATTGCTAAATTTATTTACTACTCAAACCTTTAGAATTGCTAAATTTATTAACTACTCAAACCTTTAGAATTGCTCAAATTATTTACTACTCAAACCTTTAGAATTGCTAAACTTATTTACTACTCAAACCTTTAGAATTGCTAAATGTATTTACTACTAACACCTTTAGAATTGCTAAATTTATTTACTACTCAAACCTTTAGAATTGCTAAATTTATTTACTACTCAAACCTTTAGAATTGCTAAATTTATTAACTACTCAAACCTTTAGAATTGCTAAAATTATTTACTACTCAAACCTTTAGAATTGCTAAATTTATTTAATATTCAAACCTTTTGAATTGCTAAATTTATTAACTACTCAAACCTTTAGAATTGCTAAATGTTTTTACTACTCAAACCTTTGGAATTGCTCAAATTATTTACTACTCAAACCTTTAGAATTGCTAAATTTATTAACTAATCAAACCTTTAGAATTGCTAAATGTATTTACTACTCAAACCTTTGGAATTGCTAAATTTATTTACTACTCAAACCTCTAGAACTGCTAAATATATTTACTAATCAAACCTTTAGAATTACTAAATATATTTACTACTCAAACCTTTTGAATTTGTAAATTTATTTACTACTCAAACCTTTAGAATTGCTTAATTTAATAACTACTCAAACCTTTAGAATTGCTAAATTTATTCACTACTCAAACCTTTAGAATTGCTAAATTTATTTACTACTCAAACCTTTAGAATTGCTCAAATTATTTACTACTCACACCTTTAGAATTGCTAAATTTATTTACTAATCAAACCTTTAGAATTGCTAAATTTATTTACTATTCAAACCTTTAGAATTGCTAAATTTATTTACTAGTCACTCCTTTAGAATTGCTAAATGTATTTACTAATCACACCTTTAGAATTGCTAAATTTATTTACAACTCAAACCTTTAGAATTGCTAAATTTATTAACTACTGAAACCTTTAGAATTGCTAAATTTATTCACTACTCAAACCTTTAGAATTGCTAAATTTATTTACTACTCAAACCTTTAGAATTGCTAAATTTATTAACTACTCAAACCTTTAGAATTGCTCAAATTATTTACTACTCAAACCTTTAGAATTGCTAAACTTATTTACTACTCAAACCTTTAGAATTGCTAAATGTATTTACTACTAACACCTTTAGAATTGCTAAATTTATATACTACTCAAACCTTTAGAATTGATAAATTTATTTACTACTCAAACCTTTAGAATTGCTAAATTTATTAACTACTCAAACCTTTAGAATTGCTAAAATTATTTACTACTCAAACCTTTAGAATTGCTAAATTTATTTAATATTCAAACCTTTAGAATTGCTAAATTTATTAACTACTCAAACCTTTAGAATTGCTAAATGTTTTTACTACTCAAACCTTTGGAATTGCTCAAATTATTTACTACTCAAACCTTTGGAATTGCTAAATTTATTAACTACTCAAACCTTTAGAATTGCTAAATGTATTTACTACTCAAACCTTTGGAATTGCTAAATTTATTTGCTACTCAAACCTTTAGAATTGCTAAATTTATTTACTACTCAAACCGTTAGAATTGCTAAATTTATTTACTACTCAAACCTTTAGAATTGCTAAATTTATTTACTACTCAAACCTTTAGAATTTGTAAATTTATTTACAACTCAAACCTTTAGAATTGCTAAATTTATTAACTACTGAAACCTTTAGAATTGCTAAATTTATTTAATATTCAAACCTTTAGAATTGCTAAATTTATTAACTACTCAAACCTTTAGAATTGCTAAATGTTTTTACTACTCAAACCTTTGGAATTGCTCAAATTATTTACTACTCAAACCTTTAGAATTGCTAAATTTATTAACTAATCAAACCTTTAGAATTGCTAAATGTATTTACTACTCAAACCTTTGGAATTGCTAAATTTATTTACTACTCAAACCTCTAGAACTGCTAAATTTATTTACTAATCAAACCTTTAGAATTACTAAATATATTTACTACTCAAACCTTTTGAATTTGTAAATTTATTTACTACTCAAACCTTTAGAATTGCTTAATTTAATAACTACTCAAACCTTTAGAATTGCTAAATTTATTCACTACTCAAACCTTTAGAATTGCTAAATTTATTTACTACTCAAACCTTTAGAATTGCTCAAATTATTTACTACTCACACCTTTAGAATTGCTAAATTTATTTACTAATCAAACCTTTAGAATTGCTAAATTTATTTACTATTCAAACCTTTAGAATTACTAAATTTATTTACTAGTCACTCCTTTAGAATTGCTAAATGTATTTACTAATCACACCTTTAGAATTGCTAAATTTATTTACAACTCAAACCTTTAGAATTGCTAAATTTATTAACTACTGAAACCTTTAGAATTGCTAAATTTATTCACTACTCAAACCTTTAGAATTGCTAAATTTATTTACTACTCAAACCTTTAGAATTGCTAAATTTATTAACTACTCAAACCTTTAGAATTGCTCAAATTATTTACTACTCAAACCTTTAGAATTGCTAAACTTATTTACTACTCAAACCTTTAGAATTGCTAAATGTATTTACTACTAACACCTTTAGAATTGCTAAATTTATATACTACTCAAACCTTTAGAATTGATAAATTTATTTACTACTCAAACCTTTAGAATTGCTAAATTTATTAACTACTCAAACCTTTAGAATTGCTAAAATTATTTACTACTCAAACCTTTAGAATTGCTAAATTTATTTAATATTCAAACCTTTAGAATTGCTAAATTTATTAACTACTCAAACCTTTAGAATTGCTAAATGTTTTTACTACTCAAACCTTTGGAATTGCTCAAATTATTTACTACTCAAACCTTTGGAATTGCTAAATTTATTAACTACTCAAACCTTTAGAATTGCTAAATGTATTTACTACTCAAACCTTTGGAATTGCTAAATTTATTTGCTACTCAAACCTTTAGAATTGCTAAATTTATTTACTACTCAAACCGTTAGAATTGCTAAATTTATTTACTACTCAAACCTTTAGAATTGCTAAATTTATTTACTACTCAAACCTTTAGAATTTGTAAATTTATTTACAACTCAAACCTTTAGAATTGCTAAATTTATTAACTACTGAAACCTTTAGAATTGCTAAATTTATTTACTACTCAAACCTTTAGAATTGCTAAATTTATTAACTACTCAAACCTTTAGAATTGCTCAAATTATTTACTACTCAAACCTTTAGAATTGCTAAACTTATTTACTACTCAAACCTTTAGAATTGCTAAATGTATTTACTACTAACACCTTTAGAATTGCTAAATTTATTTACTACTCAAACCTTTAGAATTGCTAAATTTATTTACTACTCAAACCTTTAGAATTGCTAAATTTATTAACTACTCAAACCTTTAGAATTGCTAAAATTATTTACTACTCAAACCTTTAGAATTGCTAAATTTATTTAATATTCAAACCTTTAGAATTGCTAAATTTATTAACTACTCAAACCTTTAGAATTGCTAAATGTTTTTACTACTCAAACCTTTGGAATTGCTCAAATTATTTACTACTCAAACCTTTAGAATTGCTAAATTTATTAACTACTCAAACCTTTAGAATTGCTAAATGTATTTACTACTCAAACCTTTGGAATTGCTAAATTTATTTACTACTCAAACCTCTAGAACTGCTAAATTTATTTACTAATCAAACCTTTAGAATTACTAAATATATTTACTACTCAAACCTTTTGAATTTGTAAATTTATTTACTACTCAAACCTTTAGAATTGCTTAATTTAATAACTACTCAAACCTTTAGAATTGCTAAATTTATTCACTACTCAAACCTTTAGAATTGCTAAATTTATTTACTACTCAAACCTTTAGAATTGCTCAAATTATTTACTACTCACACCTTTAGAATTGCTAAATTTATTTACTAATCAAACCTTTAGAATTGCTAAATTTATTTACTATTCAAACCTTTAGAATTGCTAAATTTATTTACTAGTCACTCCTTTAGAATTGCTAAATGTATTTACTAATCACACCTTTAGAATTGCTAAATTTATTTACAACTCAAACCTTTAGAATTGCTAAATTTATTAACTACTGAAACCTTTAGAATTGCTAAATTTATTCACTACTCAAACCTTTAGAATTGCTAAATTTATTTACTACTCAAACCTTTAGAATTGCTAAATTTATTAACTACTCAAACCTTTAGAATTGCTCAAATTATTTACTACTCAAACCTTTAGAATTGCTAAACTTATTTACTACTCAAACCTTTAGAATTGCTAAATGTATTTACTACTAACACCTTTAGAATTGCTAAATTTATTTACTACTCAAACCTTTAGAATTGCTAAATTTATTTACTACTCAAACCTTTAGAATTGCTAAATTTATTAACTACTCAAACCTTTAGAATTGCTAAAATTATTTACTACTCAAACCTTTAGAATTGCTAAATTTATTTAATATTCAAACCTTTAGAATTGCTAAATTTATTAACTACTCAAACCTTTAGAATTGCTAAATGTTTTTACTACTCAAACCTTTGGAATTGCTCAAATTATTTACTACTCAAACCTTTAGAATTGCTAAATTTATTAACTAATCAAACCTTTAGAATTGCTAAATGTATTTACTACTCAAACCTTTGGAATTGCTAAATTTATTTACTACTCAAACCTCTAGAACTGCTAAATTTATTTACTAATCAAACCTTTAGAATTACTAAATATATTTACTACTCAAACCTTTTGAATTTGTAAATTTATTTACTACTCAAACCTTTAGAATTGCTTAATTTAATAACTACTCAAACCTTTAGAATTGCTAAATTTATTCACTACTCAAACCTTTAGAATTGCTAAATTTATTTACTACTCAAACCTTTAGAATTGCTCAAATTATTTACTACTCACACCTTTAGAATTGCTAAATTTATTTACTAATCAAACCTTTAGAATTGCTAAATTTATTTACTATTCAAACCTTTAGAATTGCTAAATTTATTTACTAGTCACTCCTTTAGAATTGCTAAATGTATTTACTAATCACACCTTTAGAATTGCTAAATTTATTTACAACTCAAACCTTTAGAATTGCTAAATTTATTAACTACTGAAACCTTTAGAATTGCTAAATTTATTCACTACTCAAACCTTTAGAATTGCTAAATTTATTTACTACTCAAACCTTTAGAATTGCTAAATTTATTAACTACTCAAACCTTTAGAATTGCTCAAATTATTTACTACTCAAACCTTTAGAATTGCTAAACTTATTTACTACTCAAACCTTTAGAATTGCTAAATGTATTTACTACTAACACCTTTAGAATTGCTAAATTTATTTACTACTCAAACCTTTAGAATTGCTAAATTTATTTACTACTCAAACCTTTAGAATTGCTAAATTTATTAACTACTCAAACCTTTAGAATTGCTAAAATTATTTACTACTCAAACCTTTAGAATTGCTAAATTTATTTAATATTCAAACCTTTAGAATTGCTAAATTTATTAACTACTCAAACCTTTAGAATTGCTAAATGTTTTTACTACTCAAACCTTTGGAATTGCTCAAATTATTTACTACTCAAACCTTTGGAATTGCTAAATTTATTAACTACTCAAACCTTTAGAATTGCTAAATGTATTTACTACTCAAACCTTTGGAATTGCTAAATTTATTTGCTACTCAAACCTTTAGAATTGCTAAATTTATTTACTACTCAAACCGTTAGAATTGCTAAATTTATTTACTTCTCAAACCTTTAGAATTGCTAAATTTATTTACTACTCAAACCTTTAGAATTTGTAAATTTATTTACAACTCAAACCTTTAGAATTGCTAAATTTATTAACTACTGAAACCTTTAGAATTGCTAAATTTATTCACTACTCAAACCTTTAGAATTGCTAAATTCATTTACTACTCAAACCTTTAGAATTGCTAAATTTATTAACTACTCAAACCTTTAGAATTGCTCAAATTATTTACTACTCAAACCTTTAGAATTGCTAAACTTATTTACTACTCAAACCTTTAGAATTGCTAAATGTATTTACTACTAACACCTTTAGAATTGCTAAATTTATTTACTACTCAAACCTTTAGAATTGCTAAATTTATTTACTACTCAAACCTTTAGAATTGCTAAATTTATTAACTACTCAAACCTTTAGAATTGCTAAAATTATTTACTACTCAAACCTTTAGAATTGCTAAATTTATTTAATATTCAAACCTTTAGAATTGCTAAATTTATTAACTACTCAAACCTTTAGAATTGCTAAATGTTTTTACTACTCAAACCTTTGGAATTGCTCAAATTATTTACTACTCAAACCTTTAGAATTGCTAAATTTATTAACTACTCAAACCTTTAGAATTGCTAAATGTATTTACTACTCAAACCTTTGGAATTGCTAAATTTATTTACTACTCAAACCTCTAGAACTGCTAAATTTATTTACTAATCAAACCTTTAGAATTACTAAATTTATTTACTACTCAAACCTTTAGAATTGCTTAATTTAATAACTACTCAAACCTTTAGAACTGCTAAATTTATTCACTACTCAAACCTTTAGAATTGCTAAATTTATTTACTACTCAAACCTTTAGAATTGCTCAAATTATTTACTACTCACACCTTTAGAATTGCTAAATTTATTTACTAATCAAACCTTTAGAATTGCTAAATTTATTTACTATTCAAACCTTTAGAATTGCTAAATTTATTTACTAGTCACTCCTTTAGAATTGCTAAATGTATTTACTAATCACACCTTTAGAATTGCTAAATTTATTTACTACTCAAACCTTTAGAATTGCTAAATTTATTTACTACTCAAACCTTTAGAATTGCTAAATTTATTTACTATTCAAACCTTTAGAATTGCTAAATTTATTAACTACTCAAACCTTTAGAATTGCGAAATGTATTTACTACTCAAACCTTTGGAATTGCTAAATTTATTTACTACTCAAACCTTTAGAATTGCTAAATTTATTTACTACTCAAACCTTTTGAATTGATGAATTTATTTACTACTCAAACCTTTAGAATTGCTAAATTTATTTACTACTCAAACCTTTAGAATTGCTAAATTTATTACTACTCAAACCTTTAGAATTGCTAAATTTATTAACTACTCAAACCTTTAGAATTGCTAAATTTATTCAATACTCAAACCTGTAGAATTGCTAAATTTATTCACAACTCAAACGTTTTGAATTGCTAAATTTATTTACTACTCAAACCTTTAGAATTGCTAAATTTATTTACTATTGAAACCTTTAGAATTGCTAAATTTATTAACTACTCAAACCTTTAGAATTGCTAAATGTATTTACTACTCAAACCTTTGGAATTGCTAAATTTATTACTACTCAAACCTTTAGAATTGCTAAATTTATTAACTACTCAAACCTTTAGAATTGCTAAATTTATTTACTACTCAAACCTTTAGAATTGCTAAATTTATTCACTACTCAAACCTTTAGAATTGCTAAATTTATTCACTACTCAAACCTTTTGAATTGCTAAATTTATTTACTACTCAAACCTTTAGAATGGCTAAATTTATTAACTACTCAAATCTTTAGAATTGCTCAAATTATTTACTACTCAAACCTTTAGAATTGCTAAATTTATTTACTATTCAAACCTTTAGAATTGCTAAATTTATTTACTACTCAAACCTTTAGAATTGCTAAATGTATTTACTACTAACACCTTTAGAATTGCTAAATTTATTTACTACTCAAACCTTTAGAATTGCTAAATTTATTTACTACTCAAACCTTTAGTATTGCTAAATTTATTATCTACTCAAACCTTTAGAATTGCTAAACGTATTTACTACTCAAACCTTTGGAATTGCTAAATTTATTTACTACTCAAACCTTTAGAATTGCTAAATTTATTAACTACTCAAACCTTTAGAATTGATAAATTTATTAACTATTCAAACCTATAGAATTGCTAAAATTATTTACTACTCAAACCTTTAGAATTGCTAAATTTATTTACTACTGAAACCTTTAGAATTGATAAATTTATTTACTACTCAAACCTTTAGAATTGCTAAATTTATTTACTATTCAATCCTTTAGAATTGCTAAATTTATTTACTACTCAAACCTTTAGAATTGCTAAATTTATTTACTATTCAAACCTTTAGAATTGATGAATTTATTTACTACTCAAACCTTTAGAATTGCTAAATTTATTTACTACTCAAACCTTTAGAATTACTAAATTTATTTACTACTCAAACCTTTAGAATTGCTAAATGTTTTTACTACTCAAACCTTTGGAATTGCTCAAATTATTTACTACTCAAACCTTTAGAATTGCTAAATTTATTAACTACTCAAACCTTTAGAATTGCTAAATGTATTTACTACTCAAACCTTTGGAATTGCTAAATTTATTTACTACTCAAACCTTTAGAATTGCTAAATTTAATAACTACTCAAACCTTTAGAATTGCTAAATTTATTCAATACTCAAACCTTTAGAATTGCTAAATTTATTTACTACTCAAACCTTTAGAATTGGTAAATTTATTTACTACTCAAACCTTTAGAATTGCTAAATTTATTTACTATTCAAACCTTTAGAATTGTTAAATTGATTAACTAATCAAACCTTTAGAATTGCTAAATGTATTTACTACTCAAACCTTTGGAATTGCTAAATTTATTACTACTCAAACCTTCAGAATTGCTAAATTTATTAACTACTCAAACCTTTAGAATTGCTAAATTTATTTACTACTCAAACCTTTAGAATTGCTAAATTTATTCACTACTCAAACCTTTTGAATTGCTAAATTAATTTACTACACAAACCTTTAGAATTGCTAGATTTATTAACTACTCAAATCTTTAGAATTGCTCAAATTATTTACTACTCAAACCTTTAGAATTGCTAAATTTATTTACTATTCAAACCTTTAGAATTGCTAAATTTATTTACTACTCAAACCTTTAGAATTGCTATATTTATTTACTACTCAAACCTTTAGAATTGCTAAATGTATTTACTACTAACACCTTTAGAATTGCTAAATTTATTTACTACTCAAACCTTTAGAATTGCTAAATTTATTTACTACTCAAACCTTTAGAATTGCTAAATTTATTAACTACTCAAACCTTTAGAGTTGCTAAACGTATTTACTACTCAAACCTTTGGATTTGCTAAATTTATTTACTACTCAAACCTTTAGAATTGCTAAATTTATTTACTACTCAAACCATTAGAATTGATGAATTTATTTACTACTAACACCTTTAGAATCGCTAAAATTATTTACTACTCAAACCTTTAGAATTGCTAAATTTATTTACTATTCAAACCTTTAGAATTGCTACATTTATTAACTACTCAAACCTTTAGAATTGCTAAATGTTTTTACTACTCAAACCTTTGGAATTGCTCAAATTATTTACTACTCAAACCTTTAGAATTGCTAAATTTATTAACTACTCAAACGTTTAGAATTGCTAAATGTATTTACTACTCAAACCTTTGGAATAGCTAAATTTATTTGCTACTCAAACCTTTAGAATTGCTAAATTTATTTACTACTCAAACCGTTAGAATTGCTAAATTTATTTACTACTCAAACCTTTAGAATTGCTAAATTTATTTACTACTCAAACCTTTAGAATTTGTAAATTTATTTACAACTCAAACCTTTAGAATTGCTAAATTTATTAACTACTGAAACCTTTAGAATTGCTAAATTTATTCACTACTCAAACCTTTAGAATTGCTAAATTTATTTACTACTCAAACCTTTAGAATTGCTAAATTTATTAACTACTCAAACCTTTAGAATTGCTCAAATTATTTACTACTCAAACCTTTAGAATTGCTAAATTTATTTACTACTCAAACCTTTAGAATTGCTAAATGTATTTACTACTAACACCTTTAGAATTGCTAAATGTTTTTACTACTCAAACCTTTGGAATTGCTCAAATTATTTACTACTCAAACCTTTAGAATTGCTAAATTTATTAACTACTCAAACCTTTAGAATTGCTAAATGTATTTACTACTCAAACCTTTGGAATTGCTAAATTTATTTGCTACTCAAACCTTTAGAATTGCTAAATTTATTTACTACTGAAACCTTTAGAATTGATAAATTTATTTACTACTCAAACCTTTAGAATTGCTAAATTTATTTACTATTCAATCCTTTAGAATTGCTAAATTTATTTACTACTCAAACCTTTAGAATTACTAAATTTGTTTACTACTCAAACCTTTAGAATTGCTAAATGTTTTTACTACTCAAACCTTTGGAATTGCTCAAATTATTTACTACTCAAACCTTTAGAATTGCTAAATTTATTAACTACTCAAACCTTTAGAATTGCTAAATGTATTTACTACTCAAACCTTTGGAATTGCTAAATTTATTTACTACTCAAACCTTTAGAAATTGTAAATTTATTTACTACTCAAACCTTTAGAATTGCTAAATTTAATAACTACTCAAACCTTTAGAATTGCTAAATTTATTCAATACTCAAACCTTTAGAATTGCTAAATTTATTTACTACTCAAACCTTTAGAATTGGTAAATTTATTTACTACTCAAACCTTTAGAATTGCTAAATTTATTTACTATTCAAACCTTTAGAATTGTTAAATTTATTAACTAATCAAACCTTTAGAATTGCTAAATGTATTTACTACTCAAACCTTTGGAATTGCTAAATTTATTACTACTCAAACCTTTAGAATTGCTAAATTTATTAACTACTCAAACCTTTAGAATTGCTAAATTTATTTACTACTCAAACCTTTAGAATTGCTAAATTTATTCACTACTCAAACCTTTTGAATTGCTAAATTAATTTACTACACAAACCTTTAGAATTGCTAGATTTATTAACTACTCAAACCTTTAGAATTGCTAAATTTATTTACTACTCAAACCTTTAGAATTGCTAAATGTATTTACTACTAACACCTTTAGAATTGCTAAATTTATTTACTACTCAAACCTTTAGAATTGCTAAATTTATTTACTACTCAAACCTTTAGAATTGCTAAATTTATTAACTACTCAAACCTTTAGAGTTGCTAAACGTATTTACTACTCAAACCTTTGGATTTGCTAAATTTATTTACTACTCAAACCTTTAGAATTGCTAAATTTATTTACTACTCAAACCATTAGAATTGATGAATTTATTTACTACTAACACCTTTAGAATCGCTAAAATTATTTACTACTCAAACCTTTAGAATTGCTAAATTTATTTACTATTCAAACCTTTAGAATTGCTAAATTTATTAACTACTCAAACCTTTAGAATTGCTAAATGTTTTTACTACTCAAACCTTTGGAATTGCTCAAATTATTTACTACTCAAACCTTTAGAATTGCTAAATTTATTAACTACTCAAACCTTTAGAATTGCTAAATGTATTTACTACTCAAACCTTTGGAATAGCTAAATTTATTTGCTACTCAAACCTTTAGAATTGCTAAATTTATTTACTACTCAAACCGTTAGAATTGCTAAATTTATTTACTACTCAAACCTTTAGAATTGCTAAATTTATTTACTACTCAAACCTTTAGAATTTGTAAATTTATTTACAACTCAAACCTTTAGAATTGCTAAATTTATTAACTACTGAAACCTTTAGAATTGCTAAATTTATTCACTACTCAAACCTTTAGAATTGCTAAATTTATTTACTACTCAAACCTTTAGAATTGCTAAATTTATTAACTACTCAAACCTTTAGAATTGCTCAAATTATTTACTACTCAAACCTTTAGAATTGCTAAACTTATTTACTACTCAAACCTTTAGAATTGCTAAATGTATTTACTACTAACACCTTTAGAATTGCTAAATGTTTTTACTACTCAAACCTTTGGAATTGCTCAAATTATTTACTACTCAAACCTTTAGAATTGCTAAATTTATTAACTACTCAAACCTTTAGAATTGCTAAATGTATTTACTACTCAAACCTTTGGAATTGCTAAATTTATTTGCTACTCAAACCTTTAGAATTGCTAAATTTATTTACTACTCAAACCGTTAGAATTGCTAAATTTATTTACTACTCAAACCTATAGAATTGCTAAATTTATTTACTACTCAAACCTTTAGAATTTGTAAATTTATTTACAACTCAAACCTTTAGAATTGCTAAATTTATTAACTACTGAAACCTTTAGAATTGCTAAATTTATTCACTACTCAAACCTTTAGAATTGCTAAATTTATTTACTACTCAAACCTTCAGAATTGCTAAATTTATTAACTACTCAAACCTTTAGAATTGCTCAAATTATTTACTACTTAAACCTTTAGAATTGCTAAACTTATTTACTACTCAAACCTTTAGAATTGCTAAATGTATTTACTACTAACACCTTTAGAATTGCTAAATTTATTTACTACTCAAACCTTTAGAATTGCTAAATTTATTTACTACTCAAACCTTTAGAATTGCTAAATTTATTAACTACTCAAACCTTTAGAATTGCTAAAATTATTTACTACTCAAACCTTTAGAATTGCTAAATTTATTTAATATTCAAACCTTTAGAATTGCTAAATTTATTAACTACTCAAACCTTTAGAATTGCTAAATGTTTTTACTACTCAAACCTTTGGAATTGCTCAAATTATTTACTACTCAAACCTTTAGAATTGCTAAACTTATTAACTACTCAAACCTTTAGAATTGCTAAATGTATTTACTACTCAAACCTTTGGAATTGCTAAATTTATTTACTACTCAAACCTCTAGAACTGCTAAATTTATTTACTAATCAAACCTTTAGAATTACTAAATATATTTACTACTCAAACCTTTTGAATTTGTAAATTTATTTACTACTCAAACCTTTAGAATTGCTTAATTTAATAACTACTCAAACCTTTAGAATTGCTAAATTTATTCACTACTCAAACCTTTAGAATTGCTAAATTTATTTACTACTCAAACCTTTAGAATTGCTAAATTTATTAACTACTCAAACCTTTAGAATTGCTCAAATTATTTACTACTCAAACCTTAAGAATTGCTAAATTTATTTACTATTCAAACCTTTAGAATTGCTAAATTTATTTACTAGTCACACCTTTAGAATTGCTAAATGTATTTACTACTCAAACCTTTAGAATTGCTAAATGTATTTACTACTCAAACCTTTGGAATTGCTAAATTTATTTACTACTCAAACCTTTAGAATTGCTAAATTTATTTACTACTCAAACCTTTTGAATTGATGAATTTATTTACTACTCAAACCTTTAGAATTGCTAAATTTATTTACTACTCAAACCTTTAGAATTGCTAAATTTATTACTACTCAAACCTTTAGAATTGCTAAATTTATTAACTACTCAAACCTTTAGAATTGCTAAATTTATTCACTACTCAAACCTTTAGAATTGCTAAATTTATTCACTACTCAAACGTTTTGAATTGCTAAATTTATTTACTACTCAAACCTTTAGAATTGCTAAATTTATTTACTATTCAAACCTTTAGAATTGCTAAATTTATTAACTACTCAAACCTTTAGAATTGCTAAATGTATTTACTACTCAAACCTTTGGAATTGCTAAATTTATTACTACTCAAACCTTTAGAATTGCTAAATTTATTAACTACTCAAACCTTTAGAATTGCTAAATTTATTCACTACTCAAATCTTTAGAATTGCTCAAATTATTTACTACTCTAACCTTTAGAATTGCTAAATTTATTTACTATTCAAACCTTTAGAATTGCTAAATTTATTTACAACTCAAACCTTTAGAATTGCTAAATGTATTTACTACTAACACCTTTAGAATTGCTAAATTTATTTACTACTCAAACATTTAGAATTGCTAAACGTATTTACTACTCAAACCTTTGGAATTGCTAAATTTATTTACTACTCAAACCTTTAGAATTGCTAAATTTATTAACTACTCAAACCTTTAGAATTGCTAAATTTATTAACTATTCAAACCTATAGAATTGCTAAAATTATTTACTACTGAAACCTTTAGAATTGCTAAATTTATTTACTACTCAAACCTTTAGAATTGCTAAATGTATTTACTACTCAAACCTTTAGAATTGCTAAATTTATTTACTACTCAAACCTTTAGAATTGCTAAATTTATTAACTACTCAAACCTTTAGAATTGCTAAACGTATTTACTACTCAAACCTTTGGAATTGCTAAATATATTTACTACTCAAACCTTTAGAATTGCTAAATTTATTAACTACTCAAACCTTTAGAATTGCTAAATTTATTAACTATTCAAACCTATAGAATTGCTAAAATTATTTACTACTCAAACCTTTAGAATTGCTAAATTTATTTACTAGTCACACCTTTAGAATTGCTAAATGTATTTACTACTCAAACCTTTAGAATTGCTAAATGTATTTACTACTCAAACCTTTGGAATTGCTAAATTTATTTACTACTCAAACCTTTAGAATTGCTAAATTTATTTACTACTCAAACCTTTTGAATTGATGAATTTATTTACTACTCAAACCTTTAGAATTGCTAAATTTATTTACTACTCAAACCTTTAGAATTGCTAAATTTATTCAATACTCAAACCTTTAGAATTGCTAAATTTATTTACTACTCAAACCTTTAGAATTGCTAAATTTATTAACTACTCAAACCTTTAGAATTGCTCAAATTATTTACTACTCAAACCTTAAGAATTGCTAAATTTATTTACTATTCAAACCTTTAGAATTGCTAAATTTATTTACTAGTCACACCTTTAGAATTGCTAAATGTATTTACTACTAAAACCTTTAGAATTGCTAAATGTATTTACTACTCAAACCTTTGGAATTGCTAAATTTATTTACTACTCAAACCTTTAGAATTGCTAAATTTATTTACTACTCAAACCTTTTGAATTGCTAAATTTATTTACTACTCAAACCTTTAGAATTGCTAAATTTATTTACTATTCAAACCTTTAGAATTGCTAAATTTATTAACTACTCAAACCTTTAGAATTGCTAAATGTATTTACTACTCAAACCTTTGGAATTGCTAAATTTATTACTACTCAAACCTTTAGATTTGCTAAATTTATTAACTACTCAAACCTTTAGAATTGCTAAATTTATTCACTACTCAAACCTTTTGAATTGCTAAATTTATTTACTACTCAAACCGTTAGAATTGCTAAATTTATTAACTACTCAAATCTTTAGAATTGCTCAAATTATTTACTACTCAAACCTTTGGAATTGCTAAATATATTTACTACTCAAACCTTTAGAATTGCTAAATTTATTAACTACTCAAACCTTTAGAATTGCTAAATTTATTAACTATTCAAACCTATAGAATTGCTAAAATTATTTACTACTCAAACCTTTAGAATTGCTAAATTTATTTACTAGTCACACCTTTAGAATTGCTAAATGTATTTACTACTCAAACCTTTAGAATTGCTAAATGTATTTACTACTCAAACCTTTGGAATTGCTAAATTTATTTACTACTCAAACCTTTAGAATTGCTAAATTTATTTACTACTCAAACCTTTTGAATTGATGAATTTATTTACTACTCAAACCTTTAGAATTGCTAAATTTATTACTACTCAAACCTTTAGAATTGCTAACTTTATTAACAACTCAAACCTTTAGAATTGCTAAACGTATTTACTACTCAAACCTTTGGAATTGCTAAATTTATTTACTACTCAAACCTTTAGAATTGCTAAATTTATTAACTACTCAAACCTTTAGAATTGCTAAATTTATTAACTATTCAAACCTATAGAATTGCTAAAATTATTTACTACTCAAACCTTTAGAATTGCTAAATTTATTTACTACTCAAACCTTTAGAATTGATAAATTTATTTACTACTCAAACCTTTAGAATTGCTAAATTTATTTACTATTCAATCCTTTAGAATTGCTAAATTTATTTACTACTCAAACCTTTAGAATTGATGAATTTATTTACTACTCAAACCTTTAGAATTGCTAAATTTATTTACTACTCAAACCTTTAGAATTGCTAAATTTATTACTACTCAAACCTTTAGAATTGCTAAATTTATTCACTACTCAAACCTTTAGAATTGCTAAATTTATTCACTACTCAAACCTTTTGAATTGCTAAATTTATTTACTACTCAAACCTTTAGAATTGCTAAATTTATTTACTATTCAAACCTTTAGAATTGCTAAATTTATTTACTAGTCACACCTTTAGAATTGCTAAATGTATTTACTACTCACACCTTTAGAATTGCTAAATTTATTTACTAATCAAACCTTTAGAATTGCTAAATTTATTTACTATTCAAACCTTTAGAATTGCTAAATTTATTTACTAGTCACACCTTTAGAATTGCTAAATGTATTTACTACTCATACCTTTAGAATTGCTAAATTTATTTACTACTCAAACCTTTAGAATTGCTAAATTTATTTACTACTCAAACCTTTAGAATTGCTAAATTTATTAACTACTCAAACCTTTAGAATTGCTAAATGATTTACTACTCAAACCTTTGGAATTGCTAAATTTATTACTACTCAAACCTTTAGAATTGCTAAAGTATTAACTACTCAAACCTTTAGAATTGCTAAATTTATTTACTACTCAAACCTTTAGAATTGCTAAATTTATTCACTACTCAAACCTTTAGAATTGCTAAATTTATTCACTACTCAAACTTTTAGAATTGCTCAAATTATTTACTACTCAAACCTTTAGAATTGCTAAATTTATTTACTACTCAAACCTTTAGAATTGCTAAATTTATTTACTACTCAAACCATTAGAATTGATAAATTTATTTACTACTCAAACCTTTAGAATTGCTAAATTTATTTACTACTCAAACCTTTTGAATTGCTAAATTTATTCACTACTCAAACCTTTAGAATTGCTAAATTTATTCACGACAGAAACCTTTAGAATTGCTAAATTTATTTCCTACTCAAACCTTTAGAATTGCTAAATTTATTTACTAGTCACACCTTTAGAATTGCTAAATGTATTTACTACTCAAACCTTTAGAATTGCTAAATGTATTTACTACTCAAACCTTTGGAATTGCTAAATTTATTTACTACTCAAACCTTTAGAATTGCTAAATTTATTTACTACTCAAACCTTTTGAATTGATGAATTTATTTACTACTCAAACCTTTAGAATTGCTAAATTTATTTACTACTCAAACCATTAGAATTGCTAAATTTATTACTACTCAAACCTTTAGAATTGCTAAATTTATTAACTACTCAAACCTTTAGAATTGCTAAATTTATTCACTACTCAAACCTTTAGAATTGCTAAATTTATTCACTACTCAAACGTTTTGAATTGCTAAATTTATTTACTACTCAAACCTTTAGAATTGCTAAATTTATTTACAATTCAAACCTTTAGAATTTCTAAATTTATTAACTACTCAAACCTTTAGAATTGCTAAATGTATTTACTACTCAAACCTTTGGAATTGCTAAATTTATTACTACTCAAACCTTTAGAATTGCTAAATTTATTAACTACTCAAACCTTTAGAATTGCTAAATTTATTCACTACTCAAACCTTTTGAATTGCTAAATTTATTTACTACTCAAACCTTTAGAATTGCTAAATTTATTAACTACTCAAATCTTTAGAATTGCTCAAATTATTTACTACTCAAACCTTTAGAATTGCTAAATTTATTTACTATTCAAACCTTTAGAATTGCTAAATTTATTTACTACTCAAACCTTTAGAATTGCTAAATGTATTTACTACTAACACCTTTAGAATTGCTAAATTTATTTACTACTCAAACCTTTAGAATTGCTAAATTTATTTACTACTGAAACCTTTAGAATTGCTAAATTTATTAACTACTCAAACCTTTAGAATTGCTAAACGTATTTACTACTCAAACCTTTGGAATTGCTAAATTTATTTACTACTCAAACCTTTAGAATTGCTAAATTTATTAACTACTCAAACCTTTAGAATTGCTAAATTTATTAACTATTCAAACCTATAGAATTGCTAAAATTATTTACTACTCAAACCTTTAGAATTGCTAAATTTATTTACTACTCAAACCTTTAGAATTGATAAATTTATTTACTACTCAAACCTTTAGGATTGCTAAATTTATTTACTATTCAATCCTTTAGAATTGCTAAATTTATTTACTACTCAAACCTTTAGAATTGCTAAATTTATTTACTATTCAAACCTTTAGAATTGATGAATTTATTTACTACTCAAACCTTTAGAATTGCTAAATTTATTTAATACTCAAACCTTTAGAATTGCTAAATTTATTACTACTCAAACCTTTAGAATTGCTAAATTTATTAACTACTCAAACCTTTAGAATTGCTAAATTTATTTACTACTCAAACCTTTAGAATTGCTAAATTTATTCACTACTCAAACCTTTTGAATTGCTAAATTTATTTACTACTCAAACCTTTAGAATTGCTAAATTTATTTACTATTCAAACCTTTAGAATTGCTAAATTTATTTACTAGTCACACGTTTAGAATTGCTAAATGTATTTACTACTCACACCTTTAGAATTGCTAAATTTATTTACTAATCAAACCTTTAGAAATGCTAAATTTATTTACTATTCAAACCTTTAGAATTGCTAAATTTATTTACTAGTCACACCTTTAGAATTGCTAAATGTATTTACTACTCATACCTTTAGAATTGCTAAATTTATTTACTACTCAAACCTTTAGAATTGCTAAATTTATTTACTACTCAAACCTTTAGAATTGCTAAATTTATTAACTACTCAAACCTTTAGAATTGCTAAATGATTTACTACTCAAACCTTTGGAATTGCTAAATTTATTACTACTCAAACCTTTAGAATTGCTAAAGTATTAACTACTCAAACCTTTAGAATTGCTAAATTTATTTACTACTCAAACCTTTAGAATTGCTAAATTTATTCACTACTCAAACCTTTAGAATTGCTAAATTTATTCACTACTCAAACTTTTAGAATTGCTCAAATTATTTACTACTCAAACCTTTAGAATTGCTAAATTTATTTACTACTCAAACCTTTAGAATTGCTAAATTTATTTACTACTCAAACCATTAGAATTGATAAATTTATTTACTACTCAAACCTTTAGAATTGCTAAATTTATTACTAGTCAAACCTTTAGAATTTCTAAATTTATTAACTACTCAAACCTTTAGAATTGCTAAATTTATTTACTACTCAAACCTTTAGAATTGCTAAATTTATTTACTACTCAAACCTTTTGAATTGCTAAATTTATTCACTACTCAAACCTTTAGAATTGCTAAATTTATTCACGACAGAAACCTTTAGAATTGCTAAATTTATTTCCTACTCAAACCTTTAGAATTGCTAAATTTATTTACTAGTCACACCTTTAGAATTGCTAAATGTATTTACTACTCAAACCTTTAGAATTGCTAAATGTATTTACTACTCAAACCTTTGGAATTGCTAAATTTATTTACTACTCAAACCTTTAGAATTTCTAAATTTATTTACTACTCAAACCTTTTGAATTGATGAATTTATTTACTACTCAAACCTTTAGAATTGCTAAATTTATTTACTACTCAAACCTTTAGAATTGCTAAATTTATTACTACTCAAACCTTTAGAATTGCTAAATTTATTAACTACTCAAACCTTTAGAATTGCTAAATTTATTCACTACTCAAACCTTTAGAATTGCTAAATTTATTCACTACTCAAACGTTTTGAATTGCTAAATTTATTTACTACTCAAACCTTTAGAATTGCTAAATTTATTTACTATTCAAACCTTTAGAATTGCTAAAATTATTTACTACTCAAACCTTTAGAATTGCTAAATTTATTTAATATTCAAACCTTTAGAATTGCTAAATTTATTAACTACTCAAACCTTTAGAATTGCTAAATGTTTTTACTACTCAAACCTTTGGAATTGCTCAAATTATTTACTACTCAAACCTTTAGAATTGCTAAATTTATTAACTACTCAAACCTTTAGAATTGCTAAATGTATTTACTACTCAAACCTTTGGAATTGCTAAATTTATTTACTACTCAAACCTCTAGAACTGCTAAATTTATTTACTAATCAAACCTTTAGAATTACTAAATATATTTACTACTCAAACCTTTTGAATTTGTAAATTTATTTACTACTCAAACCTTTAGAATTGCTTAATTTAATAACTACTCAAACCTTTAGAATTGCTAAATTTATTCACTACTCAAACCTTTAGAATTGCTAAATTTATTTACTACTCAAACCTTTAGAATTGCTAAATTTATTAACTACTCAAACCTTTAGAATTGCTAAATGTATTTACTAATCACACTTTTAGAATTGCTAAATTTATTTACTACTCAAACCTTTAGAATTGCTAAATTTATTTACTACTCAAACCTTTAGAATTGCTAAATTTATTTACTATTCAAACCTTTAGAATTGCTAAATTTATTAACTACTCAAACCTTTAGAATTGCGAAATGTATTTACTACTCAAACCTTTGGAATTGCTAAATTTATTTACTACTCAAACCTTTAGAATTGCTAAATTTATTTACTACTCAAACCTTTTGAATTGATGAATTTATTTACTACTCAAACCTTTAGAATTGCTAAATTTATTTACTACTCAAACCTTTAGAATTGCTAAATTTATTACTACTCAAACCTTTAGAATTGCTAAATTTATTAACTACTCAAACCTTTAGAATTGCTAAATTTATTCAATACTCAAACCTGTAGAATTGCTAAATTTATTCACTACTCAAACGTTTTGAATTGCTAAATTTATTTACTACTCAAACCTTTAGAATTGCTAAATTTATTTACTATTCAAACCTTTAGAATTGCTAAATTTATTAACTACTCAAACCTTTAGAATTGCTAAATGTATTTACTACTCAAACCTTTGGAATTGCTAAATTTATTACTACTCAAACCTTTAGAATTGCTAAATTTATTAACTACTCAAACCTTTAGAATTGCTAAATTTATTTACTACTCAAACCTTTAGAATTGCTAAATTTATTCACTACTCAAACCTTTAGAATTGCTAAATTTATTCACTACTCAAACCTTTTGAATTGCTAAATTTATTTACTACTCAAACCTTTAGAATTGCTAAATTTATTAACTACTCAAATCTTTAGAATTGCTCAAATTATTTACTACTCAAACCTTTAGAATTGCTAAATTTATTTACTAATCAAACCTTTAGAATTGCTAAATTTATTTACTACTCAAACCTTTAGAATTGCTAAATGTATTTACTACTAACACCTTTAGAATTGCTAAATTTATTTACTACTCAAACCTTTAGAATTGCTAAATTTATTTACTACTCAAACCTTTAGTATTGCTAAATTTATTATCTACTCAAACCTTTAGAATTGCTAAACGTATTTACTACTCAAACCTTTGGAATTGCTAAATTTATTTACTACTCAAACCTTTAGAATTGCTAAATTTATTTACTACTCAAACCTTTAGAATTGCTAAATTTATTCACTACTCAAACCTTTTGAATTGCTAAATTTATTTACTACTCAAACCTTTAGAAATGCTAAATTTATTAACTACTCAAATCTTTAGAATTGCTCAAATTATTTACTACTCAAACCTTTAGAATTGCTAAATTTATTTACTATTCAAACCTTTAGAATTGCTAAATTTATTTACTACTCAAACCTTTAGAATTGCTAAATGTATTTACTACTAACACCTTTAGAATTGCTAAATTTATTTACTACTCAAACCTTTAGAATTGCTAAATTTATTTACTACTGAAACCTTTAGAATTGCTAAATTTATTAACTACTCAAACCTTTAGAATTGCTAAACGTATTTACTACTCAAACCTTTGGAATTGCTAAATTTATTTACTACTCAAACCTTTAGAATTGCTAAATTTATTAACTACTCAAACCTTTAGAATTGCTAAATTTATTAACTATTCAAACCTATAGAATTGCTAAAATTATTTACTACTCAAACCTTTAGAATTGCTAAATTTATTTACTACTCAAACCTTTAGAATTGATAAATTTATTTACTACTCAAAGCTTTAGAATTGCTAAATTTATTTACTATTCAATCCTTTAGAATTGCTAAATTTATTTACTACTCAAACCTTTAGAATTGCTAAATTTATTTACTATTCAAACCTTTAGAATTGATGAATTTATTTACTACTCAAACCTTTAGAATTGCTAAATTTATTTAATACTCAAACCTTTAGAATTGCTAAATTTATTACTACTCAAACCTTTAGAATTGCTAAATTTATTAACTACTCAAACCTTTAGAATTGCTAAATTTATTTACTACTCAAACCTTTAGAATTGCTAAATTTATTCACTACTCAAACCTTTAGAATTGCTAAATTTATTCACTACTCAAACCTTTTGAATTGCTAAATTTATTTACTACTCAAACCTTTAGAATTGCTAAATTTATTTACTATTCAAACCTTTAGAATTGCTAAATTTATTTACTAGTCACACGTTTAGAATTGCTAAATGTATTTACTACTCACACCTTTAGAATTGCTAAATTTATTTACTAATCAAACCTTTAGAATTGCTAAATTTATTTACTATTCAAACCTTTAGAATTGCTAAATTTATTTACTAGTCACACCTTTAGAATTGCTAAATGTATTTACTACTCATACCTTTAGAATTGCTAAATTTATTTACTACTCAAACCTTTAGAATTGCTAAATTTATTTACTACTCAAACCTTTAGAATTGCTAAATTTATTAACTACTCAAACCTTTAGAATTGCTAAATGATTTACTACTCAAACCTTTGGAATTGCTAAATTTATTACTACTCAAACCTTTAGAATTGCTAAAGTATTAACTACTCAAACCTTTAGAATTGCTAAATTTATTTACTACTCAAACCTTTAGAATTGCTAAATTTATTCACTACTCAAACCTTTAGAATTGCTAAATTTATTCACTACTCAAACTTTTAGAATTGCTCAAATTATTTACTACTCAAACCTTTAGAATTGCTAAATTTATTTACTACTCAAACCTTTAGAATTGCTAAATTTATTTACTACTCAAACCATTAGAATTGATAAATTTATTTACTACTCAAACCTTTAGAATTGCTAAATTTATTACTAGTCAAACCTTTAGAATTTCTAAATTTATTAACTACTCAAACCTTTAGAATTGCTAAATTTATTTACTACTCAAACCTTTAGAATTGCTAAATTTATTTACTACTCAAACCTTTTGAATTGCTAAATTTATTCACTACTCAAACCTTTAGAATTGCTAAATTTATTCACGACAGAAACCTTTAGAATTGCTAAATTTATTTCCTACTCAAACCTTTAGAATTGCTAAATGTATTTACTACTCAAACCTTTGGAATTGCTAAGTTTATTTACTACTCAAACCTTTAGAATTGCTAAATTTATTTACTACTCAAACCTTTTGAATTGATGAATTTATTTACTACTCAAACCTTTAGAATTGCTAAATTTATTTACTACTCAAACCATTAGAATTGATAAATTTATTTACTACTCAAACCTTTAGAATTGCTAAATTTATTACTAGTCAAACCTTTAGAATTTCTAAATTTATTAACTACTCAAACCTTTAGAATTGCTAAATTTATTTACTACTCAAACCTTTAGAATTGCTAAATTTATTTACTACTCAAACCTTTTGAATTGCTAAATTTATTCACTACTCAAACCTTTAGAATTGCTAAATTTATTCACGACAGAAACCTTTAGAATTGCTAAATTTATTTCCTACTCAAACCTTTAGAATTGCTAAATTCATTTACTAGTCACACCTTTAGAATTGCTAAATGTATTTACTACTCAAACCTTTAGAATTGCTAAATGTATTTACTACTCAAACCTTTGGAATTGCTAAATTTATTTACTACTCAAACCTTTAGAATTTCTAAATTTATTTACTACTCAAACCTTTTGAATTGATGAATTTATTTACTACTCAAACCTTTAGAATTGCTAAATTTATTTACTACTCAAACCTTTAGAATTGCTAAATTTATTACTACTCAAACCTTTAGAATTGCTAAATTTATTAACTACTCAAACCTTTAGAATTGCTAAATTTATTCACTACTCAAACCTTTAGAATTGCTAAATTTATTCACTACTCAAACGTTTTGAATTGCTAAATTTATTTACTACTCAAACCTTTAGAATTGCTAAATTTATTTACTATTCAAACCTTTAGAATTGCTAAAATTATTTACTACTCAAACCTTTAGAATTGCTAAATTTATTTAATATTCAAACCTTTAGAATTGCTAAATTTATTAACTACTCAAACCTTTAGAATTGCTAAATGTTTTTACTACTCAAACCTTTGGAATTGCTCAAATTATTTACTACTCAAACCTTTAGAATTGCTAAATTTATTAACTACTCAAACCTTTAGAATTGCTAAATGTATTTACTACTCAAACCTTTGGAATTGCTAAATTTATTTACTACTCAAACCTCTAGAACTGCTAAATTTATTTACTAATCAAACCTTTAGAATTACTAAATATATTTACTACTCAAACCTTTTGAATTTGTAAATTTATTTACTACTCAAACCTTTAGAATTGCTTAATTTAATAACTACTCAAACCTTTAGAATTGCTAAATTTATTCACTACTCAAACCTTTAGAATTGCTAAATTTATTTACTACTCAAACCTTTAGAATTGCTAAATTTATTAACTACTCAAACCTTTAGAATTGCTCAAATTATTTACTACTCACACCTTTAGAATTGCTAAATTTATTTACTAATCAAACCTTTAGAATTGCTAAATTTATTTACTATTCAAACCTTTAGAATTGCTAAATTTATTTACTAGTCACTCCTTTAGAATTGCTAAATGTATTTACTAATCACACTTTTAGAATTGCTAAATTTATTTACTACTCAAACCTTTAGAATTGCTAAATTTATTTACTACTCAAACCTTTAGAATTGCTAAATTTATTTACTATTCAAACCTTTAGAATTGCTAAATTTATTAACTACTCAAACCTTTAGAATTGCGAAATGTATTTACTACTCAAACCTTTGGAATTGCTAAATTTATTTACTACTCAAACCTTTAGAATTGCTAAATTTATTTACTACTCAAACCTTTTGAATTGATGAATTTATTTACTACTCAAACCTTTAGAATTGCTAAATTTATTTACTACTCAAACCTTTAGAATTGCTAAATTTATTACTACTCAAACCTTTAGAATTGCTAAATTTATTAACTACTCAAACCTTTAGAATTGCTAAATTTATTCAATACTCAAACCTGTAGAATTGCTAAATTTATTCACTACTCAAACGTTTTGAATTGCTAAATTTATTTACTACTCAAACCTTTAGAATTGCTAAATTTATTTACTATTCAAACCTTTAGAATTGCTAAATTTATTAACTACTCAAACCTTTAGAATTGCTAAATGTATTTACTACTCAAACCTTTGGAATTGCTAAATTTATTACTACTCAAACCTTTAGAATTGCTAAATTTATTAACTACTCAAACCTTTAGAATTGCTAAATTTATTTACTACTCAAACCTTTAGAATTGCTAAATTTATTCACTACTCAAACCTTTAGAATTGCTAAATTTATTCACTACTCAAACCTTTTGAATTGCTAAATTTATTTACTACTCAAACCTTTAGAATTGCTAAATTTATTAACTACTCAAATCTTTAGAATTGCTCAAATTATTTACTACTCAAACCTTTAGAATTGCTAAATTTATTTACTAATCAAACCTTTAGAATTGCTAAATTTATTTACTACTCAAACCTTTAGAATTGCTAAATGTATTTACTACTAACACCTTTAGAATTGCTAAATTTATTTACTACTCAAACCTTTAGAATTGCTAAATTTATTTACTACTCAAACCTTTAGTATTGCTAAATTTATTATCTACTCAAACCTTTAGAATTGCTAAACGTATTTACTACTCAAACCTTTGGAATTGCTAAATTTATTTACTACTCAAACCTTTAGAATTGCTAAATTTATTTACTACTCAAACCTTTAGAATTGCTAAATTTATTCACTACTCAAACCTTTTGAATTGCTAAATTTATTTACTACTCAAACCTTTAGAAATGCTAAATTTATTAACTACTCAAATCTTTAGAATTGCTCAAATTATTTACTACTCAAACCTTTAGAATTGCTAAATTTATTTACTATTCAAACCTTTAGAATTGCTAAATTTATTTACTACTCAAACCTTTAGAATTGCTAAATGTATTTACTACTAACACCTTTAGAATTGCTAAATTTATTTACTACTCAAACCTTTAGAATTGCTAAATTTATTTACTACTGAAACCTTTAGAATTGCTAAATTTATTAACTACTCAAACCTTTAGAATTGCTAAACGTATTTACTACTCAAACCTTTGGAATTGCTAAATTTATTTACTACTCAAACCTTTAGAATTGCTAAATTTATTAACTACTCAAACCTTTAGAATTGCTAAATTTATTAACTATTCAAACCTATAGAATTGCTAAAATTATTTACTACTCAAACCTTTAGAATTGCTAAATTTATTTACTACTCAAACCTTTAGAATTGATAAATTTATTTACTACTCAAAGCTTTAGAATTGCTAAATTTATTTACTATTCAATCCTTTAGAATTGCTAAATTTATTTACTACTCAAACCTTTAGAATTGCTAAATTTATTTACTATTCAAACCTTTAGAATTGATGAATTTATTTACTACTCAAACCTTTAGAATTGCTAAATTTATTTAATACTCAAACCTTTAGAATTGCTAAATTTATTACTACTCAAACCTTTAGAATTGCTAAATTTATTAACTACTCAAACCTTTAGAATTGCTAAATTTATTTACTACTCAAACCTTTAGAATTGCTAAATTTATTCACTACTCAAACCTTTAGAATTGCTAAATTTATTCACTACTCAAACCTTTTGAATTGCTAAATTTATTTACTACTCAAACCTTTAGAATTGCTAAATTTATTTACTATTCAAACCTTTAGAATTGCTAAATTTATTTACTAGTCACACGTTTAGAATTGCTAAATGTATTTACTACTCACACCTTTAGAATTGCTAAATTTATTTACTAATCAAACCTTTAGAATTGCTAAATTTATTTACTATTCAAACCTTTAGAATTGCTAAATTTATTTACTAGTCACACCTTTAGAATTGCTAAATGTATTTACTACTCATACCTTTAGAATTGCTAAATTTATTTACTACTCAAACCTTTAGAATTGCTAAATTTATTTACTACTCAAACCTTTAGAATTGCTAAATTTATTAACTACTCAAACCTTTAGAATTGCTAAATGATTTACTACTCAAACCTTTGGAATTGCTAAATTTATTACTACTCAAACCTTTAGAATTGCTAAAGTATTAACTACTCAAACCTTTAGAATTGCTAAATTTATTTACTACTCAAACCTTTAGAATTGCTAAATTTATTCACTACTCAAACCTTTAGAATTGCTAAATTTATTCACTACTCAAACTTTTAGAATTGCTCAAATTATTTACTACTCAAACCTTTAGAATTGCTAAATTTATTTACTACTCAAACCTTTAGAATTGCTAAATTTATTTACTACTCAAACCATTAGAATTGATAAATTTATTTACTACTCAAACCTTTAGAATTGCTAAATTTATTACTAGTCAAACCTTTAGAATTTCTAAATTTATTAACTACTCAAACCTTTAGAATTGCTAAATTTATTTACTACTCAAACCTTTAGAATTGCTAAATTTATTTACTACTCAAACCTTTTGAATTGCTAAATTTATTCACTACTCAAACCTTTAGAATTGCTAAATTTATTCACGACAGAAACCTTTAGAATTGCTAAATTTATTTCCTACTCAAACCTTTAGAATTGCTAAATGTATTTACTACTCAAACCTTTGGAATTGCTAAATTTATTTACTACTCAAACCTTTAGAATTGCTAAATTTATTTACTACTCAAACCTTTTGAATTGATGAATTTATTTACTACTCAAACCTTTAGAATTGCTAAATTTATTTACTACTCAAACCTTTAGAATTGCTAAATTTATTACTACTCAAACCTTTAGAATTGCTAAATTTATTAACTACTCAAACCTTTAGAATTGCTAAATTTATTCACTACTCAAACCTTTAGAATTGCTAAATTTATTCACTACTCAAACGTTTTGAATTGCTAAATTTATTTACTACTCAAACCTTTAGAATTGCTAAATTTATTTACTATTCAAACCTTTAGAATTGCTAAAATTATTTACTACTCAAACCTTTAGAATTGCTAAATTTATTTAATATTCAAACCTTTAGAATTGCTAAATTTATTAACTACTCAAACCTTTAGAATTGCTAAATGTTTTTACTACTCAAACCTTTGGAATTGCTCAAATTATTTACTACTCAAACCTTTAGAATTGCTAAATTTATTAACTACTCAAACCTTTAGAATTGCTAAATGTATTTACTACTCAAACCTTTGGAATTGCTAAATTTATTTACTACTCAAACCTCTAGAACTGCTAAATTTATTTACTAATCAAACCTTTAGAATTACTAAATATATTTACTACTCAAACCTTTTGAATTTGTAAATTTATTTACTACTCAAACCTTTAGAATTGCTTAATTTAATAACTACTCAAACCTTTAGAATTGCTAAATTTATTCACTACTCAAACCTTTAGAATTGCTAAATTTATTTACTACTCAAACCTTTAGAATTGCTAAATTTATTAACTACTCAAACCTTTAGAATTGCTCAAATTATTTACTACTCACACCTTTAGAATTGCTAAATTTATTTACTAATCAAACCTTTAGAATTGCTAAATTTATTTACTATTCAAACCTTTAGAATTGCTAAATTTATTTACTAGTCACTCCTTTAGAATTGCTAAATGTATTTACTAATCACACCTTTAGAATTGCTAAATTTATTTACTACTCAAACCTTTAGAATTGCTAAATTTATTTACTACTCAAACCTTTAGAATTGCTAAATTTATTTACTACTCAAACCTTTAGAATTGCTAAATTTATTACTACTCAAACCTTTAGAATTGCTAAATTTATTAACTACTCAAACCTTTAGAATTGCTAAATTTATTCAATACTCAAACCTGTAGAATTGCTAAATTTATTCACTACTCAAACGTTTTGAATTGCTAAATTTATTTACTACTCAAACCTTTAGAATTGCTAAATTTATTTACTATTCAAACCTTTAGAATTGCTAAATTTATTAACTACTCAAACCTTTAGAATTGCTAAATGTATTTACTACTCAAACCTTTGGAATTGCTAAATTTATTACTACTCAAACCTTTAGAATTGCTAAATTTATTAACTACTCAAACCTTTAGAATTGCTAAATTTATTTACTACTCAAACCTTTAGAATTGCTAAATTTATTCACTACTCAAACCTTTAGAATTGCTAAATTTATTCACTACTCAAACCTTTTGAATTGCTAAATTTATTTACTACTCAAACCTTTAGAATTGCTAAATTTATTAACTACTCAAATCTTTAGAATTGCTCAAATTATTTACTACTCAAACCTTTAGAATTGCTAAATTTATTTACTAATCAAACCTTTAGAATTGCTAAATTTATTTACTACTCAAACCTTTAGAATTGCTAAATGTATTTACTACTAACACCTTTAGAATTGCTAAATTTATTTACTACTCAAACCTTTAGAATTGCTAAATTTATTTACTACTCAAACCTTTAGTATTGCTAAATTTATTATCTACTCAAACCTTTAGAATTGCTAAACGTATTTACTACTCAAACCTTTGGAATTGCTAAATTTATTTACTACTCAAACCTTTAGAATTGCTAAATTTATTAACTACTCAAACCTTTAGAATTGATAAATTTATTAACTATTCAAACCTATAGAATTGCTAAAATTATTTACTACTCAAACCTTTAGAATTGCTAAATTTATTTACTACTGAAACCTTTAGAATTGATAAATTTATTTACTACTCAAACCTTTAGAATTGCTAAATTTATTTACTATTCAATCCTTTAGAATTGCTAAATTTATTTACTACTCAAACCTTTAGAATTGCTAAATTTATTTACTATTCAAACCTTTAGAATTGATGAATTTATTTACTACTCAAACCTTTAGAATTGCTAAATTTATTTACTACTCAAACCTTTAGAATTACTAAATTTATTTACTACTCAAACCTTTAGAATTGCTAAATGTTTTTACTACTCAAACCTTTGGAATTGCTCAAATTATTTACTACTCAAACCTTTAGAATTGCTAAATTTATTAACTACTCAAACCTTTAGAATTGCTAAATGTATTTACTACTCAAACCTTTGGAATTGCTAAATTTATTTACTACTCAAACCTTTAGAAATTGTAAATTTATTTACTACTCAAACCTTTAGAATTGCTAAATTTAATAACTACTCAAACCTTTAGAATTGCTAAATTTATTCAATACTCAAACCTTTAGAATTGCTAAATTTATTTACTACTCAAACCTTTAGAATTGCTAAATTTATTAACTACTCAAACCTTTAGAATTGCTCAAATTATTTACTACTCAAACCTTAAGAATTGCTAAATTTATTTACTATTCAAACCTTTAGAATTGCTAAATTTATTTACTAGTCACACCTTTAGAATTGCTAAATGTATTTACTACTCAAACCTTTAGAATTGCTAAATGTATTTACTACTCAAACCTTTGGAATTGCTAAATTTATTTACTACTCAAACCTTTAGAATTGCTAAATTTATTTACTACTCAAACCTTTTGAATTGATGAATTTATTTACTACTCAAACCTTTAGAATTGCTAAATTTATTTACTACTCAAACCTTTAGAATTGCTAAATTTATTACTACTCAAACCTTTAGAATTGCTAAATTTATTAACTACTCAAACCTTTAGAATTGCTAAATTTATTCACTACTCAAACCTTTAGAATTGCTAAATTTATTCACTACTCAAACGTTTTGAATTGCTAAATTTATTTACTACTCAAACCTTTAGAATTGCTAAATTTATTTACTATTCAAACCTTTAGAATTGCTAAATTTATTAACTACTCAAACCTTTAGAATTGCTAAATGTATTTACTACTCAAACCTTTGGAATTGCTAAATTTATTACTACTCAAACCTTTAGAATTGCTAAATTTATTAACTACTCAAACCTTTAGAATTGCTAAATTTATTCACTACTCAAACCTTTTGAATTGCTAAATTTATTTACTACTCAAACCTTTAGAATTGCTAAATTTATTAACTACTCAAATCTTTAGAATTGCTCAAATTATTTACTACTCAAACCTTTAGAATTGCTAAATTTATTTACTACTCAAACCTTTAGAATTGCTAAATTTATTTACTACTCAAACCTTTAGAATTGCTAAATGTATTTACTACTAACACCTTTAGAATTGCTAAATTTATTTACTACTCAAACATTTAGAATTGCTAAACGTATTTACTACTCAAACCTTTGGAATTGCTAAATTTATTTACTACTCAAACCTTTAGAATTGCTAAATTTATTAACTACTCAAACCTTTAGAATTGCTAAATTTATTAACTATTCAAACCTATAGAATTGCTAAAATTATTTACTACTCAAACCTTTAGAATTGCTAAATTTATTTACTACTCAAACTTTTAGAATTGCTAAATGTATTTACTACTCAAACCTTTAGAATTGCTAAATTTATTTACTACTCAAACCTTTAGAATTGCTAAATTTATTAACTACACAAACCTTTAGAATTGCTAAACGTATTTACTACTCAAACCTTTGGAATTGCTAAATATATTTACTACTCAAACCTTTAGAATTGCTAAATTTATTAACTACTCAAACCTTTAGAATTGCTAAATTTATTAACTATTCAAACCTATAGAATTGCTAAAATTATTTACTACTCAAACCTTTAGAATTGCTAAATTTATTTACTAGTCACACCTTTAGAATTGCTAAATGTATTTACTACTCAAACCTTTAGAATTGCTAAATGTATTTACTACTCAAACCTTTGGAATTGCTAAATTTATTTACTACTCAAACCTTTAGAATTGCTAAATTTATTTACTACTCAAACCTTTTGAATTGATGAATTTATTTACTACTCAAACCTTTAGAATTGCTAAATTTATTTACTACTCAAACCTTTAGAATTGCTAAATTTATTCAATACTCAAACCTTTAGAATTGCTAAATTTATTTACTACTCAAACCTTTAGAATTGCTAAATTTATTAACTACTCAAACCTTTAGAATTGCTCAAATTATTTACTACTCAAACCTTTGGAATTGCTAAATTTATTTACTATTCAAACCTTTAGAATTGCTAAATTTATTTACTAGTCACACCTTTAGAATTGCTAAATGTATTTACTACTCAAACCTTTAGAATTGCTAAATGTATTTACTACTCAAACCTTTGGAATTGCTAAATTTATTTACTACTCAAACCTTTAGAACTGCTAAATTTATTTACTACTCAAACCTTTAGAATTGCTAAATGTATTTACTACTCAAACCTTTTGAATTGATGAATTTATTTACTACTCAAACCTTTAGAATTGCTAAATTTATTTACTACTCAAACCTTTAGAATTGCTAAATTTATTACTACTCAAACCTTTAGAATTGCTAAATTTATTAACTACTCAAACCTTTAGAATTGCTAAATTTATTCACTACTCAAACCTTTAGAATTGCTAAATTTATTCACTACTCAAACGTTTTGAATTGCTAAATTTATTTACTACTCAAACCTTTAGAATTGCTAAATTTATTTACTATTCAAACCTTTAGAATTGCTAAATTTATTAACTACTCAAACCTTTAGAATTGCTAAATGTATTTACTACTCAAACCTTTGGAATTGCTAAATTTATTACTACTCAAACCTTTAGAATTGCTAAATTTATTAACTACTCAAACCTTTAGAATTGCTAAATTTATTCACTACTCAAACCTTTTGAATTGCTAAATTTATTTACTACTCAAACCTTTAGAATTGCTAAATTTATTAACTACTCAAATCTTTAGAATTGCTCAAATTATTTACTACTCAAACCTTTAGAATTGCTAAATTTATTAACTATTCAAACCTATAGAATTGCTAAAATTATTTACTACTCAAACCTTTAGAATTGCTAAATTTATTTACTACTCAAACCTTTAGAATTGATAAATTTATTTACTACTCAAACCTTTAGAATTGCTAAATTTATTTACTATTCAATCCTTTAGAATTGCTAAATTTATTTACTACTCAAACCTTTAGAATTGATGAATTTATTTACTACTCAAACCTTTAGAATTGCTAAATTTATTTACTACTCAAACCTTTAGAATTGCTAAATTTATTACTACTCAAACCTTTAGAATTGCTAAATTTATTAACTACTCAAACCTTTAGAATTGCTAAATTTATTTACTACTCAAACCTTTAGAATTGCTAAATTTATTCACTACTCAAACCTTTAGAATTGCTAAATTTATTCACTACTCAAACCTTTTGAATTGCTAAATTTATTTACTACTCAAACCTTTAGAATTGCTAAATGTATTTACTACTCACACCTTTAGAATTGCTAAATTTATTTACTAATCAAACCTTTAGAATTGCTAAATTTATTTACTATTCAAACCTTTAGAATTGCTAAATTTATTTACTAGTCACACCTTTAGAATTGCTAAATGTATTTACTACTCATACCTTTAGAATTGCTAAATTTATTTACTACTCAAACCTTTAGAATTGCTAAATTTATTTACTACTCAAACCTTTAGAATTGCTAAATTTATTAACTACTCAAACCTTTAGAATTGCTAAATGATTTACTACTCAAACCTTTGGAATTGCTAAATTTATTACTACTCAAACCTTTAGAATTGCTAAAGTATTAACTACTCAAACCTTTAGAATTGCTAAATTTATTTACTACTCAAACCTTTAGAATTGCTAAATTTATTCACTACTCAAACTTTTAGAATTGCTCAAATTATTTACTACTCAAACCTTTAGAATTGCTAAATTTATTTACTACTCAAACCTTTAGAATTGCTAAATTTATTTACTACTCAAACCATTAGAATTGATAAATTTATTTACTACTCAAACCTTTAGAATTGCTAAATTTATTTACTACTCAAACCTTTTGAATTGCTAAATTTATTCACTACTCAAACCTTTAGAATTGCTAAATTTATTCACGACAGAAACCTTTAGAATTGCTAAATTTATTTCCTACTCAAACCTTTAGAATTGCTAAATTTATTTACTAGTCACACCTTTAGAATTGCTAAATTTATTCACGACAGAAACCTTTAGAATTGCTAAATTTATTTCCTACTCAAACCTTTAGAATTGCTAAATGTATTTACTACTCAAACCTTTGGAATTGCTAAATTTATTACTACTCAAACCTTTAGAATTGCTAAATTTATTAACTACTCAAACCTTTAGAATTGCTAAATTTATTCACTACTCAAACCTTTTGAATTGCTAAATTTATTTACTACTCAAACCTTTAGAATTGCTAAATTTATTAACTACTCAAATCTTTAGAATTGCTCAAATTATTTACTACTCAAACCTTTAGAATTGCTAAATTTATTTACTACTCAAACCTTTAGAATTGCTAAATTTATTTACTACTCAAACCTTTAGAATTGCTAAATGTATTTACTACTAACACCTTTAGAATTGCTAAATTTATTTACTACTCAAACATTTAGAATTGCTAAACGTATTTACTACTCAAACCTTTGGAATTGCTAAATTTATTTACTACTCAAACCTTTAGAATTGCTAAATTTATTAACTACTCAAACCTTTAGAATTGCTAAATTTATTAACTATTCAAACCTATAGAATTGCTAAAATTATTTACTACTCAAACCTTTAGAATTGCTAAATTTATTTACTACTCAAACTTTTAGAATTGCTAAATGTATTTACTACTCAAACCTTTAGAATTGCTAAATTTATTTACTACTCAAACCTTTAGAATTGCTAAATTTATTAACTACACAAACCTTTAGAATTGCTAAACGTATTTACTACTCAAACCTTTGGAATTGCTAAATATATTTACTACTCAAACCTTTAGAATTGCTAAATTTATTAACTACTCAAACCTTTAGAATTGCTAAATTTATTAACTATTCAAACCTATAGAATTGCTAAAATTATTTACTACTCAAACCTTTAGAATTGCTAAATTTATTTACTAGTCACACCTTTAGAATTGCTAAATGTATTTACTACTCAAACCTTTAGAATTGCTAAATGTATTTACTACTCAAACCTTTGGAATTGCTAAATTTATTTACTACTCAAACCTTTAGAATTGCTAAATTTATTTACTACTCAAACCTTTTGAATTGATGAATTTATTTACTACTCAAACCTTTAGAATTGCTAAATTTATTTACTACTCAAACCTTTAGAATTGCTAAATTTATTCAATACTCAAACCTTTAGAATTGCTAAATTTATTTACTACTCAAACCTTTAGAATTGCTAAATTTATTAACTACTCAAACCTTTAGAATTGCTCAAATTATTTACTACTCAAACCTTTGGAATTGCTAAATTTATTTACTATTCAAACCTTTAGAATTGCTAAATTTATTTACTAGTCACACCTTTAGAATTGCTAAATGTATTTACTACTCAAACCTTTAGAATTGCTAAATGTATTTACTACTCAAACCTTTGGAATTGCTAAATTTATTTACTACTCAAACCTTTAGAACTGCTAAATTTATTTACTACTCAAACCTTTTGAATTGATGAATTTATTTACTACTCAAACCTTTAGAATTGCTAAATTTATTTACTACTCAAACCTTTAGAATTGCTAAATTTATTACTACTCAAACCTTTAGAATTGCTAAATTTATTAACTACTCAAACCTTTAGAATTGCTAAATTTATTCACTACTCAAACCTTTAGAATTGCTAAATTTATTCACTACTCAAACGTTTTGAATTGCTAAATTTATTTACTACTCAAACCTTTAGAATTGCTAAATTTATTTACTATTCAAACCTTTAGAATTGCTAAATTTATTAACTACTCAAACCTTTAGAATTGCTAAATGTATTTACTACTCAAACCTTTGGAATTGCTAAATTTATTACTACTCAAACCTTTAGAATTGCTAAATTTATTAACTACTCAAACCTTTAGAATTGCTAAATTTATTCACTACTCAAACCTTTTGAATTGCTAAATTTATTTACTACTCAAACCTTTAGAATTGCTAAATTTATTAACTACTCAAATCTTTAGAATTGCTCAAATTATTTACTACTCAAACCTTTAGAATTGCTAAATTTATTAACTATTCAAACCTATAGAATTGCTAAAATTATTTACTACTCAAACCTTTAGAATTGCTAAATTTATTTACTACTCAAACCTTTAGAATTGATAAATTTATTTACTACTCAAACCTTTAGAATTGCTAAATTTATTTACTATTCAATCCTTTAGAATTGCTAAATTTATTTACTACTCAAACCTTTAGAATTGATGAATTTATTTACTACTCAAACCTTTAGAATTGCTAAATTTATTTACTACTCAAACCTTTAGAATTGCTAAATTTATTACTACTCAAACCTTTAGAATTGCTAAATTTATTAACTACTCAAACCTTTAGAATTGCTAAATTTATTTACTACTCAAACCTTTAGAATTGCTAAATTTATTCACTACTCAAACCTTTAGAATTGCTAAATTTATTCACTACTCAAACCTTTTGAATTGCTAAATTTATTTACTACTCAAACCTTTAGAATTGCTAAATGTATTTACTACTCACACCTTTAGAATTGCTAAATTTATTTACTAATCAAACCTTTAGAATTGCTAAATTTATTTACTATTCAAACCTTTAGAATTGCTAAATTTATTTACTAGTCACACCTTTAGAATTGCTAAATGTATTTACTACTCATACCTTTAGAATTGCTAAATTTATTTACTACTCAAACCTTTAGAATTGCTAAATTTATTTACTACTCAAACCTTTAGAATTGCTAAATTTATTAACTACTCAAACCTTTAGAATTGCTAAATGATTTACTACTCAAACCTTTGGAATTGCTAAATTTATTACTACTCAAACCTTTAGAATTGCTAAAGTATTAACTACTCAAACCTTTAGAATTGCTAAATTTATTTACTACTCAAACCTTTAGAATTGCTAAATTTATTCACTACTCAAACTTTTAGAATTGCTCAAATTATTTACTACTCAAACCTTTAGAATTGCTAAATTTATTTACTACTCAAACCTTTAGAATTGCTAAATTTATTTACTACTCAAACCATTAGAATTGATAAATTTATTTACTACTCAAACCTTTAGAATTGCTAAATTTATTTACTACTCAAACCTTTTGAATTGCTAAATTTATTCACTACTCAAACCTTTAGAATTGCTAAATTTATTCACGACAGAAACCTTTAGAATTGCTAAATTTATTTCCTACTCAAACCTTTAGAATTGCTAAATTTATTTACTAGTCACACCTTTAGAATTGCTAAATGTATTTACTACTCAAACCTTTAGAATTGCTAAATGTATTTACTACTCAAACCTTTGGAATTGCTAAATTTATTTACTACTCAAACCTTTAGAATTGCTAAATTTATTTACTACTCAAACCTTTTGAATTGATGAATTTATTTACTACTCAAACCTTTAGAATTGCTAAATTTATTTACTACTCAAACCATTAGAATTGCTAAATTTATTACTACTCTAACCTTTAGAATTGCTAAATTTATTAACTACTCAAACCTTTAGAATTGCTAAATTTATTCACTACTCAAACCTTTAGAATTGCTAAATTTATTCACTACTCAAACGTTTTGGATTGCTAAATTTATTTACTACTCAAACCTTTAGAATTGCTAAATTTATTTACTATTCAAACCTTTAGAATTTCTAAATTTATTAACTACTCAAGCCTTTAGAATTGCTAAATGTATTTACTACTCAAACCTTTGGAATTGCTAAATTTATTACTACTCAAACCTTTAGAAATGCTAAATTTATTAACTACTCAAACCTTTAGAATTGCTAAATTTATTCACTACTCAAACCTTTTGAATTGCTAAATTTATTTACTACTCAAACCTTTAGAATTGCTAAATTTATTAACTACTCAAATCTTTAGAATTGCTCAAATTATTTACTACTCAAACCTTTAGAATTGCTAAATTTATTTACTATTCAAACCTTTAGAATTGCTAAATTTATTTACTACTCAAACCTTTAGAATTGCTAAATGTATTTACTACTAACACCTTTAGAATTGCTAAATTTATTTACTACTCAAACCTTTAGAATTGCTAAATTTATTTACTACTGAAACCTTTAGAATTGCTAAATTTATTAACTACTCAAACCTTTAGAATTGCTAAACGTATTTACTACTCAAACCTTTGGAATTGCTAAATTTATTTACTACTCAAACCTTTAGAATTGCTAAATTTATTAACTACTCAAACCTTTAGAATTGCTAAATTTATTAACTATTCAAACCTATAGAATTGCTAAAATTATTTACTACTCAAACCTTTAGAATTGCTAAATTTATTTACTACTCAAACCTTTAGAATTGATAAATTTATTTACTACTCAAACCTTTAGAATTGCTAAATTTATTTACTATTCAATCCTTTAGAATTGCTAAATTTATTTACTACTCAAACCTTTAGAATTGCTAAATTTATTTACTATTCAAACCTTTAGAATTGATGAATTTATTTACTACTCAAACCTTTAGAATTGCTAAATTTATTTAATACTCAAACCTTTAGAATTGCTAAATTTATTACTACTCAAACCTTTAGAATTGCTAAATTTATTAACTACTCAAACCTTTAGAATTGCTAAATTTATTTACTACTCAAACCTTTAGAATTGCTAAATTTATTCACTACTCAAACCTTTAGAATTGCTAAATTTATTCACTACTCAAACCTTTAGAATTGCTAAATTTATTCACTACTCAAACCTTTTGAATTGCTAAATTTATTTACTACTCAAACCTTTAGAATTGCTAAATTTATTTACTATTCAAACCTTTAGAATTGCTAAATTTATTTACTAGTCACACGTTTAGAATTGCTAAATGTATTTACTACTCACACCTTTAGAATTGCTAAATTTATTTACTAATCAAACCTTTAGAATTGCTAAATTTATTTACTATTCAAACCTTTAGAATTGCTAAATTTATTTACTAGTCACACCTTTAGAATTGCTAAATGTATTTACTACTCATACCTTTAGAATTGCTAAATTTATTTACTACTCAAACCTTTAGAATTGCTAAATTTATTTACTACTCAAACCTTTAGAATTGCTAAATTTATTAACTACTCAAACCTTTAGAATTGCTAAATGATTTACTACTCAAACCTTTGGAATTGCTAAATTTATTACTACTCAAACCTTTAGAATTGCTAAAGTATTAACTACTCAAACCTTTAGAATTGCTAAATTTATTTACTACTCAAACCTTTAGAATTGCTAAATTTATTCACTACTCAAACCTTTAGAATTGCTAAATTTATTCACTACTCAAACTTTTAGAATTGCTCAAATTATTTACTACTCAAACCTTTAGAATTGCTAAATTTATTTACTACTCAAACCTTTAGAATTGCTAAATTTATTTACTACTCAAACCATTAGAATTGATAAATTTATTTACTACTCAAACCTTTAGAATTGCTAAATTTATTACTAGTCAAACCTTTAGAATTTCTAAATTTATTAACTACTCAAACCTTTAGAATTGCTAAATTTATTTACTACTCAAACCTTTAGAATTGCTAAATTTATTTACTACTCAAACCTTTTGAATTGCTAAATTTATTCACTACTCAAACCTTTAGAATTGCTAAATTTATTCACGACAGAAACCTTTAGAATTGCTAAATTTATTTCCTACTCAAACCTTTAGAATTGCTAAATTTATTTACTAGTCACACCTTTAGAATTGCTAAATGTATTTACTACTCAAACCTTTAGAATTGCTAAATGTATTTACTACTCAAACCTTTGGAATTGCTAAATTTATTTACTACTCAAACCTTTAGAATTGCTAAATTTATTTACTACTCAAACCTTTTGAATTGATGAATTTATTTACTACTCAAACCTTTAGAATTGCTAAATTTATTAACTACTTAAACCTTTAGAATTGCTAAATGTATTTACTACTCAAACCTTTGGAATTGCTAAATTTATTACTACTCAAACCTTTAGAATTGCTAAATTTATTAACTACTCAAACCTTTAGAATTGCTAAATTTATTCACTACTCAAACCTTTTGAATTGCTAAATTTATTTACTACTCAAACCTTTAGAATTGCTAAATTTATTAACTACTCAAATCTTTAGAATTGCTCAAATTATTTACTACTCAAACCTTTAGAATTGCTAAATTTATTTACTATTCAAACCTTTAGAATTGCTAAATTTATTTACTACTCAAACCTTTAGAATTGCTAAATGTATTTACTACTAACACCTTTAGAATTGCTAAATTTATTTACTACTCAAACCTTTAGAATTGCTAAATTTATTTACTACTCAAACCTTTAGAATTGCTAAATTTATTAACTACTCAAACCTTTAGAATTGCTAAACGTATTTACTACTCAAACCTTTGGAATTGCTAAATTTATTTACTACTCAAACCTTTAGAATTGCTAAATTTATTAACTACTCAAACCTTTAGAATTGCTAAATTTATTAACTATTCAAACCTATAGAATTGCTAAAATTATTTACTACTCAAACCTTTAGAATTGCTAAATTTATTTACTACTCAAACCTTTAGAATTGATAAATTTATTTACTACTCAAACCTTTAGAATTGCTAAATTTATTTACTATTCAATCCTTTAGAATTGCTAAATTTATTTACTACTCAAACCTTTAGAATTGCTAAATTTATTTACTATTCAAACCTTTAGAATTGATGAATTTATTTACTACTCAAACCTTTAGAATTGCTAAATTTATTTAATACTCAAACCTTTAGAATTGCTAAATTTATTACTACTCAAACCTTTAGAATTGCTAAATTTATTATCTACTCAAACCTTTAGAATTGCTAAATTTATTTACTACTCAAACCTTTAGAATTGCTAAATTTATTCACTACTCAAACCTTTAGAATTGCTAAATTTATTCACTACTCAAACCTTTTGAATTGCTAAATTTATTTACTACTCAAACCTTTAGAATTGCTAAATTTATTTACTATTCAAACCTTTAGAATTGCTAAATTTATTTACTAGTCACACGTTTAGAATTGCTAAATGTATTTACTACTCACCTTTAGAATTGCTAAATTTATTTACTAATCAAACCTTTAGAATTGCTAAATTTATTTACTATTCAAACCTTTAGAATTGCTAAATTTATTTACTAGTCACACCTTTAGAATTGCTAAATGTATTTACTACTCATACCTTTAGAATTGCTAAATTTATTTACTACTCAAACCTTTAGAATTGCTAAATTTATTTACTACTCAAACCTTTAGAATTGCTAAATTTATTTACTACTCAAACCTTTAGAATTGCTAAATTTATTTACTACTCAAACCATTAGAATTGATAAATTTATTTACTACTCAAACCTTTAGAATTGCTAAATTTATTTACTACTCAAACCTTTAGAATTGCTAAATTTATTACTAGTCAAACCTTTAGAATTTCTAAATTTATTAACTACTCAAACCTTTAGAATTGCTAAATTTATTTACTACTCAAACCTTTAGAATTGCTAAATTTATTTACTACTCAAACCTTTTGAATTGCTAAATTTATTCACTACTCAAACCTTTAGAATTGCTAAATTTATTCACGACAGAAACCTTTAGAATTGCTAAATTTATTTCCTACTCAAACCTTTAGAATTGCTAAATTTATTTACTAGTCACACCTTTAGAATTGCTAAATGTATTTACTACTATACCTTTAGAATTGCTAAATGTATTTACTACTCAAACCTTTGGAATTGCTAAATTTATTTACTACTCAAACCTTTAGAATTGCTAAATTTATTTACTACTCAAACCTTTTGAATTGATGAATTTATTTACTACTCAAACCTTTAGAATTGCTAAATTTATTTACTACTCAAACCTTTAGAATTGCTAAATTTATTACTACTCAAACCTTTAGAATTGCTAAATTTATTAACTACTCAAACCTTTAGAATTGATGAATTTATTCACTACTCAAACCTTTAGAATTGCTAAATTTATTCACTACTCAAACGTTTTGAATTGCTAAATTTATTTACTACTCAAACCTTTAGAATTGCTAAATTTATTTACTATTCAAACCTTTAGAATTGCTAAATTTATTAACTACTTAAACCTTTAGAATTGCTAAATGTATTTACTACTCAAACCTTTGGAATTGCTAAATTTATTACTACTCAAACCTTTAGAATTGCTAAATTTATTAACTACTCAAACCTTTAGAATTGCTAAATTTATTCACTACTCAAACCTTTTGAATTGCTAAATTTATTTACTACTCAAACCTTTAGAATTGCTAAATTTATTAACTACTCAAATCTTTAGAATTGCTCAAATTATTTACTACTCAAACCTTTAGAATTGCTAAATTTATTTACTATTCAAACCTTTAGAATTGCTAAATTTATTTACTACTCAAACCTTTAGAATTGCTAAATGTATTTACTACTAACACCTTTAGAATTGCTAAATTTATTTACTACTCAAACCTTTAGAATTGCTAAATTTATTTACTACTCAAACCTTTAGAATTGCTAAATTTATTAACTACTCAAACCTTTAGAATTGCTAAACGTATTTACTACTCAAACCTTTGGAATTGCTAAATTTATTTACTACTCAAACCTTTAGAATTGCTAAATTTATTAACTACTCAAACCTTTAGAATTGCTAAATTTATTAACTATTCAAACCTATAGAATTGCTAAAATTATTTACTACTCAAACCTTTAGAATTGCTAAATTTATTTACTACTCAAACCTTTAGAATTGATAAATTTATTTACTACTCAAACCTTTAGAATTGCTAAATTTATTTACTATTCAATCCTTTAGAATTGCTAAATTTATTTACTACTCAAACCTTTAGAATTGCTAAATTTATTTACTATTCAAACCTTTAGAATTGATGAATTTATTTACTACTCAAACCTTTAGAATTGCTAAATTTATTTAATACTCAAACCTTTAGAATTGCTAAATTTATTACTACTCAAACCTTTAGAATTGCTAAATTTATTAACTACTCAAACCTTTAGAATTGCTAAATTTATTTACTACTCAAACCTTTAGAATTGCTAAATTTATTCACTACTCAAACCTTTAGAATTGCTAAATTTATTCACTACTCAAACCTTTTGAATTGCTAAATTTATTTACTACTCAAACCTTTAGAATTGCTAAATTTATTTACTATTCAAACCTTTAGAATTGCTAAATTTATTTACTAGTCACACGTTTAGAATTGCTAAATGTATTTACTACTCACCTTTAGAATTGCTAAATTTATTTACTAATCAAACCTTTAGAATTGCTAAATTTATTTACTATTCAAACCTTTAGAATTGCTAAATTTATTTACTAGTCACACCTTTAGAATTGCTAAATGTATTTACTACTCATACCTTTAGAATTGCTAAATTTATTTACTACTCAAACCTTTAGAATTGCTAAATTTATTTACTACTCAAACCTTTAGAATTGCTAAATTTATTAACTACTCAAACCTTTAGAATTGCTAAATGATTTACTACTCAAACCTTTGGAATTGCTAAATTTATTACTACTCAAACCTTTAGAATTGCTAAAGTATTAACTACTCAAACCTTTAGAATTGCTAGATTTATTTACTACTCAAACCTTTAGAATTGCTAAATTTATTCACTACTCAAACCTTTAGAATTGCTAAATTTATTCACTACTCAAACTTTTAGAATTGCTCAAATTATTTACTACTCAAACCTTTAGAATTGCTAAATTTATTTACTACTCAAACCTTTAGAATTGCTAAATTTATTTACTACTCAAACCATTAGAATTGATAAATTTATTTACTACTCAAACCTTTAGAATTGCTAAATTTATTTACTACTCAAACCTTTAGAATTGCTAAATTTATTACTAGTCAAACCTTTAGAATTTCTAAATTTATTAACTACTCAAACCTTTAGAATTGCTAAATTTATTTACTACTCAAACTTTTAGAATTGCTAAATTTATTTACTACTCAAACCTTTTGAATTGCTAAATTTATTCACTACTCAAACCTTTAGAATTGCTAAATTTATTAACTACTCAAACCTTTAGAATTGCTAAATGATTTCTACTCAAACCTTTGGAATTGCTAAATTTATTACTACTCAAACCTTTAGAATTGCTAAATTTATTTACTACTCAAACCTTTAGAATTGCTAAATTTATTAACTACTCAAATCTTTAGAATTGCTCAAATTATTTACTACTCGAACCTTTAGAATTGCTAAATTTATTTACTATTCAAACCTTTAGAATTGCTAAATTTATTTACTACTCAAACCTTTAGAATTGCTAAATGTATTTACTACTAACACCTTTAGAATTGCTAAATTTATTTACTACTCAAACCTTTAGAATTGCTAAATTTATTTACTATTCAAACCATTAGTATTGCTAAATTTATTAACTACTCAAACCTTTAGAATTGCTAAACCTATTTACTACTCAAACCTTTAGAATTGCTAAATTTATTTACTACTCAAACCTTTAGAATTGCTAAATTTATTTACTACTCAAACCATTAGAATTGATGAATTTATTTACTACTCAAACCTTTAGAATTGCTAAAAAATTTTACTACTCAAACCTTTAGAATTGCTAAATTTATTACTACTCAAACCTTTAGAATTGCTAAATTTATTAACTACTCAAACCTTTAGAATTGCTAAATTTATTTACTACTCAAACCTTTAGAATTGTTAAATTTATTTACTACTCAAACCTTTTGAATTGCTAAATTTATTCACTACTCAAACCTTTAGAATTGCTAAATTTATTTACTACTCAAACCTTTAGAATTACTAAATTTATTAAGTACTCAAATCTTTAGAATTGCTCAAATTATTTACTACTCAAACCTTTAGAATTGCTAAATTTATTACTACTCAAACCTTTAGAATTGCTAAATTTATTAACTACTCAAACCTTTAGAATTGCTAAATTTATTCACTACTCAACCTTTAGAATTGCTAAATTTATTCACTACTCAAACCTTTTGAATTGCTAAATTTAATTACTACTCAAACCTTTAGAATTGCTAAATTTATTTACTATTCAAACCTTTAGAATTGCTAAATTTATTAACTACTCAAACCTTTAGAATTGCTAAATGTATTTACTACTCAAACCTTTGGAATTGCTAAATTTATTACTACTCAAACCTTTAGAATTGTTAAATTTATTAACTACTCAAACCTTTAGAATTGCTAAATTTATTTACTACTTAAACCTTTAGAATTGCTAAATTTATTTACTACTCAAACCTTTAGAATTGCCAAATGTATTTACTACTAACACCTTTAGAATTGCTAAATTTATTTACTACTCAAACCTTTAGAATTGCTAAATTTATTTACTACTCAAACCTTTAGAATTGCTAAATTTATTAACTACTGAAATCTTTAGAATTGCTAAACGTATTTACTACTCAAACCTTTAGAATTGCTAAAAAAATTTACTACTCAAACCTTTAGAATTGCTAAATTTATTACTACTCAAACCTTTAGAATTGCTAAATTTATTAACTACTCAAACCTTTAGAATTGGTAAATTTATTTACTACTCAAACCTTTAGAATTGCTAAATTTATTTACTACTCAAACCTTTTGAATTGCTAAATTTATTCACTACTCAAACCTTTAGAATTGCTAAATTTATTTACTACTCAAACCTTTAGAATTACTAAATTTATTAACTACTCAAATCTTTAGAATTGCTCAAATTATTTACTACTCAAACCTTTAGAATTGCTAAATTTATTTACTATTGAAACCTTTAGAATTGCTAAATTAATTTACTACTCAAACCTTTAGAATTGCTAAATGTATTTACTACTCACACTTTTAGAATTGTTAAATTTATTTACTACTCAAACCTTTAGAATTGCTAAACTTATTTACTACTCAAACCTTTAGAATTGCTAAATTTATTTACTATTCAAACCTATAGAATTGCTAAAATTATTTACTACTCAAACCTTTAGAATTGCTAAAAAAATGTACTACTCAAACCTTTAGAATTGCTAAATTTATTACTACTCAAACCTTTAGAATTGCTAAATTTATTAACTACTCAAACCTTTAGAATTGCTAAATTTATTTACTACTCAAACCTTTAGAATTGCTAAATTTATTTACTACTCAAACCTTTTGAATTGCTAAATTTATTCACTACTCAAACCTTTAGAATTGCTAAATTTATTTACTACTCAAACCTTTAGAATTACTAAATTTATTAACTACTCAAACCTTTAGAATTGCTCAAATTATTTACTACTCAACCTTTAGAATTGCTAAATTTATTTACTATTGAAACCTTTAGAATTGCTAAATTTATTTACTACTCAAACCTTTAGAATTGCTAAATGTATTTACTACTCACACTTTTAGAATTGCTAAATTTATTTACTACTCAAACCTTTAGAATTGCTAAATTTATTTACTACTCAAACCTTTAGAATTGCTAAATTTATTAACTATTCAAACCTATAGAATTGCTAAAATTATTTACTACTCAAACCTTTAGAATTGCTAAATTTATTTACTACTCAAACCTTTAGAATTGATAAATTTATTTACTACTCAAACCTTTAGAATTGCTAAATTTATTAACTACTCAAACCTTTAGAATTGCTAAATGTATTTACTACTCAAATCTTTGGAATTGCTAAATTTATTTACTACTCAAACCTTTAGAATTGCTAAATTTATTTACTACTCAAATCTTTTGAATTGATGAATTTATTTACTACTCAAACCTTTAGAATTGCTAAATTTATTTACTACTCAAACCTTTAGAATTGCTAAATTTATTACTACTCAAACCTTTAGAATTGCTAAATTTATTAACTACTCAAACCTTTAGAATTGCTAAATTTATTCACTACTCAACCTTTAGAATTGCTAAATTTATTCACTACTCAAACCTTTTGAATTGCTAAATTTATTACTACTCAAACCTTTAGAATTGTTAAATTTATTAACTACTCAAACCTTTAGAATTGCTAAATTTATTTACTACTCAAACCTTTAGAATTGCTAAATTTATTCACTACTCAAACCTTTAGAATTGCTAAATTTATTCACTACTCAAACCTTTTGAATTGCTAAATTTATTTACTACTCAAACCTTTAGAATTGCTAAATTTATTAACTACTCAAATCTTTAGAATTGCTCAAATTATTTACTACTCAAACCTTTAGAATTGCTAAATTTATTTACTATTCAAACCTTTAGAATTGCTAAATTTATTTACTACTCAAACCTTTAGAATTGCCAAATGTATTTACTACTAACACCTTTAGAATTGCTAAATTTATTTACTACTCAAACCTTTAGAATTGCTAAATTTATTTACTACTCAAACCATTAGAATTGATGAATTTATTTACTACTCAAACCTTTAGAATTGCTAAATTTATTTACTACTCAAACCTTTAGAATTGCTAAATTTATTACTAGTCAAACCTTTAGAATTTCTAACTTTATTAACTACTCAAACCTTTAGAATTGCTAAATTTATTTACTACTCAAACCTTTAGAATTGCTAAATTTATTTACTACTCAAACCTTTTGAATTGCTAAATTTATTCACTACTCAAACCTTTAGAATTGCTAAATTTATTCACTACTCAAATCTTTAGAATTGCTAAATTTATTTCCTACTCAAACCTTTAGAATTGCTGAATTTATTTACTACTCAAACCTTTAGAATTGCTAAATTTATTTACTACTCAAACCTTTAGAATTGCTAAATTTATTAACTATTCGATCCTATAGAATTGCTAAAATTATTTACTACTCAAACCTTTAGAATTGCTAAATTTATTTACTACTCAAACCTTTAGAATTGATAAATTTATTTACTACTCAAACCTTTAGAATTGCTAAATTTATTTACTATTCAATCCTTTAGAATTGCTAAATTTATTTACTACTCAAACCTTTAGAATTGCTAAATTTATTTACTACTCAAACCTTTAGAATTGCTAAATTTATTAACTACTCAAACCTTTAGAATTGCTAAATTTATTTACTACTCAAACCTTTTGAATTGCTAAATTTATTCACTACTCAAACCTTTAGAATTGCTAAATTTATTAACTACTGAAATCTTTAGAATTGCTAAACGTATTTACTACTCAAACCTTTAGAATTGCTAAAAAAATTTACTACTCAAACCTTTAGAATTGCTAAATTTATTACTACTCAAACCTTTAGAATTGCTAAATTTATTAACTACTCAAACCTTTAGAATTGCTAAATTTATTTACTACTCAAACCTTTAGAATTGCTAAATTTATTTACTACTCAAACCTTTTGAATTGCTAAATTTATTCACTACTCAAACCTTTAGAATTGCTAAATTTATTTACTACTCAAACCTTTAGAATTACTAAATATATTAACTACTCAAATCTTTAGAATTGCTCAAATTATTTACTACTCAAACCTTTAGAATTGCTAAATTTATTTACTATTGAAACCTTTAGAATTGCTAAATTAATTTACTACTCAAACCTTTAGAATTGCTAAATGTATTTACTACTCACACTTTTAGAATTGTTAAATTTATTTACTACTCAAACCTTTAGAATTGCTAAACTTATTTACTACTCAAACCTTTAGAATTGCTAAATTTATTTACTATTCAAACCTATAGAATTGCTAAAATTATTTACTACTCAAACCTTTAGAATTGCTAAAAAAAATTACTACTCAAACCTTTAGAATTGCTAAATTTATTACTACTCAAACCTTTAGAATTGCTAAATTTATTAACTACTCAAACCTTTAGAATTGCTAAATTTATTTACTACTCAAACCTTTAGAATTGCTAAATTTATTTACTACTCAAACCTTTTGAATTGCTAAATTTATTCACTACTCAAACCTTTAGAATTGCTAAATTTATTTACTACTCAAACCTTTAGAATTACTAAATTTATTAACTACTCAAACCTTTAGAATTGCTCAAATTATTTACTACTCAACCTTTAGAATTGCTAAATTTATTTACTATTGAAACCTTTAGAATTGCTAAATTTATTTACTACTCAAACCTTTAGAATTGCTAAATGTATTTACTACTCACACTTTTAGAATTGCTAAATTTATTTACTACTCAAACCTTTAGAATTGCTAAATTTATTTACTACTCAAACCTTTAGAATTGCTAAATTTATTAACTATTCAAACCTATAGAATTGCTAAAATTATTTACTACTCAAACCTTTAGAATTGCTAAATTTATTTACTACTCAAACCTTTAGAATTGATAAATTTATTTACTACTCAAACCTTTAGAATTGCTAAATTTATTAACTACTCAAACCTTTAGAATTGCTAAATGTATTTACTACTCAAATCTTTGGAATTGCTAAATTTATTTACTACTCAAACCTTTAGAATTGCTAAATTTATTTACTACTCAAATCTTTTGAATTGATGAATTTATTTACTACTCAAACCTTTAGAATTGCTAAATTTATTTACTACTCAAACCTTTAGAATTGCTAAATTTATTACTACTCAAACCTTTAGAATTGCTAAATTTATTAACTACTCAAACCTTTAGAATTGCTAAATTTATTCACTACTCAACCTTTAGAATTGCTAAATTTATTCACTACTCAAACCTTTTGAATTGCTAAATTTATTACTACTCAAACCTTTAGAATTGTTAAATTTATTAACTACTCAAACCTTTAGAATTGCTAAATTTATTTACTACTCAAACCTTTAGAATTGCTAAATTTATTCACTACTCAAACCTTTAGAATTGCTAAATTTATTCACTACTCAAACCTTTTGAATTGCTAAATTTATTTACTACTCAAACCTTTAGAATTGCTAAATTTATTAACTACTCAAATCTTTAGAATTGCTCAAATTATTTACTACTCAAACCTTTAGAATTGCTAAATTTATTTACTATTCAAACCTTTAGAATTGCTAAATTTATTTACTACTCAAACCTTTAGAATTGCCAAATGTATTTACTACTAACACCTTTAGAATTGCTAAATTTATTTACTACTCAAACCTTTAGAATTGCTAAATTTATTTACTACTCAAACCATTAGAATTGATGAATTTATTTACTACTCAAACCTTTAGAATTGCTAAATTTATTTACTACTCAAACCTTTAGAATTGCTAAATTTATTACTAGTCAAACCTTTAGAATTTCTAACTTTATTAACTACTCAAACCTTTAGAATTGCTAAATTTATTTACTACTCAAACCTTTAGAATTGCTAAATTTATTTACTACTCAAACCTTTTGAATTGCTAAATTTATTCACTACTCAAACCTTTAGAATTGCTAAATTTATTCACTACTCAAATCTTTAGAATTGCTAAATTTATTTCCTACTCAAACCTTTAGAATTGCTGAATTTATTTACTACTCAAACCTTTAGAATTGCTAAATTTATTTACTACTCAAACCTTTAGAATTGCTAAATTTATTAACTATTCGATCCTATAGAATTGCTAAAATTATTTACTACTCAAACCTTTAGAATTGCTAAATTTATTTACTACTCAAACCTTTAGAATTGATAAATTTATTTACTACTCAAACCTTTAGAATTGCTAAATTTATTTACTATTCAATCCTTTAGAATTGCTAAATTTATTTACTACTCAAACCTTTAGAATTGCTAAATTTATTTACTACTCAAACCTTTAGAATTGCTAAATTTATTAACTACTCAAACCTTTAGAATTGCTAAATTTATTTACTACTCAAACCTTTTGAATTGCTAAATTTATTCACTACTCAAACCTTTAGAATTGCTAAATTTATTAACTACTGAAATCTTTAGAATTGCTAAACGTATTTACTACTCAAACCTTTAGAATTGCTAAAAAAATTTACTACTCAAACCTTTAGAATTGCTAAATTTATTACTACTCAAACCTTTAGAATTGCTAAATTTATTAACTACTCAAACCTTTAGAATTGCTAAATTTATTTACTACTCAAACCTTTAGAATTGCTAAATTTATTTACTACTCAAACCTTTTGAATTGCTAAATTTATTCACTACTCAAACCTTTAGAATTGCTAAATTTATTTACTACTCAAACCTTTAGAATTACTAAATTTATTAACTACTCAAATCTTTAGAATTGCTCAAATTATTTCATACTCAAACCTTTAGAATTGGTAAATTTATTTACTATTGAAACCTTTAGAATTGCTAAATTAATTTACTACTCAAACCTTTAGAATTGCTAAATGTATTTACTACTCACACTTTTAGAATTGTTAAATTTATTTACTACTCAAACCTTTAGAATTGCTAAACTTATTTACTACTCAAACCTTTAGAATTGCTAAATTTATTTACTATTCAAACCTATAGAATTGCTAAAATTATTTACTACTCAAACCTTTAGAATTGCTAAAAAAAATTACTACTCAAACCTTTAGAATTGCTAAATTTATTACTACTCAAACCTTTAGAATTGCTAAATTTATTAACTACTCAAACCTTTAGAATTGCTAAATTTATTTACTACTCAAACCTTTAGAATTGCTAAATTTATTTACTACTCAAACCTTTTGAATTGCTAAATTTATTCACTACTCAAACCTTTAGAATTGCTAAATTTATTTACTACTCAAACCTTTAGAATTACTAAATTTATTAACTACTCAAACCTTTAGAATTGCTCAAATTATTTACTACTCAACCTTTAGAATTGCTAAATTTATTTACTATTGAAACCTTTAGAATTGCTAAATTTATTTACTACTCAAACCTTTAGAATTGCTAAATGTATTTACTACTCACACTTTTAGAATTGCTAAATTTATTTACTACTCAAACCTTTAGAATTGCTAAATTTATTTACTACTCAAACCTTTAGAATTGCTAAATTTATTAACTATTCAAACCTATAGAATTGCTAAAATTATTTACTACTCAAACCTTTAGAATTGCTAAATTTATTTACTACTCAAACCTTTAGAATTGATAAATTTATTTACTACTCAAACCTTTAGAATTGCTAAATTTATTTACTATTCAATCCTTTAGAATTGCTAAATTTATTTACTACTCAAACCTTTAGAATTGCTAAATTTATTCACTACTCAAACCTTTAGAATTGCTAAATTTATTTACTACTCAAACCTTTAGAATTGCTAAATTTATTTACTATTCAAACCTTTAGAATTGCTAAATTTATTAACTACTCAAACCTTTAGAATTGCTAAATGTATTTACTACTCAAATCTTTGGAATTGCTAAATTTATTTACTACTCAAACCTTTAGAATTGCTAAATTTATTTACTACTCAAACCTTTTGAATTGATGAATTTATTTACTACTCAAACCTTTAGAATTGCTAAATTTATTTACTACTCAAACCTTTAGAATTGCTAAATTTATTACTACTCAAACCTTTAGAATTGCTAAATTTATTAACTACTCAAACCTTTAGAATTGCTAAATTTATTCACTACTCAACCTTTAGAATTGCTAAATTTATTCACTACTCAAACCTTTTGAATTGCTAAATTTATTACTACTCAAACCTTTAGAATTGTTAAATTTATTAACTACTCAAACCTTTAGAATTGCTAAATTTATTTACTACTCAAACCTTTAGAATTGCTAAATTTATTCACTACTCAAACCTTTAGAATTGCTAAATTTATTCACTACTCAAACCTTTTGAATTGCTAAATTTATTTACTACTCAAACCTTTAGAATTGCTAAATTTATTAACTACTCAAATCTTTAGAATTGCTCAAATTATTTACTACTCAAACCTTTAGAATTGCTAAATTTATTTACTATTCAAACCTTTAGAATTGCTAAATTTATTTACTACTCAAACCTTTAGAATTGCCAAATGTATTTACTACTAACACATTTAGAATTGCTAAATTTAGTTACTACTCAAACCTTTAGAATTGCTAAATTTATTTACTACTCAAACCATTAGAATTGATGAATTTATTTACTACTCAAACCTTTAGAATTGCTAAATTTATTTACTACTCAAACCTTTAGAATTGCTAAATTTATTACTAGTCAAACCTTTAGAATTTCTAACTTTATTAACTACTCAAACCTTTAGAATTGCTAAATTTATTTACTACTCAAACCTTTAGAATTGCTAAATTTATTTACTACTCAAACCTTTTGAATTGCTAAATTTATTCACTACTCAAACCTTTAGAATTGCTAAATTTATTCACTACTCAAATCTTTAGAATTGCTAAATTTATTTCCTACTCAAACCTTTAGAATTGCTGAATTTATTTACTACTCAAACCTTTAGAATTGCTAAATTTATTTACTACTCAAACCTTTAGAATTGCTAAATTTATTAACTATTCGAACCTATAGAATTGCTAAAATTATTTACTACTCAAACCTTTAGAATTGCTAAATTTATTTACTACTCAAACCTTTAGAATTGATAAATTTATTTACTACTCAAACCTTTAGAATTGCTAAATTTATTTACTATTCAATCCTTTAGAATTGCTAAATTTATTTACTACTCAAACCTTTAGAATTGCTAAATTTATTTACTACTCAAACCTTTAGAATTGCTAAATTTATTAACTACTCAAACCTTTAGAATTGCTAAATTTATTTACTACTCAAACCTTTAGAATTGCTAAATTTATTTCATACTCAAACCTTTAGAATTGGTAAATTTATTCACTACTCAAACCTTTAGAATTGCTAAATTTATTTACTACTCAAACCTTTAGAATTGCTAAATTTATTAACTACTCAAACCTTCAGAATTGCTAAATTTATTAACTACTCAAACCTTTAGAATTGCTACATTTATTTCATACTCAAACCTTTAGAATTGGTAAATTTATTCACTACTCAAACCTTCAGAATTGCTAAATTTATTTACTACTCAAACCTTTAGAATTGCTAAATTTATTAACTACTCAAACCTTCAGAATTGCTAAATTTATTAACTACTCAAACCTTTAGAATTGCTAAATTTATTTACTACTCAAACCTTTAGTATTGCTATATTTATTACTACTCAAACCTTTAGAATTGCTAAATTTATTAACTACTCAAACCTTTAGAATTTCTAAATTTATTTACTACTCAAACCTTTAGAATTGCTAAATTTATTTACTATTCAAACCTTTAGAATTGATGAATTTATTTACTACTCAAACCTTTAGAATTGCTAAATTTATTTACTACTCAAACCTTTAGAATTGCTAAATTTATTACTACGCAAACCTTTAGAATTGCTAAATTTATTAACTACTCAAACCTTTAGAATTGCTAAATTTATTTACTACTCAAACCTTTAGAATTGCTAAATTTATTCACTACTCAAACCTTTAGAATTGCTAAATTTATTCACTACTCAAACCTTTAGAATTTACTAAATTTATTTCCTACTCAAACCTTTAGAATTGCTAAATTTATTTACTACTAAAACCTTTAGAATTGCTAAATTTATTTACTACTCAAACCTTTAGAATTGCTAAATTTATTAACTATTCAAACCTATAGAATTGCTAAAATTATTTACTACTCAAACCTTTAGAATTGCTAAATTTATTTACTACTCAAACCTTTAGAATTGATAAATTTATTTACTACTCAAACCTTTAGAATTGCTAAATTTATTTACTATTCAATCCTTTAGAATTGCTAAATTTATTTACTACTCAAACCTTTAGAATTGCTAAATTTATTTACTACTCAAACCTTTAGAATTGCTAAATTTATTAACTACTCAAACCTTTAGAATTGCTAAATTTATTTACTACTCAAACCTTTAGAATTGCTAAATTTATTTCATACTCAAACCTTTAGAATTGGTAAATTTATTCAGTACTCAAACCTTTAGAATTGCTAAATTTATTTACTACTCAAACCTTTAGAATTGCTAAATTTATTAACTACTCAAACCTTCAGAATTGCTAAATTTATTAACTACTCAAACCTTTAGAATTGCTAAATTTATTTACTACTCAAACCTTTAGTATTGCTATATTTATTACTACTCAAACCTTTAGAATTGCTAAATTTATTAACTACTCAAACCTTTAGAATTGCTAAATTTATTTACTACTCAAACCTTTAGAATTGCTAAATTTATTTACTATTCAAACCTTTAGAATTGATGAATTTATTTACTACTCAAACCTTTAGAATTGCTAAATTTATTTACTACTGAAACCTTTAGAATTGCGAAATTTATTACTACGCAAACCTTTAGAATTGCTAAATTTATTAACTACTCAAACCTTTAGAATTGATAAATTTATTTACTACTCAAACCTTTAGAATTGCTAAATTTATTCACTACTCAAACCTTTAGAATTGCTAAATTTATTCACTACTCAAACCTTTTGAATTGCTAAATTTATTTACTACTCAAACCTATAGAATTGCTAAATTTATTTACTATTCAAACCTTTAGAATTGCTAAATTTATTTACTAGTCACACCTTTAGAATTGCTAAATGTATTTACTACTCACACCTTTAGAATTGCTAAATTTATTTACTAATCGAACCTTTAGAATTGCTAAATTTATTTACTATTCAAACCTTTAGAATTGCTAAATTTATTTACTAGTCACACCTTTAGAATTGCTAAATGTATTTACTACTCATACCTTTAGAATTGCTAAATTTATTTACTACTCAAACCTTTAGAATTGCTAAATTTATTTACTACTCAAACCTTTAGAATTGCTAAATTTATTAACTACTCAAACCTTTAGAATTGCTAAATGATTTACTACTCAAACCTTTTGAATTGCTATATTTATTACTACTTAAACCTTTAGAATTGCTAAATTTATTAACTACTCAAACCTTTAGAATTGCTAAATTTATTTACTACTCAAACCTTTAGAATTGCTAAATTTATTCACTACTCAAACCTTTAGAATTGCTAAATTTATTCACTACTCAAACTTTTAGAATTGCTCAAATTATTTACTACTCAAACCTTTAGAATTGCTAAATTTATTTACTACTCAAACCTTTAGAATTGCTAAATTTATTTACTACTCACACTTTTAGAATTGCTAAATTTATTTACTACTCAAACCTTTAGAATTGCTAAAAAATTTTACTACTCAAACCTTTAGAATTGCTAAATTTATTACTACTCAAACATTTAGAATTGCTAAATTTATTAACTACTCAAACCTTTAGAATTGCTAAATTTATTTACTACTCAAACCTTTAGAATTGCTAAATTTATTTATTACTCAAACCTTTTGAATTGCTAAATTTATTCACTACTCAAACCTTTAGAATTGCTAAATTTATTTACTACTCAAACCTTTAGAATTACTAAATTTATTAACTACTCAAACCTTTAGAATTGCTCGAATTATTTACTACTCAACCTTTAGAATTGCTAAATTTATTTACTATTGAAACCTTTAGAATTGCTAAATTTATTTACTACTCAAACCTTTAGAATTGCTAAATGTATTTACTACTCACACTTTTAGAATTGCTAAATTTATTTACTACTCAAACCTTTAGAATTGCTAAATTTATTACTACGCAAACCTTTAGAATTGCTAAATTTATTAACTACTCAAACCTTTAGAATTGCTAAATTTATTTACTACTCAAACCTTTAGAATTGCTAAATTTATTCACTACTCAAACCTTTAGAATTGCTAAATTTATTCACTACTCAAACCTTTAGAATTTACTAAATTTATTTCCTACTCAAACCTTTAGAATTGCTAAATTTATTTACTACTCAAACCTTTAGAATTGCTAAATTTATTTACTACTCAAACCTTTAGAATTGCTAAATTTATTAACTATTCAAACCTATAGAATTGCTAAAATTATTTACTACTCAAACCTTTAGAATTGCTAAATTTATTTACTACTCAAACCTTTAGAATTGATAAATTTATTTACTACTCAAACCTTTAGAATTGATAAATTTATTTACTATTCAATCCTTTAGAATTGCTAAATTTATTTACTACTCAAACCTTTAGAATTGCTAAATTTATTTACTACTCAAACCTTTAGAATTGCTAAATTTGTTAACTACTCAAACCTTTAGAGTTGCTAAATTTATTTACTACTCAAACCTTTAGAATTGCTAAATTTATTTCATACTCAAACCTTTAGAATTGCTAAATTTATTCACTACTCAAACCTTTAGAATTGCTAAATTTATTTACTACTCAAACCTTTAGAATTGCTAAATTTATTTACTACTCAAACCTTTAGTATTGCTATATTTATTACTACTCAAACCTTTAGAATTGCTAAATTTATTAACTACTCAAACCTTTAGAATTGCTAAATTTATTTACTACTCAAACCTTTAGAATTGCTAAATTTATTTACTATTCAAACATTTAGAATTGATGAATTTATTTACTACTCAAACCTTTAGAATTGCTAAATTTATTTACTACTCAAACCTTTAGAATTGCTAAATTTATTACTACGCAAACCTTTAGAATTGCTAAATATATTAACTACTCAAACCTTTAGAATTGCTAAATTTATTTACTACTCAAACCTTTAGAATTGCTAAATTTATTCACTACAAACCTTTAGAATTGCTAAATTTATTCACTACTCAAACCTTTTGAATTGCTAAATTTATTTACTACTCAAACCTTTAGAATTGCTAAATTTATTTACTATTCAAACCTTTAGAATTGCTAAATTTATTTACTAGTCAAACCTTTAGAATTGCTAAATGTATTTACTACTCACACCTTTAGAATTGCTAAATTTATTTACTAAACGAACCTTTAGAATTGCTAAATTTATTTACTATTCAAACCTTTAGAATTGCTAAATTTATTTACTAGTCACACCTTTAGAATTGCTAAATGTATTTACTACTCATACCTTTAGAATTGCTAAATTTATTTAATACTCAAACCTTTAGAATTGCTAAATTTATTTACTACTCAAACCTTTAGAATTGCTAAATTTATTAACTACTCAAACCTTTAGAATTGCTAAATGATTTACACCTCAAACCTTTGGAATTGCTATATTTATTACTACTCAAACCTTTAGAATTGCTAAATTTATTAACTACTCAAACCTTTAGAATTGCTAAATTTATTTACTACTCAAACCTTTAGAATTGCTAAATTTATTCACTACTCAAACCTTTAGAATTGCTAAATTTATTCACTACTCAAACTTTTAGAATTGCTCAAATTATTTACTACTCAAACCTTTAGAATTGCTAAATTTATTTACTACTCAAACCTTTAGAATTGCTAAATTTATTTACTACTCAAACCATTAGAATTGATGAATTTATTTACTACTCAAACCTTTAGAATTGCTAAATTTATTTACTACTCAAACCTTTAGAATTGCTAAATTTATTTACTACTCAAACTTTTGAATTGCTAAATTTATTCACTACTCAAACCTTTAGAATTGCTAAATTTATTTACTACTCAAACCTTTAGAATTGCTAAATTTATTTACTACTCAAACCTTTTGAATTGCTAAATTTATTCACTACTCAAACCTTTAGAATTGCTAAATTTATTTACTACTCAAACCTTTAGAATTACTAAATTTATTAACTACTCAAATCTTTAGAATTGCTCAAATTATTTACTACTCAAACCTTTAGAATTGCTAAATTTATTTACTATTGAAACCTTTAGAATTGCTAAATTAATTTACTACTCAAACCTTTAGAATTGCTAAATGTATTTACTACTCACACTTTTAGAATTGCTAAATTTATTTACTACTCAAACCTTTAGAATTGCTAAACTTATTTACTACTCAAACCTTTAGAATTGCTAAATTTATTAACTATTCAAACCTATAGAATTGCTAAAATTATTTACTACTCAAACCTTTAGAATTGCTAAAATTTTTTACTACTTAAACCTTTAGAATTGCTGAATTTATTACTACTCAAACCTTTAGAATTGCTAAATTTATTAACTACTCAAACCTTTAGAATTGCTAAATTTATTTACTACTCAAACCTTTAGAATTGCTAAATTTATTTACTACTCAAACCTTTTGAATTGCTAAATTTATTCACTACTCAAACCTTTAGAATTGCTAAATTTATTTACTACTCAAACCTTTAGAATTACTAAATTTATTAACTACTCAAACCTTTAGAATTGCTCAAATTATTTACTACTCAACCTTTAAAATTGCTAAATTTATTTACTATTGAAACCTTTAGAATTGCTAAATTTATTTACTACTCAAACCTTTAGAATTGCTAAATGTATTTACTACTCACACTTTTAGAATTGCTAAATTTATTTACTACTCAAACCTTTAGAATTGCTAAATTTATTAACTATTCAAACCTATAGAATTGCTAAAATTATTTACTACTCAAACCTTTAGAATTGCTAAATTTATTTACTACTCAAACCTTTAGAATTGATAAATTTATTTACTACTCAAACCTTTAGAATTGCTAAATTTATTTACTATTCAATCCTTTAGAATTGCTAAATTTATTTACTACTCAAACCTTTAGAATTGCTAAATTTATTCACTACTCAAACCTTTAGAATTGCTAAATTTATTTACTACTCAAACCTTTAGAATTGCTAAATTTATTTACTATTCAAACCTTTAGAATTGCTAAATTTATTAACTACTCAAACCTTTAGAATTGCTAAATGTATTTACTACTCAAATCTTTGGAATTGCTAAATTTATTTACTACTCAAACCTTTAGAATTGCTAAATTTATTTACTACTCAAACCTTTTGAATTGATGAATTTATTTACTACTCAAACCTTTAGAATTGCTAAATTTATTTACTACTCAAACCTTTAGAATCGCTAAATTTATTACTACTCAAACCTTTAGAATTGCTAAATTTATTAACTACTCAAACCTTTAGAATTGCTAAATTTATTCACTACTCAACCTTTAGAATTGCTAAATTTATTCACTACTCAAACCTTTTGAATTGCTAAATTTATTTACTACTCAAACCTTTAGAATTGCTAAATTTATTTACTATTCAAACCTTTAGAATTGCTAAATTTATTAACTACTCAAACCTTTAGAATTGCTAAATGTATTTACTACTCAAACCTTTGGAATTGCTAAATTTATTACTACTCAAACCTTTAGAATTGCTAAATTTATTAACTACTCAAACCTTTAGAATTGCTAAATTTATTTACTACTCAAACCTTTAGAATTGCTAAATTTATTCACTACTCAAACCTTTAGAATTGCTAAATTTATTCACTACTCAAACCTTTTGAATTGCTAAATTTATTTACTACTCAAACCTTTAGAATTGCTAAATTTATTAACTACTCAAATCTTTAGAATTGCTCAAATTATTTACTACTCAAACCTTTAGAATTGCTAAATTTATTTACTATTCAAACCTTTAGAATTGCTAAATTTATTTACTACTCAAACCTTTAGAATTGCCAAATGTATTTACTACTAACACCTTTAGAATTGCTAAATTTATTTACTACTCAAACCTTCAGAATTGCTAAATTTATTTACTACTCAAACCTTTAGAATTGCTAAATTTATTAACTACTCAAATCTTTAGAATTGTTAAACGTATTTACTACTCAAACCTTTGGAATTGCTAAATTTATTTACTACTCAAACCTTTAGAATTGCAAAATTTATTTACTACTCAAACCATTAGAATTGATGAATTTATTTACTACTCAAACCTTTAGAATTGCTAAATTTATTTACTACTCAAACCTTTAGAATTGCTAAATTTATTACTAGTCAAACCTTTAGAATTTCTAAATTTATTAACTACTCAAACCTTAAGAATTGCTAAATTTATTTACTACTCAAACCTTTAGAATTGCTAAATTTATTTACTACTCAAACCTTTTGAATTGCTAAATTTATTCACTACTCAAACCTTTAGAATTGCTAAATTTATTCACTACTCAAACCTTTAGAATTGCTAAATTTATTTCCTGCTCAAACCTTTAGAATTGCTAAATTTATTTACTACTCAAACCTTTAGAATTGCTAAATTTATTTACTACTCAAACCTTTAGAATTGCTAAATTTATTAACTATTCGAACCTATAGAATTGCTAAAATTATTTACTACTCAAACCTTTAGAATTGCTAAATTTATTTACTACTCAAACCTTTAGAATTGATAAATTTATTTACTACTCAAACCTTTAGAATTGCTAAATTTATTTACTATTCAATCCTTTAGAATTGCTAAATTTATTTACTACTCAAACCTTTAGAATTGCTAAATTTATTTACTACTCAAACCTTTAGAATTGCTAAATTTATTCACTACTCAAACCTTTAGAATTGCTAAATTTATTCACTACTCAAACTTTTAGAATTGCTCAAATTATTTACTACTCAAACCTTTAGAATTGCTAAATTTATTACTAGTCAAACCTTTAGAATTTCTAAATTTATTAACTACTCAAACCTTTAGAATTGCTAAATTTATTTACTACTCAAACCTTTAGAATTGCTAAATTTATTTACTACTCAAACCTTTTGAATTGCTAAATTTATTCACTACTCAAACCTTTAGAATTGCTAAATTTATTCACTACTCAAACCTTTAGAATTGCTAAATTTATTTCCTGCTCAAACCTTTAGAATTGCTAAATTTATTTACTACTCAAACCTTTAGAATTGCTAAATTTATTTACTACTCAAACCTTTAGAATTGCTAAATTTATTAACTATTCGAACCTATAGAATTGCTAAAATTATTTACTACTCAAACCTTTAGAATTGCTAAATTTATTTACTACTCAAACCTTTAGAATTGCTAAATTTATTTACTACTCAAACCTTTAGAATTGCTAAATTTATTTACTATTGAAACCTTTAGAATTGCTAAATTAATTTACTACTCAAACCTTTAGAATTGCTAAATGTATTTACTACTCACACTTTTAGAATTGCTAAATTTATTTACTACTCAAACCTTTAGAATTGCTAAAAAAATTTACTACTCAAACCTTTAGAATTGCTAAATTTATTACTACTCAAACCTTTAGAATTGCTAAATTTATTAACTACTCAAACCTTTAGAATTGCTAAATTTATTTACTACTCAAACCTTTAGAATTGCTAAATTTATTTACTACTCAAACCTTTTGAATTGCTAAATTTATTCACTACTCAAACCTTTAGAATTGCTAAATTTATTTACTACTCAAACCTTTAGAATTGCTAAATTTATTCACTACTCAAACCTTTAGAATTGCTAAATTTATTCACTACTCAAACCTTTAGAATTTACTAAATTTATTTCCTACTCAAACCTTTAGAATTGCTAAATTTATTTACTACTCAAACCTTTAGAATTGCTAAATTTATTTACTACTCAAACCTTTAGAATTGCTAAATTTATTAACTATTCAAACCTATAGAATTGCTAAAATTATTTACTACTCAAACCTTTAGAATTGCTAAATTTATTTACTACTCAAACCTTTAGAATTGATAAAATTATTTACTACTCAAACCTTTAGAATTGATAAATTTATTTACTATTCAATCCTTTAGAATTGCGAAATTTATTTACTACTCAAACCTTTAGAATTGCTAAATTTATTTACTACTCAAACCTTTAGAATTGCTAAATTTATTAACTACTCAAACCTTTAGAATTGCTAAATTTATTTACTACTCAAACCTTTAGAATTGCTAAATTTATTTCATACTCAAACCTTTAGAATTGCTAAATTTATTCACTACTCAAACCTTTAGAATTGCTAAATTTATTTACTACTCAAACCTTTAGAATTGCTAAATTTATTAACTACTCAAACCTTCAGAATTGCTAAATTTATTAACTACTCAAACCTTTAGAATTGCTAAATTTATTTACTACTCAAACCTTTAGTATTGCTATATTTATTACTACTCAAACCTTTAGAATTGCTAAATTTATTAACTACTCAAACCTTTAGAATTGCTAAATTTATTTACTACTCAAACCTTTAGAATTGCTAAATTTATTTACTATTCAAACCTTTAGAATTGATGAATTTATTTACTACTCAAACCTTTAGAAGTGCTAAATTTATTTACTACTCAAACCTTTAGAATTGCTAAATTTATTACTACGCAAACCTTTAGAATTGCTAAATTTATTAACTACTCAAACCTTTAGAATTGCTAAATTTATTTACTACTCAAACCTTTAGAATTGCTAAATTTATTCACTACAAACCTTTAGAATTGCTAAATTTATTCACTACTCAAACCTTTTGAATTGCTAAATTTATTTACTACTCAAACCTTTAGAATTGCTAAATTTATTTACTATTCAAACCTTTAGAATTGCTAAATTTATTTACTAGTCACACCTTTAGAATTGCTAAATGTATTTACTACTCACACCTTTAGAATTGCTATATTTATTTACTAATCGAACCTTTAGAATTGCTAAATTTATTTACTAGTCACACCTTTAGAATTGCTAAATGTATTTACTACTCACACTTTTAGAATTGCTAAATTTATTTACTACTCAAACCTTTAGAATTGCTAAAAAATTTTACTACTCAAACCTTTAGAATTGCTAAATTTATTACTACTCAAACCTTTAGAATTGCTAAATTTATTAACTACTCAAACCTTTAGAATTGCTAAATTTATTTACTACTCAAACCTTTAGAATTGCTAAATTTATTTACTACTCAAACCTTTTGAATTGCTAAATTTATTCACTACTCAAACCTTTAGAATTGCTAAATTTATTTACTACTCAAACCTTTAGAATTGCTAAATTTATTCACTACTCAAACCTTTAGAATTGCTAAATTTATTCACTACTCAAACCTTTAGAATTTACTAAATTTATTTCCTACTCAAACCTTTAGAATTGCTAAATTTATTTACTACTCAAACCTTTAGAATTGCTAAATTTATTTACTACTCAAACCTTTAGAATTGCTAAATTTATTAACTATTCAAACCTATAGAATTGCTAAAATTATTTACTACTCAAACCTTTAGAATTGCTAAATTTATTTACTACTCAAACCTTTAGAATTGATAAAATTATTTACTACTCAAACCTTTAGAATTGATAAATTTATTTACTATTCAATCCTTTAGAATTGCGAAATTTATTTACTACTCAAACCTTTAGAATTGCTAAATTTATTTACTACTCAAACCTTTAGAATTGCTAAATTTATTAACTACTCAAACCTTTAGAATTGCTAAATTTATTTACTACTCAAACCTTTAGAATTGCTAAATTTATTTCATACTCAAACCTTTAGAATTGCTAAATTTATTCACTACTCAAACCTTTAGAATTGCTAAATTTATTTACTACTCAAACCTTTAGAATTGCTAAATTTATTAACTACTCAAACCTTCAGAATTGCTAAATTTATTAACTACTCAAACCTTTAGAATTGCTAAATTTATTTACTACTCAAACCTTTAGTATTGCTATATTTATTACTACTCAAACCTTTAGAATTGCTAAATTTATTAACTACTCAAACCTTTAGAATTGCTAAATTTATTTACTACTCAAACCTTTAGAATTGCTAAATTTATTTACTATTCAAACCTTTAGAATTGATGAATTTATTTACTACTCAAACCTTTAGAAGTGCTAAATTTATTTACTACTCAAACCTTTAGAATTGCTAAATTTATTACTACGCAAACCTTTAGAATTGCTAAATTTATTAACTACTCAAACCTTTAGAATTGCTAAATTTATTTACTACTCAAACCTTTAGAATTGCTAAATTTATTCACTACAAACCTTTAGAATTGCTAAATTTATTCACTACTCAAACCTTTTGAATTGCTAAATTTATTTACTACTCAAACCTTTAGAATTGCTAAATTTATTTACTATTCAAACCTTTAGAATTGCTAAATTTATTTACTAGTCACACCTTTAGAATTGCTAAATGTATTTACTACTCACACCTTTAGAATTGCTATATTTATTTACTAATCGAACCTTTAGAATTGCTAAATTTATTTACTAGTCACACCTTTAGAATTGCTAAATGTATTTACTACTCACACCTTTAGAATTGCTATATTTATTTACTATTCAAACCTTTAGAATTGCTAAATTTATTTACTAGTCACACCTTTAGAATTGCTAAATGTATTTACTACTCATACCTTTAGAATTGCTAAATTTATTTACTACTCAAACCTTTAGAATTGCTAAATTTATTTACTACTCAAACCTTTAGAATTGCTAAATTTATTAACTACTCAAACCTTTAGAATTGCTAAATGATTTACACCTCAAACCTTTGGAATTGCTATATTTATTACTACTCAAACCTTTAGAATTGCTAAATTTATTAACTACTCAAACCTTTAGAATTGCTAAATTTATTTACTACTCAAACCTTTAGAATTGCTAAATTTATTCACTACTCAAACCTTTAGAATTGCTAAATTTATTCACTACTCAAACTTTTAGAATTGCTCAAATTATTTACTACTCAAACCTTTAGAATTGCTAAATTTATTTACTACTCAAACCTTTAGAATTGCTAAATTTATTTACTACTCAAACCATTAGAATTGATGAATTTATTTACTACTCAAACCTTTAGAATTGCTAAATTTATTTACTACTCAAACCTTTAGAATTGCTAAATTTATTTACTACTCAAACTTTTGAATTGCTAAATTTATTCACTACTCAAACCTTTAGAATTGCTAAATTTATTTACTACTCAAACCTTTAGAATTGCTAAATGTATTTACTACTCACACTTTTAGAATTGCTAAATTTATTTACTACTCAAACCTTTAGAATTGCTAAACTTATTTACTACTCAAACCTTTAGAATTGCTAAATTTATTAACTATTCAAACCTATAGAATTGCTAAAATTATTTACTACTCAAACCTTTAGAATTGCTAAAAAATTTTACTACTCAAACCTTTAGAATTGCTAAATTTATTACTACTCAAACCTTTAGAATCGCTAAATTTATTAACTACTCAAACCTTTAGAATTGATAAATTTATTTACTACTCAAACCTTTAGAATTGCTAAATTTATTTACTACTCAAACCTTTTGAATTGCTAAATTTATTCACTACTCAAACCTTTAGAATTGCTAAATTTATTTACTACTCAAACCTTTAGAATTACTAAATTTATTAACTACTCAAACCTTTAGAATTGCTCAAATTATTTACTACTCAACCTTTAGAATTGCTAAATTTATTTACTATTGAAACCTTTAGAATTGCTAAATTTATTTACTACTCAAACCTTTAGAATTGCTAAATGTATTTACTACTCACACTTTTAGAATTGCTAAATTTATTTACTACTCAAACCTTTAGAATTGCTAAATTTATTTACTACTCAAACCTTTAGAATTGCTAAATTTATTAACTATTCAAACCTATAGAATTGCTAAAATTATTTACTACTCAAACCTTTAGAATTGCTAAATTTATTTACTACTCAAACCTTTAGAATTGATAAATTTATTTACTACTCAAACCTTTAGAATTGCTAAATTTATTTACTATTCAATCCTTTAGAATTGCTAAATTTATTTACTACTCAAACCTTTAGAATTGCTAAATTTATTCACTACTCAAACCTTTAGAATTGCTAAATTTATTTACTACTCAAACCTTTAGAATTGCTAAATTTATTAACTACTCAAACCTTTAGAATTGGTAAATGTATTTACTACTCAAATCTTTGGAATTGCTAAATTTATTTACTACTCAAACCTTTAGAATTGCTAAATTTATTTACTACTCAAACCTTTTGAATTGATGAATTTATTTACTACTCAAACCTTTAGAATTGCTAAATTTATTTACTACTCAAACCTTTAGAATTGCTAAATTTATTACTACGCAAACCTTTAGAATTGCTAAATTTATTAACTACTCAAACCTTTAGAATTGCTAAATTTATTTACTACTCAAACCTTTAGAATTGCTAAATTTATTCACTACTCAAACCTTTAGAATTGCTAAATTTATTCACTACTCAAACCTTTAGAATTTACTAAATTTATTTCCTACTCAAACCTTTAGAATTGCTAAATTTATTAACTACTCAAACCTTTAGAATTGCTAAATGATTTACACCTCAAACCTTTGGAATTGCTATATTTATTACTACTCAAACCTTTAGAATTGCTAAATTTATTAACTACTCAAACCTTTAGAATTGCTAAATTTATTTACTACTCAAACCTTTAGAATTGCTAAATTTATTCACTACTCAAACCTTTAGAATTGCTAAATTTATTCACTACTCAAACTTTTAGAATTGCTCAAATTATTTACTACTCAAACCTTTAGAATTGCTAAATTTATTTACTACTCAAACCTTTAGAATTGCTAAATTTATTTACTACTCAAACCATTAGAATTGATGAATTTATTTACTACTCAAACCTTTAGAATTGCTAAATTTATTTACTACTCAAACCTTTAGAATTGCTAAATTTATTTACTACTCAAACTTTTGAATTGCTAAATTTATTCACTACTCAAACCTTTAGAATTGCTAAATTTATTTACTACTCAAACCTTTAGAATTGCTAAATGTATTTACTACTCACACCTTTAGAATTGCTATATTTATTTACTAATCGAACCTTTAGAATTGCTAAATTTATTTACTAGTCACACCTTTAGAATTGCTAAATGTATTTACTACTCACACCTTTAGAATTGCTATATTTATTTACTATTCAAACCTTTAGAATTGCTAAATTTATTTACTAGTCACACCTTTAGAATTGCTAAATGTATTTACTACTCATACCTTTAGAATTGCTAAATTTATTTACTACTCAAACCTTTAGAATTGCTAAATTTATTTACTACTCAAACCTTTAGAATTGCTAAATTTATTAACTACTCAAACCTTTAGAATTGCTAAATGATTTACACCTCAAACCTTTGGAATTGCTATATTTATTACTACTCAAACCTTTAGAATTGCTAAATTTATTAACTACTCAAACCTTTAGAATTGCTAAATTTATTTACTACTCAAACCTTTAGAATTGCTAAATTTATTCACTACTCAAACCTTTAGAATTGCTAAATTTATTCACTACTCAAACTTTTAGAATTGCTCAAATTATTTACTACTCAAACCTTTAGAATTGCTAAATTTATTTACTACTCAAACCTTTAGAATTGCTAAATTTATTTACTACTCAAACCATTAGAATTGATGAATTTATTTACTACTCAAACCTTTAGAATTGCTAAATTTATTTACTACTCAAACCTTTAGAATTGCTAAATTTATTTACTACTCAAACTTTTGAATTGCTAAATTTATTCACTACTCAAACCTTTAGAATTGCTAAATTTATTTACTACTCAAACCTTTAGAATTGCTAAATGTATTTACTACTCACACTTTTAGAATTGCTAAATTTATTTACTACTCAAACCTTTAGAATTGCTAAACTTATTTACTACTCAAACCTTTAGAATTGCTAAATTTATTAACTATTCAAACCTATAGAATTGCTAAAATTATTTACTACTCAAACCTTTAGAATTGCTAAAAAATTTTACTACTCAAACCTTTAGAATTGCTAAATTTATTACTACTCAAACCTTTAGAATCGCTAAATTTATTAACTACTCAAACCTTTAGAATTGATAAATTTATTTACTACTCAAACCTTTAGAATTGCTAAATTTATTTACTACTCAAACCTTTTGAATTGCTAAATTTATTCACTACTCAAACCTTTAGAATTGCTAAATTTATTTACTACTCAAACCTTTAGAATTACTAAATTTATTAACTACTCAAACCTTTAGAATTGCTCAAATTATTTACTACTCAACCTTTAGAATTGCTAAATTTATTTACTATTGAAACCTTTAGAATTGCTAAATTTATTTACTACTCAAACCTTTAGAATTGCTAAATGTATTTACTACTCACACTTTTAGAATTGCTAAATTTATTTACTACTCAAACCTTTAGAATTGCTAAATTTATTTACTACTCAAACCTTTAGAATTGCTAAATTTATTAACTATTCAAACCTATAGAATTGCTAAAATTATTTACTACTCAAACCTTTAGAATTGCTAAATTTATTTACTACTCAAACCTTTAGAATTGATAAATTTATTTACTACTCAAACCTTTAGAATTGCTAAATTTATTTACTATTCAATCCTTTAGAATTGCTAAATTTATTTACTACTCAAACCTTTAGAATTGCTAAATTTATTCACTACTCAAACCTTTAGAATTGCTAAATTTATTTACTACTCAAACCTTTAGAATTGCTAAATTTATTAACTACTCAAACCTTTAGAATTGGTAAATGTATTTACTACTCAAATCTTTGGAATTGCTAAATTTATTTACTACTCAAACCTTTAGAATTGCTAAATTTATTTACTACTCAAACCTTTTGAATTGATGAATTTATTTACTACTCAAACCTTTAGAATTGCTAAATTTATTTACTACTCAAACCTTTAGAATTGCTAAATTTATTACTACGCAAACCTTTAGAATTGCTAAATTTATTAACTACTCAAACCTTTAGAATTGCTAAATTTATTTACTACTCAAACCTTTAGAATTGCTAAATTTATTCACTACTCAAACCTTTAGAATTGCTAAATTTATTCACTACTCAAACCTTTAGAATTTACTAAATTTATTTCCTACTCAAACCTTTAGAATTGCTAAATTTATTAACTACTCAAACCTTTAGAATTGCTAAATGATTTACACCTCAAACCTTTGGAATTGCTATATTTATTACTACTCAAACCTTTAGAATTGCTAAATTTATTAACTACTCAAACCTTTAGAATTGCTAAATTTATTTACTACTCAAACCTTTAGAATTGCTAAATTTATTCACTACTCAAACCTTTAGAATTGCTAAATTTATTCACTACTCAAACTTTTAGAATTGCTCAAATTATTTACTACTCAAACCTTTAGAATTGCTAAATTTATTTACTACTCAAACCTTTAGAATTGCTAAATTTATTTACTACTCAAACCATTAGAATTGATGAATTTATTTACTACTCAAACCTTTAGAATTGCTAAATTTATTTACTACTCAAACCTTTAGAATTGCTAAATTTATTTACTACTCAAACTTTTGAATTGCTAAATTTATTCACTACTCAAACCTTTAGAATTGCTAAATTTATTTACTACTCAAACCTTTAGAATTGCTAAATTTATTTACTACTCAAACCTTTTGAATTGCTAAATTTATTCACTACTCAAACCTTTAGAATTGCTAAATTTATTTACTACTCAAACCTTTAGAATTACTAAATTTATTAACTACTCAAATCTTTAGAATTGCTCAAATTATTTACTACTCAAACCTTTAGAATTGCTAAATTTATTTACTATTGAAACCTTTAGAATTGCTAAATTAATTTACTACTCAAACCTTTAGAATTGCTAAATGTATTTACTACTCACACTTTTAGAATTGCTAAATTTATTTACTACTCAAACCTTTAGAATTGCTAAACTTATTTACTACTCAAACCTTTAGAATTGCTAAATTTATTAACTATTCAAACCTATAGAATTGCTAAAATTATTTACTACTCAAACCTTTAGAATTGCTAAAATTTTTTACTACTCAAACCTTTAGAATTGCTAAATTTATTACTACTCAAACCTTTAGAATTGCTAAATTTATTAACTACTCAAACCTTTAGAATTGCTAAATTTATTTACTACTCAAACCTTTAGAATTGCTAAATTTATTTACTACTCAAACCTTTTGAATTGCTAAATTTATTCACTACTCAAACCTTTAGAATTGCTAAATTTATTTACTACTCAAACCTTTAGAATTACTAAATTTATTAGATACTCAAACCTTTAGAATTGCTCAAATTATTTACTACTCAACCTTTAGAATTGCTAAATTTATTTACTATTGAAACCTTTAGAATTGCTATATTTATTTACTACTCAAACCTTTAGAATTGCTAAATGTATTTACTACTCACACTTTTAGAATTGCTAAATTTATTTACTACTCAAACCTTTAGAATTGCTAAATTTATTTACTACTCAAACCTTTAGAATTGCTAAATTCATTAACTATTCAAACCTATAGAATTGCTAAAATTATTTACTACTCAAACCTTTAGAATTGCTAAATTTATTTACTACTCAAACCTTTAGAATTGATAAATTTATTTACTACTCAAACCTTTAGAATTGCTAAATTTATTTACTATTCAATCCTTTAGAATTGCTAGATTTATTTACTACTCAAACCTTTAGAATTGCTAAATTTATTCACTACTCAAACCTTTAGAATTGCTAAATTTATTTACTACTCAAACCTTTAGAATTGCTAAATTTATTAACTACTCAAACCTTTAGAATTGGTAAATGTATTTACTACTCAAATCTTTGGAATTGCTAAATTTATTTACTACTCAAACCTTTAGAATTGCTAAATTTATTTACTACTCAAACCTTTTGAATTGATGAATTTATTTACTACTCAAACCTTTAGAATTGCTAAATTTATTTACTACTCAAACCTTTAGAATTGCTAAATTTATTACTACGCAAACCTTTAGAATTGCTAAATTTATTAACTACTCAAACCTTTAGAATTGCTAAATTTATTTACTACTCAAACCTTTAGAATTGCTAAATTTATTCACTACTCAAACCTTTAGAATTGCTAAATTTATTCACTACTCAAACCTTTAGAATTTACTAAATTTATTTCCTACTCAAACCTTTAGAATTGCTAAATTTATTTACTACTCAAACCTTTAGAATTGCTAAATTTATTTACTACTCAAACCTTTAGAATTGCTAAATTTATTAACTATTCAAACCTATAGAATTGCTAAAATTATTTACTACTCAAACCTTTAGAATTGCTAAATTTATTTACTACTCAAACCTTTAGAATTGATAAATTTATTTACTACTCAAACCTTTAGAATTGATAAATTTATTTACTATTCAATCCTTTAGAATTGCTAAATTTATTTACTACTCAAACCTTTAGAATTGCTAAATTTATTTACTACTCAAACCTTTAGAATTGCTAAATTTATTAACTACTCAAACCTTTAGAATTGCTAAATTTATTTACTACTCAAACCTTTAGAATTGCTAAATTTATTTCATACTCAAACCTTTAGAATTGCTAAATTTATTCACTACTCAAACCTTTAGAATTGCTAAATTTATTTACTACTCAAACCTTTAGAATTGCTAAATTTATTAACTACTCAAACCTTCAGAATTGCTAAATTTATTAACTACTCAAACCTTTAGAATTGCTAAATTTATTTACTACTCAAACCTTTAGTATTGCTATATTTATTACTACTCAAACCTTTAGAATTGCTAAATTTATTAACTACTCAAACCTTTAGAATTGCTAAATTTATTTACTACTCAAACCTTTAGAATTGCTAAATTTATTTACTTTTCAAACCTTTAGAATTGATGAATTTATTTACTACTCAAACCTTTAGAATTGCTAAATTTATTTACTACTCAAACCTTTAGAATTGCTAAATTTATTACTACGCAAACCTTTAGAATTGCTAAATTTATTAACTACTCAAACCTTTAGAATTGCTAAATGTATTTACTACTCAAACCTTTAGAATTGCTAAATTTATTCACTACAAACCTTTAGAATTGCTAAATTTATTCACTACTCAAACCTTTTGAATTGCTAAATTTATTTACTACTCAAACCTTTAGAATTGCTAAATTTATTTACTATTCAAACCTTTAGAATTGCTAAATTTATTTACTAGTCACACCTTTAGAATTGCTAAATGTATTTACTACTCACACCTTTAGAATTGCTATATTTATTTACTAATCGAACCTTTAGAATTGCTAAATTTATTTACTATTCAAACCTTTAGAATTGCTAAATTTATTTACTAGTCACACCTTTAAAATTGCTAAATGTATTTACTACTCATACCTTTAGAATTGCTAAATTTATTTACTACTCAAACCTTTAGAATTGCTAAATTTATTTACTACTCAAACCTTTAGAATTGCTAAATTTATTAACTACTCAAACCTTTAGAATTGCTAAATGATTTACACCTCAAACCTTTGGAATTGCTATATTTATTACTACTCAAATCTTTAGAATTGCTAAATTTATTAACTACTCAAACCTTTAGAATTGCTAAATTTATTTACTACTCAAACCTTTAGAATTGCTAAATTTATTCACTACTCAAACCTTTAGAATTGCTAAATTTATTCACTACTCAAACTTTTGGAATTGCTCAAATTATTTACTACTCAAACCTTTAGAATTGCTAAATTTATTTACTACTCAAACCTTTAGAATTGCTAAATTTATTTACTACTCAAACCATTAGAATTGATGAATTTATTTACTACTCAAACCTTTAGAATTGCTAAATTTATTTACTACTCAAACCTTTAGAATTGCTAAATTTATTTACTACTGAAACTTTTGAATTGCTAAATTTATTCACTACTCAAACCTTTAGAATTGCTAAATTTATTTACTACTCAAACCTTTAGAATTGCTAAATTTATTTACTACTCAAACCTTTTGAATTGCTAAATTTATTCACTACTCAAACCTTTAGAATTGCTAAATTTATTTACTACTCAAACCTTTAGAATTACTAAATTTATTAACTACTCAAATCTTTAGAATTGCTCAAATTATTTACTACTCAAACCTTTAGAATTGCTAAATTTATTTACTATTGAAACCTTTAGAATTGCTAAATTAATTTCCTACTCAAACCTTTAGAATTGCTAAATGTATTTACTACTCACACTTTTAGAATTGCTAAATTTATTTACTACTCAAACCTTTAGAATTGCTAAACTTATTTACTACTCAAACCTTTAGAATTGCTAAATTTATTAACTATTCAAACCTATAGAATTGCTAAAATTATTTACTACTCAAACCTTTAGAATTGCTAAAATTTTTTACTACTCAAACCTTTAGAATTGCTAAATTTATTACTACTCAAACCTTTAGAATTGCTAAATTTATTAACTACTCAAACCTTTAGAATTGCTGAATTTATTTACTACTCAAACCTTTAGAATTGCTAAATTTATTTACTACTCAAACCTTTTGAATTGCTAAATTTATTCACTACTCAAACCTTTAGAATTGCTAAATTTATTTACTACTCAAACCTTTAGAATTACTAAATTTATTAACTACTCAAACCTTTAGAATTGCTCAAATTATTTACTAATCAAACCTTTAGAATTGCTAAATTTATTTACTACTCAAACCTTTAGAATTGCTAAATTTATTTACTACTCAAACCTTTAGAATTGATAAATTTATTTACTACTCAAACCTTTAGAATTGCTAAATTTATTTACTACTCAAACCTTTTGAATTGCTAAATTTATTTACTACTCAAACCTTTAGAATTGCTAAATTTATTTACTATTCAAACCTTTAGAATTGCTAAATTTATTTACTAGTCACACCTTTAGAATTGCTAAATGTATTTACTACTCACACCTTTAGAATTGCTATATTTATTTACTAATCGAACCTTTAGAATTGCTAAATTTATTTACTATTCAAACCTTTAGAATTGCTAAATTTATTTACTAGTCACACCTTTAAAATTGCTAAATGTATTTACTACTCATACCTTTAGAATTGCTAAATTTATTTACTACTCAAACCTTTAGAATTGCTAAATTTATTTACTACTCAAACCTTTAGAATTGCTAAATGATTTACACCTCAAACCTTTGGAATTGCTATATTTATTACTACTCAAACCTTTAGAATTGCTAAATTTATTAACTACTCAAACCTTTAGAATTGCTAAATTTATTTACTACTCAAACCTTTAGAATTGCTAAATTTATTCACTACTCAAACCTTTAGAATTGCTAAATTTATTCACTACTCAAACTTTTGGAATTGCTCAAATTATTTACTACTCAAACCTTTAGAATTGCTAAATTTATTTACTACTCAAACCTTTAGAATTGCTAAATTTATTTACTACTCAAACCATTAGAATTGATGAATTTATTTACTACTCAAACCTTTAGAATTGCTAAATTTATTTACTACTCAAACCTTTAGAATTGCTAAATTTATTTACTACTGAAACTTTTGAATTGCTAAATTTATTCACTACTCAAACCTTTAGAATTGCTAAATTTATTTACTACTCAAACCTTTAGAATTGCTAAATTTATTTACTACTCAAACCTTTTGAATTGCTAAATTTATTCACTACTCAAACCTTTAGAATTGCTAAATTTATTTACTACTCAAACCTTTAGAATTACTAAATTTATTAACTACTCAAATCTTTAGAATTGCTCAAATTATTTACTACTCAAACCTTTAGAATTGCTAAATTTATTTACTATTGAAACCTTTAGAATTGCTAAATTAATTTACTACTCAAACCTTTAGAATTGCTAAATGTATTTACTACTCACACTTTTAGAATTGCTAAATTTATTTACTACTCAAACCTTTAGAATTGCTAAACTTATTTACTACTCAAACCTTTAGAATTGCTAAATTTATTAACTATTCAAATCTATAGAATTGCTAAAATTATTTACTACTCAAACCTTTAGAATTGCTAAAAAATTTTACTACTCAAACCTTTAGAATTGCTAAATTTATTACTACTCAAACCTTTAGAATTGCTAAATTTATTAACTACTCAAACCTTTAGAATTGCTGAATTTATTTACTACTCAAACCTTTAGAATTGTTAAATTTATTTACTACTCAAACCTTTTGAATTGCTAAATTTATTCACTACTCAAACCTTTAGAATTGCTAAATTTATTTACTACTCAAACCTTTAGAATTACTAAATTTATTAACTACTCAAACCTTTAGAATTGCTCAAATTATTTACTAATCAAACCTTTAGAATTGCTAAATTTATTTACTACTCAAACCTTTAGAATTGCTAAATTTATTTACTACTCAAACCTTTAGAATTGATAAATTTATTTACTACTCAAACCTTTAGAATTGCTAAATTTATTTACTATTCAATCCTTTAGAATTGCTAAATTTATTTACTACTCAAACCTTTAGAATTGCTAAATTTATTCACTACTCAAACCTTTAGAATTGCTAAATTTATTTACTACTCAAACCTTTAGAATTGCTAAATTTATTTACTATTCAAACCTTTAGAATTGCTAAATTTATTAACTACTCAAACCTTTAGAATTGGTAAATGTATTTACTACTCAAATCTTTGGAATTGCTAAATTTATTTACTACTCAAACCTTTAGAATTGCTAAATTTATTTACTACTCAAACCTTTTGAATTGATGAATTTATTTACTACTCAAACCTTTAGAATTGCTAAATTTATTTACTACTCAAACCTTTAGAATTGCTAAATTTATTACTACGCAAACCTTTAGAATTGCTAAATTTATTAACTACTCAAACCTTTAGAATTGCTAAATTTATTTACTACTCAAACCTTTAGAATTGCTAAATTTATTCACTACTCAAACCTTTAGAATTGCTAAATTTATTCACTACTCAAACCTTTAGAATTTACTAAATTTATTTCCTACTCAAACCTTTAGAATTGCTAAATTTATTTACTACTCAAACCTTTAGAATTGCTAAATTTATTTACTACTCAAACCTTTAGAATTGCTAAATTTATTAACTATTCAAACCTATAGAATTGCTAAAATTATTTACTACTCAAACCTTTAGAATTGCTAAATTTATTTACTACTCAAACCTTTAGAATTGATAAATTTATTTACTACTCAAACCTTTAGAATTGATAAATTTATTTACTATTCAATCCTTTAGAATTGCTAAATTTATTTACTACTCAAACCTTTAGAATTGCTAAATTTATTTACTACTCAAACCTTTAGAATTGCTAAATTTATTAACTACTCAAACCTTTAGAATTGCTAAATTTATTTACTACTCAAACCTTTAGAATTGCTAAATTTATTTCATACTCAAACCTTTAGAATTGCTAAATTTATTCACTACTCAAACCTTTAGAATTGCGAAATTTATTTACTACTCAAACCTTTAGAATTGCTAAATTTATTAACTACTCAAACCTTCAGAATTGCTAAATTTATTAACTACTCAAACCTTTAGAATTGCTAAATTTATTTACTACTCAAACCTTTAGTATTGCTATATTTATTACTACTCAAACCTTTAGAATTGCTAAATTTATTAACTACTCAAACCTTTAGAATTGCTAAATTTATTTACTACTCAAACCTTTAGAATTGCTAAATTTATTTACTATTCAAACCTTTAGAATTGATGAATTTATTTACTACTCAAACCTTTAGAATTGCTAAATTTATTTACTACTCAAACCTTTAGAATTGCTAAATTTATTACTACGCAAACCTTTAGAATTGCTAAATTTATTAACTACTCAAACCTTTAGAATTGCTAAATTTATTTACTACTCAAACCTTTAGAATTGCTAAATTTATTCACTACAAACCTTTAGAATTGCTAAATTTATTCACTACTCAAACCTTTTGAATTGCTAAATTTATTTACTACTCAAACCTTTAGAATTGCTAAATTTATTTACTATTCAAACCTTTAGAATTGCTAAATTTATTTACTAGTCACACCTTTAGAATTGCTAAATGTATTTACTACTCACACCTTTAGAATTGCTATATTTATTTACTAATCGAACCTTTAGAATTGCTAAATTTATTTACTATTCAAACCTTTAGAATTGCTAAATTTATTTACTAGTCACACCTTTAGAATTGCTAAATGTATTTACTACTCATACCTTTAGAATTGCTAAATTTATTTACTACTCAAACCTTTAGAATTGCTAAATTTATTTACTACTCAAACCTTTAGAATTGCTAAATTTATTAACTACTCAAACCTTTAGAATTGCTAAATGATTTACACCTCAAACCTTTGGAATTGCTATATTTATTACTACTGAAACCTTTAGAATTGCTAAATTTATTAACTACTCAAACCTTTAGAATTGCTAAATTTATTTACTACTCAAACCTTTAGAATTGTTAAATTTATTCACTACTCAAACCTTTAGAATTGCTAAATTTATTCACTACTCAAACTTTTAGAATTGCTCAAATTATTTACTACTCAAACCTTTAGAATTGCTAAATTTATTTACTACTCAAACCTTTAGAATTGCTAAATTTATTTACTACTCAAACCATTAGAATTGATGAATTTATTTACTACTCAAACCTTTAGAATTGCTAAATTTATTTACTACTCAAACCTTTAGAATTGCTAAATTTATTTACTACTCAAACTTTTGAATTGCTAAATTTATTCACTACTCAAACCTTTAGAATTGCTAAATTTATTTACTACTCAAACCTTTAGAATTGCTAAATTTATTTACTACTCAAACCTTTTGAATTGCTTAATTTATTCACTACTCAAACCTTTAGAATTGCTAAATTTATTTACTACTCAAACCTTTAGAATTACTAAATTTATTAACTACTCAAATCTTTAGAATTGCTCAAATTATTTACTACTCAAACCTTTAGAATTGCTAAATTTATTTACTATTGAAACCTTTAGAATTGCTAAATTAATTTACTACTCAAACCTTTAGAATTGCTAAATTTATTTACTACTCAAACCTTTAGAATTGCTAAACTTATTTACTACTCAAACCTTTAGAATTGCTAAATTTATTAACTATTCAAACCTATAGAATTGCTAAAATTATTTACTACTCAAACCTTTAGAATTGCTAAAAATTTTTACTACTCAAACCTTTAGAATTGCTAAATTTATTACTACTCAAACCTTTAGAATTGCTAAATTTATTAACTACTCAAACCTTTAGAATTGCTAAATTTATTTACTACTCAAACCTTTAGAATTGCTAAATTTATTTACTACTCAAACCTTTTGAATTGCTAAATTTATTCACTACTCAAACCTTTAGAATTGCTAAATTTATTTACTACTCAACCTTTAGAATTGCTAAATTTATTTACTATTGAAACCTTTAGAATTGCTAAATTTATTTACTACTCAAACCTTTAGAATTGCTAAATGTATTTACTACTCACACTTTTAGAATTGCTAAATTTATTTACTACTCAAACCTTTAGAATTGCTAAATTTATTTACTACTCAAACCTTTAGAATTGCTAAATTTATTAACTATTCAAACCTATAGAATTGCTAAAATTATTTACTACTCAAACCTTTAGAATTGCTAAATTTATTTACTACTCAAACCTTTAGAATTGATAAATTTATTTACTACTCAAACCTTTAGAATTGCTAAATTTATTTACTATTCAATCATTTAGAATTGCTAAATTTATTTACTACTCAAACCTTTAGAATTGCTAAATTTATTCACTACTCAAACCTTTAGAATTGCTAAATTTATTTACTACTCAAACCTTTAGAATTGCTAAATTTATTTACTATTCAAACCTTTAGAATTGCTAAATTTATTAACTACTCAAACCTTTAGAATTGCTAAATGTATTTACTACTCAAATCTTTGGAATTGCTAAATTTATTTACTACTCAAACCTTTAGAATTGCTAAATTTATTTACTACTCAAACCTTTTGAATTGATGAATTTATTTACTACTCAAACCTTTAGAATTGCTAAATTTATTTACTCTTCAAACCTTTAGAATTGCTAAATTTATTACTACTCAAACCTTTAGAATTGCTAAATTTATTAACTACTCAAACCTTTAGAATTGCTAAATTTATTCACTACTCAACCTTTAGAATTGCTAAATTTATTCACTACTCAAACCTTTTGAATTGCTAAATTTATTTACTACTCAAACCTTTAGAATTGCTAAATTTATTTACTATTCAAACCTTTAGAATTGCTAAATTTATTAACTACTCAAACCTTTAGAATTGCTAAATGTATTTACTACTCAAACCTTTGGAATTGCTAAATTTATTACTACTCAAACCTTTAGAATTGCTAAATTTATTAACTACTCAAACCTTTAGAATTGCTAAATTTATTTACTACTGAAACCTTTAGAATTGCTAAATTTATTCACTACTCAAACCTTTAGAATTGCTAAATTTATTCACTACTCAAACCTTTTGAATTGCTAAATTTATTTACTACTCAAACCTTTAGAATTGCTAAATTTATTAACTACTCAAATCTTTAGAATTGCTCAAATTATTTACTACTCAAACCTTTAGAATTGCTAAATTTATTTACTATTCAAACCTTTAGAATTGCTAAATTTATTTACTACTCAAACCTTTAGAATTGCCAAATGTATTTACTACTAACACCTTTAGAATTGCTAAATTTATTTACTACTCAAACCTTCAGAATTGCTAAATTTATTTACTACTCAAACCTTTAGAATTGCTAAATTTATTAACTACTCAAATCTTTAGAATTGCTAAACGTATTTACTACTCAAACCTTTGGAATTGCTAAATTTATTTACTACTCAAACCTTTAGAATTGCAAAATTTATTTACTACTCAAACCATTAGAATTGATGAATTTATTTACTACTCAAACCTTTAGAATTTCTAAATTTATTTACTACTCAAACCTTTAGAATTGCTAAATTTATTACTAGTCAAACCTTTAGAATTTCTAAATTTATTAACTACTCAAACCTTTAGAATTGCTAAATTTATTTACTACTCAAACCTTTAGAATTGCTAAATTTATTTACTACTCAAACCTTTTGAATTGCTAAATTTATTCACTACTCAAACCTTTAGAATTGCTAAATTTATTCACTACTCAAACCTTTAGAATTGCTAAATTTATTTCCTGCTCAAACCTTTAGAATTGCTAAATTTATTTACTACTCAAACCTTTAGAATTGCTAAATTTATTTACTACTCAAACCTTTAGAATTGCTAAATTTATTAACTATTTGAACCTATAGAATTGCTAAAATTATTTACTACTCAAACCTTTAGAATTGCTAAATTTATTTACTACTCAAACCTTTAGAATTGATAAATTTATTTACTACTCAAACCTTTAGAATTGCTAAATTTATTTACTATTCAATCCTTTAGAATTGCTAAATTTATTTACTACTCAAACCTTTAGAATTGCTAAATTTATTTACTACTCAAACCTTTAGAATTGCTAAATTTATTAACTACTCAAACCTTTAGAATTGCTAAATTTATTTACTACTCAAACCTTTAGAATTGCTAAATTTATTTCATACTCAAACCTTTAGAATTGGTAAATTTATTCACTACTCAAACCTTTAGAATTGCTAAATTTATTTACTACTCAAACCTTTAGAATTGCTAAATTTATTAACTACTCAAACCTTCAGAATTGCTAAATTTATTAACTACTCAAACCTTTAGAATTGCTAAATTTATTTACTACTCAAACCTTTAGTATTGCTATATTTATTACTACTCAAACCTTTAGAATTGCTAAATTTATTAACTACTCAAACCTTTAGAATTTCTAAATTTATTTACTACTCAAACCTTTAGAATTGCTAAATTTATTTACTATTCAAACCTTTAGAATTGATGAATTTATTTACTACTCAAACCTTTAGAATTGCTAAATTTATTTACTACTCAAACCTTTAGAATTGCTAAATTTATTACTACGCAAACCTTTAGAATTGCTAAATTTATTAACTACTCAAACCTTTAGAATTGCTAAATTTATTTACTACTCAAACCTTTAGAATTACTAAATTTATTCACTACTCAAACCTTTAGAATTGCTAAATTTATTCACTACTCAAACCTTTAGAATTTACTAAATTTATTTCCTACTCAAACCTTTAGAATTGCTAAATTTATTTACTACTCAAACCTTTAGAATTGCTAAATTTATTTACTACTCAAACCTTTAGAATTGATAAATTTATTAACTATTCAAACCTATAGAATTGCTAAAATTATTTACTACTCAAACCTTTAGAATTGCTAAATTTATTTACTACTCAAACCTTTAGAATTGATAAATTTATTTACTACTCAAACCTTTAGAATTGCTAAATTTATTTACTATTCAATCCTTTAGAATTGCTAAATTTATTTACTACTCAAACCTTTAGAATTGCTAAATTTATTTACTACTCAAACCTTTAGAATTGCTAAATTTATTAACTACTCAAACCTTTAGAATTGCTAAATTTATTTACTACTCAAACCTTTAGAATTGCTAAATTTATTTCATACTCAAACCTTTAGAATTGGTAAATTTATTCACTACTCAAACCTTTAGGATTGCTAAATTTATTTACTACTCAAACCTTTAGAATTGCTAAATTTATTAACTACTCAAACCTTCAGAATTGCTAAATTTATTAACTACTCAAACCTTTAGAATTGCTAAATTTATTTACTACTCAAACCTTTAGTATTGCTATATTTATTACTACTTAAACCTTTAGAATTGCTAAATTTATTAACTACTCAAACCTTTAGAATTGCTAAATTTATTTACTACTCAAACCTTTAGAATTGCTAAATTTATTTACTATTCAAACCTTTAGAATTGATGAATTTATTTACTACTCAAACCTTTAGAATTGCTAAATTTATTTACTACTCAAACCTTTAGAATTGCTAAATTTATTACTACGCAAACCTTTAGAATTGCTAAATTTATTAACTACTCAAACCTTTAGAATTGCTAAATTTATTTACTACTCAAACATTTAGAATTGCTAAATTTATTCAGTACTCAAACCTTTAGAATTGCTAAATTTATTCACTACTCAAACCTTTTGAATTGCTAAATTTATTTACTACTCAATCCTTTAGAATTGCTAAATTTATTTACTATTCAAACCTTTAGAATTGCTAAATTTATTTACTAGTCACACCTTTAGAATTGCTAAATGTATTTACTACTCACACCTTTAGAATTGCTAAATTTATTTACTAATCGAACCTTTAGAATTGCTAAATTTATTTACTATTCAAACCTTTAGAATTGCTAAATTTATTTACTAGTCACACCTTTAGAATTGCTAAATGTATTTACTACTCATACCTTTAGAATTGCTAAATTTATTTACTACTCAAACCTTTAGAATTGCTAAATTTATTTACTACTCAAACCTTTAGAATTGCTAAATTTATTAACTACTCAAACCTTTAGAATTGCTAAATGATTTACTACTCAAACCTTTGGAATTGCTATATTTATTACTACTCAAACCTTTAGAATTGCTAAATTTATTAACTACTCAAACCTTTAGAATTGCTAAATTTATTTACTACTCAAACCTTTAGAATTGCTAAATTTATTCACTACTCAAACCTTTAGAATTGCTAAATTTATTCACTACTCAAACCTTTAGAATTGCTAAATTTATTTACTACTCAAACCTTTAGAATTGCTAAATTTATTTACTACTCAAACCATTAGAATTGATAAATTTATTTACTACTCAAACCTTTAGAATTGCTAAATTTATTTACTACTCAAACCTTTAGAATTGCTAAATTTATTACTAGTCAAACCTTTAGAATTTCTAAATTTATTAACTACTCAAACCTTTAGAATTGCTAAATTTATTCACTACTCAAACCTTTAGAATTGCTAAATTTATTCACTACTCAAACCTTTAGAATTGCTAAATTTATTTCCTACTCAAACCTTTAGAATTGCTAAATTTATTTACTACTCAAACCTTTAGAATTGCTAAATTTATTTACTACTCAAACCTTTAGAAATGCTAAATTTATTCACTACTCAAACCTTTAGAATTGCTAAATTTATTCACTACTCAAACCTTTTGAATTGCTAAATTTATTTACTACTCAAACCTTTAGAATTGCTAAATTTATTAACTACTCAAATCTTTAGAATTGCTCAAATTATTTACTACTCAAACCTTTAGAATTGCTAAATTTATTTACTATTCAAACCTTTAGAATTGCTAAATTTATTTACTACTCAAACCTTTAGAATTGCTAAATGTATTTACTACTAACACCTTTAGAATTGCTAAATTTATTTACTACTCAAACCTTTAGAATTGCTAAATTTATATACTACTCAAACCATTAGTGTTGCTAAATTTATTAACTACTCAAACCTTTAGAATTGCTAAACCTATTTACTACTCAAACCATTAGAATTGATGAATTTATTTACTACTCAAACCTTTAGAATTGCTAAATTTTTTTACTACTCAAACCTTTAGAATTGCTAAATTTATTACTACTCAAACCTTTAGAATTGCTAAATTTATTAACTACTCAAACCTTTAGAATTGCTAAATTTATTTACTACTCAAACCTTTAGAATTGCTAAATTTATTCACTACTCAAACCTTAAGAATTGCTAAATTTATTTACTACTCAAACCTTTAGAATTACTAAATTTATTAACTATTGAAACCTTTAGAATTGCTAAATTTATTTACTACTCAAACCTTTAGAATTGCTAAATGTATTTACTACTCACACTTTTAGAATTGCTAAATTTATTTACTACTCAAACCTTTAGAATTGCTAAATTTATTTACTACTCAAACCTTTAGAATTGCTAAATTTATTAACTATTCGAACCTATAGAATTGCTAAAATTATTTACTACTCAAACCTTTAGAATTGCTAAATTTTTTTACTACTCAAACCTTTAGAATTGCTAAATTTATTTACTACTCAAACCTTTAGAATTGCTAAATTTATTTACTACTCAAACCTTTAGAATTGATAAATTTATTAACTATTCAAACCTATAGAATTGCTAAAATTATTTACTACTCAAACCTTTAGAATTGCTAAATTTATTTACTACTCAAACCTTTAGAATTGATAAATTTATTTACTACTCAAACCTTTAGAATTGCTAAATTTATTTACTATTCAATCCTTTAGAATTGCTAAATTTATTTACTACTCAAACCTTTAGAATTGCTAAATTTATTTACTACTCAAACCTTTAGAATTGCTAAATTTATTAACTACTCAAACCTTTAGAATTGCTAAATTTATTTACTACTCAAACCTTTAGAATTGCTAAATTTATTTCATACTCAAACCTTTAGAATTGGTAAATTTATTCACTACTCAAACCTTTAGAATTGCTAAATTTATTTACTACTCAAACCTTTAGAATTGCTAAATTTATTAACTACTCAAACCTTCAGAATTGCTAAATTTATTAACTACTCAAACCTTTAGAATTGCTAAATTTATTTACTACTCAAACCTTTAGTATTGCTATATTTATTACTACTCAAACCTTTAGAATTGCTAAATTTATTAACTACTCAAACCTTTAGAATTGCTAAATTTATTTACTACTCAAACCTTTAGAATTGCTAAATTTATTTACTATTCAAACCTTTAGAATTGATGAATTTATTTACTACTCAAACCTTTAGAATTGCTAAATTTATTTACTACTCAAACCTTTAGAATTGCTAAATTTATTACTACGCAAACCTTTAGAATTGCTAAATTTATTAACTACTCAAACCTTTAGAATTGCTAAATTTATTTACTACTCAAACCTTTAGAATTGCTAAATTTATTCAGTACTCAAACCTTTAGAATTGCTAAATTTATTCACTACTCAAACCTTTTGAATTGCTAAATTTATTTACTACTCAAACCTTTAGAATTGCTAAATTTATTTACTATTCAAACCTTTAGAATTGCTAAATTTATTTACTAGTCACACCTTTAGAATTGCTAAATGTATTTACTACTCACACCTTTAGAATTGCTAAATTTATTTACTAATCGAACCTTTAGAATTGCTAAATTTATTTACTATTCAAACCTTTAGAATTGCTAAATTTATTTACTAGTCACACCTTTAGAATTGCTAAATGTATTTACTACTCATACCTTTAGTATTGCTAAATTTATTTACTACTCAAACCTTTAGAATTGCTAAATTTATTTAGTACTCAAACCTTTAGAATTGCTAAATTTATTAACTACTCAAACCTTTAGAATTGCTAAATGATTTACTACTCAAACCTTTGGAATTGCTATATTTATTACTACTCAAACCTTTAGAATTGCTAAATTTATTAACTACTCAAACCTTTAGAATTGCTAAATTTATTTACTACTCAAACCTTTAGAATTGCTAAATTTATTCACTACTCAAACCTTTAGAATTGCTAAATTTATTCACTACTCAAACTTTTAGAATTGCTCAAATTATTTACTACTCAAACCTTTAGAATTGCTAAATTTATTCACTACTCAAACCTTTAGAATTGCTAAATTTATTCACTACTCAAACCTTTAGAATTGCTAAATTTATTTCCTACTCAAACCTTTAGAATTGCTAAATTTATTTACTACTCAAACCTTTAGAATTGCTAAATTTATTTACTACTCAAACCTTTAGAAATGCTAAATTTATTCACTACTCAAACCTTTAGAATTGCTAAATTTATTCACGACTCAAACCTTTTGAATTGCTAAATTTATTTACTACTCAAACCTTTAGAATTGCTAAATTTATTAACTACTCAAATCTTTAGAATTGCTCAAATTATTTACTACTCAAACCTTTAGAATTGCTAAATTTATTTACTATTCAAACCTTTAGAATTGCTAAATTTATTTACTACTCAAACCTTTAGAATTGCTAAATGTATTTACTACTAACACCTTTAGAATTGCTAAATTTATTTACTACTCAAACCTTTAGAATTGCTAAATTTATATACTACTCAAACCATTAGTGTTGCTAAATTTATTAACTACTCAAACCTTTAGAATTGCTAAACCTATTTACTACTCAAACCATTAGAATTGATGAATTTATTTACTACTCAAACCTTTAGAATTGCTGAATTTTTTTACTACTCAAACCTTTAGAATTGCTAAATTTATTACTACTCAAACCTTTAGAATTGCTAAATTTATTAACTACTCAAACCTTTAGAATTGCTAAATTTATTTACTACTCAAAACTTTAGAATTGCTAAATGTATTTACTACTCACACTTTTAGAATTGCTAAATTTATTTACTACTCAAACCTTTAGAATTGCTAAATTTATTCAGTACTCAAACCTTTAGAATTGCTAAATTTATTCACTACTCAAACCTTTTGAATTGCTAAATTTATTTACTACTCAAACCTTTAGAATTGCTAAATTTATTTACTATTCAAACCTTTAGAATTGCTAAATTTATTTACTAGTCACACCTTTAGAATTGCTAAATGTATTTACTACTCACACCTTTAGAATTGCTAAATTTATTTACTAATCGAACCTTTAGAATTGCTAAATTTATTTACTATTCAAACCTTTAGAATTGCTAAATTTATTTACTAGTCACACCTTTAGAATTGCTAAATGTATTTACTACTCATACCTTTAGTATTGCTAAATTTATTTACTACTCAAACCTTTAGAATTGCTAAATTTATTTAGTACTCAAACCTTTAGAATTGCTAAATTTATTAACTACTCAAACCTTTAGAATTGCTAAATGATTTACTACTCAAACCTTTGGAATTGCTATATTTATTACTACTCAAACCTTTAGAATTGCTAAATTTATTAACTACTCAAACCTTTAGAATTGCTAAATTTATTTACTACTCAAACCTTTAGAATTGCTAAATTTATTCACTACTCAAACCTTTAGAATTGCTAAATTTATTCACTACTCAAACTTTTAGAATTGCTCAAATTATTTACTACTCAAACCTTTAGAATTGCTAAATTTATTCACTACTCAAACCTTTAGAATTGCTAAATTTATTCACTACTCAAACCTTTAGAATTGCTAAATTTATTTCCTACTCAAACCTTTAGAATTGCTAAATTTATTTACTACTCAAACCTTTAGAATTGCTAAATTTATTTACTACTCAAACCTTTAGAAATGCTAAATTTATTCACTACTCAAACCTTTAGAATTGCTAAATTTATTCACGACTCAAACCTTTTGAATTGCTAAATTTATTTACTACTCAAACCTTTAGAATTGCTAAATTTATTAACTACTCAAATCTTTAGAATTGCTCAAATTATTTACTACTCAAACCTTTAGAATTGCTAAATTTATTTACTATTCAAACCTTTAGAATTGCTAAATTTATTTACTACTCAAACCTTTAGAATTGCTAAATGTATTTACTACTAACACCTTTAGAATTGCTAAATTTATTTACTACTCAAACCTTTAGAATTGCTAAATTTATATACTACTCAAACCATTAGTGTTGCTAAATTTATTAACTACTCAAACCTTTAGAATTGCTAAACCTATTTACTACTCAAACCATTAGAATTGATGAATTTATTTACTACTCAAACCTTTAGAATTGCTGAATTTTTTTACTACTCAAACCTTTAGAATTGCTAAATTTATTACTACTCAAACCTTTAGAATTGCTAAATTTATTAACTACTCAAACCTTTAGAATTGCTAAATTTATTTACTACTCAAAACTTTAGAATTGCTAAATGTATTTACTACTCACACTTTTAGAATTGCTAAATTTATTTACTACTCAAACCTTTAGAATTGCTAAATTTATTTACTACTCAAACCTTTAGAATTGCTAAATTTATTAACTATTCAACCCTATAGAATTGCTAAAATTATTTACTACTCAAACCTTTAGAATTGCTAAATTTTTTTACTACTCAAACCTTTAGAATTGCTAAATTTATTACTACTCAAACCTTTAGAATTGCTAAATTTATTAACTACTCAAACCTTTAGAATTGCTAAATTTATTTACTACTCAAACCTTTAGAATTGCTAAATTTATTTACTACTCAAACCTTTTGAATTGCTAAATTTATTCACTACTCAAACCTTTAGAATTGCTAAATTTATTTACTACTCAAACCTTTAGAATTACTAAATTTATTAACTACTCAAACCTTTAGAATTGCTCAAATTATTTACTACTCAAACCTTTAGAATTGCTAAATTTATTTACTATTGAAACCTTTAGAATTGCTAAATTTATTTACTACTCAAACCTTTAGAATTGCTAAATGTATTTACTACTCACACTTTTAGAATTGCTAAATTTATTTACTACTCAAACCTTTAGAATTGCTAAATTTATTTACTATTCAATCCTTTAGAATTGCTAAATTTGTTTACTACTCAAACCTTTAGAATTGCTAAATTTATTCACTACTCAAACCTTTTGAATTGCTAAATTTATTTACTACTCAAACCTTTAGAATTGCTAAATTTATTTACTATTCAAACCTTTAGAATTGCTAAATTTATTTACTAGTCACACCTTTAGAATTGCTAAATTTATTTACTACTCAAACCTTTAGAATTGCTAAGTTTATTAACTACTCAAACCTTTAGAATTGCTAAATTTATTTCATACTCAAACCTTTAGATTTGGTAAATTTATTCACTACTCAAACCTTTAGAATTGCTAAATTTATTTACTACTCAAACCTTTAGAATTGCTAAATTTATTAACTACTCAAACCTTTAGAATTGCTAAATTTATTAACTACTCAAACCTTTAGAATTGCTAAATTTATTCACTACTCAAACCTTTAGAATTGCTAAATTTATTTACTACTCAAACCTTTAGAATTGCTAAGTTTATTAACTACTCAAACCTTTAGAATTGCTAAATTTATTTCATACTCAAACCTTTAGATTTGGTAAATTTATTCACTACTCAAACCTTTAGAATTGCTAAATTTATTTACTACTCAAACCTTTAGAATTGCTAAATTTATTAACTACTCAAACCTTTAGAATTGCTAAATTTATTAACTACTCAAACCTTTAGAATTGCTAAATTTATTCACTACTCAAACCTTTAGAATTGCTAAATTTATTCACTACTCAAACCTTTAGAATTGCTAAATTTATTTACTACTCAAACCTTTAGAATTGATAAATTTATTTACTACTCAAACCTTTAGAATTGCTAAATTTATTAACTATTCAAGCCTATAGAATTGCTAAAATTATTTACTACTCAAACCTTTAGAATTGCTAAATTTATTTACTACTCAAACCTTTAGAATTGATAAATTTATTTACTACTCAAACCTTTAGAATTGCTAAATTTATTTACAATTCAATCCTTTAGAATTGCTAAATTTATTTACTACTCAACCCTTTAGAATTGCTAAATTTATTTACTAATCAAACCTTTAGAATTGATGAATTTATTTACTACTCAAACCTTTAGAATTGCTAAATTTATTTACTACTCAAACCTTTAGTATTGCTAAATTTATTACTACTCAAACCTTTAGAATTGCTAAATTTATTAATTACTCAAACCTTTAGAATTGCTAAATTTATTTACAATTCAATCCTTTAGAATTGCTAAATTTATTTACTACTCAACCCTTTAGAATTGCTAAATTTATTTACTAATCAAACCTTTAGAATTGATGAATTTATTTACTACTCAAACCTTTAGAATTGCTAAATTTATTTACTACTCAAACCTTTAGAATTGATGAATTTATTTACTACTCAAACCTTTAGAATTGCTAAATTTATTTACTACTCAAACCTTTAGTATTGCTAAATTTATTTACTACTCAAACCTTTAGAATTGATAAATTTATTTACTACTCAAACCTTTAGAATTGCTATATTTATTTACAATTCAATCCTTTAGAATTGCTAAATTTATTTACTACTCAACCCTTTAGAATTGCTAAATTTATTTACTAATCAAACCTTTAGAATTGATGAATTTATTTACTACTCAAACCTTTAGAATTGCTAAATTTATTTACTACTCAAACCTTTAGTATTGCTAAATTTATTACTACTCAAACCTTTAGAATTGCTAAATTTATTAATTACTCAAACCTTTAGAATTGCTAAATTTATTTATAACTCAAACCTTTAGAATTGCTAAATTTATTCACTACTCAAACCTTTAGAATTGCTAAATTTATTTACTACTCAAACCTTTAGAATTACTAAATTTATTAACTACTCAAACCTTTAGAATTGCTCAAATTATTTACTACTCAAACCTTTAGAATTGCTAAATTTATTTACTATTGAAACCTTTAGAATTGCTAAATTTATTTACTACTCAAACCTTTAGAATTGCTAAATGTATTTACTACTCACACTTTTAGAATTGCTAAATTTATTTACTACTCAAACCTTTAGAATTGCTAAATTTATTTACTACTCAAACCTTTAGAATTGCTAAATTTATTAACTATTCAACCCTATAGAATTGCTAAAATTATTTACTACTCAAACCTTTAGAATTGCTAAATTTTTTTACTACTCAAACCTTTAGAATTGCTAAATTTATTACTACTCAAACCTTTAGAATTGCTAAATTTATTAACTACTCAAACCTTTAGAATTGCTAAATTTATTTACTACTCAAACCTTTAGAATTGCTAAATTTATTTACTACTCAAACCTTTTGAATTGCTAAATTTATTCACTACTCAAACCTTTAGAATTGCTAAATTTATTTACTACTCAAACCTTTAGAATTACTAAATTTATTAACTACTCAAACCTTTAGAATTGCTCAAATTATTTACTACTCAAACCTTTAGAATTGCTAAATTTATTTACTATTGAAACCTTTAGAATTGCTAAATTTATTTACTACTCAAACCTTTAGAATTGCTAAATGTATTTACTACTCACACTTTTAGAATTGCTAAATTTATTTACTACTCAAACCTTTAGAATTGCTAAATTTATTTACTATTCAATCCTTTAGAATTGCTAAATTTGTTTACTACTCAAACCTTTAGAATTGCTAAATTTATTCACTACTCAAACCTTTTGAATTGCTAAATTTATTTACTACTCAAACCTTTAGAATTGCTAAATTTATTTACTATTCAAACCTTTAGAATTGCTAAATTTATTTACTAGTCACACCTTTAGAATTGCTAAATTTATTTACTACTCAAACCTTTAGAATTGCTAAGTTTATTAACTACTCAAACCTTTAGAATTGCTAAATTTATTTCATACTCAAACCTTTAGATTTGGTAAATTTATTCACTACTCAAACCTTTAGAATTGCTAAATTTATTTACTACTCAAACCTTTAGAATTGCTAAATTTATTAACTACTCAAACCTTTAGAATTGCTAAATTTATTAACTACTCAAACCTTTAGAATTGCTAAATTTATTCACTACTCAAACCTTTAGAATTGCTAAATTTATTTACTACTCAAACCTTTAGAATTGCTAAGTTTATTAACTACTCAAACCTTTAGAATTGCTAAATTTATTTCATACTCAAACCTTTAGATTTGGTAAATTTATTCACTACTCAAACCTTTAGAATTGCTAAATTTATTTACTACTCAAACCTTTAGAATTGCTAAATTTATTAACTACTCAAACCTTTAGAATTGCTAAATTTATTAACTACTCAAACCTTTAGAATTGCTAAATTTATTCACTACTCAAACCTTTAGAATTGCTAAATTTATTCACTACTCAAACCTTTAGAATTGCTAAATTTATTTACTACTCAAACCTTTAGAATTGATAAATTTATTTACTACTCAAACCTTTAGAATTGCTAAATTTATTAACTATTCAAGCCTATAGAATTGCTAAAATTATTTACTACTCAAACCTTTAGAATTGCTAAATTTATTTACTACTCAAACCTTTAGAATTGATAAATTTATTTACTACTCAAACCTTTAGAATTGCTAAATTTATTTACAATTCAATCCTTTAGAATTGCTAAATTTATTTACTACTCAACCCTTTAGAATTGCTAAATTTATTTACTACTCAAACCTTTAGAATTGCTAAATTTATTTACTATTCAATCCTTTAGAATTGCTAAATTTATTTACTACTCAAACCTTTAGAATTGCTAAATTTATTTACTACTCAAACCTTTAGAATTGCTAAATTTATTTACTACTCAAACCTTTAGAATTGCTAAATTTATTTACTACTCAAACCTTTAGAATTGCTAAATTTATTTACTAATCAAACCTTTAGAATTGATGAATTTATTTACTACTCAAACCTTTAGAATTGCTAAATTTATTTACTACTCAAACCTTTAGTATTGCTAAATTTATTACTACTCAAACCTTTAGAATTGCTAAATTTATTAACTACTCAAACCTTTAGAATTGCTAAATTTATTTACTACTCAAATCTTTAGAATTGCTAAATTTATTTACTACTCAAACCTTTAGAATTGGTAAATTTATTCACTACTCAAACCTTTAGAATTGCTTAATTTATTTACTACTCAAACCTTTAGAATTGCTAAATTTTTTAACTACTCAAACCTTTAGAATTGCTCAAATTATTTACTACTCAAACCTTTAGAATTGCTAAATTTATTTACTATTCAAACCTTTAGAATTGCTAAATTTATTTACTATTCAAACCTTTAGAATTGCTAAATTTATTTACTAGTCACACCTTTAGAATTGCTAAATTTATTTACTACTCAAACCTTTAGAATTGCTAAATTTATTTACTACTCAAACCTTTAGAATTGCTAAATTTATTTACTACTCAAACCTTTAGAATTGCTAAATTTATTTACTAATCAAACCTTTAGAATTGATGAATTTATTTACTACTCAAACCTTTAGAATTGCTAAATTTATTTACTACTCAAACCTTTAGTATTGCTAAATTTATTACTACTCAAACCTTTAGAATTGCTAAATTTATTAACTACTCAAACCTTTAGAATTGCTAAATTTATTTACTACTCAAATCTTTAGAATTGCTAAATTTATTTACTACTCAAACCTTTAGAATTGGTAAATTTATTCACTACTCAAACCTTTAGAATTGCTAAATTTATTTTCTACTCAAACCTTTAGAATTGCTAAATTTTTTAACTACTCAAACCTTTAGAATTGCTCAAATTATTTACTACTCAAACCTTTAGAATTGCTAAATTTATTTACTATTCAAACCTTTAGAATTGCTAAATTTATTTACTATTCAAACCTTTAGAATTGCTAAATTTATTTACTAGTCACACCTTTAGAATTGCTAAATTTATTTACTACTCAAACCTTTAGAATTGCTAAGTTTATTAACTACTCAAACCTTTAGAATTGCTAAATTTATTTCATACTCAAACCTTTAGATTTGGTAAATTTATTCACTACTCAAACCTTTAGAATTGCTAAATTTATTTACTACTCAAACCTTTAGAATTGCTAAATTTATTAACTACTCAAACCTTTAGAATTGCTAAATTTATTAACTACTCAAACCTTTAGAATTGCCAAATTTATTCACTACTCAAACCTTTAGAATTGCTAAATTTATTTACTACTCAAACCTTTAGAATTGCTAAGTTTATTAACTACTCAAACCTTTAGAATTGCTAAATTTATTTCATACTCAAACCTTTAGATTTGGTAAATTTATTCACTACTCAAACCTTTAGAATTGCTAAATTTATTTACTACTCAAACCTTTAGAATTGCTAAATTTATTCACTACTCAAACCTTTAGAATTGCTAAATTTATTCACTACTCAAACCTTTAGAATTGCTAAATTTATTTACTACTCAAACCTTTAGAATTGATGAATTTATTTACTACTCAAACCTTTAGAATTGCTAAATTTATTTACAATTCAATCCTTTAGAATTGCTAAATTTATTTACTACTCAACCCTTTAGAATTGCTAAATTTATTTACTACTCAAACCTTTAGAATTGCTAAATTTATTTACTATTCAATCCTTTAGAATTGCTAAATTTATTTACTACTCAAACCTTTAGAATTGCTAAATTTATTTACTACTCAAACCTTTAGAATTGCTAAATTTATTTACTACTCAAACCTTTAGAATTGCTAAATTTATTTACTACTCAAACCTTTAGAATTGCTAAATTTATTTACTATTCAATACTTTAGAATTGCTAAATTTATTTACTACTCAAACCTTTAGAATTGCTAAATTTATTTACTACTCAAACGTTTAGAATTGCTAAATTTATTTACTACTCAAACCTTTAGAATTGCTAAATTTATTTACTAATCAAACCTTTAGAATTGATGAATTTATTTACTACTCAAACCTTTAGAATTGCTAAATTTATTTACTACTCAAACGTTTAGTATTGCTAAATTTATTACTACTCAAACCTTTAGAATTGCTAAATTTATTTACTACTCAAATCTTTAGAATTGCTAAATTTATTTACTACTCAAACCTTTAGAATTGGTAAATTTATTCACTACTCAAACCTTTAGAATTGCTAAATTTATTTACTACTCAAACCTTTAGAATTGCTAAATTTTTTAACTACTCAAACCTTTAGAATTGCTCAAATTATTTACTACTCAAACCTTTAGAATTGCTAAATTTATTTACTATTCAAACCTTTAGAATTGCTAAATTTATTTACTACTCAAACCTTTAGAAATGCTAAATTTATTTACTACTCACACCTTTTGAATTGCTAAATGTATTTACTACTCACACCTTTAGAATTGCTAAATTTATTTACTACTCAAACCTTTAGAATTGCTAAATTTATTTACTACTCAAACCTTTAGAATTGCTAAATTTATTAACTACTCAAACCTTTAGAATTGCTAAAATTATTTACTACTCAAACCTTTAGAATTGCTAACTTTATTTACTACTCAAACCTTTAGAATTGATAAATTTATTTACTACTCAAACCTTTTAAATTGCTAAATGTATTTACTACTCACACTGTTAGAATTGCTAAATTTATTTACTACTCAAACCTTTAGAATTGCTAAATTTATTTACTACTCAAACCTTTAGAATTGCTAAATTTATTAACTATTCAAACCTATAGAATTGCTAAAATTATTTACTACTCAAACCTTTAGAATTGCTAAAGTTATTTACTACTCAAACCTTTAGAATTGATAAATTTATTTACTACTCAAACCTTTAGAATTGCTAAATTTATTTACTATTCAATCCTTTAGAATTGCAAAATTTATTTACTACTCAAACCTTTAGAATTGCTAAATTTATTCACTACTCAAACCTTTTGAATTGCTAAATTTATTTACTACTCAAACCTTTAGAATTGCTAAATTTATTTACTATTCAAACCTTTAGAATTGCTAAATTTATTTACTAGTCACACCTTTAGAATTGCTAAATTTATTTACTACTCAAACCTTTAGATTTGGTAAATTTATTCACTACTCAAACCTTTAGAATTGCTAAATTTATTTACTACTCAAACCTTTTGAATTGCTAAATTTATTAACTACTCAAACCTTTAGAATTGCTAAATTTATTAACTACTCAAACCTTTAGAATTGCTAAATTTATTAACTATTCAAGCCTATAGAATTGCTAAAATTATTTACTACTCAAACCTTTAGAATTGCTAAATTTATTTACTACTCAAACCTTTAGAATTGATGAATTTATTTACTACTCAAACCTTTAGAATTGCTAACTTTATTTACAATTCAATCCTTTAGAATTGCTAAATTTATTTACTACTCAACCCTTTAGAATTGCTAAATTTATTTACTACTCAAACCTTTAGAATTGCTAAATTTATTTACTATTCAATCCTTTAGAATTGCTAAATTTATTTACTACTCAAACCTTTAGAATTGCTAAATTTATTTACTACTCAAACCTTTAGAATTGCTAAATTTATTTACTACTCAAACCTTTAGAATTGCTAAATTTATTTACTACTCAAACCTTTAGAATTGCTAAATTTATTTACTATTCAATCCTTTAGAATTGCTAAATTTATTTACTACTCAAACCTTTAGAATTGCTAAATTTATTTACTACTCAAACCTTTAGAATTGCTAAATTTATTTACTACTCAAACCTTTAGAATTGCTAAATTTATTTACTAATCAAACCTTTAGAATTGATAAATTTATTTACTACTCAAACCTTTAGAATTGCTAAATGTATTTACTACTCACACTTTTAGAATTGCTAAATTTATTTACTACTCAAACCTTTAGAATTGCTAAATTTATTTACTACTCAAACCTTTAGAATTGCTAAATTTATTAACTATTCAAACCTATAGAATTGCTAAAATTATTTACTACTCAAACCTTTAGAATTGCTAAATTTATTTACTACTCAAACCTTTAGAATTGATAAATTTATTTACTACTCAAACCTTTAGAATTGCTAAATTTATTTACTATTCAATCCTTTAGAATTGCTAAATTTATTTACTACTCAAACCTTTAGAATTGCTAAATTTATTCACTACTCAAACCTTCAGAATTGCTAAATTTATTTACTATTCAAACCTTTAGAATTGCTAAATTTATTTACTACTCAAACCTTTAGAATTGCTAAATTTATTTACTACTCAAACCTTTAGAATTGCTAAATTTATTTCATACTCAAACCTTTAGATTTGGTAAATTTATTCACTACTCAAACCTTTAGAATTGCTAAATTTATTTACTACTCAAACCTTTAGAATTGCTAAATTTATTCACTACTCAAACCTTTAGAATTGCTAAATTTATTCACTACTCAAACCTTTAGAATTGCTAAATTTATTTACTACTCAAACCTTTAGAATTGATAAATTTATTTACTACTTAAACTTTTAGAATTGCTAAATTTATTAACTATTCAAGCCTATAGAATTGCTAAAATTATTTACTACTCAAACCTTTAGAATTGCTAAATTTATTTACTACTCAAACCTTTAGAATTGATGAATTTATTTACTACTCAAACCTTTAGAATTGCTAAATTTATTTACAATTCAATCCTTTAGAATTGCTAAATTTATTTACTATTCAATACTTTAGAATTGCTAAATTTATTTACTACTCAAACCTTTAGAATTGCTAAATTTATTTACTACTCAAACCTTTAGAATTGCTAAATTTATTTACTACTCAAACCTTTAGAATTGCTAAATTTATTTACTAATCAAACCTTTAGAATTGATGAATTTATTTACTACTCAAACCTTTAGAATTGCTAAATTTATTTACTACTCAAACGTTTAGTATTGCTAAATTTATTACTACTCAAACCTTTAGAATTGCTAAATTTATTTACTACTCAAATCTTTAGAATTGCTAAATTTATTTACTACTCAAACCTTTAGAATTGGTAAATTTATTCACTACTCAAACCTTTAGAATTGCTAAATTTATTTACTACTCAAACCTTTAGAATTGCTAAATTTTTTAACTACTCAAACCTTTAGAATTGCTCAAATTATTTACTACTCAAACCTTTAGAATTGCTAAATTTATTTACTATTCAAACCTTTAGAATTGCTAAATTTATTTACTACTCAAACCTTTAGAAATGCTAAATTTATTTACTACTCACACCTTTTGAATTGCTAAATGTATTTACTACTCACACCTTTAGAATTGCTAAATTTATTTACTACTCAAACCTTTAGAATTGCTAAATTTATTTACTACTCAAACCTTTAGAATTGCTAAATTTATTAACTACTCAAACCTTTAGAATTGCTAAAATTATTTACTACTCAAACCTTTAGAATTGCTAACTTTATTTACCACTCAAACCTTTAGAATTGATAAATTTATTTACTACTCAAACCTTTTAAATTGCTAAATGTATTTACTACTCACACTGTTAGAATTGCTAAATTTATTTACTACTCAAACCTTTAGAATTGCTAAATTTATTTACTACTCAAACCTTTAGAATTGCTAAATTTATTAACTATTCAAACCTATAGAATTGCTAAAATCATTTACTACTCAAACCTTTAGAATTGCTAAATTTATTTACTACTCAAACATTTAGAATTGATAAATTTATTTACTACTCAAACCTTTAGAATTGCTAAATTTATTTACTATTCAATCCTTTAGAATTGCAAAATTTATTTACTACTCAAACCTTTAGAATTGATAAATTTATTCACTACTCAAACCTTTTGAATTGCTAAATTTATTTACTACTCAAACCTTTAGAATTGCTAAATTTATTTACTATTCAAACCTTTAGAATTGCTAAATTTATTTACTAGTCACACCTTTAGAATTGCTAAATTTATTTACTACTCAAACCTTTAGATTTGGTAAATTTATTCACTACTCAAACCTTTAGAATTGCTAAATTTATTTACTACTCAAACCTTTTGAATTGCTAAATTTATTAACTACTCAAACCTTTAGAATTGCTAAATTTATTAACTACTCAAACCTTTAGAATTGCTAAATTTATTAACTATTCAAGCCTATAGAATTGCTAAAATTATTTACTACTCAAACCTTTAGAATTGCTAAATTTATTTACTACTCAAACCTTTAGAATTGATAAATTTATTTACTACTCAAACCTTTAGAATTGCTAACTTTATTTACAATTCAATCCTTTAGAATTGCTAAATTTATTTACTACTCAACCCTTTAGAATTGCTAAATTTATTTACTACTCAAACCTTTAGAATTGCTAAATTTATTTACTATTCAATCCTTTAGAATTGCTAAATTTATTTACTACTCAAACCTTTAGAATTGCTAAATTTATTTACTACTCAAACCTTTAGAATTGCTAAATTTATTTACTACTCAAACCTTTAGAATTGCTAAATTTATTTACTACTCAAACCTTTAGAATTGCTAAATTTATTTACTATTCAATCCTTTAGAATTGCTAAATTTATTTACTACTCAAACCTTTAGAATTGCTAAATTTATTTACTACTGAAACCTTTAGAATTGCTAAATTTATTTACTACTCAAACCTTTAGAATTGCTAAATTTATTTACTAATCAAACCTTTAGAATTGATAAATTTATTTACTACTCAAACCTTTAGAATTGCTAAATGTATTTACTACTCACACTTTTAGAATTGCTAAATTTATTTACTACTCAAACCTTTAGAATTGCTAAATTTATTTACTACTCAAACCTTTAGAATTGCTAAATTTATTAACTATTCAAACCTATAGAATTGCTAAAATTATTTACTACTCAAACCTTTAGAATTGCTAAATTTATTTACTACTCAAACCTTTAGAATTGATAAATTTATTTACTACTCAAACCTTTAGAATTGCTAAATTTATTTACTATTCAATCCTTTAGAATTGCTAAATTTATTTACTACTCAAACCTTTAGAATTGCTAAATTTATTCACTACTCAAACCTTTTGAATTGCTAAATTTATTTACTATTCAAACCTTTAGAATTGCTAAATTTATTTACTACTCAAACCTTTAGAATTCCTAAATTTATTTACTACTCAAACCTTTAGAATTGCTAAATTTATTTCATACTCAAACCTTTAGATTTGGTAAATTTATTCACTACTCAAACCTTTAGAATTGCTCAATTTATTTACTACTCAAACCTTTAGAATTGCTAAATTTATTAACTACTCAAACCTTTAGAATTGCTAAATTTATTAACTACTCAAACCTTTAGAATTGCTAAATTTATTCACTACTCAAACCTTTAGAATTGCTAAATTTATTCACTACTCAAACCTTTAGAATTGCTAAATTTATTTACTACTCAAACCTTTAGAATTGATAAATTTATTTACTACACAAACCTTTAGAATTGCTAAATTATTAACTATTCAAGCCTATAGAATTGCTAAAATTATTTACTACTCAAACCTTTAGAATTGCTAAATTTATTTACTACTCAAACCTTTAGAATTGATAAATTTATTTACTACTCAAACCTTTAGAATTGCTAAATTTATTTACAATTCAATCCTTTAGAATTGCTAAATTTATTTACTACTCAACCCTTTAGAATTGCTAAATTTATTTACTACTCAAACCTTTAGAATTGCTAAATTTATTTACTATTCAATCCTTTAGAATTGCTAAATTTATTTACTACTCAAACCTTTAGAATTGCTAAATTTATTTACTACTCAAACCTTTAGAATTGCTAAATTTATTTACTACTCAAACCTTTAGAATTGCTAAATTTATTTACTACTCAAACCTTTAGAATTGCTAAATTTATTTACTATTCAATACTTTAGAATTGCTAAATTTATTTACTACTCAAACCTTTAGAATTGCTAAATTTATTTACTACTCAAACCTTTAGAATTGCTAAATTTATTTACTACTCAAACCTTTAGAATTGCTAAATTTATTTACTAATCAAACCTTTAGAATTGATGAATTTATTTACTACTCAAACCTTTAGAATTGCTAAATTTATTTACTACTCAAACCTTTAGTATTGCTAAATTTATTACTACTCAAACATTTAGAATTGCTAAATTTATTAACTACTCAAACCTTTAGAATTGCTAAATTTATTTACTACTCAAATCTTTAGAATTGCTAAATTTATTTACTACTCAAACCTTTAGAATTGCTAAATTTATTCACTACTCAAACCTTTAGAATTGCTAAATTTATTTACTACTCAAACCTTTAGAATTGCTAAATTTTTTAACTACTCAAACCATTAGAATTGCTCAAATTATTTACTACTCAAACCTTTAGTATTGCTAAATTTATTTACTACTCAAGCCTTTAGAATTGCTAAATTTATTTACTACTCAAACCTTTAGAATTGCTAAATTTATTAACTATTCAAGCCTATAGAATTGCTAAAATTATTTACTACTCAAACCTTTAGAATTGCTAAATTTATTTACTACTCAAACCTTTAGAATTGATAAATTTATTTACTACTCAAACCTTTAGAATTGCTAAATTTATTTACAATTCAATCCTTTAGAATTGCTAAATTTATTTACTACTCAACCCTTTAGAATTGCTAAATTTATTTACTACTCAAACCTTTAGAATTGCTAAATTTATTTACTATTCAATCCTTTAGAATTGCTAAATTTATTTACTACTCAAACCTTTAGAATTGCTAAATTTATTTACTACTCAAACCTTTAGAATTGCTAAATTTATTTACTACTCAAACCTTTAGAATTGCTAAATTTATTTACTACTCAAACCTTTAGAATTGCTAAATATATTTACTATTCAATCCTTTAGAATTGCTAAATTTATTTACTACTCAAACCTTTAGAATTGCTAAATTTATTTACTACTCAAACCTTTAGAATTGCTAAATTTATTTACTAATCAAACCTTTAGAATTGATGAATTTATTTACTACTCAAACCTTTAGAATTGCTAAATTTATTTACTACTCAAACCTTTAGAATTGCTAAATTTATTTACTACTCAAACCTTTAGAATTGCTAAATTTTTTAACTACTCAAACCTTTAGAATTGCTCAAATTATTTACTACTCAAACCTTTAGAATTGCTAAATTTATTTACTATTCAAACCTTTAGAATTGCTAACTTTATTTACTACTCAAACCTTTAGAATTGATAAATTTATTTACTACTCAAACCTTTTAAATTGCTAAATGTATTTACTACTCACACTTTTAGAATTGCTAAATTTATTTACTACTCAAACCTTTAGAATTGCTAAATTTATTTACTACTCAAACCTTTAGAATTGCTAAATTTATTAACTATTCAAACCTATAGAATTGCTAAAATTATTTACTACTCAAACCTTTAGAATTGCTAAATTTATTTACTACTCAAACCTTTAGAATTGATAAATTTATTTACTACTCAAACCTTTAGAATTGCTAAATTTATTTACTATTCAATCCTTTAGAATTGCAAAATTTATTTACTACTCAAACCTTTAGAATTGCTAAATTTATTCACTACTCAAACCTTTTGAATTGCTAAATTTATTTACTACTCAAACCTTTAGAATTGCTAAATTTATTTACTATTCAAACCTTTAGAATTGCTAAATTTATTTACTAGTCACACCTTTAGAATTGCTAAATTTATTTACTACTCAAACCTTTAGATTTGGTAAATTTATTCACTACTCAAACCTTTAGAATTGCTAAATTTATTTACTACTCAAACCTTTTGAATTGCTAAATTTATTAACTACTCAAACCTTTAGAATTGCTAAATTTATTAACTACTCAAACCTTTAGAATTGCTAAATTTATTAACTATTCAAGCCTATAGAATTGCTAAAATTATTTACTACTCAAACATTTAGAATTGCTAAATTTATTTACTACTCAAACCTTTAGAATTGATAAATTTATTTACTACTCAAACCTTTAGAATTGCTAACTTTATTTACAATTCAATCCTTTAGAATTGCTAAATTTATTTACTACTCAACCCTTTAGAATTGCTAAATTTATTTACTACTCAACCCTTTAGAATTGCTAAATTTATTTACTACTCAAACCTTTAGAATTGCTAAATTTATTTACTATTCAATCCTTTAGAATTGCTAAATTTATTTACTACTCAAACCTTTAGAATTGCTAAATTTATTTACTACTCAAACCTTTAGAATTGCTAAATTTATTTACTACTCAAACCTTTAGAATTGCTAAATTTATTTACTACTCAAACCTTTAGAATTGCTAAATTTATTTACTATTCAATCCTTTAGAATTGCTAAATTTATTTACTACTCAAACCTTTAGAATTGCTAAATTTATTTACTACTCAAACCTTTCGAATTGCTAAATTTATTTACTAATCAAACCTTTAGAATTGATGAATTTATTTACTACTCAAACCTTTAGAATTGCTAAATTTATTTACTACTCAAACCTTTAGAATTGCTAAATTTATTTACTACTCAAACCTTTAGAATTGCTAAATTTTTTAACTACTCAAACCTTTAGAATTGCTCAAATTATTTACTACTCAAACCTTTAGAATTGCTAAATTTATTTACTATTCAAACCTTTAGAATTGCTAAATTTATTTACTACTCAAACCTTTAGAAATGCTAAATTTATTTACTACTCACACCTTTTGAATTGCTAAATGTATTTACTACTCACACCTTTAGAATTGCTAAATTTATTTACTACTCAAACCTTTAGAATTGCTAAATTTATTTACTACTCAAACCTTTAGAATTGCTAAATTTATTAACTACTCAAACCTTTAGAATTGCTAAAATTATTTACTACTCAAACCTTTAGAATTGCTAACTTTATTTACTACTCAAACCTTTAGAATTGATAAATTTATTTACTACTCAAACCTTTTAAATTGCTAAATGTATTTACTACTCACACTTTTAGAATTGCTAAATTTATTTACTACTCAAACCTTTAGAATTGCTAAATTTATTTACTACTCAAACCTTTAGAATTGCTAAATTTATTAACTATTCAAACCTATAGAATTGCTAAAATTATTTACTACTCAAACCTTTAGAATTGCTAAATTTATTTACTACTCAAACCTTTAGAATTGATAAATTTATTTACTACTCAAACCTTTAGAATTGCTAAATTTATTTACTATTCAATCCTTTAGAATTGCAAAATTTATTTACTACTCAAACCTTTAGAATTGCTAAATTTATTCACTACTCAAACCTTTTGAATTGCTAAATTTATTTACTACTCAAACCTTTAGAATTGCTAAATTTATTTACTATTCAAACCTTTAGAATTGCTAAATTTATTTACTAGTCACACCTTTAGAATTGCTAAATTTATTTACTACTCAAACCTTTAGATTTGGTAAATTTATTCACTACTCAAACCTTTAGAATTGCTAAATTTATTTACTACTCAAACCTTTTGAATTGCTAAATTTATTAACTACTCAAACCTTTAGAATTGCTAAATTTATTAACTACTCAAACCTTTAGAATTGCTAAATTTATTAACTATTCAAGCCTATAGAATTGCTAAAATTATTTACTACTCAAACCTTTAGAATTGCTAAATTTATTTACTACTCAAACCTTTAGAATTGATAAATTTATTTACTACTCAAACCTTTAGAATTGCTAACTTTATTTACAATTCAATCCTTTAGAATTGCTAAATTTATTTACTACTCAACCCTTTAGAATTGCTAAATTTATTTACTACTCAAACCTTTAGAATTGCTAAATTTATTTACTATTCAATCCTTTAGAATTGCTAAATTTATTTACTACTCAAACCTTTAGAATTGCTAAATTTATTTACTACTCAAACCTTTAGAATTGCTAAATTTATTTACTACTCAAACCTTTAGAATTGCTAAATTTATTTACTACTCAAACCTTTAGAATTGCTAAATTTATTTACTATTCAATCCTTTAGAATTGCTAAATTTATTTACTACTCAAACCTTTAGAATTGCTAAATTTATTTACTACTCAAACCTTTAGAATTGCTAAATTTATTTACTACTCAAACCTTTAGAATTGCTAAATTTATTTACTAATCAAACCTTTAGAATTGATAAATTTATTTACTACTCAAACCTTTAGAATTGCTAAATGTATTTACTACTCACACTTTTAGAATTGCTAAAATTATTTACTACTCAAACCTTTAGAATTGCTAAATTTATTTACTACTCAAACCTTTAGAATTGATAAATTTATTTACTACTCAAACCTTTAGAATTGCTAAATTTATTTACTATTCAATCCTTTAGAATTGCTAAATTTATTTACTACTCAAACCTTTAGAATTGCTAAATTTATTCACTACTCAAACCTTTTGAATTGCTAAATTTATTTACTATTCAAACCTTTAGAATTGCTAAATTTATTTACTACTCAAACCTTTAGAATTGCTAAATTTATTTACTACTCAAACCTTTAGAATTGCTAAATTTATTTCATACTCAAACCTTTAGATTTGGTAAATTTATTCACTACTCAAACCTTTAGAATTGCTCAATTTATTTACTACTCAAACCTTTAGAATTGCTAAATTTATTAACTACTCAAACCTTTAGAATTGCTAAATTTATTAACTACTCAAACCTTTAGAATTGCTAAATTTATTCACTACTCAAACCTTTAGAATTGCTAAATTTATTCACTACTCAAACCTTTAGAATTGCTAAATTTATTTACTACTCAAACCTTTAGAATTGATAAATTTATTTACTACTCAAACCTTTAGAATTGCTAAATTATTAACTATTCAAGCCTATAGAATTGCTAAAATTATTTACTACTCAAACCTTTAGAATTGCTAAATTTATTTACTACTCAAACCTTTAGAATTGATAAATTTATTTACTACTCAAACCTTTAGAATTGCTAAATTTATTTACAATTCAATCCTTTAGAATTGCTAAATTTATTTACTACTCAACCCTTTAGAATTGCTAAATTTATTTACTACTCAAACCTTTAGAATTGCTAAATTTATTTACTATTCAATCCTTTAGAATTGCTAAATTTATTTACTACTCAAACCTTTAGAATTGCTAAATTTATTTACTACTCAAACCTTTAGAATTGCTAAATTTATTTACTACTCAAACCTTTAGAATTGCTAAATTTATTTACTACTCAAACCTTTAGAATTGCTAAATTTATTTACTATTCAATACTTTAGAATTGCTAAATTTATTTACTACTCAAACCTTTAGAATTGCTAAATTTATTTACTACTCAAACCTTTAGAATTGCTAAATTTATTTACTACTCAAACCTTTAGAATTGCTAAATTTATTTACTAATCAAACCTTTAGAATTGATGAATTTATTTACTACTCAAACCTTTAGAATTGCTAAATTTATTTACTACTCAAACCTTTAGTATTGCTAAATTTATTACTACTCAAACATTTAGAATTGCTAAATTTATTAACTACTCAAACCTTTAGAATTGCTAAATTTATTTACTACTCAAATCTTTAGAATTGCTAAATTTATTTACTACTCAAACCTTTAGAATTGCTAAATTTATTCACTACTCAAACCTTTAGAATTGCTAAATTTATTTACTACTCAAACCTTTAGAATTGCTAAATTTTTTAACTACTCAAACCTTAAGAATTGCTCAAATTATTTACTACTCAAACCTTTAGTATTGCTAAATTTATTTACTACTCAAGCCTTTAGAATTGCTAAATTTATTTACTACTCAAACCTTTAGAATTGCTAAATTTATTAACTATTCAAGCCTATAGAATTGCTAAAATTATTTACTACTCAAACCTTTAGAATTGCTAAATTTATTTACTACTCAAACCTTTAGAATTGATAAATTTATTTACTACTCAAACCTTTAGAATTGCTAAATTTATTTACAATTCAATCCTTTAGAATTGCTAAATTTATTTACTACTCAACCCTTTAGAATTGCTAAATTTATTTACTACTCAAACCTTTAGAATTGCTAAATTTATTTACTATTCAATCCTTTAGAATTGCTAAATTTATTTACTACTCAAACCTTTAGAATTGCTAAATTTATTTACTACTCAAACCTTTAGAATTGCTAAATTTATTTACTACTCAAACCTTTAGAATTGCTAAATTTATTTACTACTCAAACCTTTAGAATTGCTAAATTTATTTACTATTCAATCCTTTAGAATTGCTAAATTTATTTACTACTCAAACCTTTAGAATTGCTAAATTTATTTACTACTCAAACCTTTAGAATTGCTAAATTTATTTACTACTCAAACCTTTAGAATTGCTAAATTTATTTACTAATCAAACCTTTAGAATTGATGAATTTATTTACTACTCAAACCTTTAGAATTGCTAAATTTATTTACTACTCAAACCTTTAGTATTGCTAAATTTATTACTACTCAAACCTTTAGAATTGCTAAATTTATTAACTACTCAAACCTTTAGAATTGCTAAATTTATTTACTACTCAAATCTTTAGAATTGCTAAATTTATTTACTACTCAAACCTTTAGAATTGGTAAATTTATTCACTACTCAAACCTTTAGAATGGCTAAATTTATTTACTACTCAAACCTTTAGAATTGCTAAATTTATTAACTACTCAAACCTTTAGAATTGCTAAAATTATTTACTACTCGAACCTTTAGAATTGCTAAATTTATTTACTACTCAAACCTTTAGAATTGATAAATTTATTTACTACTCAAACCTTTAGAATTGCTAAATGTATTTACTACTCACACTTTTAGAATTGCTAAATTTATTTACTACTCAAACCTTTAGAATTGCTAAATTTATTTACTACTCAAACCTTTAGAATTGCTAAATTTATTAACTATTCAAACCTATAGAATTGCTAAAATTATTTACTACTCAAACCTTTAGAATTGCTAAATTTATTTACTACTCAAACCTTTAGAATTGATAAATTTATTTACTACTCAAACCTTTAGAATTGCTAAATTTATTTACTATTCAATCCTTTAGAATTGCTAAATTTATTTACTACTCAAACCTTTAGAATTGCTAAATTTATTCACTACTCAAACCTTTTGAATTGCTAAATTTATTTACTATTCAAACCTTTAGAATTGCTAAATTTATTTACTACTCAAACCTTTTGAATTGCTAAATTTATTTACTATTCAAACCTTTAGAATTGCTAAATTTATTTACTACTCAAACCTTTAGAATTGCTAAATTTATTTACTACTCAAACCTTTAGTATTGCTAAATTTATTTACAATTCAATCCTTTAGAATTGCTAAATTTATTTACTACTCAACCCTTTAGAATTGCTAAATTTATTTACTACTCAAACCTTTAGAATTGCTAAATTTATTTACTATTCAATCCTTTAGAATTGCTAAATTTATTTACTACTCAAACCTTTAGAATTGCTAAATTTATTTACTACTCAAACCTTTAGAATTGCTAAATTTATTTACTACTCAAACCTTTAGAATTGCTAAATTTATTTACTACTCAAACCTTTAGAATTGCTAAATTTATTTACTATTCAATACTTTAGAATTGCTAAATTTATTTACTACTCAAACCTTTAGAATTGCTAAATTTATTTACTACTCAAACCTTTAGAATTGCTAAATTTATTTACTACTCAAACCTTTAGAATTGATAAATTTATTTACCAATCAAACCTTTAGAATTGATGAATTTATTTACTACTCAAACCTTTAGAATTGCTAAATTTATTTACTACTCAAACCTTTAGTATTGCTAAATTTATTACTACTCAAACATTTAGAATTGCTAAATTTATTAACTACTCGAACCTTTAGAATTGCTAAATTTATTTACTACTCAAATCTTTAGAATTGCTAAATTTATTTACTACTCAAACCTTTAGAATTGGTAAATTTATTCACTACTCAAACCTTTAGAATTGCTAAATTTATTTACTACTCAAACCTTTAGAATTGCTAAATTTTTTAACTACTCAAACCTTTAGAATTGCTCAAATTATTTACTACTCAAACCTTTAGTATTGCTAAATTTATTTACTACTCAAACCTTTAGAATTGCTAAATTTATTTACTACTCAAACCTTTAGAATTGCTAAATTTATTAACTATTCAAGCCTATAGAATTGCTAAAATTATTTACTACTCAAACCTTTAGAATTGCTAAATTTATTTACTACTCAAACCTTTAGAATTGATAAATTTATTTACTACTCAAACCTTTAGAATTGCTAAATTTATTTACAATTCAATCCTTTAGAATTGATTTATTTATTTACTACTCAAACCTTTAGAATTGCTAAATTTATTTACTACTCAAACCTTTAGAATTGCTAAATTTATTTACTATTCAATCCTTTAGAATTGCTAAATTTATTTACTACTCAAACCTTTAGAATTGCTAAATTTATTTACTACTCAAACCTTTAGAATTGCTAAATTTATTTACTACTCAAACCTTTAGAATTGCTAAATTTATTTACTATTCAATCCTTTAGAATTGCTAACTTTATTTACTACTCAAACCTTTAGAATTGATAAATTTATTTACTACTCAAACCTTTTAAATTGCTAAATGTATTTACTACTCACACTTTTAGAATTGCTAAATTTATTTACTACTCAAACCTTTAGAATTGCTAAATTTATTTACTACTCAAACCTTTAGAATTGCTAAATTTATTAACTATTCAAACCTATAGAATTGCTAAAATTATTTACTACTCAAACCTTTAGAATTGCTAAATTTATTTACTACTCAAACCTTTAGAATTGATAAATTTATTTACTACTCAAACCTTTAGAATTGCTAAATTTATTTACTATTCAATCCTTTAGAATTGCAAAATTTATTTACTACTCAAACCTTTAGAATTGCTAAATTTATTCACTACTCAAACCTTTTGAATTGCTAAATTTATTTACTACTCAAACCTTTAGAATTGCTAAATTTATTTACTATTCAAACCTTTAGAATTGCTAAATTTATTTACTAGTCACACCTTTAGAATTGCTAAATTTATTTACTACTCAAACCTTTAGATTTGGTAAATTTATTCACTACTCAAACCTTTAGAATTGCTAAATTTATTTACTACTCAAACCTTTTGAATTGCTAAATTTATTAACTACTCAAACCTTTAGAATTGCTAAATTTATTAACTATTCAAGCCTATAGAATTGCTAAAATTATTTACTACTCAAACCTTTAGAATTGCTAAATTTATTTACTACTCAAACCTTTAGAATTGATAAATTTATTTACTACTCAAACCTTTAGAATTGCTAACTTTATTTACAATTCAATCCTTTAGAATTGCTAAATTTATTTACTACTCAACCCTTTAGAATTGCTAAATTTATTTACTACTCAAACCTTTAGAATTGCTAAATTTATTTACTATTCAATCCTTTAGAATTGCTAAATTTATTTACTACTCAAACCTTTAGAATTGCTAAATTTATTTACTACTCAAACCTTTAGAATTGCTAAATTTATTTACTACTCAAACCTTTAGAATTGCTAAATTTATTTACTACTCAAACCTTTAGAATTGCTAAATTTATTTACTATTCAATCCTTTAGAATTGCTAAATTTATTTACTACTCAAACCTTTAGAATTGCTAAATTTATTTACTACTCAAACCTTTAGAATTGCTAAATTTATTTACTACTCAAACCTTTAGAATTGCTAAATTTATTTACTAATCAAACCTTTAGAATTGATAAATTTATTTACTACTCAAACCTTTAGAATTGCTAAATGTATTTACTACTCACACTTTTAGAATTGCTAAAATTATTTACTACTCAAACCTTTAGAATTGCTAAATTTATTTACTACTCAAACCTTTAGAATTGATAAATTTATTTACTACTCAAACCTTTAGAATTGCTAAATTTATTTACTATTCAATCCTTTAGAATTGCTAAATTTATTTACTACTCAAACCTTTAGAATTGCTAAATTTATTCACTACTCAAACCTTTTGAATTGCTAAATTTATTTACTATTCAAACCTTTAGAATTGCTAAATTTATTTACTACTCAAACCTTTAGAATTGCTAAATTTATTTACTACTCAAACCTTTAGAATTGCTAAATTTATTTCATACTCAAACCTTTAGATTTGGTAAATTTATTCACTACTCAAACCTTTAGAATTGCTCAATTTATTTACTACTCAAACCTTTAGAATTGCTAAATTTATTAACTACTCAAACCTTTAGAATTGCTAAATTTATTAACTACTCAAACCTTTAGAATTGCTAAATTTATTCACTACTCAAACCTTTAGAATTGCTAAATTTATTCACTACTCAAACCTTTAGAATTGCTAAATTTATTTACTACTCAAACCTTTAGAATTGATAAATTTATTTACTACTCAAACCTTTAGAATTGCTAAATTATTAACTATTCAAGCCTATAGAATTGCTAAAATTATTTACTACTCAAACCTTTAGAATTGCTAAATTTATTTACTACTCAAACCTTTAGAATTGATAAATTTATTTACTACTCAAACCTTTAGAATTGCTAAATTTATTTACAATTCAATCCTTTAGAATTGCTAAATTTTTTTACTACTCAACCCTTTAGAATTGCTAAATTTATTTACTACTCAAACCTTTAGAATTGCTAAATTTATTTACTATTCAATCCTTTAGAATTGCTAAATTTATTTACTACTCAAACCTTTAGAATTGCTAAATTTATTTACTACTCAAACCTTTAGAATTGCTAAATTTATTTACTACTCAAACCTTTAGAATTGCTAAATTTATTTACTACTCAAACCTTTAGAATTGCTAAATTTATTTACTATTCAATACTTTAGAATTGCTAAATTTATTTACTACTCAAACCTTTAGAATTGCTAAATTTATTTACTACTCAAACCTTTAGAATTGCTAAATTTATTTACTACTCAAACCTTTAGAATTGCTAAATTTATTTACTACTCAAACCTTTAGAATTGATGAATTTATTTACTACTCAAACCTTTAGAATTGCTAAATTTATTTACTACTCAAACCTTTAGTATTGCTAAATTTATTACTACTCAAACATTTAGAATTGCTAAATTTATTAACTACTCAAACCTTTAGAATTGCTAAATTTATTTACTACTCAAATCTTTAGAATTGCTAAATTTATTTACTACTCAAACCTTTAGAATTGCTAAATTTATTCACTACTCAAACCTTTAGAATTGCTAAATTTATTTACTACTCAAACCTTTAGAATTGCTAAATTTTTTAACTACTCAAACCTTTAGAATTGCTCAAATTATTTACTACTCAAACCTTTAGTATTGCTAAATTTATTTACTACTCAAGCCTTTAGAATTGCTAAATTTATTTACTACTCAAACCTTTAGAATTGCTAAATTTATTAACTATTCAAGCCTATAGAATTGCTAAAATTATTTACTACTCAAACCTTTAGAATTGCTAAATTTATTTACTACTCAAACCTTTAGAATTGATAAATTTATTTACTACTCAAACCTTTAGAATTGCTAAATTTATTTACAATTCAATCCTTTAGAATTGCTAAATTTATTTACTACTCAACCCTTTAGAATTGCTAAATTTATTTACTACTCAAACCTTTAGAATTGCTAAATTTATTTACTATTCAATCCTTTAGAATTGCTAAATTTATTTACTACTCAAACCTTTAGAATTGCTAAATTTATTTACTACTCAAACCTTTAGAATTGCTAAATTTATTTACTACTCAAACCTTTAGAATTGCTAAATTTATTTACTACTCAAACCTTTAGAATTGCTAAATTTATTTACTATTCAATCCTTTAGAATTGCTAAATTTATTTACTACTCAAACCTTTAGAATTGCTAAATTTATTTACTACTCAAACCTTTAGAATTGCTAAATTTATTTACTACTCAAACCTTTAGAATTGCTAAATTTATTTACTAATCAAACCTTTAGAATTGATGAATTTATTTACTACTCAAACCTTTAGAATTGCTAAATTTATTTACTACTCAAACCTTTAGTATTGCTAAATTTATTACTACTCAAACCTTTAGAATTGCTAAATTTATTAACTACTCAAACCTTTAGAATTGCTAAATTTATTTACTACTCAAATCTTTAGAATTGCTAAATTTATTTACTACTCAAACCTTTAGAATTGGTAAATTTATTCACTACTCAAACCTTTAGAATGGCTAAATTTATTTACTACTCAAACCTTTAGAATTGCTAAATTTTTAACTACTCAAACCTTTAGAATTGCTCAAATTATTTACTACTCAAACCTTTAGAATTGCTAAATTTATTTACTATTCAAAGCTTTAGAATTGCTAAATTTATTTACTACTCAAACCTTTAGAATTGCTAAATTTATTTACTACTCACACCTTTAGAATTGCTAAATGTATTTACTACTCACACCTTTAGAATTGCTAAATTTATTTACTACTCAAACCTTTAGAATTGCTAAATTTATTTACTACTCAAACCTTTAGAATTGCTAAATTTATTAACTACTCAAGCCTTTAGAATTGCTAAAATTATTTACTACTCGAACCTTTAGAATTGCTAAATTTATTTACTACTCAAACCTTTAGAATTGATAAATTTATTTACTACTCAAACCTTTAGAATTGCTAAATGTATTTACTACTCACACTTTTAGAATTGCTAAATTTATTTACTACTCAAACCTTTAGAATTGCTAAATTTATTTACTACTCAAACCTTTAGAATTGCTAAATTTATTAACTATTCAAACCTATAGAATTGCTAAAATTATTTACTACTCAAACCTTTAGAATTGCTAAATTTATTTACTACTCAAACCTTTAGAATTGATAAATTTATTTACTACTCAAACCTTTAGAATTGCTAAATTTATTTACTATTCAATCCTTTAGAATTGCTAAATTTATTTACTACTCAAACCTTTAGAATTGCTAAATTTATTCACTACTCAAACCTTTTGAATTGCTAAATTTATTTACTATTCAAACCTTTAGAATTGCTAAATTTATTTACTACTCAAACCTTTTGAATTGCTAAATTTATTTACTATTCAAACCTTTAGAATTGCTAAATTTATTTACTACTCAAACCTTTAGAATTGCTAAATTTATTTACTACTCAAACCTTTAGTATTGCTAAATTTATTTACAATTCAATCCTTTAGAATTGCTAAATTTATTTACTACTCAACCCTTTAGAATTGCTAAATTTATTTACTACTCAAACCTTTAGAATTGCTAAATTTATTTACTATTCAATCCTTTAGAATTGCTAAATTTATTTACTACTCAAACCTTTAGAATTGCTAAATTTATTTACTACTCAAACCTTTAGAATTGCTAAATTTATTTACTACTCAAACCTTTAGAATTGCTAAATTTATTTACTACTCAAACCTTTAGAATTGCTAAATTTATTTACTATTCAATACTTTAGAATTGCTAAATTTATTTACTACTCAAACCTTTAGAATTGCTAAATTTATTTACTACTCAAACCTTTAGAATTGCTAAATTTATTTACTACTCAAACCTTTAGAATTGATAAATTTATTTACCAATCAAACCTTTAGAATTGATGAATTTATTTACTACTCAAACCTTTAGAATTGCTAAATTTATTTACTACTCAAACCTTTAGTATTGCTAAATTTATTACTACTCAAACATTTAGAATTGCTAAATTTATTAACTACTCGAACCTTTAGAATTGCTAAATTTATTTACTACTCAAATCTTTAGAATTGCTAAATTTATTTACTACTCAAACCTTTAGAATTGGTAAATTTATTCACTACTCAAACCTTTAGAATTGCTAAATTTATTTACTACTCAAACCTTTAGAATTGCTAAATTTTTTAACTACTCAAACCTTTAGAATTGCTCAAATTATTTACTACTCAAACCTTTAGTATTGCTAAATTTATTTACTACTCAAACCTTTAGAATTGCTAAATTTATTTACTACTCAAACCTTTAGAATTGCTAAATTTATTAACTATTCAAGCCTATAGAATTGCTAAAATTATTTACTACTCAAACCTTTAGAATTGCTAAATTTATTTACTACTCAAACCTTTAGAATTGATAAATTTATTTACTACTCAAACCTTTAGAATTGCTAAATTTATTTACAATTCAATCCTTTAGAATTGATTTATTTATTTACTACTCAAACCTTTAGAATTGCTAAATTTATTTACTACTCAAACCTTTAGAATTGCTAAATTTATTTACTATTCAATCCTTTAGAATTGCTAAATTTATTTACTACTCAAACCTTTAGAATTGCTAAATTTATTTACTACTCAAACCTTTAGAATTGCTAAATTTATTTACTACTCAAACCTTTAGAATTGCTAAATTTATTTACTATTCAATCCTTTAGAATTGCTAAATTTATTTACTACTCAAACCTTTAGAATTGCTAAATTTATTTACTACTCAAACCTTTAGAATTGCTAAATTTATTTACTACTCAAACCTTTAGAATTATTAAATTTATTTACTAATCAAACCTTTAGAATTGATGAATTTATTTACTACTCAAACCTTTAGAATTGCTAAATTTATTTACTACTCAAACCTTTAGTATTGCTAAATTTATTACTACTCAAACCTTTAGAATTGCTAAATTTATTAACTACTCAAACCTTTACAATTGCTAAATTTATTTACTACTCAAATCTTTAGAATTGCTAAATTTATTTACTACTCAAACCTTTAGAATTGATAAATTTATTTACTACTCAAACCTTTAGAATTGCTAAATGTATTTACTACTCACACTTTTAGAATTGCTAAATTTATTTACTACTCAAACCTTTAGAATTGCTAAATTTATTTACTACTCAAACCTTTAGAATTGCTAAATTTATTAACTATTCAAACCTATAGAATTGCTAAAATTATTTACTACTCAAACCTTTAGAATTGCTAAATTTATTTACTACTCAAACCTTTAGAATTGATAAATTTATTTACTACTCAAACCTTTAGAATTGCTAAATTTATTTACTATTCAATCCTTTAGAATTGCTAAATTTATTTACTACTCAAACCTTTAGAATTGCTAAATTTATTCACTACTCAAACCTTTTGAATTGCTAAATTTATTTACTATTCAAACCTTTAGAATTGCTAAATTTATTTACTACTCAAACCTTTAGAATTGCTAAATTTATTTACTACTCAAACCTTTAGAATTGCTAAATTTATTTCATACTCAAACCTTTAGATTTGGTAAATTATACACTACTCAAACCTTTAGAATTGCTCAATTTATTTACTACTCAAACCTTTAGAATTGCTAAATTTATTAACTACTCAAACCTTTAGAATTGCTAAATTTATTAACTACTCAAACCTTTAGAATTGCTAAATTTATTCACTACTCAAACCTTTAGAATTGCTAAATTTATTCACTACTCAAACCTTTAGAATTGCTAAATTTATTTACTACTCAAACCTTTAGAATTGATAAATTTATTTACTACTCAAACCTTTAGAATTGCTAAATTTATTAACTATTCAAGCCTATAGAATTGCTAAAATTATTTACTACTCAAACCTTTAGAATTGCTAAATTTATTTACTACTCAAACCTTTAGAATTGATAAATTTATTTACTACTCAAACCTTTAGAATTGCTAAATTTATTTACAATTCAATCCTTTAGAATTGCTAAATTTATTTACTATTCAATACTTTAGAATTGCTAAATTTATTTACTACTCAAACCTTTAGAATTGCTAAATTTATTTACTACTCAAACCTTTAGAATTGCTAAATTTATTTACTACTCAAACCTTTAGAATTGCTAAATTTATTTACTAATCAAACCTTTAGAATTGATGAATTTATTTACTACTCAAACCTTTAGAATTGCTAAATTTATTTACTACTCAAACCTTTAGTATTGCTAAATTTATTACTACTCAAACATTTAGAATTGCTAAATTTATTAACTACTCAAACCTTTAGAATTGCTAAATTTATTTACTACTCAAATCTTTAGAATTGCTAAATTTATTTACTACTCAAACCTTTAGAATTGGTAAATTTATTCACTACTCAAACCTTTAGAATTGCTAAATTTATTTACTACTCAAACCTTTAGAATTGCTAAATTTTTTAACTACTCAAACCTTTAGAATTGCTCAAATTATTTACTACTCAAACCTTTAGTATTGCTAAATTTATTTACTACTCAAACCTTTAGAATTGCTAAATTTATTTACTACTCAAACCTTTAGAATTGCTAAATTTATTTACTACTCAAACCTTTAGAATTGCTAAATTTATTTAGTACTCAAACCTTTAGAATTCCTAAATTTATTTACTACTCAAACCTTTAGAATTGCTAAATTTATTTACTACTCAAACCTTTAGAATTGCTAAATTTATTTACTAATCAAACCTTTAGAATTGATGAATTTATTTACTACTCAAACCTTTAGAATTGCTAAATTTATTTACTACTCAAACCTTTAGAATTGCTAAATTTATTAACTATTCAAACCTATAGAATTGCTAAAATTATTTACTACTCAAACCTTTAGAATTGCTAAATTTATTTACTACTCAAACCTTTAGAATTGCTAAATTTATTTACTACTCAAACCTTTAGAATTGCTAAAGTTATTTACTATTCAATCCTTTAGAATTGCTAAATTTATTTACTACTCAAACCTTTAGAATTGCTAAATTTATTCACTACTCAAACCTTTTGAATTGCTAAATTTATTTACTATTCAAACCTTTAGAATTGCTAGATTTATTTACTACTCAAACCTTTAGAATTGCTAAATTTATTTACTACTCAAACCTTTAGAATTGCTAAATTTATTTCATACTCAAACCTTTAGATTTGGTAAATTTATTCACTACTCAAACCTTTAGAATTGCTAAATTTATTTACTACTCAAACCTTTAGAATTGCTAAATTTATTAACTTCTCAATCCTTTAGAATTGCTAAATTTATTTACAATTCAATCCTTTAGAATTGCTAAATTTATTTACTATTCAATACTTTAGAATTGCTAAATTTATTTACTACTCAAACCTTTAGAATTGCTAAATTTATTTACTACTCAAACCTTTAGAATTGCTAAATTTATTTACTACTCAAACCTTTAGAATTGCTAAATTTATTTACTAATCAAACCTTTAGAATTGATGAATTTATTTACTACTCAAACCTTTAGAATTGCTAAATTTATTTACTACTCAAACCTTTAGTATTGCTAAATTTATTACTACTCAAACATTTAGAATTGCTAAATTTATTAACTACTCAAACCTTTAGAATTGCTAAATTTATTTACTACTCAAATCTTTAGAATTGCTAAATTTATTTACTACTCAAACCTTTAGAATTGGTAAATTTATTCACTACTCAAACCTTTAGAATTGCTAAATTTATTTACTACTCAAACCTTTAGAATTGCTAAATTTTTTAACTACTCAAACCTTTAGAATTGCTCAAATTATTTACTACTCAAACCTTTAGTATTGCTAAATTTATTTACTACTCAAACCTTTAGAATTGCTAAATTTATTTACTACTCAAACCTTTAGAATTGCTAAATTTATTTACTACTCAAACCTTTAGAATTGCTAAATTTATTTAGTACTCAAACCTTTAGAATTCCTAAATTTATTTACTACTCAAACCTTTAGAATTGCTAAATTTATTTACTACTCAAACCTTTAGAATTGCTAAATTTATTTACTAATCAAACCTTTAGAATTGATGAATTTATTTACTACTCAAACCTTTAGAATTGCTAAATTTATTTACTACTCAAACCTTTAGAATTGCTAAATTTATTAACTATTCAAACCTATAGAATTGCTAAAATTATTTACTACTCAAACCTTTAGAATTGCTAAATTTATTTACTACTCAAACCTTTAGAATTGCTAAATTTATTTACTACTCAAACCTTTAGAATTGCTAAAGTTATTTACTATTCAATCCTTTAGAATTGCTAAATTTATTTACTACTCAAACCTTTAGAATTGCTAAATTTATTCACTACTCAAACCTTTTGAATTGCTAAATTTATTTACTATTCAAACCTTTAGAATTGCTAGATTTATTTACTACTCAAACCTTTAGAATTGCTAAATTTATTTACTACTCAAACCTTTAGAATTGCTAAATTTATTTCATACTCAAACCTTTAGATTTGGTAAATTTATTCACTACTCAAACCTTTAGAATTGCTAAATTTATTTACTACTCAAACCTTTAGAATTGCTAAATTTATTAACTTCTCAATCCTTTAGAATTGCTAAATTTATTAACTACTCAAACCTTTAGAATTGCTAAATTTATTCACTACTCAAACCTTTAGAATTGCTAAATTTATTCACTACTCAAACCTTTAGAATTGCTAAATTTATTTACTACTCAAACCTTTAGAATTGATAAATTTATTTACTACTCAAACCTATAGAATTGCTAAATTTATTAACTATTCAAGCCTATAGAATTGCTAAAATTATTTACTACTCAAACCTTTAGAATTGCTAAATTTATTTACTACTCAAACCTTTAGAATTGATAAATTTATTTACTACTCAAACCTTTAGAATTGCTAAATTTATTTACAATTCAATCCTTTAGAATTGCTAAATTTATTTACTACTCAACCCTTTAGAATTGGTAAATTTATTTACTACTCAAACCTTTAGAATTGCTAAATTTATTTACTATTCAATCCTTTAGAATTGCTAAATTTATTTACTACTCAAACCTTTAGAATTGCTAAATTTATTTACTACTCAAACCTTTAGAATTGCTAAATTTATTTACTATTCAATACTTTAGAATTGCTAAATTTATTTACTACTCAAACCTTTAGAATTGCTAAATTTATTTACTACTCAAACCTTTAGAATTGCTAAATTTATTTACTACTCAAACCTTTAGAATTGCTAAATTTATTTACTAATCAAACCTTTAGAATTGATTTATTTATTTACTACTCAAACCTTTAGAATTGCTAAATTTTTTAACTACTCAAACCTTTAGAATTGCTCAAATTATTTACTACTCAAACCTTTAGAATTGCTAAATTTATTTACTATTCAAACCTTTAGAATTGCTAAATTTATTTACTACTCAAACCTTTAGAATTGCTAAATTTATTTACTACTCACACCTTTAGAATTGCTAAATGTATTTACTACTCACACCTTTAGAATTGCTAAATTTATTTACTACTCAAACCTTTAGAATTGCTAAATTTATTTACTACTCAAACCTTTAGAATTGCTAAATTTATTAACTACTCAAACCTTTAGAATTGCTAAAATTATTTACTACTCAAACCTTTAGAATTGCTAAATTTATTTACTACTCAAACCTTTAGAATTGATAAATTTATTTACTACTCAAACCTTTAGAATTGCTAAATGTATTTACTACTCACACTTTTAGAATTGCTAAATTTATTTACTACTCAAACCTTTAGAATTGCTAAATTTATTTACTACTCAAACCTTTAGAATTGCTAAATTTATTAACTATTCAAACCTATAGAATTGCTAAAATTATTTACTACTCAAACCTTTAGAATTGCTAAATTTATTTACTACTCAAACCTTTAGAATTGATAAATTTATTTACTACTCAAACCTTTAGAATTGCTAAATTTATTTACTATTCAATCCTTTAGAATTGCTAAATTTATTTACTACTCAAACCTTTAGAATTGCTAAATTTATTTACTACTCAAACCTTTAGAATTGCTAAATTTATTTACTACTCAAACCTTTAGAATTGCTAAATTTATTTACTACTCAAACCTTTAGAATTGCTAAATTTATTTACTACTCAAACCTTTAGAATTGCTAAATTTATTTACTATTCAATCCTTTAGAATTGCTAAATTTATTTACTACTCAAACCTTTAGAATTGCTAAATTTATTTACTACTCAAACCTTTAGAATTGCTAAATTTATTTACTACTCAAACCTTTAGAATTGCTAAATTTATTTACTAATCAAACCTTTATAATTGATGAATTTATTTACTACTCAAACCTTTAGAATTGCTAAATTTATTTACTACTCAAACCTTTAGTATTGCTAAATTTATTACTACTCAAACCTTTAGAATTGCTAAATTTATTAACTACTCAAACCTTTAGAATTGCTAAATTTATTTACTACTCAAATCTTTAGAATTGCTAAATTTATTTACTACTCAAACCTTTAGAATTGGTAAATTTATTCACTACTCAAACCTTTAGAATTGCTAAATTTATTTACTACTCAAACCTTTAGAATTGCTAAATTTTTAACTACTCAAACCTTTAGAATTGCTCAAATTATTTACTACTCAAACCTTTAGAATTGCTAAATTTATTTACTATTCAAACCTTTAGAATTGCTAAATTTATTTACTACTCAAACCTTTAGAATTGCTAAATTTATTTACTACTCACACCTTTAGAATTGCTAAATGTATTTACTACTCACACCTTTAGAATTGCTAAATTTATTTACTACTCAAACCTTTAGAATTGCTAAATTTATTTACTACTCAAACCTTTAGAATTGCTAAATTTATTAACTATTCAAACCTATAGAATTGCTAAAATTATTTACTACTCAAACCTTTAGAATTGCTAAATTTATTTACTACTCAAACCTTTAGAATTGATAAATTTATTTACTACTCAAACCTTTAGAATTGCTAATCCTTTAGAATTGCTAAATTTATTTACTACTCAATCCTTTAGAATTGCTAAATTTATTCACTACTCAAACCTTTTGAATTGCTAAATTTATTTACTACTCAAACCTTTAGAATTGCTAAATATATTTACTATTCAAACCTTTAGAATTGCTAAATTTATTTACTAGTCACACCTTTAGAATTGCTAAATTTATTTACTACTCAAACCTTTAGAATTGCTAAGTTTATTAACTACTCAAACCTTTAGAATTGCTAAATTTATTTCATACTCAAACCTTTAGATTTGGTAAATTTATTCACTACTCAAACCTTTAGAATTGCTAAATTTATTTACTACTCCAACCTTTAGAATTGCTAAATTTATTAACTACTCAAACCTTTAGAATTGCTAAATTTATTAACTACTCAAACCTTTAGAATTGCTAAATTTATTCACTACTCAAACCTTTAGAATTGCTAAATTTATTCACTACTCAAACCTCTAGAATTGCTAAATTTATTTACTACTCAAACCTTTAGAATTGATAAATTTATTTACTACTCAAACCTTTAGAATTGCTAAATTTATTAACTATTCAAGCCTATAGAATTGCTAAAATTATTTACTACTCAAACCTTTAGAATTGCTAAATTTATTTACTACTCAAACCTTTAGAATTGATAAATTTATTTACTACTCAACCCTTTAGAATTGCTAAATTTATTTACTACTCAAACCTTTAGAATTGGTAAATTTATTCACTACTCAAACCTTTAGAATTGCTAAATTTATTTACTACACAAACCTTTAGAATTGCTAAATTTTTAACTACTCAAACCTTTAGAATTGCTCAAATTATTTACTACTCAAACCTTTAGAATTGCTAAATTTATTTACTATTCAAACCTTTAGAATTGCTAAATTTATTTACTACTCAAACCTTTAGAATTGCTAAATTTATTTACTACTCACACCTTTAGAATTGCTAAATTTATTTACTACTCACACCTTTAGAATTGCTAAATTTATTTACTACTCAAACCTTTAGAATTGCTAAATTTATTTACTACTCAAACCTTTAGAATTGCTAAATTTATTAACTACTCAAACCTTTAGAATTGCTAAATTTATTTACTACTCAAACCTTTAGAATTGATAAATTTATTTACTACTCAAACCTTTAGAATTGCTAAATGTATTTACTACTCACACTTTTAGAATAGCTAAATGTATTTACTACTCAAACCTTTAGAATTGCTAAATTTATTTACTACTCAAACCTTTAGAATTGCTAAATTTATTAACTATTCAAACCTATAGAATTGCTAAAATTATTTACTACTCAAACCTTTAGAATTGCTAAATTTATTTACTACTCAAACCTTTAGAATTGATAAATTTATTTACTATTCAAACCTTTAGAATTGCTAAATTTATTTACTACTCAAACCTTTAGAATTGCTAAATTTATTTACTACTCAAACCTTTAGAATTGCTAAATTTATTTCATACTCAAACCTTTAGATTTGGTAAATTTATTCACTACTCAAACCTTTAGAATTGCTAAATTTATTTACTACTCAAACCTTTAGAATTGCTAAATTTATTAACTACTCAAACCTTTAGAATTGCTAAATTTATTAACTACTCAAACCTTTAGAATTGCTAAATTTATTCACTACTCAAACCTTTAGAATTGCTAAATTTATTCACTACTCAAACCTTTAGAATTGCTAAATTTATTTACTACTCAAACCTTTAGAATTGATAAATTTATTTACTACTCAAACCTTTAGAATTGCTAAATTTATTAACTATTCAAGCCTATAGAATTGCTAAAATTATTTACTACTCAAACCTTTAGAATTGCTAAATTTATTTACTACTCAAACCTTTAGAATTGATAAATTTATTTACTACTCAAACCTTTAGAATTGCTAAATTTATTTACAATTCAATCCTTTAGAATTGCTAAATTTATTTGCTACTCAACCCTTTAGAATTGCTAAATTTATTTACTACTCAAACCTTTAGAATTGCTAAATTTATTTACTATTCAATCCTTTAGAATTGCTAAATTTATTTACTACTCAAACCTTTAGAATTGCTAAATTTATTTACTACTCAAACCTTTAGAATTGCTAAATTTATTTACTACTCAAACCTTTAGAATTGCTAAATTTATTTACTACTCAAACCTTTAGAATTGCTAAATTTATTTACTATTCAATACTTTAGAATTGCTAAATTTATTTACTACTCAAACCTTTAGAATTGCTAAATTTATTTACTACTCAAACCTTTAGAATTGCTAAATTTATTTACTACTCAAACCTTTAGAATTGCTAAATTTATTTACTAATCAAACCTTTAGAATTGATGAATTTATTTACTACTCAAACCTTTAGAATTGCTAAATTTATTTACTACTCAAACCTTTAGTATTGCTAAATTTATTACTACTCAAACCTTTAGAATTGCTAAATTTATTAACTACTCAAACCTTTAGAATTGCTAAATTTATTTACTACTCAAATCTTTAGAATTGCTAAATTTATTTACTACTCAAACCTTTAGAATTGGTAAATTTATTCACTACTCAAACCTTTAGAATTGCTAAATTTATTTACTACTCAAACCTTTAGAATTGCTAAATTTTTTAACTACTCAAACCTTTAGAATTGCTCAAATTATTTACTACTCAAACCTTTAGAATTGCTAAATTTATTTACTACTCAAACCTTTAGAATTGCTAAATTTATTTACTACTCAAACCTTTAGAATTGCTAAATTTATTTACTACTCAAACCTTTAGAATTGCTAAATTTATTTACTACTCAAACCTTTAGAATTGCTAAATTTATTTACTACTCAAACCTTTAGAATTGCTAAATTTATTTACTACTCAAACCTTTAGAATTGCTAAATTTATTTACTAATCAAACCTTTAGAATTGATGAATTTATTTACTACTCAAACCTTTAGAATTGCTAAATTTATTTACTACTCAAACCTTTAGTATTGCTAAATTTATTACTACTCAAACCTTTAGAATTGCTAAATTTATTAACTACTCAAACCTTTAGAATTGCTAAATTTATTTACTACTCAAATCTTTAGAATTGCTAAATTTATTTACTACTCAAACCTTTAGAATTGGTAAATTTATTCACTACTCAAACCTTTAGAATTGCTAAATTTATTTACTACTCAAACTTTTAGAATTGCTAAATTTTTAACTACTCAAACCTTTAGAATTGCTCAAATTATTTACTACTCAAACCTTTAGAATTGCTAAATTTATTTACTATTCAAACCTTTAGAATTGCTAAATTTATTTACTACTCAAACCTTTAGAATTGCTAAATTTATTTACTACTCACACCTTTAGAATTGCTAAATTTATTTACTACTCAAACCTTTAGAATTGCTAAATTTATTTACTACTCAAACCTTTAGAATTGCTAAATTTATTTACTACTCAAACCTTTAGAATTGCTAAATTTATTTACTACTCAAACCTTTAGAATTGCTAAATTTATTTACTAATCAAACCTTTAGAATTGATGAATTTATTTACTACTCAAACCTTTAGAATTGCTAAATTTATTTACTACTCAAACCTTTAGTATTGCTAAATTTATTACTACTCAAACCTTTAGAATTGCTAAATTTATTAACTACTCAAACCTTTAGAATTGCTAAATTTATTTACTACTCAAATCTTTAGAATTGCTAAATTTATTTACTACTCAAACCTTTAGAATTGGTAAATTTATTCACTACTCAAACCTTTAGAATTGCTAAATTTATTTACTACTCAAACCTTTAGAATTGCTAAATTTTTAACTACTCAAACCTTTAGAATTGCTCAAATTATTTACTACTCAAACCTTTAGAATTGCTAAATTTATTTACTATTCAAACCTTTAGAATTGCTAAATTTATTTACTACTCAAACCTTTAGAATTGCTAAATTTATTTACTACTCACACCTTTAGAATTGCTAAATGTATTTACTACTCACACCTTTAGAATTGCTAAATTTATTTACTACTCAAACCTTTAGAATTGCTAAATTTATTTACTACTCAAACCTTTAGAATTGCTAAATTTATTAACTACTCAAACCTTTAGAATTGCTAAAATTATTTACTACTCAAACCTTTAGAATTGCTAAATTTATTTACTACTCAAACCTTTAGAATTGATAAATTTATTTACTACTCAAACCTTTAGAATTGCTAAATGTATTTACTACTCACACTTTTAGAATTGCTAAATTTATTTACTACTCAAACCTTTAGAATTGCTAAATTTATTTACTACTCAAACCTTTAGAATTGCTAAATTTATTAACTATTCAAACCTATAGAATTGCTAAAATTATTTACTACTCAAACCTTTAGAATTGCTAAATTTATTTACTACTCAAACCTTTAGAATTGATAAATTTATTTACTACTCACACCTTTAGAATTGCTAAATTTATTTACTATTCAATCCTTTAGAATTGCTAAATTTATTTACTACTCAAACCTTTAGAATTGCTAAATTTATTTACTACTCAAACCTTTAGAATTGCTAAATTTATTTACTACTCAAACCTTTAGAATTGCTGAATTTATTTACTACTCAAACCTTTAGAATTGCTAAATTTATTTACTACTCAAACCTTTAGAATTGCTAAATTTATTTACTATTCAATCCTTTAGAATTGCTAAATTTATTTACTACTCAAACCTTTAGAATTGCTAAATTTATTTACTACTCAAACCTTTAGAATTGCTAAATTTATTTACTACTCAAACCTTTAGAATTGCTAAATTTATTTACTAATCAAACCTTTATAATTGATGAATTTATTTACTACTCAAACCTTTAGAATTGCTAAATTTATTTACTACTCAAACATTTAGTATTGCTAAATTTATTACTACTCAAACCTTTAGAATTGCTAAATTTATTAACTACTCAAACCTTTAGAATTGCTAAATTTATTTACTACTCAAATCTTTAGAATTGCTAAATTTATTTACTACTCAAACCTTTAGAATTGGTAAATTTATTCACTACTCAAACCTTTAGAATTGCTAAATTTATTTACTACTCAAACCTTTAGAATTGCTAAATTTTTAACTACTCAAACCTTTAGAATTGCTCAAATTATTTACTACTCAAACCTTTAGAATTGCTAAATTTATTTACTATTCAAACCTTTAGAATTGCTAAATTTATTTACTACTCAAACCTTTAGAATTGCTAAATTTATTTACTACTCACACCTTTAGAATTGCTAAATGTATTTACTACTCACACCTTTAGAATTGCTAAATTTATTTACTACTCAAACCTTTAGAATTGCTAAATTTATTTACTACTCAAACCTTTAGAATTGCTAAATTTATTAACTACTCAAACCTTTAGAATTGCTAAAATTATTTACTACTCAAACCTTTAGAATTGCTAAATTTATTTACTACTCAAACCTTTAGAATTGATAAATTTATTTACTACTCAAACCTTTAGAATTGATAAATGTATTTACTACTCACACTTTTAGAATTGCTAAATTTATTTACTACTCAAACCTTTAGAATTGCTAAATTTATTTACTACTTAAACCTTTAGAATTGCTAAATTTATTAACTATTCAAACCTATAGAATTGCTAAAATTATTTACTACTCAAACCTTTAGAATTGCTAAATTTATTTACTACTCAAACCTTTAGAATTGATAAATTTATTTACTACTCAAACCTTTAGAATTGCTAAATTTATTTACTATTCAATCCTTTAGAATTGCTAAATATATTTACTACTCAAACCTTTAGAATTGCTAAATTTATTCACTACTCAAACTTTTTGAATTGCTAAATTTATTTACTACTCAAACCTTTAGAATTGCTAAATATATTTACTATTCAAACCTTTAGAATTGCTAAATTTATTTACTAGTCACACCTTTAGAATTGCTAAATTTATTTACTACTCAAACCTTTAGAATTGCTAAGTTTATTAACTACTCAAACCTTTAGAATTGCTAAATTTATTTCATACTCAAACCTTTAGATTTGGTAAATTTATTCACTACTCAAACCTTTAGAATTGCTCAATTTATTTACTACTCAAACCTTTAGAATTGCTAAATTTATTAACTACTCAAACCTTTAGAATTGCTAAATTTATTAACTACTCAAACCTTTAGAATTGCTAAATTTATTCACTACTCAAACCTTTAGAATTGCTAAATTTATTCACTACTCAAACCTTTAGAATTGCTAAATTTATTTACTACTCAAACCTTTAGAATTGATAAATTTATTTACTACTCAAACCTTTAGAATTGATAAATTTATTAACTATTCAAGCCTATAGAATTGCTAAAATTATTTACTACTCAAACCTTTAGAATTGCTAAATTTATTTACTACTCAAACCTTTAGAATTGATAAATTTATTTACTACTCAAACCTTTAGAATTGCTAAATTTATTTACAATTCAATCCTTTAGAATTGCTAAATTTATTTACTACTCAACCCTTTAGAATTGCTAAATTTATTTACTACTCAAACCTTTAGAATTGCTAAATTTATTTACTATTCAATCCTTTAGAATTGCTAAATTTATTTACTACTCAAACCTTTAGAATTGCTAACTTTATTTACTACTCAAACCTTTAGAATTGCTAAATTTATTTACTACTCAAACCTTTAGAATTGCTAAATTTATTTACTACTCAAACCTTTAGAATTGCTAAATATATTTACTATTCAATCCTTTAGAATTGCTAAATATATTTACTACTCAAACCTTTAGAATTGCTAAATTTATTTACTACTCAAACCTTTAGAATTGCTAAATTTATTTACTACTCAAACCTTTAGAATTGCTAAATTTATTTACTAATCAAACCTTTAGAATTGATGAATTTATTTACTACTCAAACCTTTAGAATTGCTAAATTTATTTACTACTCAAACCTTTAGTATTGCTAAATTTATTACTACTCAAACCTTTAGAATTGCTAAATTTATTTACTATTCAAACCTTTAGAACTGCTAAATTTATTTACTACTCAAATCTTTAGAATTGCTAAATTTATTTACTACTCAAACCTTTAGAACTGCTAAATTTATTTACTACTCAAATCTTTAGAATTGCTAAATTTATTTACTACTCAAACCTTTAGAACTGCTAAATTTATTTACTACTCAAATCTTTAGAATTGCTAAATTTATTTACTACTCAAACCTTTAGAATTGGTAAATTTATTCACTACTCAAACCTTTAGAATTGCTAAATTTATTTACTACTCAAACCTTTAGAATTGCTAAATTTTTTAACTACTCAAGCCTTTATAATTGCTCAAATTATTTACTACTCAAACCTTTAGAATTGCTAAATTTATTTACTATTCAAACCTTTAGAATTGCCAAATTTATTTACTACTCAAACCTTTAGAATTGCTAAATTTATTTACTACTCACACCTTTAGAATTGCTAAATGTATTTACTACTCACACCTTTAGAATTGCTAAATTTATTTACTATTCAAACCTTTAGAATTGCTAAATGTATTTACTACTCAAACCTTTAGAATTGCTAAATTTATTTACTACTCAAACCTTTAGAATTGATGAATTTATTTACTACTCAAACCTTTAGAATTGCTAAATTTATTTACTACTCAAACCTTTAGAATTGCTAAATTTATTTACTACTCAAACCTTAAAGTTGCTAAATTTATTTACTACTCAAACCTTTAGAATTGCTAAATTTATTAACTACTCACACCTTTAGAATTGATAAATTTATTTACTACTCAAACCTTTAGAATTGCTAAATTTATTTACTATTCAATCCTTTAGAATTGCTAAATTTATTTACTACTCAAACCTTTAGAATTGCTAAATTTATTCACTACTCAACCCTTTTGAATTGCTAAATTTATTTACTACTCAAACCTTTAGAATTGCTAAATTTATTTACTATTCAAACCTTTAGAATTGCTAAATTTATTTACTAGTCACACCTTTAGAATTGCTAAATTTATTTACTACTCAAACCTTTAGAATTGCTAAGTTTATTAACTACTCAAACCTTTAGAATTGCTAAATTTATTTCATACTCAAACCTTTAGATTTGGTTAATTTATTCACTACTCAAACCTTTAGAATTGCTAAATTTATTTACTACTCAAACCTTTAGAATTGCTAAATTTATCAACTACTTAAACCTTTAGAATTGCTAAATTTATTAACTACTCAAACCTTTAGAATTGCTAAATTTATTCACTACTCAAACCTTTAGAATTGCTAAATTTATTCACTACTCAAACCTTTAGAATTGCTAAATTTATTTACTACTCAAACCTTTAGAATTGATAAATTTATTTACTACTCAAACCTTTAGAATTGCTAAATTTATTAACTATTCAAGCCTATAGAATTGCTAAAATTATTTACTACTCAAACCTTTAGAATTGCTAAATTTATTTACTACTCAAACCTTTAGAATTGCTAAATTTATTCACTACTCAAACCTTTAGAATTGCTAAATTTATTCACTACTCAAACCTTTAGAATTGCTAAATTTATTTACTACTCAAACCTTTAGAATTGATGAATTTATTTACTACTCAAACCTTTAGAATTGCTAAATTTATTAACTATTCAAGCCTATAGAATTGCTAAAATTATTTACTACTCAAACCTTTAGAATTGCTAAATTTATTTACTACTCAAACCTTTAGAATTGATAAATTTATTTACTACTCAAACCTTTAGAATTGCTAAATATATTTACTACTCAAACCTTTAGAATTGCTAAATTTATTTACTACTCAAACCTTTAGAATTGCTAAATTTATTCACTACTCAAACCTTTAGAATTGCTAAATTTATTCACTACTAAACCTTTTGAATTGCTAAATTTATTTACTACTCAAACCTTTAGAATTGCTAAATTTATTAACTACTCAAATCTTTAGAATTGCTCAAATTATTTACTACTCAAACCTTTAGAATTGCTAAATTTATTTACTATTCAAACCTTTAGAATTGCTAAATTTATTTACTACTCAAACCTTTAGAATTGCTAAATGTATTTACTACTAACACCTTTAGAATTGCTAAATTTATTTACTACTCAAACCTTTAGAATTGCTAAATTTATATACTACTCAAACCATTAGTGTTGTTAAATTTATTAACTACTCAAACCTTTAGAATTGCTAAACCTATTTACTACTCAAACCTTTAGAATTGCTAAATTTATTTACTACTCAAACCTTTAGAATTGCTAAATTTATTCACTACTCAAACCTTTAGAATTGCTAAATTTATTTACTACTCAAACCTTTAGAATTACTAAATTTATTAACTACTCAAACCTTTAGAATTGCTCAAATTATTTACTACTCAAACCTTTAGAATTGCTAAATTTATTTACTATTGAAACCTTTAGAATTGCTAAATTTATTTACTACTCAAACCTTTAGAATTGCTAAATGTATTTACTACTCACACTTTTAGAATTGCTAAATTTATTTACTACTCAAACCTTTAGAATTGCTAAATTTATTTACTACTCAAACCTTTAGAATTGCTAAATTTATTAACTATTCAAACCTATAGAATTGCTAAAATTATTTACTACTCAAACCTTTAGAATTGCTAAATTTTTTTAGTACTCAAACCTTTAGAATTGGTAAATTTATTCACTACTCAAACCTTTAGAATTGCTAAATTTATTTACTACTCAAACCTTTAGAATTGCTAAATTTTGTAACTACTCAAACCTTTAGAATTGCTCAAATTATTTACTACTCAAACCTTTAGAATTGCTAAATTTATTTACTATTCAAACCTTTAGAATTGCTAAATTTATTTACTACTCAAACCTTTAGAATTGCTAAATTTATTTACTACTCACACCTTTAGAATTGCTAAATGTATTTACTACTCACACCTTTAGAATTGCTAAATTTATTAACTACTCAAACCTTTAGAATTGCTAAAATTATTTACTACTCAAACCTTTAGAATTGCTAAATTTATTTACTATTCAAACCTTTAGAATTGCTAAATGTATTTACTACTCAAACCTTTAGAATTGCTAAATTTATTTACTACTCAAACCTTTAGAATTGATGAATTTATTTACTACTCAAACCTTTAGAATTTCTAAATTTATTTACTACTCAAACCTTTAGAATTGCTAAATTTATTTACTACTCAAACCTTAAAATTGCTAAATTTATTTACTACTCAAACCTTTAGAATTGCTAAATTTATTAACTACTCACACCTTTAGGATTGCTAAATTTATTTACTACTCAAACCTTTAGAATTGCTAAATTTATTTACTATTCAATCCTTTAGAATTGCTAAATTTATTTACTACTCTAACCTTTAGAATTGCTAAATTTATTCACTACTCAAACCTTTTGATTTGCTAAATTTATTTACTACTCAAACCTTTAGAATTGCTAAATAATTTACTAGTCACACCTTTAGAATTGCTAAATTTATTTACTACTCAAACCTTTAGAATTGCTAAGTTTATTAACTACTCAAACCTTTAGAATTGCTAAATTTATTTCATACTCAAACCTTTAGATTTGGTTAATTTATTCACTACTCAAACCTTTAGAATTGCTAAATTTATTTACTACTCAAACCTTTAGAATTGCTAAATTTATTAACTACTCAAACCTTTAGAATTGCTAAATTTATTAACTACTCAAACCTTTAGAATTGCTAAATTTATTCACTACTCAAACCTTTAGAATTGCTAAATTTATTCACTACTCAAACCTTTAGAATTGCTAAATTTATTTACTACTCAAACCTTTAGAATTGATAAATTTATTTACTACTCAAAGCTTTAGAATTGCTAAATTTATTAACTATTCAAGCCTATAGAATTGCTAAAATTATTTACTACTCAAACCTTTAGAATTGCTAAATTTATTTACTACTCAAACCTTTAGAATTGATAAATTTATTTACTACTCAAACCTTTAGAATTGCTAAATTTATTTACTACTCAAACCTTTAGAATTGCGAAATTTATTTACTACTCAAACCTTTAGAATTGCTAAATTTATTCACTACTCAAACCTTTAGAATTGCTAAATTTATTCACTACTCAAACCTTTTGAATTGCTAAATTTATTTACTACTCAAACCTTTAGAATTGCTAAATTTATTAACTACTCAAATCTTTAGAATTGCTCAAATTATTTACTACTCAAACCTTTAGAATTGCTAAATTTATTTACTATTCAAACCTTTAGAATTGCTAAATTTATTTACTACTCAAACCTTTAGAATTGCTAAATGTATTTACTACTAACACCTTTAGAATTGCTAAATTTATTTACTACTCAAACCTTTAGAACTGCTAAATTTATATACTACTCAAACCATTAGTGTTGCTAAATTTTTTTACTACTCAAACCTTTAGAATTGCTAAACCTATTTACTACTCAAACCTTTAGAATTGCTAAATTTATTTACTACTCAAACCTTTAGAATTGCTAAATTTATTTACTACTCAAACCATTAGAATTGATGAATTTATTTACTACTCAAACCTTTAGAATTGCTAAATTTATTACTACTCAAACCTTTAGAATTGCTAAATTTATTAACTACTCAAACCTTTAGAATTGCTAAATTTATTTACTACTCAAACCTTTAGAATTGCTAAATTTATTCACTACTCAAACCTTTAGAATTGCTAAATTTATTTACTACTCAAACCTTTAGAATTACTAAATTTATTAACTACTCAAACCTTTAGAATTGCTCAAATTATTTACTACTCAAACCTTTAGAATTGCTAAATTTATTTACTATTGAAACCTTTAGAATTGCTAAATTTATTTACTACTCAAACCTTTAGAATTGCTAAATGTATTTACTACTCACACTTTTAGAATTGCTAAATTTATTTACTACTCAAACCTTTAGAATTGCTAAATTTATATACTACTCAAACCTTTAGAATTGCTAAATTTATTAAATATTCAAACCTATAGAATTGCTAAAATTATTTACTACTCAAACCTTTAGAATTGCTAAATTTTTTTACTACTCAAACCTTTAGAATTGCTAAATTTATTACTACTCAAACCTTTAGAATTGCTAAATTTATTAACTACTCAAACCTTTAGAATTGCTAAATTTATTTACTACTCAAACCTTTAGAATTGCTAAATTTATTTACTATTCAAACCTTTAGAATTGCTAAATTTATTTACTAGTCACACCTTTAGAATTGCTAAATTTATTTACTACTCAAACCTTTAGAATTGCTAAGTTTATTAACTACTCAAACCTTTAGAATTGCTAAATTTATTTCATACTCAAACCTTTAGATTTGGTAAATTTATTCACTACTCAAACCTTTAGAATTGCTAAATTTATTTACTACTCAAACCTTTAGAATTGCTAAATTTATTAACTACTCAAACCTTTAGAATTGCTAAATTTATTAACTACTCCAACCTTTAGAATTGCTAAATTTATTCACTACTCAAACCTTTAGAATTGCTAAATTTATTCACTACTCAAACCTTTAGAATTGCTAAATTTATTTACTACTCAAACCTTTAGAATTGATAAATTTATTTACTACTCAAACCTTTAGAATTGCTAAATTTATTAACTATTCAAGCCTATAGAATTGCTAAAATTATTTACTACTCAAACCTTTAGAATTGCTAAATTTATTTACTACTCAAACCTTTAGAATTGCTAAATTTATTAACTACTCACACCTTTAGGATTGATAAATTTATTTACTACTCAAACCTTTAGAATTGCTAAATTTATTTACTATTCAATCCTTTAGAATTGCTAAATTTATTTACTACTCTAACCTTTAGAATTGCTAAATTTATTCACTACTCAAACCTTTTGATTTGCTAAATTTATTTACTACTCAAACCTTTAGAATTGCTAAATTTATTTACTATTCAAACCTTTAGAATTGCTAAATAATTTACTAGTCACACCTTTAGAATTGCTAAATTTATTTACTACTCAAACCTTTAGAATTGCTAAGTTTATTAACTACTCAAACCTTTAGAATTGCTAAATTTATTTCATACTCAAACCTTTAGATTTGGTTAATTTATTCACTACTCAAACCTTTAGAATTGATAAATTTATTTACTACTCAAAGCTTTAGAATTGCTAAATTTATTAACTATTCAAGCCTATAGAATTGCTAAAATTATTTACTACTCAAACCTTTAGAATTGCTAAATTTATTTACTACTCAAACCTTTAGAATTGATAAATTTATTTACTACTCAAACCTTTAGAATTGCTAAATTTATTTACTACTCAAACCTTTAGAATTGCTAAATTTATTTACTACTCAAACCTTTAGAATTGCTAAATTTATTCACTACTCAAACCTTTAGAATTGCTAAATTTATTCACTACTCAAACCTTTTGAATTGCTAAATTTATTTACTACTCAAACCTTTAGAATTGCTAAATTTATTAACTACTCAAATCTTTAGAATTGCTCAAATTATTTACTACTCAAACCTTTAGAATTGCTAAATTTATTTACTATTCAAACCTTTAGAATTGCTAAATTTATTTACTACTCAAACCTTTAGAATTGCTAAATGTATTTACTACTAACACCTTTAGAATTGCTAAATTTATTTACTACTCAAACCTTTAGAACTGCTAAATTTATATACTACTCAAACCATTAGTGTTGCTAAATTTTTTTACTACTCAAACCTTTAGAATTGCTAAACCTATTTACTACTCAAACCTTTAGAATTGCTAAATTTATTTACTACTCAAACCTTTAGAATTGCTAAATTTATTTACTACTCAAACCATTAGAATTGATGAATTTATTTACTACTCAAACCTTTAGAATTGCTAAATTTATTACTACTCAAACCTTTAGAATTGCTAAATTTATTAACTACTCAAACCTTTAGAATTGCTAAATTTATTTACTACTCAAACCTTTAGAATTGCTAAATTTATTCACTACTCAAACCTTTAGAATTGCTAAATTTATTTACTACTCAAACCTTTAGAATTACTAAATTTATTAACTACTCAAACCTTTAGAATTGCTCAAATTATTTACTACTCAAACCTTTAGAATTGCTAAATTTATTTACTATTGAAACCTTTAGAATTGCTAAATTTATTTACTACTCAAACCTTTAGAATTGCTAAATGTATTTACTACTCACACTTTTAGAATTGCTAAATTTATTTACTACTCAAACCTTTAGAATTGCTAAATTTATATACTACTCAAACCTTTAGAATTGCTAAATTTATTAAATATTCAAACCTATAGAATTGCTAAAATTATTTACTACTCAAACCTTTAGAATTGCTAAATTTTTTTACTACTCAAACCTTTAGAATTGCTAAATTTATTACTACTCAAACCTTTAGAATTGCTAAATTTATTAACTACTCAAACCTTTAGAATTGCTAAATTTATTTACTACTCAAACCTTTAGAACTGCTAAATTTATTTACTACTCAAACCTTTTGAATTGCTAAATTTATTTACTACTCAAACCTTTAGAATTGCTAAATTTATTTACTATTCAAACCTTTAGAATTGCTAAATTTATTTACTAGTCACACCTTTAGAATTGCTAAATTTATTTACTACTCAAACCTTTAGAATTGCTAAGTTTATTAACTACTCAAACCTTTAGAATTGCTAAATTTATTTCATACTCAAACCTTTAGATTTGGTAAATTTATTCACTACTCAAACCTTTAGAATTGCTAAATTTATTTACTACTCAAACCTTTAGAATTGCTAAATTTATTAACTACTCAAACCTTTAGAATTGCTAAATTTATTAACTACTCCAACCTTTAGAATTGCTAAATTTATTCACTACTCAAACCTTTAGAATTGCTAAATTTATTCACTACTCAAACCTTTAGAATTGCTAAATTTATTTACTACTCAAACCTTTAGAATTGATAAATTTATTTACTACTCAAACCTTTAGAATTGCTAAATTTATTAACTATTCAAGCCTATAGAATTGCTAAAATTATTTACTACTCAAACCTTTAGAATTGCTAAATTTATTTACTACTCAAACCTTTAGAATTGCTAAATTTATTAACTACTCACACCTTTAGGATTGATAAATTTATTTACTACTCAAACCTTTAGAATTGCTAAATTTATTTACTATTCAATCCTTTAGAATTGCTAAATTTATTTACTACTCTAACCTTTAGAATTGCTAAATTTATTCACTACTCAAACCTTTTGATTTGCTAAATTTATTTACTACTCAAACCTTTAGAATTGCTAAATTTATTTACTATTCAAACCTTTAGAATTGCTAAATAATTTACTAGTCACACCTTTAGAATTGCTAAATTTATTTACTACTCAAACCTTTAGAATTGCTAAGTTTATTAACTACTCAAACCTTTAGAATTGCTAAATTTATTTCATACTCAAACCTTTAGATTTGGTTAATTTATTCACTACTCAAACCTTTAGAATTGCTAAATTTATTTACTACTCAAACCTTTAGAATTGCTAAATTTATTAACTACTCAAACCTTTAGAATTGCTAAATTTATTAACTACTCAAACCTTTAGAATTGCTAAATTTATTCACTACTCAAACCTTTAGAATTGCTAAATTTATTCACTACTCAAACCTTTAGAATTGCTAAATTTATTTACTACTCAAACCTTTAGAATTGATAAATTTATTTACTACTCAAAGCTTTAGAATTGCTAAATTTATTAACTATTCAAGCCTATAGAATTGCTAAAATTATTTACTACTCAAACCTTTAGAATTGCTAAATTTATTTACTACTCAAACCTTTAGAATTGATAAATTTATTTACTACTCAAACCTTTAGAATTGCTAAATTTATTTACTACTCAAACCTTTAGAATTGCTAAATTTATTTACTACTCAAACCTTTAGAATTGCTAAATTTATTCACTACTCAAACCTTTAGAATTGCTAAATTTATTCACTACTCAAACCTTTTGAATTGCTAAATTTATTTACTACTCAAACCTTTAGAATTGCTAAATTTATTAACTACTCAAATCTTTAGAATTGCTCAAATTATTTACTACTCAAACCTTTAGAATTGCTAAATTTATTTACTATTCAAACCTTTAGAATTGCTAAATTTATTTACTACTCAAACCTTTAGAATTGCTAAATGTATTTACTACTAACACCTTTAGAATTGCTAAATTTATTTACTACTCAAACCTTTAGAACTGCTAAATTTATATACTACTCAAACCATTAGTGTTGCTAAATTTTTTTACTACTCAAACCTTTAGAATTGCTAAACCTATTTACTACTCAAACCTTTAGAATTGCTAAATTTATTTACTACTCAAACCTTTAGAATTGCTAAATTTATTTACTACTCAAACCATTAGAATTGATGAATTTATTTACTACTCAAACCTTTAGAATTGCTAAATTTATTACTACTCAAACCTTTAGAATTGCTAAATTTATTAACTACTCAAACCTTTAGAATTGCTAAATTTATTTACTACTCAAACCTTTAGAATTGCTAAATTTATTCACTACTCAAACCTTTAGAATTGCTAAATTTATTTACTACTCAAACCTTTAGAATTACTAAATTTATTAACTACTCAAACCTTTAGAATTGCTCAAATTATTTACTACTCAAACCTTTAGAATTGCTAAATTTATTTACTATTGAAACCTTTAGAATTGCTAAATTTATTTACTACTCAAACCTTTAGAATTGCTAAATGTATTTACTACTCACACTTTTAGAATTGCTAAATTTATTTACTACTCAAACCTTTAGAATTGCTAAATTTATATACTACTCAAACCTTTAGAATTGCTAAATTTATTAAATATTCAAACCTATAGAATTGCTAAAATTATTTACTACTCAAACCTTTAGAATTGCTAAATTTTTTTACTACTCAAACCTTTAGAATTGCTAAATTTATTACTACTCAAACCTTTAGAATTGCTAAATTTATTAACTACTCAAACCTTTAGAATTGCTAAATTTATTTACTACTCAAACCTTTAGAATTGCTAAATTTATTTACTACTCAAACCTTTTGAATTGCTAAATTTATTTACTACTCAAACCTTTAGAATTGCTAAATTTATTTACTATTCAAACCTTTAGAATTGCTAAATTTATTTACTAGTCACACCTTTAGAATTGCTAAATTTATTTACTACTCAAACCTTTAGAATTGCTAAGTTTATTAACTACTCAAACCTTTAGAATTGCTAAATTTATTTCATACTCAAACCTTTAGATTTGGTAAATTTATTCACTACTCAAACCTTTAGAATTGCTAAATTTATTTACTACTCAAACCTTTAGAATTGCTAAATTTATTAACTACTCAAACCTTTAGAATTGCTAAATTTATTAACTACTCCAACCTTTAGAATTGCTAAATTTATTCACTACTCAAACCTTTAGAATTGCTAAATTTATTCACTACTCAAACCTTTAGAATTGCTAAATTTATTTACTACTCAAACCTTTAGAATTGATAAATTTATTTACTACTCAAACCTTTAGAATTGCTAAATTTATTAACTATTCAAGCCTATAGAATTGCTAAAATTATTTACTACTCAAACCTTTAGAATTGCTAAATTTATTTACTACTCAAACCTTTAGAATTGATAAATTTATTTACTACTCAAACCTTTAGAATTGCTAAATTTATTCACAATTCAATCCTTTAGAATTGCTAAATTTATTTACTACTCAACCCTTTAGAATTGCTAAATTTATTTACTACTCAAACCTTTACAATTGCTAAATTTATTTACTATTCAATCCTTTAGAATTGCTAAATTTATTTACTACTCAAACCTTTAGAATTGCTAAATTTATTTTCTACTCAAACCTTTAGAATTGCTAAATTTATTTACTACTCAAACCTTTAGAATTGCTAAATTTATTTACTACTCAAACCTTTAGAATTGCTAAATTTATTTACTATTCAATCCTTTAGAATTGCTAAATTTATTTACTACTCAAACCTTTAGAATTGCTAAATTTATTTACTACTCAAACCTTTAGAATTGCTAAATTTATTTACTACTCAAACCTTTAGAATTGCTAAATTTATTTACTAATCAAACCTTTAGAATTGATGAATTTATTTACTACTCAAACCTTTAGAATTGCTAAATTTATTTACTACTCAAACCTTTAGTATTGCTAAATTTATTACTACTCAAACCTTTAGAATTGCTAAATTTATTAACTACTCAAACCTTTAGAATTGCTAAATTTATTTACTACTCAAATCTTTAGAATTGCTAAATTTATTTACTACTCAAACCTTTAGAATTGGTAAATTTATTCACTACTCAAACCTTTAGAATTGCTAAATTTATTTACTACTCAAACCTTTAGAATTGCTAAATTTATTAACTACTCAAACCTTTAGAATTGCTAAATTTATTTACTACTCAAACCTTTAGAATTGCTAAATTTATTTACTATTCAAACCTTTAGAATTGCTAAATTTATTTACTACTCAAACCTTTAGAATTGCTAAATTTATTTACTACTCACACCTTTAGAATTGCTAAATGTATTTACTACTCACACCTTTAGAATTGCTAAATTTATTTACTACTCAAACCTTTAGAATTGCTAAATTTATTTACTACTCAAACCTTTAGAATTGCTAAATTTATTAACTACTCAAACCTTTAGAATTGCTAAAATTATTTACTACTCAAACCTTTAGAATTGCTAAAATTATTTACTATTCAAACCTTTAGAATTGCTAAATGTATTTACTACTCAAACCTTTAGAATTGCTAAATTTATTTACTACTCAAACCTTTAGAATTGATGAATTTATTTACTACTCAAACCTTTAGAATTGCTAAATTTATTTACTACTCAAACCTTTAGAATTGCTAAATTTATTTACTACTCAAACCTTAAAATTGCTAAATTTATTTACTACTCAAACCTTTAGAATTGCTAAATTTATTAACTACTCACACCTTTAGAATTGCTAAATGTATTTACTACTCAAACCTTTAGAATTGCTAAATTTATTTACTACTCAAACCTTTAGAATTGCTAAATTTATTTACTACTCAAACCTTTAGAATTGCTAAATTTAATACTACTCAAACCTTTAGAATTGCTAAATTTATTAACTACTCAAACCTTTAGAATTGCTAAATTTATTTACTACTCAAACCTTTAGAATTGCTAAATTTATTTACTACTCAAACCTTTAGAATTGCTAAATTTATTTACTACTCAAACCTTTAGAATTGCTAAATTTATTTACTACTCACTCCTTTAGAATTGCTAAATTTATTTACTATTCAAACCTTTAGAATTGCTAAATTTATTTACTACTCACACCTTTAGAATTGCTAAATTTATTTACTAACTATAAATTTAGTGAAATAATTCTAAACACTTGTGTTAGTTTTAAGAATATTTTTGACAATTCCAGCAACAGATGCATCAGCAAAATGATATTTCAGCAAACTGAATCATATCAACATTTTAACCCTTTAACATTTAAACCAGCATATCCAGCCAGAATTCTCTCACCTCTTTCTGGTCAGACTGGCTATAACTGGCTGCTCACACTTATGTTAAGGTATCGTTCTCAAAATAAATAATATCAAAATCTCATAGATTCAATATCATGTGAGATAATTATGTGAAATAAAGTGTTTATTGTGAAAATAAATTGTAAATTTAGAGTAATGTAAATGCTAATGGGTGAAAGGTTTACCATGTCTGAAACCTGATTTGATGATCATTTAACAAAACTAAGTATTGAATCAAGAACTGCCAGAGAAAATGGTTTTGATAGTGTTATGAGATAGCTTGCAGATAAAACTCCAGAAAAACTCATTTCATTAGCTGATTAGGCTTAGTGCTACTTTGTATACTATTACTATCTAGTTATCTAGTTATTCTGGTGTACATGGAATAAAGCATTTATAAAAGTTTACTTGTGGTCATATTCAGATAACTTGAGACTAGCTATCATGTTGAATTAACATCCTGTTCCACATGAAATCACATTAACAAGACATTCTTGAAAAGTAGAAACAGGCAACTACTATGAATGTTTTATTTTTTGTTTGTTTTTTTGTATCCCTTAACTTCTGATAGAGTTGAAGGGGCACCATATTGGCATACAACGTTTCTTGGACATCTTTTAATTACATTAAAAACGAAAATTCTTTACCTAACACTGCAAATTTTCACAATGATCTATCTACTAATAAAGATACTATAAACATTCGAACTAACAAACCCCTTTTTAAATGTGTGTGTGAGAGCTCACACCTATGCAGGTTTAGCTGGCCTCCTCGAAGGTTTATCTCATTGGAGGTGTCTTGGGTGATTTAATGATAGAGGCCCCAGTCCTATCATCTCATTTCTACAGCTGAGTAAACTGGAGCAATGTGAAATAAAGTGTCTTGCTCAACGAAACAACACATCACCCGGTACAAGAATTGAACTCACAATCTTTCGATTGCAAGCCCGATGCTCTAACCACTAAGCCATGCACTTAGTGAAGGCCTTTTCAAATGTTTACTGTTAAATCATTACGGGATGAGAGGAGCTTGATCTACCATGCAAAACTACTCTTGGAGACCCTCTAAACAACTATTGTGGTGTACTGTTGGATCTGACACATGTTTGTTTGCTTCTGTCTGCCTGGCCTGAAAACATGCATTTTTAGTTGAATTTTTAAATGATCCGAATCAACAAAATCTCAGACTTCATTTGCTTACCGAGTGAGGTGACACTCATTTCCATTGGTCTTTCTACCGGTCACAACTCCTGACATAGTTGAATAATTAACATCTAATAGTAAAAACTGTTATAACCATGGCCAAATAACAAATATTTATAAGAACATAACACATATGCTATGACAAAATATATATATATGTAGATTTAGCTAATGGTTTAAGATAGTAAAATGTACTTATTTTCTACGAATACTGACATTTCAGATTGAATGCCAAGCATTCTCGTCATTTATGCTTCTGACCAATATTAATAATTATTAATTATGCACTTAAATTTTGGAGCATTTTTATTTATTTATTCTTTTTTTCTTTTTACTCCTGTTTTTTATTATTCAAATGTTAACTTTGAATATTTGTATATTTTGAGTAGGGATACTTAAACTTTAAATGCATGCTAATGATATTAGATGACATTATGTAGATCCAATAGTTTGGTGGTAATAGCAAGTGGTGCTGAGTGCCTTGGAATAAATATCAATTATGTAATTTATTCTTTCAGAATATCCATGCAAGTATAATCATTTTAAGAAGTAAGTCAGTTGCTTTTCTCTGTAAAAAATGAAGTCATCTACAATTGATGATTTAAAAAAAAAAATGTTTATTGTAAGTATCTTCATATATTTTCAATAGTTTCTTACAACTAAAGAACTATTTACACAAATACACTTAAATATACACGTTAAAATAGGTAAATGGATCTCTAACAATTTCAGTGATGAGTTTTACCAGTTGTTCAATAAACAATAAGGTTCACTAATTGAATTAGCATATAAGTGGCTGAGTATTCCACAGAATCATGAGGCCATGTGTGACAAAGCTGACTTTTTGAATTAAAGGCCCAACCTATTCAATGGAGTTCCAAAGAATTTCTGTTTACTCAATTTCAAGGAAAAGGCTTAGGTTGACCTGCACCTATGGTAAAAGACTAAGGTGGTGAAGTAGCAAAGTCTTTAGAATGTTACATAGAATCTAAATCTAAAGTCTGTCTCAAGCCTAGAGACTCATCAGGCCAGGGCTTATCCCAGTTTCCATGACATGAAATTACTAAGAGTACAAGACTCCCCATTGGACATAATGCCAGTCAATCACATGGTTAAATCCCCCACCTATTGCTGGTACTCATTTTCAGTTGAGTATACTGGAGCAATGTGAAATGAAATGATGTAATTGGATATTTTTCTCCTTGCATACATTTCACTGTATCTCAAGAGAACATTTTCACACATTACTGTTATATCTTCTTATTTTCCAAAGGCAATATTTGGTCGTAATTGTTTTGAAATATTTACATCTGCACCCACAGATTGATATTTCTCAGTTTCAGAAAATCTCATTTTAGGGTGAAAGCAGAAATTGTTTGCTTAAACTTTTAATCTGTGCTAATAATATATATTTGCTCTATGAGTTTATATATATTTATATATATACAACCTTTATCGAGTCATCTCTAGATTTTGGTCTTTGTATTTACTATTACTACTATTTGGCTCCTTTGGTAGAGCACACTTGTGACTTAAAACCACTATGCAGAAACATCTAAATATTTCTAGCAAAAATATTCTATAACCAAACAGGAATACATACTTGAAAATACTTATCCAAAATACGGATTCTTTCAAAAAAAGGATGCATTGGTATGCCTTCTATTTTGAACACCAGGATAAAGCTAATATTACCATTTGAAAAGAATGTACTTGAACTCATATGGAGTATTGAATTTCAAAAGAGAAGCAACCACTTCCAACAGGATTTAAACAAAAGAATCTGACAGATAAAGGATTCTAATGTGGTGAATGTTCACTCCACTATGTGAGTGTAATTAATAAAATCAATAGTGCTGATTTAAAAATTACTTTGGAACTAAATATCCAGGACCAGACTGAACCCCTGGATCCTGTTACTCCTCACTTTACTTTGAAGGATCATAAACTGAATTTCGATAATAATCCATTTATTTTGCTCATTAGTCTGATTTAGATAGACTTAGTAAAAGAATTTTAGTAAAAACGATTAAAGATATAGCACCTTTAGCCTTCTGGAATAATTATTTCCCAGTGATTGATTGGTTTAAGGGTATGCATTACAAGAAACACTGCCGTTTTATCCAATTCAATATCAACAACTATTATTCTTTCATCGCTTTACCACTCCTTGTAAGAGCAATTAATTTTGCCAAAACACTTAGAGAGATTAAGGATTTCGAAGTTGATGTCATTTTAAATGCTCATAAGTCTGTGATAAACTTTAACAACTCTATTTGGCTAAAAAAAATCAAATAGTACCTCCTTCGCAGTGAGCATCGGTGCCAGCGATTCGGCGGAGGTCAGAGAGCTATTTGGTCTATTTTTACTTTTCTCTATCAAGGAAGAATTCCCTAATTTAGGTGTGGGTCTGTAATATGATGATGGCCTTTTGACTATGACTAAATGCAGACCCTGAGCTATTAATAGGTTAGTGTCCATTCAAGTGGACACTAACCTATCTGTGATGAATTTCTTCAATGGGACACTCAATATGATGAAAAGCGGCCTGTACTACTCATATAGAAAGCCCAATGACACTTTAAAATTATATTAGTAAACATGTTAGCCATCCAACCAGCATAACTAAAACCCTGGTCAAAGATGTCTCATTGAGGATTTCTCGTTTATCATATTTTCTCTGACTATTCCATATATTACAATAAAGCTCTGGCTTGGAGCAGATTTCTAAATAAGGTAGATTTCACTAAGTATGATAGCAACTCCTGGCAGAAAGAACAACATGAAATAAAATGTTTTGCTCAAGGACATAATGCATTGCCTGGTCTGGGAATCCAGATTGCGAATCCAGTTCTCTAACCACTCAGCTATACACCATCACTATTTCTAGTAGTAGAAATTTAATTTATTATATAAATGCTTTTGGAAAAAGAATAAATAAGAACCTATTTATAGTATATGGAATTAGTGACAGATGGGAGGTTATTGATGCAGAGATAGATTGATAGATAGGTAGATAGAGAGGGGGGGGTAATGGATCCGTATTGGGTGGGTGATAGTGGAGTATATTGTAATTTATTTATTGTTTTATTTAGTTATTTAATCAATTTAAACATCCGTTTAGAGCTAGTAAGTCATGACAGACTAGGGGAAGTATCAAGTACTTCTTACAAAAAAAAAAGATATACAGAGGCAAGTGAATATTAAAATAAAAATATAAATAAAAAAAAATAAAATAAGATAAAAAATTAATAGTTTGATAGAATTCCATCGTTAAAAGGATTTAGAATTGTTAATCAGAAAGTTCTTCCTCCAGACTATTATGTTTTAGTATAACCAATAGAGAGAAAGGAGCTTTTCCCTTTAAGCACAAATAACATATTTATCAAAGACATTCCAATTATGACCATTGCATTTTTTTTTTTCGGACTACATTCTATAACAAACCCTTCTAATATTTTTTTACACAAAACCAGTTGGCAGGAGACCCAGGGTGTAGACCCTGAGCAAGATAGTTGGATAATATCCATGAGCTTGGCTGATCTCATTTGGGGATCCAGCCAGATCAGTTGGAAATGTTTGCTTCTGACAGGATGCACTGGAAGAAGTATTTAAGGACTCTGCCCCCATGACCCTCTTGGGAATAAGTGGGTGAAGAAGAAGGGGGGTAAGAAGGAAAAGGTGGTGGTGGTGGTGGAGAAAGACAGAGAAGAAGAAGAAGAAGAAGAAGAAGAAGAAGAAGAAGAAGAAGAAGAAGAAGAAGAAGAAGAAGAAGAAGAAGAAGAAGAAGAAGAAGAAAAAACAGATAGCAGCAAGATGTAATTTGAGGAAGACTCTGCAGCTATTTCTATCAAATTGATAGACTATGTAGAGGCTCTGTCATGTAGTTGCGTGGATTAGAGAAGATTCTAGTGAAGAGAAAGAAGTTGATTTGAATAATAAATGATTGAAATACCATCTTAATTCATTGATGTTTATAAAGCAGATGATTTGGTTGATTTGGCAGCTGGAGAAATTGGTGAATTGCATTGGTGTGGAAGAACAGAAATAGATTAACAGTGTTGAGAGTTGACTTTAAAGCAAACGATGGCCTGGTTCTTATTGCAACTGCAACTGTTAGAAGAACTCTGGGAAAGGAAGTTAATTTGGAAAACACAATATATGTGTTGGGATTTCTGTTGGGTAAATGGTTCTATTAATTTTTGGGGAAATCATCATCATCATCTACATCATCATCATCATCTCATCATCATTGCCACCACCACCAGCACTATCATCATGTTAGGTGTCCATTTTTCTATGCTAGCATGGGTTAGATGAGTTGTCCCGTTGTGAGACAAGTCAAGTCAGGTGACTGTGTCTTGCTCATACAAAACTGGTTCTGGTTTTTTATGGCTGGATGGCCTTCCTAACACCAACAACATTTACAATGTATACTGGGTACTTTTTATCGTGGCAACTTTATAGTGTGGACTGGTCACTTTTTGTCATGTCACCTACATGACAATTTTACAGTGTGGACTGGGCACTTTTTGTTGTGTCACCAACATGACCATTTTACAGTGTTGGCTGGGCTCTTCTTGTCATGACAACATTTTTGAAATGATAGTATGAATTTGATAGTACATTTAAATAACATGGTTGTTTGGATTGGCAGTATCGGTAGAGGGTAGGACGCCATGCTTTGCAGCAAAGAGTTACGGTCCTTTATGGTCTGAGTTCAAATCCCGCCGAGGTTAACTTTGCCTTTCATCCTTACGGGGTCGATAAAATAAAGTACCAGTAATACACTGGGATAATTGCTGGCCTTGTGCCAAAAGTAGAAACAATTATTTAACCAAGGTTAGCTTTGCCTTCTATCATTACAGGGTCGATAAAATAAAGTACCAGTAATGCACTGAGGTAGATTTAATCGACTCCCCACCCCCCACCCCACCACCAAAAATTGCTGACCTAGTGCCTGAATCAGAAATCATTATTATTTAGCTTCAGTTACATCCCTTTACGATCTGAGTTCAGATCCCGCCGAAGTTAACTTTGCCTTTCATCCATACGGGGGTCGATAAAATAAAGTACCAGTAATGTACTGGTTAATTGCTATAATTATTATTTAGCTTCAGATTAGCCCTGGGGCGATTACTCGTATATAGTTGTTTAAATGATGAGAACTGAGATGTTAAATTAAGACAGGTAATAGTAAAAAATTTATCTTTACTCAAATACATTTAGTTACAGCATTTGTGATTCTAAGTGAGCAGATGTCACTTCAAAGTGAGATTAATAATTTCAAAATGTTACTCGATAGAGTGCGTAACTTGGAGATCAGAGAGTCACTCCAGGTAGAGCCACTACTGCTCTGAATTGAGAGATCATAGCTCCAATACTACAGATATGTGGTTAGAATGTCTCAGGAAAGAATCACTGACAGATTTTATGGGAGACCTAGTTGTTGACCCCCAAGCAAGATGGTTGGATAACATCCATGAGCTCGGCTGGTCTTGCTTGGGGGCGTCCAGCTGGATCAGTTGGAGACAGTTGCTTCTAACAGGACCCACAGGAAGAAGAAGAAGAAGAAGAAGAAGAAGAAGAAGAAGAAGAAGAAGAAGAAGAAGAAGAAGAAGAAGAAGAAGAAGAAGAAGAAGAAGAAGAAGAAGAAGAAGAAGAAGAAGAAGAAGAAGAAGAAGAAGACTTCACCACTTAATTGTGTGGATAATGATTTCAAAATGAGAATAGCGATTTCAAAGTGAGGTTAACAGAAAAAGATTTACCTAATAGAGAACAGCACACCCAAACATCATAGCATGTATTGTCAGCAATGTGAAATTGACATGTTAATTATAAACTGTCATCAGCCAAGCGATGGAAATGGAAAAATAATGATTGTTGAGAGAATAAGTTGTCTAAGTTGTCTAACTAAACTACTGAAAGGATTAGATGATGCTCTGGGCTTGGTGACACCATTTCTGTAACAATGTTAGAATCTGTACACTCTGTTAGGTTTTACCTATACACAGTTCCATAGAATTCAAGTAGACAGAAGACATGTCTCTTACTATTACTGTCACTTACTGTCATTGTAAAAGAATGGCTCTTAGTTTTGTTTATACTACCATAGAATTGTATTCTCTGACTGATAAAATATTCTTGGCAACATCTTATCTATATGAAGATGCATTAATTCTGGCTAGAAATCATTGTTTTTAAATAGATATGAAGTGTGCTCACATTGCAATCTTTATTTTTTAATTTGAAGTAACACGTGCTCACTTTGAAGTAAAATGTGCTCCCTTTGAAAATGTCATTTTCCCTTTGAAGTAATATTTTCTCATTTTGAAGTAACATGTGCTCATTTTGAAGTAATATGTGCTCACTTTGAACTAATATGTGCTCACTTTGAAGTTATATGTGCTCACTTTGAAGTAATATGTGCTCACACAGAATTTATACATATTTATATACATGTTGGTGCAGTCTCAGGTACACACCCTGTATTTATACAGATATAACTTTACCATACACTTCGGCTGCTAGCATACTTCTTAATATATATATATATATGTGTGTGTGCGTGTGTGTGTGTGTGTGTGTGTGTGTTTGTGTGTGTAGAAATATCCGTAGGTGTGAAAAAAGAAAACAGTGCTCAATTGGGAAGAAAGGTGATATATTTTATTATTTATTTATTTTCATACCTGGAACAAAAGTGTTATCTAAGGTTTTGTATAAGTGCCTGGAGATTAGGTCATAATTTTGATCCCTCTTACATTCTGGAGATATTGTCAATATTGGGCCTCAAAACCTTGGGTAACACTTTTGTCCTGTGTATATAGTAATAATAATAAATGTGAAGACTAAAATCCAAAGAGGGCTCGATAAGGATAAATATATAAGAACCCTAGAGCAAATATTTATTAAAAAACAGATTTACTTCTGCGTTCACAGATTGACTTTTTTTAGTTTCAGAAGATCCTGTTAAGAGTGAAAGCAGCGATTCTTTGCTTAAACTTTAATCTGTTATTTTAATAATTTATATATATATATATCATCATCATCATTTTATGTCTGCTTTTCCCTGCTTGCAAGGGTGGGACGGGTCTTATTCAGCACAGCATCTCTCCACTTGTTACGGTCCTTCGTCATCTCCACTATAATGAACAAGAGTGGGCTGAGGACCGAACCTTGATGTACTCCTACTTGTATCTGGAATTCCTCACTAAACTCCATTCCTACCCTGACTTTACTGACAGCACCTCTATACAAAGTTTGCACTGTCCTCACAAGCCATTCCTCAACACCTAGTTACCTTAGGGACCACCAGATGACAGATCGGGAGCCCAATCAAAGGCCTTCTCTAGGTCAACAAAGGCTAAGTATAGTGGCTTATTCTTCTCTAAGAACCTCTCTTGTAATTGTCTCACCAAGAAGAGGGCATCTGTTGTACTTTTCCAAGGCACAAAACCACACTGTATCTCATCTAGTTTGACCCTTTCTCTAATTAGTTGTGCTAATATCCTTTCTGCCACTTTCATAACCTCATCCATCAGTTTTATACCCCTATAATTGCTCCTCTCCAGAGCATCCCCTTTACCTTTATAGCAATTTATGAGAATACTGCTGCACCAGTATGACACCACCATATATAGCCTGATTGATGATGTGTGCAACCAGTTTAGTGCCAATGTCCCCTGATGCCTTCAGCATCTCAGCAACTATCCCTGACGTTCCAGCAGCCTTACTATTTTTCATTTCCTTAATCGCCTCTTGGACACTATATTCGTCAATCTCAATAGCTGGTAATTCTGTCGGATCTACTGAGAGTAATTTCTCTTTCTCCCATTCGTTCTCCACATTCATCAGTCTCTCATAATGACATTTCCAGGCCTCCTTTTTCTGATCATTCGTGATACTAAGCACACCGGCATCATACCGGACACATTTATCTCCAACAACATCCTGATTTGCATTGACACACTGCCTTGCAATGTGGAACACCGCACACCTCTGATCTTCCCATCGCAGAACATTGGCAAACCACCTACTCTCAGCCTCCCTGCGTGCTAAGTACATCTGACGTCTAGCTTCTCTCTTAGCGGCTATATATCCTTCTCTACTCCAACCCCTTTTCCAAGCCTTCCATGTTAGTCTCTAATTGCCCTATCTACTGTGCTGTTCCACTACCAGGTCACTCTCTGTCTGGCTGGAGCTCTGCTCCAGCCACAAGTTTCATCAGTAGCCTGCAGTAAGTTGTCACGTAAGAAATTCCAGTTATTATCTATGTCTTCTTTTTCGTCATATACATCTTGAACGGCTTTCCTAAATTTGTATTTTAGTGAAAGGTTTTTTAGCTTCCAGACCTTTCTTCTCCGCCCCTTCCTGTATGTCTCATTCCATCTCTTGCTTACTGATATATCACCAACGACTAGCCTATGCTGTGGGGTACATTTTTCCCTAGGGTATGCCTTGGTATTTGACATCATCTGCCTGTCCCGCTGCCTAACTAGTAAGAAGTCAATCTGGCTTATGTGCTCACCTTATTTGTAGGGTATTAGGTGGTTGGCAAGTTTCTGGGAGTTAGTGTTGCAAATAGTCAATGTACTTGCATCACAAAATTCAAGAAGTCTCACTCCTTCTTCATCTCTTGAGCCGTAACTGTGCCCACCATGTACCCCAGTGTAATCATCCTGGAGCTGTCCAACATGACCATTGAAATCTCCTGCTAGCATAACGATGTCTCCGTCCTCTGTCGTTGTGGCTGTTTGTAAAAGTTGCTTATAAAAGCAGTCTTTCTCTTCTTTGCCTAGGCCTGCTTGGGGAGCATAGGCAGAGATGATTGTCTGTAGTCTCCTGTCTACAAGTAATCTAAGCTTAATTATTCGATTATTAACTCAAAACTACCTCTATTGTCTTATTGATCCATCTCTCAGCCAGGAAAATGCCTACTCCCCCTAACCCATCATCCTATATATATATATATATATATATATATATATATTATATATATTATATATATTATATATATATATATATATATATATATATATATACATAAGTTATATTTAATTTGTTGGGATTCAACAAGCTTAAACATTTTTATAACTGATATAAAGCACTCAACAAGTAAGTGGAGTAAATACACAATATATTAATAAATGGAAACTATATTTATAAAACCATATTTATTCTATTATATATATTTCAAGGGCAACCAAGGCAAATTATGGTGTGCTTTCATCAGATAAAATACAGATTTGTTTTATAAATAAATATTGACATATCCAGGAAGCTCCAACCGTTAAGGTTGTCTTTTTTCCGGGTATGTCAATATTTATTTATAAAACAAATCTGTATTTTATCTGATGAAAGCGCACCATAATTTGCCTTGGTTGCCCTTGAAATATATATAATAGAATAAATATGGTTTTATAAATATAGTTTCCATTTATTAATATATTGTATATATATATATATATATATATATATATATATATATATAAATATAATATATTGAGTTAAAAACTCACAATAGTCCCTTATAATCAAATTAGCTCAAGGAAAAAAAAAATTTTCTGGGCCTTATAACACAGTTAAGAGAGATGAACACAGATGTATAACTATATGCCTTCAATTTGACTATAAGGGACTATTGTGAGTTTTTAACTCAATATATATATTTGATAAATTGAGCTCCTATGCTTTTGTAGAGCTTTTAATATATCGGATGGTTCTGGCTGCTATTTTTTCTAGTAGCCTTATGTTCTATTCAATTCGCATGGCATGTGATAACCATGTGCTTTCTCTCTTAACACGTGTGTGTTATTTAGTCTTCTAAGAAATTTAGTAGTGAGGGCTATACTGGTCGTGAAGCAGCCATTGAAAAGCATCGGACGAGTAATTCTCTTTACTTAATTACGAAACAGTTCTACCTGAAAGCTGTCTAGATGCACAATATTTATCATAGTAGGTTTGTATATTTCGATTTATCCTTTTAATTGAGTTCTGTGAATCGTACTATTTTCAGTCAGTATTTTCTTCACCCTGGTGGTTTTTGCCCCTTGAGATTTGAACACATATAGTTTATATCTGTGTTCGTCTCTCTTTACTGTGTTATATATATATATATATATATATATATATATATATATATATAAGATTTTTAAATTTATACATATATATATAATAGAAAAAATGAGGAAGTTTCATTTCCATATGAAAAATATTTATTGCGTAGCAACCTGTGAGGCATGTTTCACATACGATTGGCTCACAGTGACCCATAGAGGATATGGACCTGACTCCAGTATCAATCTGCTCCTTAGACTGGTGAAGCGACAAAAGATATATTTTTGTTGTAATATGTGGGCCGAGAAGGTATATATATATAGGCATTGGCCCTATTTTTTTTGTGTATGGGCGTTTGTGTATATTTTGGTGTAATTGGTGGGGTGGCAATGCAGGTGTGTATTCACTGATATTCATGAGCGAATTTACGTGAGCATGCAAGCAATTAAGGATTCGTGTGTGTGCATGTGTGGGCACGTTTTAGAATGTGTATTGGTCACCAAAGACTTGTTTTGGTGTAAACAGGAAACAGGGGTTTATGGGGTGTGTCATGCTTGGACGGCCCAGTCACATCACCAGTCTGAGGAGCAGATCGATACTGGAGTTGGGTCCATAACTCCTATGGGTCACCTTGAGCCAATCATCTGCAAAATGCGCATAACAGGGTGATACACAATAAATATTTTTCATATGTAAACAAAACTTCCTCGTTTTTTCTATTATATACACTCTGCCTGTACATAGAGTGCTTGATTTGGTACCAACACCAGTGTTTCATTGTACTACCTACAATATATATATATATAATATTATGTTGGAAGACTTATAGATAAATTATTATATATATATATATTTATATATATATATATATAATATTTTATCTATAATTCTTCCAACATAATATTTTGAGAAGAAGCAGATGTTTTTTACAGCAGTAGAGAGGCAGGAACAATAGAAGCTAGAGGAAATGTCAAATAATATTTATGCTTCATTTTTTTTCTTAATAGTATAGTCTACTATATACATAGATGCAGCGTATTATAAAGTGTCAAAAGTTTTTATCATAATTCTGTGACCTGATCACTGACTGATCTACTGCAGTAACTACAGAAATGTGACACAACTTTAGACTGTGCCATTATGACATAAATATAACATATGGAGTTAAGACATGAATATAATATCTGGAGTTAAGACATATAACATCTGGAGTTATGACATATAACATCTTTTGTTAAGTCCTAAATATAACATCTGGAGTTAAGTCATATAACATCTGGAGTTATGACATATAACATCTGGAGTTATGACATATAACATCTGTAGTTAAGTCATAAATATAGCATGTGGACTTAAGACATAAATATAACATCTGGAGTTAAGATATAAATATAACATCTGGAGTTTAGACATAAATATAACATCTGGAGTTAAGACATAACATTTGGAGTTAAGACTTATAACATCTGGAGTTAAAATATAACATCTGGAGTTAAGACATAACATTTGGAGTTAAGACTTATAACATCTGGAGTTAAAATATAACATCTGGAGTTAAGTCATAACTATAACATCTGGAGTTAAGTCATAAATATAACATCTGGAGTTAAGACATATAACATTTGGAGTTAAGATATAAATATAACATCTGGAGTTAAGTCATTAATATAACATCTGGAGTTAAGACATATAACAATCTGGAGTTAAGGCATATAACAATCTGGAGTTAAGTATTCTTAACTTAGGACACTCCAACAATGTTATTATTTCATATAATGTGGAAAGTGATATACGAGAGGGTTCTAAACACTACAAAATGGACAGTAAGATGAAGGCAACAAAAAAGTTAGTTACAGGGTAATATTTTTTTGTTGTTGTTTCTTTTGTCCTAATATTTTGAGACTTAAAATTTCCTTTGTCAGAGTATAAGGAACTTTCAGAGAAAAACAGAATGTTCTGTTCTATTCGCTTTGAAATGTGATTTATTATTTCAGTTTCACAGAAACTGTCTCAGATCAAGACACTTTCTAAACAAGTACAATTCCAAAATATTGTTACTCTTTGTTGTCTTGTTGCTATTGTTTAGCCATGCCTATTATAAGTACCAGGTGCGGAATAACCTAAACATAAAAGGGTTGCGGTTGACCCAATTTTTCTAATTTACATCGTCAAATTGAGATTTGACCAATATAACATTTGTTGTTTTGTAAACTAACTTTCGGTGAATACTATGTTGGAATATTTTTATTTTTATTTTTTGCTTTAACCTCGTGTCGGTGAGTGTGTGTGTGTACTTACTCACACTATCTGTGACCGTCTAGAGTTCTACAGATCTGCTGTGTTGGTATGTGTATATATATATTTTTTCTTTGACCTCGCGTCATGTATGTGTGAGTGTGTGTGTACCCACTCACATTAACTGTGACCGACTGTAATTCTACAGATTTGATTGATGTCCAGCGTCTTTTACAGCTATTGGGAGATAGAGACTTGATAGTTTTATGACCCTAACTGAGGACGATAGCAGTTGCCATGTTCTGACTGCTTGATCTTCATATGAGGGACTAAACTCTGTGAGTGAACTCCGTATATTATATATATCAAAATAAAGATTCGAAGGCATGGTATAAATTTCCAATCATTTTAATCACGACACATGTTTCAATAAGAAATTGATCGATCGTGTAGCCATGATCGATTATCACTGATCTCGTCAGGTGAAAATGAATTGTCTTCAAATCCTTGATCATCATCATTTCATTTTACGTCCGCTTTTTCCCTGCTTGCAAGGGTGGGACGGGAACTGATTCTGGTTTGATTTCTACAGCTGGATGCCCTTCCTAACACCAACCTCATTTACAGTAAGTGGTGGGTGCTTTTTTGCCATGGCACCTACACGCCCACTTTACAGTGGAATGATATGGACCCCAGTCCCTATCATCTCATTTCTACAGCTGAGTAAACTGGAGCAATGTGAAATAAAGTGTCTTGCTCAAGGAAACAACACATGATATGAGGGAGAAAAATTAATAGTGTTTAGTCACAGAGTTTAGTCCCTCATATGAAGATCAAGCAGTCAGAACATGGCGACTGCTATCGTCCTCAGTTAGGGTCATAAAACTATCAAGTCTCTATCTCTCAATAGCTGTAAAAGACGCTGGACATCAATCAAATCTGTAGAATTACAGTCGGTCACAGTTAATGTGAGTGGGTACACACACACTCACACATACATGACGCGAGGTCAAAGAAAAAATATATATATGCTCATACCAATACAGCATCAAATCTGTAGAACTATAGACGGTCGCAGTTAGTGTGAGTGAGTACACAAACACACTCACACACACTGACACGAGGTTAAATAAAAAATAAAAATACAAATATACCAACATAGTATTCACCGAAAGTTAGTTTACAAAACAACAAATGTTATATTGGTCAAATCTCAATTTGACGATGTAAATTGGAAAAATTGGGTCAACCGCAACCCTATACACACGCAAGTAAGTTCAGTTCAATGATCTGCTATACGTGTATAGATTGAATTGTAACATCTGTATCTCCAAATAGTGTATGTTATGGTATATACATCCATATCGTCCAAAAGAATTGGAAAAATTGGGTCAACCTCAACCCTATACACACGCAAGTAAGTTCAGTTCAGTGTTCTGCTATACGTGTATAGATTGAATTGTAACATCCATATCTCCAAATAGTGTATGTTATGGTATATACACATCCGTATCGTCCAAAAAAGTGTATGTTTAGGTATATACACATCCATGTGAAGAGCAAGTAGTCAGCTCATATCGAACTCGGTATGTGCCGTTGTCCCATTGAGAATCTGAGTCCCCAAATCTGTGCGTGCAAGCAACCGCTATGTAGGCCACCAAGGGGCTCTGTGTAGGGTTGGGTACTTTGGTTAAGGTGTCAGTATGTGCGATTTCCCGTCATATGGGCCCTTGGGCTTTTAAGATAGGTGTTTGAGTGGTGGAGGTGTGTTATCCAACACAAAAGGCAAAATAAAATAATAAATAATAGCAAAACCCAGAGAATGTGTGTAGGCCCATTAATGGTGTGTAAGTATTATTGACCAATCTGTAACCGTGAGCACTCCATGGTTAGATGATCACGGATCAAAACCTAGTGTAGTGTTCAATCGATAGGAACATGACCAGTCATAACTGTGGGAACTCAGTGTCTAAAGAAACCGGGTACTGTGTGCAGAGTTATGTATAGATAGCGTAATCGGTCTTAACTGAGTGTGTAATACGTCTAGCTATATCCTAACCGAGAGAACTCAGTGGTTAGGGTATCCTAAAGTAATGGTAAATGCGCGTAATCGGTCTTACCTGAGTGTGTAATCTTTCTAACTATTTACTAACTAGGTATTCTAATGTGTACTCAGCTGTGAGAACTCTGTGGAAACAGGCCGAGTACCGTTTGTAAGTGCGCAAACGATCTTCGCTGTCTAACTACCTGAGTGTGTGATTGTCTGTTTTTTTGCTAATTGAACACTACACTAGGTTTTGATCCGTGATCATCTAACCATGGAGTGCTCACACCTGCGGCTGCCCAGCTCAGCGCCTATGGTGGTGAGTAGGGAGGTAGCTCTAGGGCTGATGACACCAGAAGTCTCTACTGCCAAGGGTACAACCACAAACCTGTCGGAGAGCGACCGGTATTTGAAGAGTTTAGCCTCCTCAGCCCGACGTGCAGCAGAACCTGGGTTAGTCGCAGACTGCACCAGGTTATTGGTAGATCATTAGAAATTCAGATAGAATGATCTGCAGTTTTGTTTTTTGCTCCCTGAGTTCAAATTCCACCACGGTCAACTTTGCCTTTCATCCATTCAAGGTTGATAAAAAGTACCAGAGAAGTACTGGGGTAGACATCCAACTGTAGAAACCAATCCCAAAATAGAATGTTCAAGATGGGGATCCTTTTAGCTGTCTAGAAAGGAGGGTAACTCTAAATAAGAATCAACTTAGATTGTGGCAACTTTTCCAACCCATGTCAACATGAACATCAGACATAAAATGATGATGAGAATAATTATTGAAAACATTCCAAACGTGACTGTATTGTTTTATTTAAACAGTCACACCTTGGATATGATTATCTAAATTGTTCTTCATTTTGTACGATGGTAGGGAAATTTGGTTGCTTTTTCTAGCACCTCAAGCAATCATGTAGAAGCCTCTCTGCCAATGACTCAGTCAATGTAAGTTTGATTAGATAATTAGATTGAATTTAACCTTAATGGGGTTAATAAGTACCAGCTAGTCAGTTTACTGAACTATGAAACTTAGATCAATATAACAAATCAGTATTATTTGATGGATTGGCAGTATCGGTAGAGGGTCGGACGCCATGCTTTGACGCATAGAGTTACGACCCTTGCCATTCTGAGTTCAAATCCCGCCGAGGTTAACTTTGCCTTTCATCCTTACGGGGTCGATAAAATAAAGTACCAGTAATGTACTGGGTAATTGCTGGCCTTGTGCCAATAGTAGAAACAATTATTTGATATAGAGGGCGATGGATTGGCAGTATCGGTAGAGGGTTGGACGCCATGCTTTGCAGTAAAGAGTTACGCCTCTTTATGGTCTGAGTTCAAATCCCGCCAAGGTTAACTTTGCTTTTCATCCTTACGGAGTCGATAAAATAAAGTACCAGTAATACACTGGAATAATTGCTGGCCTTGTGCCAAAAGTAGAAACAATTATTTAATATGTATTAAATATAAGGCAGTGGATTGGCAGAGTTGTTAGAATATTGGAGCTATTGCTGTGTGGTGTTTTACTTGTTATAACTTTAAAAAGTTGTGAATTGATAGAGTCGTGAGAACGTCAGATATGTGGTTTTGTGGTATCTGTTCTGACTCTCTTTTCTCTGAGTTCAAACCCTGCCTAGATCAACTTTGCCTTTCATCCATTCAAGATCGATAAAAATAATGTACCAGTCCAGTACTGGGGTTGATTCTTCCTCTGAGTCTCTTTCTTGTTCTTAATACTTCTCTAGTAGAAATCTGCTGTTCCGCCCTGAGGAAGGATGGCCTCGCCAGGCTTTAAAATGCCCCTACAACCCTATCAGGAGTTATGGAACCATAACATCTATATATATAAAACTGAGGATGTATGTCTGTGTGTGTGTGTGTGTGTGTGAGTTTGAATCCCTAAAACTCGAGAAATACCCAACCGACTTTTTTCAAACTTTACATGTGTATTATTTATGTTTCAGGGAGTGTTATGCACATAAAATTCAACACATTCAACTTTTTGATCCCCTAGAGCCCGCATTAGGTGAAAAACTGCGTTTTTTTTTCAGGTTTTATGGTTTTTTTGAGGCGTTATGTCAGACCGATTTCCTTGAAATTGTAACTATGTATTAGTCAGTTTCTTCCTCATACTGTGAGCAAAGAAAATCCAACTTTTTTATGGCCGCATTAGGTGAAAAGCTTCATCTTTTCAGCTTCATCGAGTAAAATCTTAAAGATTATCCAGCCATCAGAGTATTCGGTTTATTTTGTTTACATATTGTCCAGGCATGCAGTTTTTCCACGATTATGTCTGTTGGCGGCCCGCATTACAAAATACCTTATCCCGTGCAACGCCGGGTACCACTGCTAGTACCAAATAAAATATGTAATCATTGTCTGTCAAGATGGTGTGGTGGAAAATAAAAATAGCAGCCAAATGTCTCTCAAATTTTACTGTACCATTGTAAAAATGGGAATGACACATTAGATAATATGATCCAAGATACTCCTAAAAAGATGGGATGGTAAGGGTTGGAATGTCTTTAATGATTGGTCTGCTTAACCATATCTGACCTGGAACTAAATAACATCTAAAATAAACCATTACTATGGATACTTAAAAGAACAGTTCTTCACTATATCAATAACTATGACTCATATTGTAAACAAATAAATGTTTGCTCATCACCCAATACTATGAAATAGCTTTCAGGATATAGAGAGAGTTTCACATTTCCTAATTTGGAAAACATATAAAACGGTAAATATGATAGTGTTGATATAAGTAGGGTTATCTTATATCTTATCCAAAATCCTTAAGTGAAATAGCAAGCACAACTTCACACCAACAGCCTGTTTCCTATTAAGGTCTGAAAGTCTTTCTTTTCTCTGCATTCTTATCCATCATCCTTAGACAAGACAGCAAACAACTTCACACCAACAGTCTCTGTTTCCCATCAAGGTTTGTAGGTCTTTCTTTACAATTCCAATGTCTCTTGCAATGGTATCCTGGTATCTGAGCTCTCTGGAAGGGGAGATCTCACATAACAGGATGTCTGAACCCATCTCATCTTTGTATGACATTCAATTAATCATGCACTTTGGGAATTTTTCCATATATCTGACTAAGTATGGGATGGATCTGTCAAGGAATATTTTGAGTCTTTTTCAGAGGGGTAGTAAGGTGGTTGTGCTGGTGACATGACAAAAAACACCCGGTCGATCTTGTATACTTTATGATCAATATCAATATCCTCTTGTTTCAAAGAATTCACCCCGGATGATAGAATAAGTTCTTCCAATATTGATTATTCCAATGATTTGAAATGGCTTATATTGTTACTTTATACTTAAAGCCATAGTTGGGAGACGATTATATTAGTTAAACTAAGTTATTTTTGTCAGTTTGCCTTATACTTCCCTAAATTAAGATTTTGGCATAAGTTTAATATGTTATATATATATATATATATATATATATATATATATATATATATATATATATATGGGATAACAAGTTATCGTTATAGGTAATCCAGTTAGAGGTAATCCAGTTAGACTACTTTAAATAAAACCCTTATTGAACAGCCTACCATGTTACTCTTCTTTCTTTAAATATATATATGTGTGTGTGTGTGTGTGTGTGTGTGTGTGTGTGTGTGTGTGTGTGTGTGTGTGTGTGTGTGTATGTGTGTGTGTGTGTGTGTGTGTGTGTGTGTGTGTGTGTGTGTGTGTGTCTCTGTGTGTGTGTGTATCAAATAGGCATTGGAACAGTTTTCATCTATCAAGTTTTATTCACAAGTTATTGGTAAACTCAAGGTTTTGGTAAAAAGCATCTGCCCTTAATGCTGTGCAGTACAGTTGGTGAAAACATGTGGTTCTGAAGCAAACTTCTTAAGTATACAACTATGCCTGCTTGACCTATGGTCAACAAAATATTTGTCTATAATATACCAGAATCAGTTCAATTAACTATAGATTCTTCTTCTTAAAAAAAATATTAAAAATCAATATTCCCTCACATGTTCAGTTAACAAATAGCAAAGTAATGGTTTTGGGAACTGATGATGTCAAGTGTTCATCAGTTAAAATCAGTACAAAGTACTTTATTTTAAATTCCATAATTAGAACTTCTGACAGTTGCAACTGAATTAAAGCTGAGTTTACTGCTTGAACCATTTCTTCCCTTGTTTCACTCTAAATACTTCATGAGATCTCACACATTTCTCCGATAATCATCACTGAACATTATATTGAATATTCATCTTGCTATTTTATTTTATATTACTAATCATATAATGCGCTAAAAATTACCTAGTTATGTAAGTGAAATCCCTTCAGGCTTTAATCTGAAACTGGTTTATTTAATTAATTCAAACATGACAACTTAATATGATAAAAGCCGAATAAAGCTTAAAACGGATTTGATAGAATATAATATTCTGAAAATAATAAAACACAAGGAAGGGCATCCAGCTGTGGAAAACCTGCCAGATAGTCCTATATGAGTGAGACACGGCCACCCGACCAACCTTGCCTCAAATTGGGACAACATGATGATGATGATGATGATGACAAAATAATGGACCAGAAACCACTTTGCTCATGGGACTGTGATAGACTGGGATTTTATAATTCATCAAGAGTAACAACAAGCCAAAACCCTAAATAATTTTTCTTTGTAATATTTATAGTAAGGTAGATTACAAAATATATGTTGTACAGAATGGAAGCTGAGAGAAATTCAAAGTAAATTTTGATGGTTTTATATTTTTATAGGCACCACATCTGCTAATCATTTGGCTTCACTAATGAAGCTGATTTGCTGGAAGTAACTTATGACTTGCATATTTTGAGTTGAAATTATGGTTGCAGAAGGTTAGATAGCAATGGTTGATTTAGTCTAGCTTGATTCTGTTTCTAATTAGTTGTGTGATAAAATATAACTTTCATGACCTACTCCATTAACATGTGCCTCTGTAGTTACCTCTCTCTAGGGCATCTCTTTTATCCTCATAGCAGTTTATGATAACACTGCTGCACCAGTCATTGTGTATAACACCAACTTGTACTATTTAGTTGATTATGCATCTCACTAGTTTTTAACCTCCATTTTCTTTTTTTCATTCATGGATCAAACCTTTGTATAAAAGTAAAAACAAAATCATAAACAAATCTATTTCAAATAAACACAACACTACAGATATTTAAAAACGGAAAATGAAGGGAAGGGCCAGGGCTCTGGGGTCACTTAAGAATGGGAGGAGGATGGGTCTAGGTATATGGCGGAGAAGTGTTGGGGCTATGCCCTGCGGACAAGACTGCAAAAGCATTTGTTTGATGTTTTGGCACCTTGGGAACTATACCAAGGCAACTATAGCTACTTTCTCTACATTTATAACCTTGTTTTGTTTATCACACTGCTGTCAACCTTTATTGCTAATCCCTCAATTGCATCTGCTTGGGGCAGCCCTCACTCTCCCATTTATTCTCCTCATTCAACCATCTCTTATAATAGGACTTCTACGCCTCTTTCTATTCAGCAACAGTCAGAACAAATGCACCACTATCATTTCAAATGCACTTTGTCTAACAATGTCCTGATTTGCTCAAACACATTGTAATCCAGAACACTTCATGCTTTTGGTCTTTATATCGTAAAACATATGTCAATTTCTTCTTTTCTGCTTCTTCCTTTGCTAAATACACCTATCTCCAAGTCTCACCAAGCAATTTGGTACTGACCCCTGTTATCCCTCTTTTACAGTCTTTCCAGTCCTGTATCTTTTCTTTCACGGCCCAATCTATGCTATCATTCTGCCACCATGTCACTTTCCATCTTGCCCTAACTGCAGATCTGGTCTGTGGCCTTTAGCAAGTTGTCTTGTAGAACATTCACAATTTGTTTTATGCTATAGGCCTCCATCTGCTCCTTCTTACTGTCATTTCAATCAAGTAGGATTTCTTTGAATTTGTTGCCAGCTGAAGGTTCTTGCATGTCTTCCTTCTGCAGACTGACTTTTGTCCCTTAGTTCATCAAGTCTTTACTCTAAGGTCATGTGAAGCCGCATGGCTTAGTGGTTAGATCATTGGGCTTGCAATCGAAAGGTTGGGAGTTCAATTCTCGGACCTGGTGATGTGTTGTTTCCTTGCGCAAGACACTTTATTTCACGTTGCTCCAGTTTACTCAGCTGTAGAAATGAGATGATAGGACTGGGGTCCTTATCATTAAATCACCCAAGACACATCCAATGAGATATACCTTGGAGGAGGCCAGCTAAACCTGACACACACTAAGGTCATGGATAATTCATTTATGGTGGGAGGTATATTTTTTTACCAGGGAATTACAATTACTTAGCATTTACTATCATTCATCTATCTCATTTCTTGGTGAGTATTTAGCTTGCATGTCCACCTGATTTTTTCAGCCTTCTTTTCTTCCTTCTCCAAACTGTCTCCTGTCCCTGAGTTTGTCTAAATTTCCAATGAAGTCACTAACTAAATTACGATGAGTCAAGGAGAGACTTTGTATTTACAACCTTCAGTCTATCATGAATCCTGGTGACAATAAAAGCTATCTGGTTTATGAGTTCACCTGATTGGTAGGTAATCAGATGGCAGGTAGGTGATCAGGTAGCTGATCACCTACCTGCCATCTGATTACCAGAAAGTGTTACAGATAGTTAGGTCATTTATATCACCGAACTTCAAGAAGCTTGATCCCTCCTCATTTCTACTACCATACCTATAACTTCTATGATCACCATATAAGTGATTAGTGTTGTCCAACATGTTTATTAAAGTCAACAGCCATAATAATGAGGTCAGTGCCATTTGTTAACGAGACAATCGACTGAAGGGTGTCATAAAAGTGGTCCTTCAGTTAATCTACCATCCATGATTGTAAAGTATATCCAGAGATAACTATTTAGGTTTGATTCTATCAAGTTTGCATTACTCCATGAAGTATCAGACATTATCTAACCCCCATAGTCGTCTCTCTATAGATTATCTTATATTGATATCCATCTGTTTTTACTCTTCTCCAGTATTTCTAATGTACTAATACTATAAAAGCAGTACAAAACTTCACTGTTAATAAGTTTGCTTTGCAATTATGTGGTTCTGAGTTTTATCTCACAGTGTTGAACCTTGGGCAAGTCTTCTACTGTAAAGGGTGTTGGACTATCATAATGTCATGGGTTTGATTCCTGAACTAGGCTGTGTGTTGTGTTCTTGAACAAAACACTTCATTTTATGTTGCTCCTGTATACACAACTGAAAATGAGTACTAGCAATAGGTAGGGGTTTAACCCAGTGATGGACTGGCATCCTGTCCAGTGGGTGGAGAGTCTTGTACTCACAGTTGCATAATTCCAGGAAACCAGGGTAAGCATTGGCCTGATAAGCTTGTTGGCTTGTGACAGACTTTAGACTAGACTAGATTTTTACTATAACCGCAGTTTAATTAAAATCATGTGAGAGGAATTGTGCAGATGGAAACCTACCAGAATAAACTGTATCTATTCAGAGCTGGGAGACTTAACCCTTTAGCATTTAAACCGGCAATATCTGGCCAGAATTCTCTCACCTCTTTCTGTTCAAACCAGCTCTAACTAGCCACTCATACTTATGTTAAAGTATTGTTCTCAAAATAAATAATAATAAAAATCTAACAGATTCGATATTATGTGAGATAATTATGTGAGATAAAGTGTTTACCATGAAAATATAATAGTATATATAGAGTAATGTGAATGCTAAAGGGTTAATCTGTCTCACAGTTGAACTTTAACACTACTGCCCCATTCTTGGGTGCTTTTTGCACTTGAACCCTATTTTTGGTGTTACCCACCTTCTAAAAAACCATGGAGGCCTTACAAAAAGCTTATGGGTGCTTTTCTTCCCCTCTGACTAAGCCATAAAAACGAAACAAAACAGATCATAATCAATTCATTCTCTGTTTTAAATATATTGAATTCATATTCCATAGTTCACTGTCATACACCGAATTGTACATTGAGTACTACATCTGTCAAAACCTACAGGTTATACTTATGTTTCTTTTCTCCTCATTTCTGCTGTCTCTCACTTCTCAAACCCTATTCTAAAAGCATTTGCCAACCCTTTTTCCTCAGAAATGCCACCTTCTGAAAATCTTCCTACCCACATCCTCCATACTAACACCAATCTTCAGAACTTACAAGCTGAACATTATCTATTTAAATAATAGATAATATACCTGCTACACTGAGCAATTACAAATGGACACACACACACACGTTTACACACATACACACACACACTTACACACAAATTAAGAGGAATCTTAATAGAAATATTCAAAATTAGGGTAAGATTTATGAGGGGTCAGAGGAGGCAAATGCCCAGGGCATCCCTTGTTAAACAGGGCCCCTTCTAGGAACTGCCCTCCTCCTATCCCCTCCAAAAAGGACTCATTTCGAACAGCCCCCACCTCTTCAAATAGGGCCCAGCTAACAAGGGGCCCTTAAAGTGTTTGTTGTTATATGAGGGACCCACCAAACCTGAACTACCCCCAAGGTCTAAATATGGCCCTGTTCATAATACAGTTGTAGTAAAAGATGATGAAATAGTTATGACATATATTGACAAGTTAGGGATATATATATTTTATTTAAATTATTCAGGGACAGTGGGGGGGGGGGGGGGATTTGGTCAATTTAGTTGTAGTGATTAGTTTAGTTCTTAGCACTATAAAATGGTCAGAAAATGCAATTTGAGTCTAAGCCGGTGATATTACATTTACAGCTTTCAATAATTATAAAGTGATTATCGGGCAGTGGATTGGCAGTATCGGTAGAGGGTCAGACGCCATGCTTTGCAGCATAGAGTTACGGCCCTTTATGATCTGAGTTTAAATCCTGCCGAGGTTAACTTTGCTTTTCATCCTTATGGGGTCGATAAAATAAAGTACCAGTCACGCCCTGGGGTCGATTTAATCAACTTTCCCCTCTCCCAAAATTGCTGGCCTTGTGCCTATATAAAAAAAACAATAATTATAAAGTGATTATAGCAAAATGACCAATGAAATCTGTCTCTGAATACACATACAAGTAAAATTCCATTATAACAAATACCATTATACCAAATTTTTCAATTTTTCAGTATAACAAAATTTTTTTCAATCCCCGGCCACGCACTCAATGTGTTAAGTTGATTTCATATTAAGAATTTTTCATTACAACAAATTGTTTTTATACCCCATGAATTTTGTTATAATGGAATTTTACTGTACTAGCAATTGGCAAATAGTGATTTGTGGAGAAAAAGTTATGACACAACAAAATTATTTACTATGAAAGTTAACATAATATATTACACTGTTATTATCAAATATCAACAATATAAAAAAAACTTTGATATGCGATAAACATAACATGTACATAAATTGTATATATAAATAGATGTGTGTTTTGGTAGTTTTGGGAGAACAATATCATTATTAGGGGGGACTACCAGTTCCACTGCCTCTGCAGTTTAACCCTTTTGTTAGACCCAGCCAAAACCAGCTCTGGTTCTATGAAATAAAACTACCCATTTTAAAGGTTTCCAATTTAAATTAAAATCTTCCAACATAATTTTATATAAGAACTTTACATTAAGTTACTATCTTAGTAATGAAATAATTAGTAATTTTAGTAAATCTCTCGAAATTCTTCATTAATTAATTGAAATAGACTGTGTTTCATTAGAAATGTGGTCATGAAAGGGTTAAAGAATGGTTAATGAAACAATTTGAGGTTGTTAAAAAAAAAGTACCAGTCTAGTACTGGGGTAGATTCTTCCTCTATAACTCTTTCTTACTTCCATTCTCTTACTCTCCTTCTCTGGAAGAAATCAGCTGTATTCAGACCTGGAGAGGAGATAGGCTCTGCCAGGTTTAAAAAATGCCCTAGAAAAGCCATATGTCAATATGGTGCCCCTACCACTTCCTCAAGAATTAAGGAATAAAAGAAAGAAAAGTGGAAATGAATATTAATGAGTTTTCCATGTGTGACGAACTCCCTAGAACATTCCTCTACAACATCAATCCATCTATGGAATGTTCCATAAATTACTATTCTTCAGTCATAAATATTTGCACCAATAAACTATGACATATATTTTGTATATAAACTTTACTCTAGTTTAGTTAATTTAGTAGTTTTGAACAACAAATACCATGCCTAACGAAAAAAATTACCTTGCACATTTTTAGTAGTGTGGCTCGCTTTGTGATGAGTCATATCTCATACGGTCCCCAAAATGGTTGCCCATGCCTGATCTAAGACATAGGCACCCGACATGCTTGAATTGTATTAATATATTTAGTCAAGTGTAGGATGATATAAGAAGCATGTTATATATATAATGCTTCTCTACACCTGTATAATTTTGTTATTGATAAAAAATTAGCTTAAGTTTTAAAAGCTTTGATATTTTCGTTTTATTTTTTCAAGCTACAAAGCTCAAAATCCAACTCCCCCGCCTCCCCCCAAATGTCCAGTTACACCCACACTTATATCAGCTTGCTTTGTCAAACATTACTCATACTTGTTTTTATCTTTTTTTTACACATAGCTGAACTATAATTGATAAATTCTAAGCTATATGCAGTCTGTGTTTATTGATTTTAGGCAGTTATAGCTGCTGTTTTAAAAGTATTAAACATTCTGCGCGTCACTGTTCCGAGTTTGAATTCTTATAGGGATTGAGTGAACAAACTCAATCCTTTCTCCACAAAAGAGGTTTTGCATTCAGTCAAAACAAATTCTTCATTCATTCCAAAATAATTGAATCTGATTTGACACGGCGAACACAAGGAAAGGCTGAGAAAAACTGGTGTGTGACAGACGTAACATTCTTTAAAAGATAGTTGCGGCATTCCAGTGGCACAGGGTTTAGAAAAGAAAGAAAATATTTGAATATCAAATACATCAATGATGATGTTGGTGGTAAGTTTGACCCAATTAACAAAGTATTACACCGTCTGCTCATTAGGGTAAATTAATATAATAATAAAAAAAGACACTTTCCTTTAAAGGAATATTTTCTACACAGACACATACAGCGGTAATAATATCAAGAAAACATCCACTAATTGTTCTATAAAAGACAGAAAATTTAATAGGCATCGCATTGATTGTAACAACTGCGCTAAATACAAATAAGCCCTAGAAGAATTTTTTTTTCTTTTCTGAGTTCGTAATAACAACGACAGTAAAAACAAAATATCTTTTCTTAGACCTACTGACACAAATTATTTTACCCGACTTGCCATGTTCAGCGCAACTTTTTCTCATATCCCCACCTCTCCCAATTTCCACTTTCATTCATTACAGTGGCACAGCACTCGGTAACTTCCGACATTTTCCGCATCGGGCCTAGGCAAACGTTACAATGGCGGACGTAGGGAAAGCATTTCTTATGGAGCTGCTCAAAGAAAATGGAAACAATGAGTGTGCTGATTGTGGATGTAAAGGTTGGTAATTCAAAACCATTCCATTATTTTATATACATGTATAGATTTCGAAGAGGGGCTGTCGTGTGTGAAAAAAAGAATATTTTTTGTAACTTTAATTAGTGAATGTCTGTTTACAATGCTTTCTCGATAACATTCATTAAGTTGTCCGTGTGTGTATATATATATATATATATATATATATATATATGCACACACACGTGTATATATATGTGACTATGAACGTGTTAAAAAAAAAACCTTTGCTTGTTTACCATTTTTCTTTCTTTTAATAACATTCCAGTTAGTTTTCCCTTGATTTACAATATATATATTTTTCTATATTTAATTTTAACAATTGTCTCTATCCATTCCGATCTGTGTTGACAAGGTGCGTGCACACACACATTTACATGTGAGCGCTGATATGTATGTATGTATGTATGTATGTGTATATATATATATATATATATATATATATTGTTATATTTGAGAATGGTCATGTATATATTTATATATATATAATTTTTTGTCAACAACACAAGTCTTTAGTTACTTAGTAATTTTATGGTCGGTCCTTTCAAATAAACCCACCGTATGTTATATATAATTACATTCTAACCGGTCGCAACTTCTTCACCGGAACGTTTCCAGTTAAAACATAGATTTTTTTTTATTGAGATATTGATATAATGAAATTATCAACATAGCTTAACTTGATAAAACTAGGTAATTTCGAAATGTAGATATAAGCTCGGTACTTTTCAGTAGAATCTGTCAAATTCCTTCGAGTAGGCGTGTCTAAGAAAGTTATTAACATGTGAGATGTTTTTCTCTGTTTAGTCAATTAACAATGACTTTTAAAGGTTTGGATGGACAAGAAATACTCTTTATAATCTTCTCATTACTATTTTTTGTTATTTTACCTTTTATATTATTTATTGCTAATATTTGTAAATGTCCGTCTTTGTTATTCTTTTTCTCCCCTTCCCCTCTATTATTTTTTTAGTATTACAAGTAGTCGTACTGCCGAAGACTGTGTCTTTGCTTGTGTCCTATTTCAATCTATAATGTCGACCAATTCTCCCCGGTCTGCCTTTAAGACTCGCACACTTGAATATGAAGTCATTGCGAGTGAGAAGTGTCAACAATTTTATTTAATAATTCTAATTCACATGACGTTTTTATCCCCCCCAGTCAAAAATCCTGTTTCATATTAATTATTGTGATTTTATGTACCGTAATGTTAAAGCCGTGACGATCAATTTCAGCCTGCCCACTCTGCTTTGAGAGGAGAGGCTCGATAAAATCTATACCAGTTATATACTATGTTCTCTTAAAACGACCATACTGCTTCTGTGTAACCACTCGCCTCGGGGTGCCTTGTGACTAAAAAATGGCGCAGAGGGTGGAGGGCCAGCCTAAATAATATTGTAGCATCTTGTTCAAAGCAAAGCATTGCAAGCTTTTTTTTCTTTATTATTGCTTTTTTTTTCTTTTTCGAGAAACCCAGCTGGGAGTTCAACTTTGTTTTTCGTCTCTGGCTGTGACGATAAAATAAGAATCGGTAATCTACTAGGGTCGAATCAGTTAACCGAATTTCTTTCTTGTTTCTTTCACCAGAAAAAAGGGGGCCTCGTGACAGAAATATATAATTTTTGTCAACAGCAACGTACACACAGTCACTAATTATCAATTATACATAGGTTTCGGTTTTACTTGGAACTTTTTTTTTTTTAACTTATGACATTGTTAAATATTGATGGGAAAGTCCTGGACGTCACACTCGTGTTTCGTTTCCGATATCAATCTAAGGTTCGCCCTCTGTGTAATGTTGCGGAATATTTGAACCGGCCACCTGAGATAGTAGTACAATTTTTGTTTGTTTATCAGTTTCTCCGAGATCATTTATTTTTTAGTTCTTTACGACACGGTTATTTATAATTAATTATAGAATTTGATCTGTGCTTTTAATGGCTTGAAGCTGACAAACCGATTACTTTTCATTAATAAACGACAAGCAGGCGAGCAAGTCAAGCTCTTTTGGTTTCATCCTGTTTGATGTTTGTCTTGTTTCTGTAACTATTGTCGTCATCATCATCGCCGCCGTCTTCATTACTTGAAAACATTTCCCCATACTTGCTTTCTGTGTTTTGTCAATATTGTGATACTATTTGCTTTGATTGTGCAATTATTTTCTTCAGTGAAAATTATAAACGAGGAATTGGTTGTATTAATTTTATATTATTTGAAAATTACAATCCTATTTAAATATACCAATATCTAGTTACATATTTTAGTAATAAATCATGAAGTCCTGTTACAACACACGACAATCTGCTGTACAGTTGTTAAGGTATTAACCCATACATAGGTTTAACTAAAAAGCTCTTTATAGCCGTACATGATAATAGAATTAATGATAACAGACTTCTGTAGTTTTACATCGGACAATCTATGTGAAGTAGTGTTTCAATAGGTTTTAATTACTTCATTGTGGTTGGAAATATCGTGTTAGTAGGCTGGTTTATATATTGTCACGTAAAGTGACAATTGTACTTTTTGTTTCTTATTTACCTAGATCAATCCATGACACTGGTTGACCTCTCTCTACCTTACTGTCAGCCATTCTTTTGACCAGTGCATTCGGCTTACCTATCTACCTAGACAATTACTAATGCTAAACGTTGTAACTACACATAGCTTAACGGGACCGTGTAATCAATGAATGAGTGCTGCATAGTTTTCAGTGATTATCCAATATGATTCAAGCGAAAAGAAACCGCGTTAGATATTTTACTTTGCATGGGATAGAAATTAAAACTGTATTTATGGCTTTTTAAATATTATTAAGTGTATAGTTATGTAGTTGAAATATTACGCAGTCCACTCATCCCTTCTCTTCTCCTTCCATCTCTTCTCCTTTTACCATATGTTCTTTGATTCATTCCTACATTAATACTATATAGGAAAATTTTCCCAACATTTCTCTGGGATAATTATAGCGTTACAACTTCTGTAGAGAACATGCGAATCTATAACTGGAAAGGGTCTCGATTTTGACCTGGTTGGCTGTCATCGTCTTCAATGTTGTTAGAACTACGAATGTTTGCTGAGGTTGTTTACATGTCAGGCATTTTATTTTACAAAGCTGTTTATACAAAAACAAAACACACTATGAAAGGGAACAAAAAAAAAAACAAAGAAAAAACAAACAAACGAAATGAAAATAAAAAGATAAAAATAATCAAGTAGTGAAAAAAAAGGAGGTAGAGGCACTACACCCCAGTCTTAGCGGTGCCTCAGCTGAGCCCCACTGACAAAATGGCAAAGGCATTATCGCAGAATAGCCAGACACCTGCTGCAACAGCCACCCCCACCTCACGGGCTGCTGTCTTTCTGATTATTCAATATTGTATTTTTATTTAACATGGAATAAACATGACTATTGTTAAGAAGTTTGCTTCACAATCACTTGGTAGATTTCATTTTATTGGCACCTTGAGCAAGGGACTACTACTGTAGCATTAGGTTGACAATCATCTTGTGAGTGGAATTTGGTAGCTGGAAACTATAGGAGCTCGTTGTGAGTCTAAGGTAGTTTGTCAAGTTGCATTCCTTTACGATATTCCATAAATAGTACTTATTTTAGTTTAGTACTATTCTAAGATCTATATGTTTGACTAGAATCTTTGAAGGTGGTGCTCCAGCATGGCTGCATTCTAATGACTGAAACCAATACAAAAATTAAGACCAATTCTTGTAAGGCAAGGTCTATAGACAGTTGAATCGACTCCAGGATATTGTTCTTCCTTATATTATAGATGCTATCAGGATGATAACATAATTGATTTTGGTAAGATTGGAAATATAGAGGGACCGAAATATGTACAGTGGAACCTCGCTTCATGAACTTCATTCCTGAAGGCCGTTGGTAAACCAAAACTATTTTTCCTTTACGAAATGTTGAGAGAAAAATACAGTGAGAGAGAAAGACAGATATCACCGTAGTAACTAACTACACAGCAAGTGATACTTTCCTACTGGCGTGTCTCCCTTGCCATCTTCCGAGGAAACACCTTCTCCATTCTGTCCGCCGGGGCTGTGGGGAGGCCATCAATATGATTGACTGATTTGTCATTTTATCAGTCATAATTATGGTTTCTACACCCTTGCTTCTTCTCTCAGCTTACATGTTCATTACTTGAGACACCGTGAACTGTTTTATGTTCAGAAAAATTATTAGTGAACCAATTTGTTTGTGATGAGAAGTGTTGCTGAACCGAGGTTCCTCTGTACTGTTTGCCATACAGATTACTGCTGTACCTATGAACCCTGCTTTTTATTTTATGTCATTGAAGCTGATTCTTTTGGCTAGTCTTGTGTTCTCCCAAGATTTACAATGTAAACTTTGTTAAATATATACATAAGTTTTGATCTATGTAATTTGCTAATATAAAATGAGATGATATTTATCTGGCAATTTCATTCTATGATCCTGAAATTTATTTCACAGAAAACAGCAGTTCTAATTCTGTGATGACAAGCTAGTTTGAGCCACTTAATAATTGTTTCTACTTTTGGCACAGCAATTACCCAGTACATTACTGGTACTTTATTTTATCAACCCTGTAAGGATGAAAGGCAAAGTTAACCTCGATAGGATTTGAACTCAGACCACTCATGCCCACTTAATAATACCATGTGGATACTCTCAGATAACTTTATATTTCTATTATTTCCTTGTGTTTGGGCTTTGTTAGTTTACTTAGCATTGTTTAAATAGCTTTTATATAGTTAGTCAATAGTGTCCTGAATTTGATAGTATTGCAGGGCATCTTGGGGCAAATGTCCTTTGCTATAGCCTCAAATTGACTCAAATGATTTATGGTGAAATTGTAAAGACAGAAACTGTGCTGATGCCCACCAGATGGACTAAACTTGTGGTTAGAATGCTAAACTTTGTCACACAGTCTATAATAGATTCTATCTGAAGATTACAAGTGTCTGTGGAGTACTTTAACCACTTATAACTCTGAATATAGTTCTGTTGGTTGCATAACTAGATCACCCCTGTATCAAAATCGAGAGAATCCTATAGAATGTGTGTAAAACTGGTTTACTTTTAGACCAGACTCGGAAGTAGGCTGGGTCTTAAAACTGGCCTAGGCATCTGGCCAACTGAGAGGCTGTTGAGAGCCAAAGGTATGTTTTGTTTTCACTGCTCATTTAACCCTTTAGCATTTAAACCAGCCATATCCGGCCAGAATTTTCTCACCTCTTTCTGTTCAAACCAGCTGTAACTGGCCACTCATACTGATGTTAAGGTATTGTTCTGAAAATAAATGATATCAAAATCTTGTATATTCGATATTATGCAAGATAATTATGTGAGATAAAACCTTTACCGTGAAAATACAATAGTATATATAGAGTAATGTGAATGCTAAAGGGTTAAGACAGGCTCCTTCTTTGTTTCAGTTCTTTGAAAAGCGGCTATGATTTCAGTTTTTCAGGGCCTTTTTTTCAGCTATCTTTATTTTTACTCAACCCAACGTCCCAAGAATTGCCCAAATATCTATATAGTCCATCTGCTTCTGACCAGAGCAAATATAAGTGTTTCACTGCTTGTTTCTGTGTTTTAACAAGGATTATCTATTGAATTTAAATAGAAACAAATTAAAAAAATAGGGATCATATTAGGGCTAACATAATGTAGCAAGGAAAAAGTAATATACTTAGGTGTTGAGAAGAAAACATGAGCTCAATGATTAATGCTAATTAAATCTAACTTGACAAGATAGAAGTGACAACTCCAGATATGTTTCAGTCTTATTACACCTCTTCAGTGAAGCATGGTTTTCTTTGTACTTGTTACATTAGTGATGAGAAATATTTGATGCCCACTCATGTCGTTTTTTGTACTTGTATTAATAGAATGATTCTCTTATAACTAATTTGGTAATTATGGAGATGACTTTGCTTTGATAAGGTTTCAAAGGCTGAAACATGTCTACAGTTGTTGCCCACATTTTAAGAATCAATCTGATTGTATCTTCTTTTCACTGCATTGCTTTTCATCCTTACTGGGTCGATAAAATTAACAAAAAAAAGATTTAGGGTTCCCCACCCACACAGAAATGGGAACCCACAAGTTGAACCAGAGCACTCCACATCTCTGCTCTCCACCATTATTTACATTTCTATAGCGGTGGATTTTCAGTATCATTAGAGGGTTGGACGCCATGCATTGCAGCATGGAGTTACAGGCCTTTACGATCTGAGTTCAAATCCCGCCGAGGTTAACTTTGCCTTTCATCTTTATGGGGTCGATAAAATAAAGTACCAGTAATACACTGGGATAATTGCTGGCCTTGTGCCAAAAGTAGAAACAACTATTAATTACCATAAATACTTGAATATAAGCTGAGGAATGTGCAAAAAATCAATGGTAGAGAGAGGTTGGTTTATTATATTCAGGGTCAATATTTTGATGATTTTTCACCAACTTCAAATTCTACATAAAGAAGGTTTGGATTTTTGCCTATTTCTCAGACATAAAATAGTGGGATTGGTTTATATTTGTATTGGCTTATCTTCAAGTATATACGGTAGTTGGATTTTTTACCCCCAGGACATTATGATGGCTATGATAAAACGGTGAATTACAGATGATAGGAATAGAGCCAGAATATTATGAAGATAACTGGAGTGAATCACAACAAGCTAGAAATGAATGAATCAAATGTAATTTTTTTTTATCACAAAAATGTTTTTACTGCTTTAATACACATTTGAATGGTTTACCTTTCAAGTGTAAAAATGTCAAGTTAGCTACTATGTTATATTGAGGTTGTCTGGGCTTCAAATATAAAGGTTTCACTGGGCTATTATCATGAACATTTGCAATATCCACTTTGATGACACCAGATGGCAATAGGCCACCTTACCCCCTCCTCTGATATACCTTCTCCAGTGACAACCTGGTGCATCCAACAACAGACCCAGGCTTCATTGCACAACACACCAAAGATCACACGCTGTCAAAGTATTGGCCACTCTGTAATAGGTTTGTCATCAAACCAGTAGCAGTAGAGACTTCTGGTGTTCTTGGTCCATAGGCCACCTCCTTACCCACTACTATTGGGGCAGAATGGGCCACTTGCTGGAACCAGTCCCATGAGTTAGAATGGCTATTTCAATACGTCTCCCTCACCATCATCTGGGATAATGCTTTCTCCATTCTGTCTACTGGGACAACAAGGCAGCTAGGTCCTGCAATGGCAGAAAGCACTCTCCCATACTCTCTGAACCCATATCATTGGGGTGGCAATATTTGAGCACACTTTTGGGATTTAATTTGTAAGGAACTTAGTGTATATAATACTTATAGAAACACCATGGACTAATATTGGGGAAACTTGTCGATCATAGCCTCATAATTTGTTAGGAGGTTGGCAATAATGACAACCTTTGTAGGACTTCATAAGTTGTTGATCAGTTTACACTAAGAGTAGATTGGTACCTGGAGGGAGAGCAGTAAAGGGAAGACTTAGAGATATGTTTGGGGTATGGAGGCTAGGACAAAGTAAGGATGGCAAGAGGAGATGAGTGGCTTGGGTGGAGGAGCTGGTTTCTAGAGGCATAAGTGATTAGCAATTAGAAGAGGTATTGTGGTTAGAGTTTATTAATTAGTAAATCTCGTAAAGGGCGGTGGATTGGCAGTATTGGTAAAGGGTCGGACGCCATGCTTTGACGCATAGAGTTACGGCCCTTGCCATTCTGAGTTCAAATCCCGCTTAGGTTAACTTTGCCTTTCATCCTTACGGGGTCGATAAAATAAAGTACCAGTAATGCACTGGGTAATTGCTGGCCTTGTGCCAAAAGTAGAAACAATTAATTAGTAAATCTCTGCCAATCAGCTGAATTACCACTTTTGGCTAGCATTAGATATTTCAATGTATTGTGGTCGTAGTGTCTCAGATATGAGTAGAATTCTAATGTAGGTTGCTCTTAACCCTTTAGCATTTACATTACTCTATATATACTATTGTATTTTTGTGGTAAAGGCTTTACCTCACATAATTATCTCATAATATTGAATCTATGAGATTTTGATATTATTTATTTTGAGAACAATACCTTAACATCAGTATGAGCAGCCAGTTTGAACAGAAAAAGGTGATAGAATTCTGGCTGGATACGGCTGGTTTAAGTACTAAAGGGTTAAACTTTTGTAGAGGCTCATCAGCTAAGGCTGGTATATTTTATAATCTTTAAGAAAAAAACCTTAACAAAAATCCTTGTCTTTGTGATGCAGTTTTGACAATGTTATAGCTATAATGTCCACAGGAAAGATCATTGGAGATTTTAAAGCCTAACATTTGTAGCAGCTTTGATGGGTCTAGTGGTGTGCTCTTCCTACATTAAGGGAAGAGGTTGAGATTATCATGATCCCATTAGGTTTTTTGGGGGTCTTTCTCTGTCCATAGAAGTAGTGTAAGTCTGGTATGAGTTGTTTAGATTGGATATGGGTAATATCTGTGAATAGAAGGTTTCAGGAAGATTGAAAGGTGCTATCATCTACATAGGAGTGTGTGTGTGTATGTGGTTAGAAGTAACACTGACAAGGTCCTTATTATAGAGAAGGAACTCTTTGACAAGGAAATTACAAACCTAGTGATGGATGGAGCTCATAGGTGATCAACTTATAGGAGGTTCTTAATTCAGATGTAGTTGAAGTGTTTGTTGATATAGGCCAATAATATTACTTTTGTCAATGTTCTCAAGGGCAAGAGAGCACTGCACTGATGTGGGATGTAGGAGTGTAAATCTTAAGATCTGATCTTCATTGAGAAGGGAAACAAAATAATGAGGTAGTTGTTTGCATTTGGTATGTGTGTATGTAATAGTAAGACAGTATGAAGCTGCAACTAATATAGGCATCAAATATCATTATCATCATCATTGTTTTAACATCCACTTTCCCTGGTAGCAAGGGTTGGACGTGTCCATACAGACCAAGCCAGTACTGATGTAGAACCATGGATCTCCCAGGATGGCCAGGGATCTGTGTCTTGCTTATATATGGCCTCACGTTCCACTAAGTGCTCAGAAGAGGTTGTCATGCCTTTGATATAACTGAGGATCCTCCCAACCCTTTATTTGGCAGGATTTCTATGGTTGGATGTCCTTCCTATTACCAATTACTTTACAGCTTGTTAAAATACTGTCTTTAATTATATGAGGATTACCATCTTGCCTGAGGAATGTCAGATAGGAAGATTCTGCAAAATAAATAGACCTTTCTGACAAAGGATTAGAAAACCAGCTGCAATCTGGGAGATGAAAAAGCTTGCTGGCTGTGCAATGTATGAAGGTGTTCTTTGCTCTTTGGATGGGTATTTTGCATGTGATGAGTGAACACCTTTCACTTGATGATTAAGGGTAACTTCCTACATATACTGTAGTGTTATTAATTTGTACAATTGCAACACAGTTATCAATGAATTACTTTTGGGGCTATGGGCTTTGGCTCTGTGTGGATTGTCAAGTGATATATCTAGAAGTATTTATTTGCCACCTACATGACTGTTGGGATAGGTTACAAGTGAAGCACATAGTCTTTCAAGGAAGTCAGCATAGGCTTTACAGTTCAGGATGGTAGAATGTTTGTGAAGACGCAGTAGAGTTGTGTACATTGGATAGTGAAGATTATGACTTACATAGATGTCATCAATGAACGGCAAGGAGTAAACTATTGTGGCTTGAAGATAAACAAAAGATAAACTTGAAGGAATGGGAACGAGAGACATTGAACCAGAATAACCAGATGACTTTGTTGTCCAGGTGTGTGTGATAGATATAGAACCAGAATAACTAGATGACTTTGTTGTCCAGGTGTGTGTGATAGATATAGAACCAGAATAACTAGATGACTTTGTTGTCCAGGTGTGTGTGATAGATATAGAACCAGAATAACTAGATGACTTTGTTGTCCAGGTGTGTGTGATAGATATTGAACCAGAATAACCAGATGTCTTTGTTGTCCAGGTGTGTTAGATAGGTTTTGAGCCAGAATAACTAGTTTTCTTTGTTGTTAATATCCAGGTGTGTCTGAGATATTTGGAGTGTTACAGGTCACTGGTGATAGGTTCCATAACTCCAAATGGATTGATAGGTGCACTGACTTGGACATTTTAGAAACCTAATGGTGCCCTTCTCTCTCCAGGTCTAACTACAGTTTATTTCTGAGAGAGAGGAAAAAATCAACTTTTGTACTAGACTGGTACTTTTTTTTTTATTAATCTTGAAAGGATGAAAGGCAAAGTTGACCTTGGCAGTATTTGAACTCAGAGATACAGAAAGCCAGAATGAATGCTACAAAGCATTCTATCCAATGTTTTAATGACTCTGCTAATTTGTCTTGGGTATTTTAAACCAGGTGGAACCTATCCCTCTCTGTGTTGAAACAGCTAATTTCTTTCAAAGAGAGGGAGAGAGAGAACTGGGTCTTTATTGATCTTGGAAGGATGAAAGGCTGTGCTGACCATGACATAATTTGATTATCAGAATTTGATCAATTAATCAGAATAGATATCGAAGCATTTTAAATCTGAGGTCCCAATGTCTCTGCCAATTCAATGCCTTGGCTTGGAGAGTACGAGGGTCACCTGAAATGTTCATAGGCTGACCAAGGTACTCTCATGGAATGACCAAATAAGATTTAGTTTTCAACATAGTCCCTGGAAAGAAACAATACAGTTATTAATAAGAAGAGTTGAAATTAATGCAAGATTTCACAGCTCTAGTATCACTCCTTCATAGTCAGCCTATGAGTTATTCAGCCCACCCTTGTAGATTAAAGAAAAGATAAGACACAACTTTAGAAGATAAATTATAATATACTAGCTGAATGATCCGGCGTTGTCCAGGTTGCTGCTGTTCATATTCAGATTAGTAAACAATAAATATGAAAATATATTTTCATTCTCATCTTGAAGCATCGCAAGGTAAACAATATTCATTGTGTTATTTTTTGTTGGTGTCCAAATGAATAAATTGTTGCTGCTTCCAACTCGTGAGCAACAAACATACAGTTGATCGTGGGAGAAACGTGTAGTAGAGAGATCAAGTCCAACTACCTAGAGGGATTGACCCTGAGATTTGTTAATTGAAATAACAAAACTTAGTTTGACTGGAAACTGAATCCTCTTAAATTCAAATGGAACAGTTGTAGGTATGAGCGGAATCTTTAGAATAAAGACATTTTTGTTCAATATTGTAAACAAATAAGTATCAACATCCAAAAGAAATGTATTTTAATTATTATTTTTGTATGCAGTGTAAATTAACCAAATATAAGCAAATGTATTGACTGCTAATTTAACAAACAGTCCTTATGCATTCTCAAATTGGTTGAGCCATTTGAGAATGCATAAGGAAAAGAGACACACGGAGACAAATAATTATATATATATATATATATATATATATATATATAGATGAGGCAGCCTTGGACAGCAGATAGATTAGAAATCTAGGTTGAGAGATTTGTATCTTTTTCTGTTAGTAGGTGGTGGTGTAAAGTCTGAAATGTTGGTGTGGAGGAGAATTACCAATGGACTTTTTTTCTTCCTTTTTATACACTTTTTCATGGTTAGAAATAAAAAAAAAAAAGGGTAAATATTTTATGGAGGAGAATGAAAGAACTCTAAGGCTTATGTATTATTACTAATTAGTTTCTTTCTGGGGATCTTGGTCTATTTTTATCTATTTTAAGATTTCCCTGGAAATGCTTCTTTTTCTGGGAAATCTTAGGATATTTAAAGTATACACTCGCATAAACAATTCCATACACACATTGACACATAAATACATAGATGTATGTATATATACAGACACAACTACTTGCAAATACACACATACATTGTACATACATACACATATACACGTTTTATATACATATATATACGAGGGCAATCCCAAAAGTAAGGTCTCCTTCCGATATTGCAACTTTTCCGTTAAAATCCTGTGGATGGTGCTTCGGAAAACCTCAGGAACCAAAATGCAGAGAGCATCCAGAGTGATCCGCCGATCTTTACGCATGTTTTCCTCGGAAGGAGACCTTACTTTTGGGATTGTTCTTTATATAATAACTGCGCGAAATTCGCACTTGGCGGTAGCGTGCAACGGGAGCTCTATTCTCAACGGCTGCCAAGCCAAGATTGAGCATCCCAGCGAAGCATGTGCATGCTTGTTTGGGAGTGAAGGAAGCACCAATCACAACAGTGTTGCCAACAGCCGTACAAACAGTTTCTCTGCACCCCCCATCGCTTTGGAGACCTTACTTTTGGGATTACCCTCGTATATATACATTTTACATACATACACATACTCAAATTGTTTGATAAAACTGAAAGTTGTTTGAAGTTTCATATATCTGAAACAAACTTTTACTACATAGAAACTGGCTGACTTCCAAATAAGAGGACATTATTTGATTTTGTGGGATCTTCCAAATATATGCACACATACATACATACACTGATGATTACACACACATAAATACACACACATACACACACTGATGATTACATACATATATACAAATACACACACACACCATACATGCCTACACAAATATGCATAAATACATAAAAACTTATATATACTCTCAGGTCTTGAATAATCCCCACCCCCATTAGTTTTTCAGACCCCTCTTCCCCCGCTGCTTATTGAATTTTGGTTATCTATCTCTGGCAAAATTTTATTTTAAGTGGTAGCATTCCTGCAGCAATTAATTTTCTTTAGATATTAAAAAACAAATACATTACAAGAAATTCCATACATTATGAAATAAATAGGAATGGTCAGGGTCTCAATATGTAAACTAAATGACTAATTCTGGTTTTTCAAAAATCACCAGAGACATCCTAGGAAAACTACCAATTTTCTAACCCCCTTCCCACTTATTCCAACTCCCTTGCTTACTCCAACCCACTATTATTATTTGGGACCCAAGAGTATATACGCAATCTACATACATAAGTACATTTTATAGATATCTTATGATAAAATTGAAAGTTGGATGAAGTTTTTTATTTTTCATCTAAGCAATGTTATGATAGAACAGATTTTTAAATGACAGGAAATTTTAAAAAGCATTTAAAAAATATTGACATAATTTATTATATCCGGGGATCTTGGGGAAAAAAGCTGATTTTATCCTCATTATGACTGGCCATCAGTCTTGAGCCTTGGGAAATGTAAATATGGAATTATGCATCAATTGACAGGCAGCTCTGTCAAACTCAAGGACTCAAATGGGTCATTACATCCTAGAAGAGAGGCACAGTGGGCTAAAGGTTAGATGAGTTGGAGACATGATTTCCACCAGTTATAAAGCTAATCTGCAATATAGCTGATAGGCTGCTATTTATTTTCTTCATCAAAATAAATACACATATGATAGTAAGCGAGATGTGCGAATTAGTACAAAATGTAGGGGAAGAAATTTTCCGTGTCAAATTTTCTTTAATTAGTCAAGAAAATTGTTCTGTTGCAGGCCATTGAAAAATAGTTTGCGGGCAGCGTGTTTGAAACTCCTGGTCTAAAGACTAAGTGTATATTGTATAACTTAGCAAAAATAGTTTTCTTGTATAATTTTTCAAGGAATTATAACCATCTGTATAAGTGTTTCCTCTCTCCCTCTCTCTCACACATGTACTGTCCACAACTATATTTGTCATTTAGAGGCCCAGGGTGAAAATAATCAATTTCTAATTATAAATTAATTAAATACTGCCTATTAAGATTGATAGCATATTATTATGAGCTTCATATTGCTATATTTTCTCATAGGTTTGTCACCATGTGTACAGTTTCTGCTGAATATAGCTGAACACATTTTTAGGAAAGGATAAAGAAAATACTATTGATGATTTTATCTTCATAAATAGGGATGTGTGAATGTAATCCTTTCAACAACTCTCATATAGATGGCAAACTTTTAGGATAAGAACAAAGAATGTCAGTTTGGCATTTTGTTTTTAGCTATTTTATTAGTTATTCCAGGTGGCAAATTGGCAGTCATTAGAACGTCAGATAGAATGCTTTGCTGTATTCATTCCAACTCTCTACTCCTTGAGTTCAAATCACGCTGAGGTCAACTTTTTCTTTCATTCATTTAAGGTTGACAAAAATGTACCAGTCTTGTACTGGGGTCATTTTTTCCTTTATTTTTCTTTCTCACTTCTATTCTCTCGTTCTCTATTCTTCTCTGGAAGAAATCTGCTGTATTCAGACCTGGAGAGGAGATGGGCTCCGCCTGCTCTGCCATAGAAACGCTGTATGTCAATATGGCATCTCCATGATTCCCTCAGGATTTAGGGGTCCATACATACATTAGTTATTCAGAACATAGGTTTAGTTTATGTGGAGAAATGTGAAAGGTGGTACTTTAAGCAATGTTCTTGATTGTGAAAGAAGTACTGATATTAAAATATTTTCTGGTTAGAAATAATTTCTATATTGGGAGAATGACTTAGCAGTTTTTATTATGTTGAATAACCTAAATAGTAGTTAAAATTATTTTTACATACTTTTTTTTTTTTTTTTTTTAAAATAAAGAAATTTGTTTCTAAGCTTTTATTTTAATTTTATGACATTATAGTGACAACAAATTATATACTGTTAATGTCATGTTCCTGATTCACAATGGACTCTTCTGTAGACTAGTTCATACATAAGCTAAAAACTATTTTTATTCTTTTAACATTTAATGATTTAGTAAAAAATATTTTAAAACAGGTTTGTTAATTCAAATGTTTATAGTATTTTTCCCGGTGAAAAAATCATTGTGAAAATTTGCAGTAAACTAAAATGAAGACTTTAATGTTCAATGTAATGCAGATATAGTTCTGTTTTGTATTTGTCAAGAATATCTTGCTAATGAGGTTTTGTGAGGTACAGGACGTTTAGAGTTAAAAGAAAGTGCAGAGTGACTTTTATACACTTCTCTATAGCGTGCCTTTAACACTGTATCCTTTAGTAAACTTGGAAAATATGTATATATATATATTTTTCTATGTCTATGTACAAACTTTTTAGCTATTTTGAGTATGTGTGTAAATGTGTGTGACGTCCAAACGAGTGTCTAACTATCTTATTCTCTGCCTCTTGGTCCCGGTTGACCGACAGGATGGAGAATATATTGCCCCAGAGGATGGCGAAGGGGACATGTTAGAACAGCTACTCCACCTCACAGGGCTTTCATCTTTGGGCAGCCAACTGTGGGCAGCTCTGATAGCAGTGAGTAGGGTTGTGCTGTAAAGTGGTTGTGTAGATGTCACGACAAAAAGCTCCCAGTACACACTGTAAAGTGGTAGTTTTTGGTGTCACCATATAAAGCACCCAGTTCACACTGTAAATGTGGTTGGTGATAGGAAGGGCATCCAGCTATAGAAACCAAGCCAGAAACGGTTCTATATGAAGACAGAATCATCTGATCTGACTTGACTCACAATGGGACAACCCATCTAACCCATGCTAGCATGGAAACATGGACATTAAACGGTGATGATGATGATGACATTGCATTCTACGCCACAGTTTTTAGAATGTAGAACTGAACCAAGTTTATAATATAGACTATATTGTCACTTATTTTAACTAACTTCATTATAGTTTTGAACATCTAACATTATAGTTTTGAACATCTAACATTATAAACATGCATAAACATTGCTTTATTACAAACTAAATCCTACATGATGATGATGATAGCTTTCAACATGCCTCATGTCATTTTTGTTTTGTGATTCAAACATTTTACAATCTAATAAATATTATAGTAAATGCTATTTTGTTGAGCTCATCCTCTACAAAGTCATAAATTTAGTATGTTAACAGCTTTAGTAATTATACATTTATATATAATTGTCATCTTATTTGTGCAACATTATTACTATACCATTAATTACACATATTTCTAAAATATTGTTCTTTTAGAAAATGTTTCTAGGTTAAGTTCAGGTTGAATTAACATTACTCCATGTATACTATATTTCCATGGTAAAGGCTTTACCTCCCATGATTATATCCCATAATATCGAATCTGAGATTTTGATATTTATTTTGAGAACAATACCTTAACAGTATGAGTGGCTGGTTACAACAGGTGAGAGAATTCTGGCCAGATGCATCCGGTTTAAATGCTAAAGGGTTAAGTAATACTGGTCACAGTAATCATTCTTTAATAATAGCCCCTAGTCTGATAATGTGTAGGGTAGTTTATAATTTCTGTAAAAATAAAGTTTTACTCATAAGGTTAACAAAAAATTGGATTCCTTGTTTCCAATGAAATTCAAAAGGTTAAGTAATACTTTCCATATCATCACTGTATGTTAATCCCATCTATGTTATGTAAAGTCATTTAAAATTAGACATCCCAAATTCATACTTTAATGTTTGTTCATTTTGGAGGGATTGTATGGTGTTAGAAAGTGCAGTGCAGTGCACTCTCGCACATGCACTCTCATGCATGCACCCACATATATACACTCACACAGATACATTGTAACAATTTCTTTGTTCATTGTATTTAACAGTACAACAACATATATTTAATATTGACAACATATGGAGTGAACATGTTTGATTTTGTCTTCTATTTTTAGTTTTTGTTTAACCCTTTAGCATTCAAACCGGCTGTATCCGGCCAGAAATGTCTCACCTCTTTCTGTTCAAATCGGAAACTCATACTGATGTTAAGGTATTGTTCTCAAGATAAATAACATCAAAATCTCATAGATTCAATATTATATGAGATAATTATGTAAGATAAAGTGTTTACTACCAAAATACAATCTTTATATATATAAAAACGAGGATACGTGTGTGTCTGTGTACAACTTTGGATACCTAAGGCTTTTGCAATTACCAACCGAATTTGACCAAATCTTCTGGGCACGTTGCACAGGTCGCTAAGATGGTCACATCACAAAACATTTTCCAATCGACCCACGTAGAGCAATAAAAAATCGATATCAAAATTGATGTAAGAGAGATAACCAACTTTATTGACAATCCTTATAAAAAAAAAAGGGAGATAACCAAATTTATTGACAATCCTTATAAAGAGAGTGAGATATGGAGACCTTCGTTTTCAATTTTAAAACAACAATCATCGTCGGACGAAATTTCAGAAATATAAACATCAGAGTCATTTGAAGATAAATCACTAATATTATCGTTTGTTTCTTGTTTATTCTTTGTTGCACTTTCAAAGTTAAAAAAACACTTGTGTTTTAACTTGTTTCACTATATTAAGTGTTCATTTTCGCGCTAAGGGCCTAATCTCGCAGCAGTCTCGAATTGACGAGATTTTGATGATGGTTTGTTTATTTTTAGAACAATCGTTATGGGCCTTTCCATTCAAACCATTGGGACCTACAGCTTTTACATTTTTAAAACTTTCATAAGCCATGTTGATACAAAAAAAATTTGTTGCACTTTTAAAGTTAAAAAAAATACTTGTTTAACTTTTTTCACTATATTAAGTGTTAATTTTCGCGGTAAGGGCCTAATGTCGCAGCAGTCTCGAATTGACGAGATTTTGATGATGGTTTGTTTAATTTTAGAACAATCGTTATGGGCCTTTCCATTCAAACCATTGGGACCTACAGCTTTTACATTTTTAAAGTAATTTCGTCCACATTTGAGGCAGGAATTATTTATGCTTCCAGCTGTATTCGTACACATCAAACTTTTTTGACAATGAAGGAACATACTGAACAGGATTCTTCCTGGATGTCCACGGATATATAAATCTATTGATACTGTATGTGATCCACAGGATGTGGTCAACTATCCAGTTGAATTTCTAAATTCTTTAAATCCTCCTGGTTTACCTCCTATTACATTGGTTCTGAAAGAGGGAACGCCAGTTATTTTGCTGAGAAATATCACTCCTCCAAAACTATGCAATGGTACACGCCTTGTGGTTAAAAAACTGTCTCCACTTAGTATTGACACTACCATTCTATCCGGATGTGGAAAAGGCAAGGATGTGATAATAACAAAAATTAGTCTGTCTACATCAGGCGTGGATACTCCTTTCGCCGAACCCAATTTCCCCTTCGTGTTGCTTTTGTGATGTCCATAAACAAGTCGCAAGGTCAAACTCTGTCCGTCACTGGAATTCACTTGGATGAACCTTGCTTTTCGCATGGACAATTCTACGTTGCCTGCTCACGAGTTGGCAGTCGAGATAATCTCTTTGTGTTTGTTCCGAAAAGAAAAAAGAATATCGTCTATCCTGAAGTGCTTTAGTGTTAACAAAAAAACTTATTACAGCTCTGCCTTGACTTCACCTTACTCATTACAAAACATGCCAATGTCGTGCAGGATATTTTGGATTATAAGTTCAAAATTTAACCATACACATAAAGGATGCTCTCAAAGAATAGATTATCTCTTATTCTACTCTTTGTTTTTTTTGTTTGTATACAGCTCTGCTTTCATTACAACTTTTTGTACTTTAGCAAAACTGCCTGTTTTTTTACAGATTGGCAACGTGTATTGTCTTTAATCATTTGTATAACTACACCCTGTTCAGTGTTTTCCTTCATTATCAACATAGTTTTATGTGTACAAAGATTGCACTAAATATTCGTTTTCATTAATTATTGAAGACTTCTGCTTATTTTGACAGGTTGGGGACAAATAATGTTCTTCTTTTACTTCCTAGCTGTATATTCTTAGCATAATTTCAAACCCCGAGCAACGCCGGGTAAATCTGCTAGTAGTAAATATAGAGTAATGTGAATGCTAAAAGGTTAATAGGCTGTTTCCTGTGTGTTATGAGAGGCAAATAAAAGGGTTGGCATCAGGAAGGACATAAGGCTGTAAAACATTCTTAGAACATTCCATCCAGCCTGTGCCAACATGAAAATGTGGATGTAAAAATGATGATGACCATGTCAAATATTTCTTCTGATTACATAAAGAATTGGAAGCGAGGGCTTATTGAAGTTAGCCCTACTTGTGTAATTTTCAATCTAAAATCAAATCTCCTTGATTAAAGAGTTCTCTCTCCAAAATGGAGACCATGTTTATGTCTCAAATATTAAAGCATACTTCTGAATTAAAGACTGGATGTTAATGGATAGAAATGCTAATTGATACATTTTTTTAGATTAGCACCCCCCTCCACCAATGTCTGTTCAAACAAAGTTGAATGGGGTTAACCAAACAATAGTTCATGTATTGGTGCCAAGTCTATCCTTTAATTTTTTCTGATCTTGGCGTAGCACAAAGTGGACTATAAATAATTGATCTTAGTAACTTAATTATAGTTTGTTGTCTACATAAAGATGTATGGTCAAAATAATGGTTTCTGATTTAGGCACAAGGCCAGCAATTTGGAGGAAGAGGAAAGTTGATTAAATCGACCCCAGTGCGGGACTGGTACTTTATTTTATCAAAGCCGAAAGGCTGAAAAGCAAAGCTAACCTTGACGGGATTTGAACTCAGAATGTAAAGGACCATAACTCTATGCCACAAAGCATGTTGTCTGACGCTCTACTGATACTGCCATGTATGGTTAAAATAATGTTGAACTTGTAATGAAAAGAATAAGATATTATAAAACAGCGAGTGCAATACTCTACCACTAACTCACCACTGTTAATTTAATGGTTAAAAATTATAGGTTTTTTAAATGATGGAAGGTTTTGCTAAAGATTTAAACAGCTAGATAAAATGTAATTCTATAATTTTGTTGAAGATAGCTAAAAAATGTCCCAAACCTTTCAAAATATTTTCAACTTTGAATAATATTCCATCTAAAGACTTTATTGGAGTGTGAAGCAAATAAGATAAAGAGGTTGATAATAGATATGTACAACAGTCAACAAAGTAATAAATATGAATGGCTTATTTGATTTGTGAAATTACTCATGTTAAGAGGTAGGTAAACAAAAGAAGTACTTCATATGTAATTATAGTTTAGCTGTTAAAGTGACATTCAAACAAGTATTCTCCACCACCAACTCACTTACCCTCCACCAGGGGGTCCCGGCTGACAGGATAGAGAATGCATTGCCCTGGAGGATGGTGAGGGAGAGGCACTGAAACAGCCACTCCACCTTGCAGAGCTCGTACCTACAGGCGGCCAACTCTATCCCAATAGCAGTGAGTAGGGAATGTGGCCCGACGGCCAAGTACACAGACCTATCCGAGAGTGGCTGATACTTGGAAAGTTTGTCTTCTTTGGATTGGTGGGCAGCAGAGCCTGGGCTGGTATACAAATGCACCAGGTTGCCACTTGAGTAGGTGTCACAGTATTTTGAGCTCAGTTTAAGTCGAGGACAGTTTTACCAGTCACTATTCTAAGGTTAATAAAATGTAATCAGTACAGGAAAGGTTAAATTAAATCAACTCTTTGGTAATTTGAACTTGGATCTAATAAAGATCAAAGTAAATACTGCAATGTATTTAGCCTGGTATTAACTGTCTTGTTAATCAGGATTTGATAAGTTTTCTTAGTTTAAAATAAAAAAAAGAAAATGGGTTGCATTAAAAAATGTCTTCATTTGTTTCCTTCAATGTGCATCAACTACTTATATCAGTTGCTGTAGGTTACTCTAGTAACAACTAAAACTACTTAAGAAACATCTAATTATAAGTGGCTACTAGTTTGCATCTCTCAGTTTAGCTTCTTCTTACATCTTCAGTTGTCAATTGCCACCATCAAGGTGGTTAGTTTGAACCTACTTTTACAGTGATCTTTCTTTCTACAGTAACACTCAGTAACTGGTAGACATAGGTTGTTCTTTTCCTGTATACTTGTGCCTCAACTAAACTGTAATATTGACATTTAAAGCAGCACAACAATCTTCTAGAGTGAAAAGTAATTACCACACTGAATGTTTTACTTTTTTATATGTTTAAAAAAATAGATTTTGTGTGTTTGTTTCTGGAGTACAGAAGTCAAAGAAGAGACTGCTTGACTGTAGTAGAGTTCAAAAGTCAAAAACTGGGATTTGCTTTGCAACCATGAAGCCCTGAATTTGACATTACTGCTTAGAATCTTGGGCAAGTGTCTTTTCTTTTACCACCTCCTCAGGTTGGCCTCTTCTGAGTAAAATTGGGTTGATAGAAATTGTAGCAGATCATTAGTTGGATTGTACCTGTAATTCAAATGTCCAACAATGTCACATATTGTTTCATGTTGGTTTAGCTTGTGTAGAGGCATGTGGCCTAGTGGTAAGGGTGTTGGACTTACAATCATAATGTCATAAGTTCAATTCCTGGACTGGGTTGTGTTCTTGCGCATTGCTGAAGTATACTCAGCTGAAAATGAGTACCAGCAATAGCTGGGGAGTTTAACCCTGTGATGGATTGGCATCCTGTCCGGTGGAGGGGGAGTCTTGTACTCTCAGTTGCTTAACACCACAGAAACTGAGATAAGCACTGGCCTGACGAGCCTCCTAGCTTGAGACAGACTTTAGACTTAGACTTGTTTGACTTGGGAATTACATTAAGGGTATACCTGTCCATAGAATAATACTCAGTTTCTTACACATTGAGTAGGTAACCCAGTTGATTAAACAACTGAGTGCTCATATTCAATACGAATTGAGAATCCAGTCAACACTAATGCTGTAAAAATTAGTTTGAGTTTAAGCTGTAAGTTTGGAATTATCTATAAACTGTGTTGGATTACACTCAGTTTTGTCCATCTTCTTTTTGTGTAGTTATTTCATGAATGAGATCTGTCTTTATTTCATGTTATAAAATAAAAATACTGACAATAAATCAATTCATAGTTGTATAAATATTAAAAATATTGATGGAAATAGGAAAGAAAAAAAAAAATGATAAAAACAAAACCAATGGACATAAAAATAAAAGCAATGAATAGAGGTAAGGAAGGGCAGACCTAACTGTATAGGAACATAGGAGAAAGGGCTATAAATGCCATAAATGAGAGGAAAAGAAGGGGAAAAGCAAGGACTATGAGGCTATGGAAGAAAGAGGAAGGGGAGAAGGTGATGGGCTCTATGCCTGGGGTGGGGCAGTGTTTGGGCAGTGTCTTGAGGACAAAACTGCAAAGGCATTTTTGCAGATAATGGCCAGAGAGACCTGCTGCAACGGCTACTCCACCTCACAGGGCTGCTGACAATCCGATTTTACAGAGGAGCTCAGAGGTACAGGGTTCAAGGATGCCTGAGGTCTTGATGGTAACCAGTGTGAAGGAGTGGTTTAAGAAATAGGTGGTTACATTCAGCATATATTTTTCCTATAGTTTTAATGTATTTTAGTTGCTACATTTTAGCAATATCTTTTTTATTATAGGCACTGACTTTAGCAATTATATAAGATCTTTTCCACTCTCTGCTTTTTAAAAGATTTTAAACCAATAATTAACATGGAAAATTAAAGTGAGGTGGGCTTCTTTTTCTTTTTGAATTCATAACTCCTGAGGGAGTCAGAGGGCAACTGTTGACATATGGCATTTCTAGAACATCTTTTAAAAACCTGGTGGAGCCCATCTCTCTCCAGGTATGAATACAGCAGATTTCTTCCAGAAAAGGATAGAAAGGGAGTGAATAGAATTGAGAAAAAGATATAAAGTAAGAATTGACCCTAGTACATGACTGGTACTTTTTTTTTTATCGACATTGAAAGCTGAAGTTGACCTCGGTGGGATTTGAACTTAGAGAGCAGAGAGCCAAAATGATGACTCTGCCAATTCACTGCCTGAGGAGGGCTTCAGATGTCAGATAATTGATCGAGATGTATATAGATATGTTGTATTGCAGAAGAGAAATGGTGCATGTTATTTTGAAAGTCTTTTTAATAGCTGATGTGTATACTTGATGTGTATCTCTGACTGAATTTTGTTGTGCTTGTTATTTGATATTTTTGTTGAAATTGAATATAAGTGATAAGACTGAATTGTGATGTTAGATTTATAATTACAAAGACAGTAAATTGCCCTACCACCACCACCAATGCTATCACCACCACTACTACCACCACCACCACCACCACCACCTTCATTCATCCATTTTCCATGCTAGCATGAGTTAGACGGGTTTTCCCATTTGTGGCAAGTCAGGTCAGGTGACTGTCTTGCTCATATAGAACTGTTTCTGGCTAGGTTTCTGTGGCTGGATGCCCTTCCTAAATGCCCACCATATTTACAGGATGCTGGGTGCTTTTTGTCATGACTCTTACATGATCACTTTATAGTGTGGGCTGGATGCTTTTTGGTTGTGACACCAAATTGACCACTTCAGTGTCGGCTGGGTGCTTTTTGTTGTGACTCCTACATGACCAGTTTACAGTGTAGGCTGACTGTTTTTTGTCATGACACCTACACGACCACTTTACAGTGTGGGCTGGGTGCTTTTTTGTTGTGATACCATACTTGAATGTAAATAAATTCACAACAAACCAAAGCTATCCACAAACTCAAGCAAACATAGTACATAAACCTATCCCCCCCCCCCCCCCACACACACACACCACAGTATTACTGCACACAACCCTACTTTTATGACATATGAGTTATCTTGGATGTTTTTTAAAAAAATAATATGGCTATTAAAAAAAAATTCATATCTTCATTGTTTTTTTAAAAATCACTCTCTGCCTAGCAGAATAATTCATATTTTTTAATATAGCATTTTCTAGCATGCATAGTCTTCTTTGTTTATTACTAGAGCAAAATATTGATTTTGTTCTTTTAGGCTGATGGCCAATTTTTGTTGGAGAAGTGGGATGGTTGTTTGAATTGACCCAGTGTACTTGTTTATCCAACAGGATTTGAATTATTGCAAAAACAAAAACAACTGTTATGAGTCAAACATCAAAGACCATAACCAACAAGTTTTAGAATATTGAATTAGTCACTATTTGAAAGGATTTCCCTTCTCATTTTCCCAATCTATATTGTTTTAACTATTTAGGGGGGAAATGTTTTGCATTCAATATAGCCTCTGTATCTGCTATTTGTGTTATTGTGGTTAATAATTAATTGAAATTGTTGTTATAGGGCAATTCTCAAAGCAGTAGTTAAAAATAGTTTTTGAACACTGCTATAATTACCAGTTCTGCATTATGATCATGAAAATTAAAGCAGAAATGGATAAAAAAAAAAGAATAAATTGCAGCTTTAATTTCATATATGCAGGTAATTTTATCAAAATTGTTCCAGGAATTTAGAGTTGCCTTGTATTTTCATATACAAAAAGTACTATATTTTTGGAAACAAAGTGGAAGTACTTGGCTCATAGCTTGTAGCAGTATTTTCTATGGAAAAATTAGTGTGAAGAGTTAGTTAAAATAACCCATGCTACTGTGGAAAATGAACTTTAAATGATGATGGTGTTGATAAATCCCTCTGGTGCTTAATTCTCTCAACACACCTGTTTTTCACTGTTCATGGAATTACATATTCAGCAGAGATTATTTGCCTCATTTCTTTCCTTCTTTCCATCTTTTCCACATCCTCTGAATTCAATATCCATGTCTTGCTACCATATCATAATAAGTAAATTTAGCTCTGTTACATTGATGGTTACTGTTGGGTCCCAAATAATGGGGGGGGGGGGATGAAATACGTCAAGTGAGGGGGTTGGAATATCGGTAATTTTTCTAGGTCGTCTCCGTTGATTTCTTTTTTTTTTCTTTTTACAAACCAGAATTAGTCGTTTAGTTTACATATTGAGACCTCAACCCATTCTAGCTATTTTATAATATATGGGATTTCTAGTAATGTACTTTTTTGTCATGTTAATATTTTTTAATGTATAAAGAAAATAAGCTACCACTTAAAATAAAATTTTGCCAGAGATAGATTAGCAAAATTTAATAAATGAGGTGGAGGTTGGGATAAGAGTGTGTGTGTGTGTGTGTGTGTGTGGAAAAAAATCTGATAAATTAACAAGCGGGGTGGGGGGTTATAAAGACCTGAGAGTAGTAAGCAAGTTGGCTGGCTGGCTTTCTGGTGTTTGTATTGCAAATAAGTTCAATTACATAACGAAAATTCCATTAACCTGGCTCACATTTCAATCTTTTGTAATATAGCTATAATCTCTCTATCAGATATCTCTCTATCAGATATCTCTCTATCAGATATCACGTAACTGGAAACTTATGTTGTTCGTCTGTAATCCTTGTTATTGGTCATAAATGTTTTTTTGTTGTATATCAACATCCTAATGAAACAATTATTTGTTCAGTGCAGTTCGATGTTTCCATACAAGTATACCAACACCACAAACATGAGAGCTATTATTACTCAGAATATTGGCAGTGGATTGGCAGTATTGGTAAAGTGTTAGGTACGGCCCTTAACGTTCTGAGTTGAAGTCAAGTACCTGATAAACTCTTATCAATTCTGTAGACTATACCTTTGTTCCTTACAAACAAACACCAAAAAGCCATCAATTGAAATCATTGTTTAATTTAGATTTAATAGGAGGCAGAGTTAAATAGAATTCTGTCTGTGAAATAGGATAGAATTAAATGTTAGTGTTGCAAAACGAAAAAATAATATTGAAATAAATTATGTTAATATCACTTACTAACTACGGTGTTGGACAACATGAGCAGCATAGAGTTACGGCCCTTTTCGTTCTGATTTCAAATCTCATTGAGGTTAGCTTTGCCTTTCATCCTTACAATGTTGATAAAACAAAGTACCATTAATGCACTGGAGTCGATTTAATCAACTTTCCTCTCCCTTCAAATTGTTGACCTTGTGCCTAAATCAGATTGGCAGTATCGGTAGAACATCAGACACCATGGGATAGTTGCTGGCCTTGTGCCAAAAGTATAAACAATTATTAGTCAGAATATCTTATAACTTATCTTCCGTCAGGTTCATCTACCTTTTAACCTTATTTATATTACAAGCAAAATCTTGCTTATATTGAAATATAACCCCCCGCCCTATCATTTACATATCAATACTAGCTGAACAAGGAGAGGTGAATAGTAGAAATATAGCCCCCCCCCTCTCATTTACATATCAATACTAGCTGAACAAGGAGAGGTGAATAGTAGAAATATAGCCCCCCCCTCTCATTTACATATCAATACTAGCTGAACAAGGAGAGGTGAATAGTAGAAAAAAAATGCAAATTTCAATACTCTGTCACGAACATAGAATAAAATTGCTTTAAATGCTAGTAAAACATTTTTAAAGCTGTCCTAACAGGTTAATAACTTGGTATTTTTAATTAGAATTTTGTTTCTCATACATTAGATATGTTAACAGAAAATTAACAAGTTTTGTGTGTAGATAGCATCTTTGTAATTAAAATAGGCTTATTTTTTTCATGCTATTCGAGGTCAATATTTTTTATGATTTTCATTTTCAAATTCTATGGAAATAAGGTACTAAAATATCGAGGGATTATTTTACAATGAAGCACTTTTTCTAAATTTACTACATTGTCATGATTGTTTATGCATGCCTTGAGAATTTTCCCAACAAATTTTTATAATTTGGATTTTTTAATACAGAAATATACTTCTTTCAATCCTCTGTTTTGCATTTTATTGCTCTTGCCCTCTCTTTTTCTCACTCTGCCTCTCCTCTCTCTTGCTTGCTGTCTCTCCCTCCTTTCTATTCTGAATCCTTATACAATGGTCTCTTAGTCTATCTCTTTCTTTCAGCTATTCCCTACTTGTTATGTCCTCTTGCACATCTCTCCATAGTGTTTTTAATAACCTCCATTACGGTTAAGGGGGAAAAAAAAAATCTTAAAATCAAAATATATCTCTTTGGAGTAAAAGGGTAGACTAATAATATATAAACTTTTAAAGATTTTCAAGTAAATATCTGGCCGATTTAAAAAAAATTTAACCAGCTTACATGATTTAAAAAAATCCAACTGAACTATTGAACTAATAAAGAAAAGAAATATTTTCCTAAATTAACGAGTGTTGAATATTGAATTTTTTAGTTAACTGATTGAGGGGGAATGTTGGTGTGAGATGTGTATATGTAAAAATCTATTTAAAGCTTTAATACTTGTACGTTAAATTGTTTCCAAGCTTTTCAAGGCATGAATTTCATTTGATGTGAATATTAATTAAAAATCTGTTACATTCAGGAGTATCAAAACTTCATAAATATATTCTCCATCTAAATATGTGTTGATTAGCTGCCTCTGTTTATCAATAAGGTTTAGATATTTGTCCATTTTTCAGACATAAAATAAAGGGTTGGCTCATATTCAAGTATATATATGGTAACTACTTGTTTTATATAAGTACATTCTTTTATCCTTTTACTGGGTTCAGTCATTGGATTGCGCCATGCTGAGGCATTGCCTTCAGGTTTTTTTTTTACTTCAATATATCAATCCTAGTACTTATTTTGTAGATTTCTATATATCTAATATCTAAATTACCTTTTGACTTAATGAGATGCACTGTTTTATACTGGTATATTCAAATAAACATGCACATACATATATAAATATATATATATTATGGACTTTTGCACAGTTTCTGCAACCAAATTCTTCTAACAAGGCAATGTTCAGTTTGAGGCCACAAAAAGACAATTTTTTCCTGTGTTGTGCAGTGGGATCAAACCCAGAACTCTAGTGAGTAGTTGTGAGTGAATTCCTGAACCACAGTTATACTTGTGCCCGTGGCAGTATATTTCAACAACACATGGCTTAGTGGTTAGAGCATTGGCCTTGCAATCGAAAGGTTGTGAGTTCAATTCTCAGACCGGGTGATGTGTTGTTTCCTTGAGCAAGACACTTTATTTCACATTGCTCCAGTTTACTCAGCTGTAGAAATGAGGTGATAGGGACTGGGGTCCATATCATTCCACTGCAAAGTGGTCATGGAGGTGCCACGGCAAAAAAGCACCCAGCACTCACTGTAAATGAGGTTGGTGTTAGGAAGGGCATCCAGCTGTAGAAATCAAGCCAGAATCAGTTCCCGTCCCACCCTTGCAAGCAGGGAGAAGCGGACATAAAATGAAATAATGATGAATATCACAGGTTGACTTAAGGGCTTTCCTCTTTTCAATTCTGTAGACTATAATTTTGTTCCTTACAAACAAACAACAAAAAGCCATAAATTGAAATCACTGTTTAATATAGATTTAATAGAAGAGTTAAATAGAATTCTGTCTGTGAAATAGGATAGAATTAAATGTTAGTGTTGCAAAACGTAAAAGTTATATTGAAATAAATTATGTTGATATCGCTTACTAACTAGGGTGTTGGACAACATGCTTTGCAGCATAGTTTATGGGCCTTAACTTAGAAGTTAAGGGCCAAAACACTTGCATAAAGAATGGGGGGGGGGGGTCTTCTCTGATGATCTTCTGTTGTCCAGCTCTCCTGAGAGTTTCTTACCACTGTTGATATCTCTTACTAACTAGATGTCAGTGAGAGAATGATAGAAAATACTGTTTAAAAAAGAGAAAGGAAAAGCAAAAAAAAAACTCACTGCAATTAATGTTTGAGGTATTTTAATTAGGTAGTACTGCAACAAAACAGCTGTCTCATTAGTGCAGGTAGGACAGTGGATACACATTAGGGTGCCAAGCCAGATAATTGAATCTCTTCCTCTTACAGCTTTAATTTTATCATGCTTCACTTAATCTTTCAGCTTTTTAGAGTCAATAATCTATGTAGCAACTGCATTATTGGAGCAATTAGGAATAAACACAGCTATATCTGTCCATGTCGGGTTTAGAGAGAGAGAGATGAATTTGTTCATAGCTGTCCATGTCAGGTTTAGAGAGAGAGAGAGAGAGAGAGAGATGAATTTGTTCATAGCTGTCCATGTCAGGTTTAGAGAGAGAGAGAGAGATGAATTTGTTCATAGCTGTCCATGTCAGGTTTAGAAAGAGAGAGAGAGAGAGAGAGATAGATGAATTTGTTCATAGCTGTCCATGTCGGGGTTTAGGTAGTTAATAAATGGACTCGCATTACTCCATTATTTTTTATTCCTTAGCAATAAAACTTCAGCAATAGACATATGACTTGCAATGATTGCAAGGACATACTTGTTCCTTATTCTGTGTTGCTTGAACACTTGATAAGAGTGTGTTGGGTGAATTTCTGGAGTAGTTTAAATGTAGATCTAAAATAAAGAACAAACATTCAGTTCATTCAAGATTTACAAAGATATTATTGTGCAGAGGTATAGGGATGAAGAAGGACTATGACAATTGTTTATATATTTATTTAAAGAAGCCGTTTAAATGTCTGTATAAAGCTAGTAAGCCATGTCAGACTAGTGGAAGTATTTAGTACTTCTTACATTGTGGGTTAGCTTTGCCTTTCAACCTTACAGGATCGATAAAATAAAATACCAGTCATGCACTGGGGTCAAAATTGTTGGTTTTGTGTCTAAATAAGAAGCCATTATTATTATTACTAGCAGTAAAGCCCGGCGTTGCTCGGGGTCGCTCAGTAGCTGTGTTAAAGTTACAATGTTAAGTTTCTTTTTTGGCTTAAAAACTGTAGTGTCTACTGTGCAGACTTGCATGTGGTGTTTTTGATTAATATTCCCTCAACCAACAATATGCCTTATGAAGTTAAGAAAACATAACGATAACCCGAATGTTATAACAAAAGAGGATGCTGGGGATAAAAACTGCACTGGTTATTTATTAACAAAGATCGAAAATGTAAACACTGCAACGCAGAGAAAAACATTAGCGTAACCAAATTATCAGTTATGTCTGTCTGCACGCCTATATCACCTCTCTGCACGACTGTCTGTCTGCACGCCTATATCACCTCTCTGCACGACTGTCTGTCTGCACGCCTATATCACCTCTCTGCACGACTGTCTGTCTGCACGCGTATATCACCTCTCTGCACGACTGTCTGTCTGCACGCCTAACAACGAAATATTTGCTTGTTTTACGTAGTCTTTAAATAGACTTGTTTTCAAGTAAAAATATTGTTTTAAAATGCTTTTAAATGGAAATGAAGCAAAACGGAAGCTTAGTGTTCGAACTGATGAATTTTGCAGGTCAATATTTTGCTGGCTCGACAACTGTTAAAGCCAGCGTAATTTTTTACGTAAGACGCTCAATGTAAACAGAACAAAGGGAAATAACTGATAACTTACGCTCAAAAATCGATACATTATATTCGATTTCGTCACATAGGGTGGGTCAATTTGAAATTTTTTTTTTCCGATGTCTTCGCTAGGGCTCAATGTACAAGTATAGCAATTTCGGTGCAATTCCGTGAGAGATTCTAAGAGGAGATGTGTGCCAAAAATCGATAGACAGACAGACAACCACAGTTTTATATATATAGATTAGGGGCAGTGAATTGGCAGTATCGGTAGAGGGTTGGACGCCATGCTTTGACGCATAGAGTTACGGCCCTTGCCATTCTGAGTTCAAATCCCGCCGAGGTTAACTTTGCCTTTCATCCTTACGGGGGGGTCGATAAAATAAAGTACCAGTAATGCACTGGGTAATTGTTGGCCTTGTGCCAAAAGTAGAAACAATTATTATTATTATTATTATTAGAGAAGCTGTCCAACCTAGGTTGTGGGTTTAATCCCGGGACTAGGCAGCACATTGTGTCCTTGAGCAAGGCGCTTCATTTCACTTTGCTCTAGATAATAATTATTAATTTAAATTATAAAAACAGAATGACTAACAGATTTCAGATTTTATTGCAGTATTTAAAATTAGAAGTTAAATCCCTCAGCTAGTTAGTTAGTGAGAATTTAAATACAATTGGTTTATATTTCTTTAATTCTAATTTCACTGAGTAATCTTAAGTTGTATTGTTAGAATGTTTTAAGTTAACTAGATTTTTAATGTGTAAATCAATGACATTTTCAACTAGTTCTGTTTACATTCTGGTTGTCTTTTTTTTGTTTTTTACTCTAACCGAAATTATTTTCTCTTTGTGTTCATTATTTTTGCTCTTAATCTTATTTTATTGTATCTCTTCAAAATGTTCTACCAACATTCCACTTGTAAAAAGCATAAAAAAAGAACATCTTTACATAGATAACATTACTATGAACTGAAAATTGCACTTTACACAAATATAAGCTGATATGGATACAAGCTAACCCCACTATTTTATGTCTGAGAAATGGGCAAAAGTCCAAACTTTATTTACATAGAATTTGAAGTTGTTGAAAATTGTCAAAATATTGACCCCAAGTATAAGCCAACCCCTTTCTATTATTGATTTTTTAGTCATGTATTCCTTGGCTTATATTCAAGAATATATGCTATATCAATATTATCATTATGTATCATCAGCGCAATGATTATCCCACCATAACTACTCACTCTCATTGTTTTATTACATGCCTTTCTGTTAAATGTTAGCATGTTGGTATGAGTTAGGCAAGTCTGTTCTTAAATGGTTTCTAATATTGGATGGGTTTGCAATGCAACATATCTGCATGTGACTCAGTTTTGCAAAATCTCATCCAATATTTCCAATTGTTGTTCAAGTTCTGTATAGTTGATTGAATATAATATATGTATGATCCCGTCACTCCTGGTGGAGTCTTAGAGACAACATATTGGCATATCCAGTTCATGGACATTTTTAAGCCTGGCAGAGCCCATCTCTTTTCAATATCTGAACACAGCAGATTTCTTCCAGAGAAGGATAGAAAGTGATAGAGAGGAAGTGAAAAAGATATATAAAGGAAGAGTTGACCCCAGTACTACACTGGTACTTTTTTTTATCGACCTTGAACAGATGAAAGGCAAAGTTGACCTCAGTGGGATTTGAACTCGGAGAGCAGAGGGCCGAAATGAATAATGCAATTTATTCTATCTGACATTCTAACAACTGCTATTTCAACACCTAGTATATGTAATGTACTATAGCTTAATGTAGTACATTAAACTCTGGCAATGAAATGGAAAGACAATTGACAGGATCTGACTTTATAATATTAAGTGACTAAGTTAAACACTATGGCATTTGGTTTGACACAAACAATTTTCCAACTGGCTATCCTCATATGCTCTCAATATTACTTGGAGTTGGGCAGTGGAATGACATTATTAGTAGAGTATTGGACAGTTTGCTTTGTGGCAGACTATTTGCCCTTGTGGATTGGCAGTATCGGTAGAGTGTTGAACATGTTTTGCAGCATAGTTATGGTCCTTTACATTCTGTGTTCAATTCCCGCCAAGGTTAGCTTTGCCTTTCATCCGGAGTCAATAAAATAAAATACCAGTAAGCACTGGGGTCAATTTAATCGACTTTCTCCTTCCCTTCAAACTGCTGGCCTTGTGCCTAAAGTAAAAACAATTATTAGCAGCAACGAGGGTAGTGGATTGGCAGTATCAGTAGAGCGTCAAACCACATGCTTTGCAGCATAGTTAAAGCCCTTTACATTCAAATCCCACTGAGAGTTAGCTTTGCCTTTCATCCTTACAGGGTCGATAAAATAAAGTACCAGTAATAAACTGGGGGTCAATTGAATCGACTTTCTCCTGCCCCCAAAATTGTTAGTTTTGTGTCTAAATCAGAAACGAATATTACAGGGACTTAAGTTATTTTCACTCAATAACATTGGTTACTTATATTGTCATATGTATATCAGTTTGCAATCTGTTTCTTAGTGAAAGATTCTCAATTACAATATATAAAGAAATGTAAATAATTGTTCTACTTTTGGCACAAGGCCAGCAATTATCCCAGTGCATTACTGGTACTTTATTTTATCGACCCCATAAAGATGAAAGGCAAAGTTAACCTCGGCGGGATTTGAACTCAGATCGTAAAGGCCTGTAACTCCATGCTGCAATGCATGGCGTCCAACCCTCTAATGATACTGAAAATCCACCGCTATAGAAATGTAAATAATGGTGGAGAGCAGAGATGTGGAGTGCTCTGGTTCAACTTGTGGGTTCCCATTTCTGTGTGGGTGGAGAACCCTAAATCTTTTTTTTGTTAATTTTGTATTTATTAATTTTTTATACTTATAATAATAAGGAAATTATTGTGTACAGTGCTCAGGTGCACTACAACTAATCAAAGGTGCATGTATAGTACATAGAATAATGTACAAATGTCAGGAAAATGAACAGTGTATGAGTCATGAAATACATGTGTGCGTGTGTATGGAGAGGGGATATCGGGTATAGGGTTGGCGAATCTCAGGAAGCATGGAGGTTTTAAAGTATGCAGTGTCTCGACAGCTAATAACTGATGCAGGTAGTTTGTTCTGATGCAGGTAGATTGTACTTATTTCATGTTTTATCAAATTTTAATGTTGATTCTCTCCTAATTTCTGCGTAAGTTTGTCCAGTCACACATATCGTAATTCAATTAAGACTCCTATGTTTATAACTTTTATTGCATTATATATGTGGGAGTCTTTATGACTAATAAAAGAATCATTGTTGTTACTATTGCTACTAACAATGGTTTCTGATTTAGGCACAAGGCCATCAATAATCGACCCTAGTAAATTACCGGTACTTTATTTTATCCACCTCATAAGGATTAAAGGCAAAACTAACCTCAGTAGGATTTGAACTCAGAATGTAAAAGGCCATAACTATATGCCGCAAAGCATGTGGTTCAACATTTCACCGATTCCACTCTTGTTGCTGCTAATATTGATTGTTTCTACTTTAGGCATAAAACTAACAATTTTGGGGGATGGGAAAATTGATTAAATCAACCCAGTACATTACTGGTACTTTATTTTATTAGCCTCGTAAGGATGAAAGGCAAAGCTAACCTTGGTTAAATAATAACAACAACCATGTTATTTAAATATACTATCAAATTCATACTGTCATGTCAAAAAGAGCCCAGCCAACACTGTAAAATGGTCGTGTAGATGTCACAGCAAAAAGTGCCCAGTTCACACTGTACAATGGTGATGTTGGTGACACGACAAAAAAACGCCCAGTCCACGGATTTGAAGTCAGGATGTAAAGGGCCTTAACTCTATGCTGCAAAGCATGTTGTCTGACGCTCCACCGATACTGCTAATCAACCATCCTCTAGTACTACTAATAATAATTGATTCTACTATTGGCACAAGGCCAGCAAATTACCCAGTACATTACTGGTACTTTATTTTATCGACCCCATAATAATGAGGGAAAGTAGTTTGTCAGAATTGTCAGTTGGACGAAAATGCTTTGCATTAACTAGTTATGGCTCTTTATGTCCTGAGTTCAAATCCTATCAAGGTCAACTTTGTCTTTCATCCTGCCAGGGTTGATAAATAAAATACCAATACTTTCATATAATTGACAGTCCTTTTTCACTCAAATTTCTGACCTATGCTAGAAATAATTATTTTTCATTATCATCATAATCTAGTTTTCAACAGTTTCATGTAAGCTTCTACTGCATTATCAAATACACATAGGTGTGTAACACTCCATGCACATCCTAATCACCACACCCATCTCCCATGTATTTACCCCTTTCTGCCGCAGTCAACACTGTAAAGTGGTCGATTTGGCGCCATGACAAAAAGCACCCAATCCACACTGTAAAGTGGTCGATTTGGCGCCATGACAAAAAGCACCCAATCCACACTGTAAAGTGGTCGATTTGGTGCCATGACAAAAATCACCCAATCCACACTGTAAAGTGGTCGTGTTGGTGTCATGACAAAAAGCACCCAGTCCACACTGTAAAGTGGTTGTGTTGGTGCTATGACAAAAAGCACCAAGCCCTTACAGTAAAGTGGTCATGTTGGTGCCATGACAAAAAGCACCCAATCACACAGTAAATGTGGTTGGTGTTAGGAAAGACATCTAGCTGTAGAAACCAAGCCAGAAACCTGATCTGACTTGCTTCAAATAGGACAACCCATCTAACCCATGCTGCTAGCGTGGTAAGTGGACATTAAATGATGATGATCAGGTTGAGGAGAATGTGTGTGCATCATTATCTCTAGGGAGTATAGGGTGGTGTTAGTATGCTACCACTAGGTAAAGAAGTGCCAAGAAATGCTAGTTGATGGAAGACGCAGTAGAGGAAGACCACGAAAAACATGGGCAAAGGTGGTGAGAGCAGACCTCAGATTGCTGAATCTCATGGTGGAGATGATGAAGGACTGTGACAAGTGGAGAGATGCTGTGCTGAATAGGACCTGTCCCACCCTTGCAAGCAGGGAAAAGTGGATGTAAAATGATGATCATGATGATCTGTTTTTCTTTATTATATATGGGTGTATTAATGTTTGTTTTTGGTGTTACTTTAGTGTTTCACCCATGTTAATTTGTTGGGTGGTGATTGTAATGTTTATTGATGGTTGTGTACAGTATTATGATATATCCAGTGTATGATATTTTATACCATTACTTGCATAGAGTTGTGTGAGATTTTGGAGTTGTGTGAGATGGGTTGTATGTGTGTGGGGGAGGGTGTTAATTATATAGGAGTATGTGGTGTGTTATTTTACTGGGTGATCATTGTGTGGTGTTGTGTGAATTGTACAGAAACTATACTGTGTGAACTACTGCTACTACTACTACACCACCATCACTACCACTACCATCACTACTACTACCACCACTACTACTACCACCACTACCACCACCACCACTACTACCACCACCACCACTACCACCACCACCACTACCACCACCACTACCACCACCACCACTACTACCACCACCACTACCACCACCACTACTACCAACACCACCATAACCACGTTATAATTACCATCATGCTACAGTCATCACTGAAGCAGTAATGTAAAGTTGATCATCTGTCAACATATTCCTAATCATATGCTAAATTAACAAACACACTAAAAAGACAATATATTTTTAATGATACAGTACAAACGTGATTTAGCTAATAAATAATAGAAATTCTTAGAATCACCAGATTCTCCATTAGCTATGTGTATTCTATCTCCATTATAATCATCATCATCATTAATAATAGTGTGTCGAACAATAATTTTAGCCATTCAAAAACGCAAAAAAATATGTTAACCTCGTTTTTACATGTAGCATTTATTTCTTGGTGTTAACATTTTCCAAGCACTATTTACAATCTGTTCACTGGTACAGTTCCTCTTGCAACCCAATGTTAGTGGCACTATTTACAACCTGTTCACTGATACAGTTCCTGTTGCAACCCAATATTAGTGGCACTATTTACAACCTGTTCACTGGTACAGTTCCTCTTGTAACCCAATATTAGTGGCACTATTTACAACCTGTTCACTGATACAGTTCCTGTTGCAACCCAATGTTAGTGGGACTATTTACAACCTGTTCACTGGTACAGTTCCTCTTGCAACCCAATATTAGTGGCACTATTTACAACCTGTTCACTGGTACAGTTCCTCTTGTAACCCAATATTAGTGGCACTATTTACAACCTGTTCACTGATACAGTTCCTGTTGCAACCCAATGTTAGTGGCACTATTTACAACCTGTTCACTGGTACAGTTCCTCTTGTAACCCAATGTTAGTGGCACTATTTGGAACCTGTTCACTGGTACAGTTCTTGTTGTAACCCAATGTTAGTGGCACTATTTGGAACCTGTTCACTGGTACAGTTCCTCTTGCAATATTAGTGGCACTATTTACAACCTGTTCACTGGTACAGTTCCTGTTGCAACCCAATATTAGTGGCACTATTTACAATCTGTTCACTGGTACAGTTCCTCTTGTAACCCAATGTTAGTGGCACTATTTACAACCTGTTCACTGGTACAGTTCCTCTTGCAACCCAATGTTAGTGCCACTATTTACAACCTGTTCACTGGTACAGTTCCTCTTGCAATATTAGTGGCACTATTTACAACCTATTCACTGGTACAGTTCCTCTTGTAACCCAATGTTAGTGGCACTATTTACAACCTGTTCACTGGTACAGTTCCTCTTGCAACCCAATGTTAGTGGCACTATTTACAACCTGTTCACTGGTACAGTTCCTCTTGCAACCCAATGTTAGTGGCACTATTTACAACCTGTTCACTGGTACAGTTCCTCTTGTAACCCAATGTTAGTGGCACTATTTGGAACCTGTTCACTGGTACAGTTCTTGTTGTAACCCAATGTTAGTGGCACTATTTGGAACCTGTTCACTGGTACAGTTCCTCTTGCAATATTAGTGGCACTATTTACAACCTGTTCACTGGTACAGTTCCTGTTGCAACCCAATATTAGTGGCACTATTTACAATCTGTTCACTGGTACAGTTCCTCTTGCAACCCAATGTTAGTGGCACTATTTACAACCTGTTCACTGGTACAGTTCCTCTTGCAACCCAATGTTAGTGGCACTATTTACAACCTGTTCACTGGTACAGTTCCTGTTACAACCCAATGTTAGTGGCACTATTTACAACCTGTTCACTGGTACAGTTCCTCTTGTAACCCAATGTTAGTGGCACTATTTACAACCTGTTCACTGGTACAGTTCCTCTTGCAACCCAATGTTAGTGGCACTATTTACAACCTGTTCACTGGTACAGTTCCTCTTGCAACCCAATGTTAGTGGCACTATTTACAACCTGTTCGCTGGTACAGTTCCTCTTGTAACCCAATGTTAGTGGCACTATTTGCAACCTGTTCACTGATACAGTTCCTCTTGCAACCCAATGTTAGTGGCACTATTTGCAACCTGTTCACTGGTACAGTTCCTCTTGCAACCCAATGTTAGTGGCACTATTTACAACCTGTTCACTGGTACAGTTCCTCTTGCAACCCAATGTTAGTGGCACTATTTACAACCTGTTCACTGGTACAGTTCCTCTTGCAACCCAATATTAGTGGCACTATTTGCAACCTGTTCACTGGTACAGTTCCTCTTGCAACCCAATGTTAGTGGCACTATTTACAACCTGTTCACTGGTACAGTTCCTGTTGCAACCCAATGTTAGTGGCACTATTTACAACCTGTTCACTGGTACAGTTCCTCTTGCAACCCAATATTAGTGGCACTATTTGCAACCTGTTCACTGGTACAGTTCCTCTTGCAACCCAATGTTAGTGGCACTATTTACAACCTGTTCACTGATACAGTTCTTGTTGTAACCCAATGTTAGTGGTACTATTTACAACCTGTTCACTGATACAGTTCCTCTTGCAACCCAATGTTAGTGGCACTATTTACAACCTGTTCACTGATACAATTCCTCTTGCAACCCAATGTTAGTGGCACTATTTACAACCTGTTCACTGATACAGTTCCTGTTGCAACCCAATGTTAGTGGCACTATTTACAACCTGTTCACTGATACAGTTCCTCTTGCAACCCAATGTTAGTGGCACTACTTACAACCTGTTCACTGGTACAGTTCCTCTTGCAATATTAGTGGCACTATTTACAACCTGTTCACTGGTACAGTTCCTCTTGCAACCCAATGTTAGTGGCACTATTTGCAACCTGTTCACTGATACAGTTCCTCTTGCAACCCAATGTTAGTGGCACTATTTGCAACCTGTTCACTGGTACAGTTCCTCTTGCAACACAATGTTAGTGGCACTATTTGCAACCTGTTCACTGGTACAGTTCCTCTTGTAACACAATATTAGTGGCACTATTTACAACCTGTTCGCTGGTACAGTTCCTGTTGTAACCCAATGTTAGTGGCACTATTTACAACCTGTTCACTGGTACAGTTCCTCTTGTAACCCAATATTAGTGGCACTATTTACAACCTGTTCACTGGTACAGTTCCTGTTGCAACCCAATGTTAGTGGCACTATTTGCAACCTGTTCGCTGGTACAGTTCCTCTTGTAACCCAATGTTAGTGGCACTATTTACAACCTGTTCACTGGTACAGTTCCTCTTGTAACCCAATGTTAGTGGCACTATTTGCAACCTGTTCGCTGGTACAGTTCCTCTTGTAACCCAATGTTAGTGGCACTATTTGCAATCTGTTCACTGGTACAGTTCCTCTTGCACCCCAATGTTAGTGGCACTATTTGGAACCTGTTCACTGGTACAGTTCTTGTTGTAACCCAATGTTAGTGGCACTATTTGGAACCTGTTCACTGGTACAGTTCTTGTTGTAACCCAATGTTAGTGGCACTATTTACAACCTGTTAACTGGTACAGTTCCTCTTGCAATATTAGTGGCACTATTTACAACCGGTTTACTGGTACAGTTCCTCTTGTAACCCAATATTAGTGGCACTATTTACAACCTGTTCACTGGTACAGTTCCTCTTGTAACCCAATGTTAGTGGCACTATTTGGAACCTGTTCACTGGTACAGTTCTTGTTGTAACCCAATGTTAGTGGCACTATTTGGAACCTGTTCACTGGTACAGTTCTTGTTGTAACCCAATGTTAGTGGCACTATTTACAACCTGTTCACTGGTACAGTTCCTCTTGCAATATTAGTGGCACTATTTACAACCTGTTCACTGGTACAGTTCCTCTTGCAACCCAATGTTAGTGGCACTATTTACAATCTGTTCACTGGTACAGTTCCTCTTGCAACCCAATGTTAGTGGCACTATTTACAATCTGTTCACTGGTACAGTTTCTCTTGCAACCCAATGTTAGTGGTACTATTTACAACCTGTTCACTGATACAGTTCCTCTTGCAACCCAATGTTAGTGGCACTATTTACAACCTGTTCACTGGTACAGTTCCTCTTGTAACACAATATTAGTGGCACTATTTACAACCTGTTCACTGGTACAGTTCCTCTTGTAACCCAATGTTAGTGGCACTATTTGCAACCTGTTCACTGATACAGTTCCTCTTGCAACCCAATGTTAGTGGCACTATTTACAACCTGTTCACTGATACAGTTCCTGTTGCAACCCAATGTTAGTGGGACTATTTACAACCTGTTCACTGGTACAGTTCCTCTTGCAACCCAATATTAGTGGCACTATTTACAACCTGTTCACTGGTACAGTTCCTCTTGTAACCCAATATTAGTGGCACTATTTACAACCTGTTCACTGATACAGTTCCTGTTGCAACCCAATGTTAGTGGCACTATTTACAACCTGTTCACTGGTACAGTTCCTCTTGTAACCCAATGTTAGTGGCACTATTTGGAACCTGTTCACTGGTACAGTTCCTCTTGCAATATTAGTGGCACTATTTACAACCTGTTCACTGGTACAGTTCCTGTTGCAACCCAATATTAGTGGCACTATTTACAATCTGTTCACTGGTACAGTTCCTCTTGCAACCCAATGTTAGTGGCACAATTTACAACCTGTTCACTGGTACAGTTCCTCTTGCAACCCAATGTTAGTGCCACTATTTACAACCTGTTCACTGGTACAGTTCCTGTTACAACCCAATGTTAGTGGCACTATTTACAACCTGTTCACTGGTACAGTTCCTCTTGTAACCCAATGTTAGTGGCACTATTTACAACCTGTTCACTGGTACAGTTCCTCTTGCAACCCAATGTTAGTGCCACTATTTACAACCTGTTCACTGGTACAGTTCCTCTTGCAATATTAGTGGCACTATTTACAACCTGTTCACTGGTACAGTTCCTCTTGTAACCCAATGTTAGTGGCACTATTTACAACCTGTTCACTGGTACAGTTCCTCTTGCAACCCAATGTTAGTGGCACTATTTACAACCTGTTCACTGGTACAGTTCCTCTTGCAACCCAATGTTAGTGGCACTATTTACAACCTGTTCACTGGTACAGTTCCTCTTGTAACCCAATGTTAGTGGCACTATTTGGAACCTGTTCACTGGTACAGTTCTTGTTGTAACCCAATGTTAGTGGCACTATTTGGAACCTGTTCACTGGTACAGTTCCTCTTGCAATATTAGTGGCACTATTTACAACCTGTTCACTGGTACAGTTCCTGTTGCAACCCAATATTAGTGGCACTATTTACAATCTGTTCACTGGTACAGTTCCTCTTGCAACCCAATGTTAGTGGCACTATTTGCAACCTGTTCACTGATACAGTCCCTCTTGTAACCCAATGTTAGTGGCACTATTTGCAACCTGTTCACTGGTACAGTTCCTCTTGCAACCCAATGTTAGTGGCACTATTTACAACCTGTTCACTGGTACAGTTCCTGTTGCAACCCAATGTTAGTGGCACTATTTACAACCTGTTCACTGGTACAGTTCCTCTTGCAACCCAATATTAGTGGCACTATTTGCAACCTGTTCACTGGTACAGTTCCTCTTGCAACCCAATGTTAGTGGCACTATTTACAACCTGTTCACTGGTACAGTTCCTGTTGCAACCCAATGTTAGTGGCACTATTTACAACCTGTTCACTGGTACAGTTCCTCTTGCAACCCAATATTAGTGGCACTATTTGCAACCTGTTCACTGGTACAGTTCCTCTTGCAACCCAATGTTAGTGGCACTATTTACAACCTGTTCACTGATACAGTTCTTGTTGTAACCCAATGTTAGTGGTACTATTTACAACTTGTTCACTGATACAGTTCCTCTTGCAACCCAATGTTAGTGGCACTATTTACAACCTGTTCACTGATACAATTCCTCTTGCAACCCAATGTTAGTGGCACTATTTACAACCTGTTCACTGATACAGTTCCTGTTGCAACCCAATGTTAGTGGCACTATTTACAACCTGTTCACTGATACAGTTCCTCTTGCAACCCAATGTTAGTGGCACTACTTACAACCTGTTCACTGGTACAGTTCCTCTTGCAATATTAGTGGCACTATTTACAACCTGTTCACTGGTACAGTTCCTCTTGCAACCCAATGTTAGTGGCACTATTTGCAACCTGTTCACTGATACAGTTCCTCTTGCAACCCAATGTTAGTGGCACTATTTGCAACCTGTTCACTGGTACAGTTCCTCTTGCAACACAATGTTAGTGGCACTATTTGCAACCTGTTCACTGGTACAGTTCCTCTTGTAACACAATATTAGTGGCACTATTTACAACCTGTTCGCTGGTACAGTTCCTGTTGTAACCCAATGTTAGTGGCACTATTTACAACCTGTTCACTGGTACAGTTCCTCTTGTAACCCAATATTAGTGGCACTATTTACAACCTGTTCACTGGTACAGTTCCTGTTGCAACCCAATGTTAGTGGCACTATTTGCAACCTGTTCGCTGGTACAGTTCCTCTTGTAACCCAATGTTAGTGGCACTATTTACAACCTGTTCACTGGTACAGTTCCTCTTGTAAACCAATATTAGTGGCACTATTTGCAACCTGTTCGCTGGTACAGTTCCTCTTGTAACCCAATGTTAGTGGCACTATTTGCAATCTGTTCACTGGTACAGTTCCTCTTGCAACCCAATGTTAGTGGCACTATTTGGAACCTGTTCACTGGTACAGTTCTTGTTGTAACCCAATGTTAGTGGCACTATTTGGAACCTGTTCACTGGTACAGTTCTTGTTGTAACCCAATGTTAGTGGCACTATTTACAACCTGTTAACTGGTACAGTTCCTCTTGCAATATTAGTGGCACTATTTACAACCGGTTCACTGGTACAGTTCCTCTTGTAACCCAATATTAGTGGCACTATTTACAACCTGTTCACTGGTACAGTTCCTGTTGTAACCCAATGTTAGTGGCACTATTTGGAACCTGTTCACTGGTACAGTTCTTGTTGTAACCCAATGTTAGTGGCACTATTTGGAACCTGTTCACTGGTACAGTTCTTGTTGTAACCCAATGTTAGTGGCACTATTTACAACCTGTTCACTGGTACAGTTCCTCTTGCAATATTAGTGGCACTATTTACAACCTGTTCACTGGTACAGTTCCTCTTGCAACCCAATGTTAGTGGCACTATTTACAATCTGTTCACTGGTACAGTTCCTCTTGCAACCCAATGTTAGTGGCACTATTTACAATCTGTTCACTGGTACAGTTTCTCTTGCAACCCAATGTTAGTGGTACTATTTACAACCTGTTCACTGATACAGTTCCTCTTGCAACCCAATGTTAGTGGCACTATTTACAACCTGTTCACTGGTACAGTTCCTCTTGTAACACAATATTAGTGGCACTATTTACAACCTGTTCACTGGTACAGTTCCTCTTGTAACCCAATGTTAGTGGCACTATTTCCAACCTGTTCACTGATACAGTTCCTCTTGCAACCCAATGTTAGTGGCACTATTTACAACCTGTTCACTGGTACAGTTCCTCTTGTAACCCAATGTTAGTGGCACTATTTGCAACCTGTTCGCTGGTACAGTTCCTCTTGTAACCCAATGTTAGTGGCACTATTTACAACCTGTTCACTGGTACAGTTCCTCTTGCAACCCAATGTTAGTGGCACTATTTACAACCTGTTCACTGGTACAGTTCCTCTTGTAACCCAATGTTAGTGGCACTATTTGCAACCTGTTCACTGATACAGTTCCTCTTGTAACCCAATGTTAGTGGCACTATTTACAACCTGTTCACTGGTACAGTTCCTCTTGCAACCCAATGTTAGTGGCACTATTTACAACCTGTTCACTGGTACAGTTCCTCTTGCAACCCAATATTAGTGGCACTATTTGCAACCTGTTCACTGGTACAGTTCCTCTTGCAACCCAATGTTAGTGGCACTATTTACAACCTGTTCACTGGTACAGTTCCTGTTGCAACCCAATGTTAGTGGCACTATTTACAACCTGTTCACTGGTACAGTTCCTCTTGCAACCCAATATTAGTGGCACTATTTACAACCTGTTCACTTGTACAGTTCCTCTTGCAACCCAATGTTAGTTGCACTGTTTACAACCTGTTCACTGGTACAGTTCCTGTTACAACCCAATGTTAGTGGCACTATTTACAACCTATTCACTGGTACAGTTCCTCTTGCAACCCAATGTTAGTGGCACTATTTACAACCTGTTCACTGGTACAGTTCCTCTTGTAACCCAATATTAGTGGCACTATTTACAACCTGTTCACTGATACAGCTCCTCTTGCAACCCAATATTAGTGGCACTATTTACAACCTATTCACTGGTACAGTTCCTGTTGCAACCCAATGTTAGTGGCACTATTTACAACCTGTTCACTGGTACAGTTCCTCTTGTAACCCAATGTTAGTGGCACTATTTACAACCTGTTCACTGGTACAGTTCCTCTTGTAACCCAATGTTAGTGGCACTATTTACAACCTGTTCACTGGTACAGTTCCTCTTGTAACCCAATATTAGTGGCACTATTTACAACCTGTTCACTGGTACAGTTCCTCTTGCAACCCAATATTAGTGGTACTATTTACAACCTGTTCACTGGTACAGTTCCTCTTGCAACCCAATGTTAGTGGCACTATTTGCAACCTGTTCACTGGTACAATTCCTCTTGTAACCCAATGTTAGTGGCACTACTTACAACCTGTTCACTGGTACAGTTCCTCTTGCAACCCAATGTTAGTGGCACTATTTACAACCTGTTCACTGGTACAGTTCCTCTTGCAACCCAATGTTAGTGGTACTATTTACAACCTGTTCACTGGTACAGTTCCTCTTGCAACCCAATATTAGTGGCACTACTTACAACCTGTTCACTGGTACAGTTCCTCTTGCAACCCAATGTTAGTGGCACTATTTACAACTTGTTCACTGGTACAGTTCCTCTTGTAACCCAATATTAGTGGCACTATTTACAACTTGTTCACTGGTACAGTTCCTCTTGCAACCCAATGTTAGTGGTACTATTTGCAACCTGTTCACTGGTACAGTTCCTGTTGTAACCCAATATTAATGGCACTATTTACAACTTGTTCACTGGTACAGTTCCTGTTGCAACCCAATGTTAGTGGCACTATTTACAACCTGTTCACTGGTACAGTTCCTCTTGTAACCCTATATTAGTGGCACTATTTGCAACCTGTTCACTGGTACAGTTCCTCTTGTAACCCAATATTAGTGGCACTATTTGCAACCTGTTCACTGGTACAGTTCCTGTTGTAACCCAATATTAGTGGCACTACTTACAACTTGTTCACTGGTACAGTTCCTCTTGCAACCCAATGTTAGTGGCACTATTTGCAACCTGTTCACTGGTACAGTTCCTCTTGCAACCCAATGTTAGTGGCACTATTTACAACCTGTTCACTGGTACAGTTCCTGTTGCAACCCAATGTTAGTGGCACTATTTACAACCTGTTCACTGGTACAGTTCCTCTTGCAACCCAATATTAGTGGCACTATTTGCAACCTGTTCACTGGTACAGTTCCTCTTGCAACCCAATGTTAGTGGCACTATTTACAACCTGTTCACTGGTACAGTTCCTGTTGCAACCCAATGTTAGTGGCACTATTTACAACCTGTTCACTGGTACAGTTCCTCTTGCAACCCAATGTTAGTGGCACTATTTACAACCTGTTCACTGGTACAGTTCCTGTTGCAACCCAATGTTAGTGGCACTATTTACAACCTGTTCACTGGTACAGTTCCTCTTGCAACCCAATATTAGTGGCACTATTTGCAACCTGTTCACTGGTACAGTTCCTCTTGCAACCCAATGTTAGTGGCACTATTTACAACCTGTTCACTGATACAGTTCTTGTTGTAACCCAATGTTAGTGGTACTATTTACAACTTGTTCACTGATACAGTTCCTCTTGCAACCCAATGTTAGTGGCACTATTTACAACCTGTTCACTGATACAATTCCTCTTGCAACCCAATGTTAGTGGCACTATTTACAACCTGTTCACTGATACAGTTCCTGTTGCAACCCAATGTTAGTGGCACTATTTACAACCTGTTCACTGATACAGTTCCTCTTGCAACCCAATGTTAGTGGCACTACTTACAACCTGTTCACTGGTACAGTTCCTCTTGCAATATTAGTGGCACTATTTACAACCTGTTCACTGGTACAGTTCCTCTTGCAACCCAATGTTAGTGGCACTATTTGCAACCTGTTCACTGATACAGTTCCTCTTGCAACCCAATGTTAGTGGCACTATTTGCAACCTGTTCACTGGTACAGTTCCTCTTGCAACACAATGTTAGTGGCACTATTTGCAACCTGTTCACTGGTACAGTTCCTCTTGTAACACAATATTAGTGGCACTATTTACAACCTGTTCGCTGGTACAGTTCCTGTTGTAACCCAATGTTAGTGGCACTATTTACAACCTGTTCACTGGTACAGTTCCTCTTGTAACCCAATATTAGTGGCACTATTTACAACCTGTTCACTGGTACAGTTCCTGTTGCAACCCAATGTTAGTGGCACTATTTGCAACCTGTTCGCTGGTACAGTTCCTCTTGTAACCCAATGTTAGTGGCACTATTTACAACCTGTTCACTGGTACAGTTCCTCTTGTAAACCAATATTAGTGGCACTATTTGCAACCTGTTCGCTGGTACAGTTCCTCTTGTAACCCAATGTTAGTGGCACTATTTGCAATCTGTTCACTGGTACAGTTCCTCTTGCAACCCAATGTTAGTGGCACTATTTGGAACCTGTTCACTGGTACAGTTCTTGTTGTAACCCAATGTTAGTGGCACTATTTGGAACCTGTTCACTGGTACAGTTCTTGTTGTAACCCAATGTTAGTGGCACTATTTACAACCTGTTAACTGGTACAGTTCCTCTTGCAATATTAGTGGCACTATTTACAACCGGTTCACTGGTACAGTTCCTCTTGTAACCCAATATTAGTGGCACTATTTACAACCTGTTCACTGGTACAGTTCCTGTTGTAACCCAATGTTAGTGGCACTATTTGGAACCTGTTCACTGGTACAGTTCTTGTTGTAACCCAATGTTAGTGGCACTATTTGGAACCTGTTCACTGGTACAGTTCTTGTTGTAACCCAATGTTAGTGGCACTATTTACAACCTGTTCACTGGTACAGTTCCTCTTGCAATATTAGTGGCACTATTTACAACCTGTTCACTGGTACAGTTCCTCTTGCAACCCAATGTTAGTGGCACTATTTACAATCTGTTCACTGGTACAGTTCCTCTTGCAACCCAATGTTAGTGGCACTATTTACAATCTGTTCACTGGTACAGTTTCTCTTGCAACCCAATGTTAGTGGTACTATTTACAACCTGTTCACTGATACAGTTCCTCTTGCAACCCAATGTTAGTGGCACTATTTACAACCTGTTCACTGGTACAGTTCCTCTTGTAACACAATATTAGTGGCACTATTTACAACCTGTTCACTGGTACAGTTCCTCTTGTAACCCAATGTTAGTGGCACTATTTCCAACCTGTTCACTGATACAGTTCCTCTTGCAACCCAATGTTAGTGGCACTATTTACAACCTGTTCACTGGTACAGTTCCTCTTGTAACCCAATGTTAGTGGCACTATTTGCAACCTGTTCGCTGGTACAGTTCCTCTTGTAACCCAATGTTAGTGGCACTATTTACAACCTGTTCACTGGTACAGTTCCTCTTGCAACCCAATGTTAGTGGCACTATTTACAACCTGTTCACTGGTACAGTTCCTCTTGTAACCCAATGTTAGTGGCACTATTTGCAACCTGTTCACTGATACAGTTCCTCTTGTAACCCAATGTTAGTGGCACTATTTACAACCTGTTCACTGGTACAGTTCCTCTTGCAACCCAATGTTAGTGGCACTATTTACAACCTGTTCACTGGTACAGTTCCTCTTGCAACCCAATATTAGTGGCACTATTTGCAACCTGTTCACTGGTACAGTTCCTCTTGCAACCCAATGTTAGTGGCACTATTTACAACCTGTTCACTGGTACAGTTCCTGTTGCAACCCAATGTTAGTGGCACTATTTACAACCTGTTCACTGGTACAGTTCCTCTTGCAACCCAATATTAGTGGCACTATTTACAACCTGTTCACTTGTACAGTTCCTCTTGCAACCCAATGTTAGTTGCACTGTTTACAACCTGTTCACTGGTACAGTTCCTGTTACAACCCAATGTTAGTGGCACTATTTACAACCTATTCACTGGTACAGTTCCTCTTGCAACCCAATGTTAGTGGCACTATTTACAACCTGTTCACTGGTACAGTTCCTCTTGTAACCCAATATTAGTGGCACTATTTACAACCTGTTCACTGATACAGCTCCTCTTGCAACCCAATATTAGTGGCACTATTTACAACCTATTCACTGGTACAGTTCCTGTTGCAACCCAATGTTAGTGGCACTATTTACAACCTGTTCACTGGTACAGTTCCTCTTGTAACCCAATGTTAGTGGCACTATTTACAACCTGTTCACTGGTACAGTTCCTCTTGTAACCCAATGTTAGTGGCACTATTTACAACCTGTTCACTGGTACAGTTCCTCTTGTAACCCAATATTAGTGGCACTATTTACAACCTGTTCACTGGTACAGTTCCTCTTGCAACCCAATATTAGTGGTACTATTTACAACCTGTTCACTGGTACAGTTCCTCTTGCAACCCAATGTTAGTGGCACTATTTGCAACCTGTTCACTGGTACAATTCCTCTTGTAACCCAATGTTAGTGGCACTACTTACAACCTGTTCACTGGTACAGTTCCTCTTGCAACCCAATGTTAGTGGCACTATTTACAACCTGTTCACTGGTACAGTTCCTCTTGCAACCCAATGTTAGTGGTACTATTTACAACCTGTTCACTGGTACAGTTCCTCTTGCAACCCAATATTAGTGGCACTACTTACAACCTGTTCACTGGTACAGTTCCTCTTGCAACCCAATGTTAGTGGCACTATTTACAACTTGTTCACTGGTACAGTTCCTCTTGTAACCCAATATTAGTGGCACTATTTACAACTTGTTCACTGGTACAGTTCCTCTTGCAACCCAATGTTAGTGGTACTATTTGCAACCTGTTCACTGGTACAGTTCCTGTTGTAACCCAATATTAATGGCACTATTTACAACTTGTTCACTGGTACAGTTCCTGTTGCAACCCAATGTTAGTGGCACTATTTACAACCTGTTCACTGGTACAGTTCCTCTTGTAACCCTATATTAGTGGCACTATTTGCAACCTGTTCACTGGTACAGTTCCTCTTGTAACCCAATATTAGTGGCACTATTTGCAACCTGTTCACTGGTACAGTTCCTGTTGTAACCCAATATTAGTGGCACTACTTACAACTTGTTCACTGGTACAGTTCCTCTTGCAACCCAATGTTAGTGGCACTATTTGCAACCTGTTCACTGGTACAGTTCCTCTTGCAACCCAATGTTAGTGGCACTATTTACAACCTGTTCACTGGTACAGTTCCTGTTGCAACCCAATGTTAGTGGCACTATTTACAACCTGTTCACTGGTACAGTTCCTCTTGCAACCCAATATTAGTGGCACTATTTGCAACCTGTTCACTGGTACAGTTCCTCTTGCAACCCAATGTTAGTGGCACTATTTACAACCTGTTCACTGGTACAGTTCCTGTTGCAACCCAATGTTAGTGGCACTATCTACAACCTGTTCACTGGTACAGTTCCTCTTGTAACCCAATATTAGTGGCACTATTTACAACCTGTTCACTGGTACAGTTCCTGTTGCAACCCAATGTTAGTGGCACTATTTGCAACCTGTTCGCTGGTACAGTTCCTCTTGTAACCCAATGTTAGTGGCACTATTTACAACCTGTTCACTGGTGCAGTTCCTCTTGTAACCCAATGTTAGTGGCACTATTTGCAACCTGTTCGCTGGTACAGTTCCTCTTGTAACCCAATGTTAGTGGCACTATTTGCAATCTGTTCACTGGTACAGTTCCTCTTGCAACCCAATGTTAGTGGCACTATTTGGAACCTGTTCACTGGTACAGTTCTTGTTGTAACCCAATGTTAGTGGCACTATTTACAACCTGTTCACTGGTACAGTTCCTCTTGCAATATTAGTGGCACTATTTACAACCTGTTCACTGGTACAGTTCCTCTTGCAACCCAATGTTAGTGGCACTATTTACAATCTGTTCACTGGTACAGTTCCTCTTGCAACCCAATGTTTGTGGCACTATTTACAACCTGTTCACTGATCAGTTCCTCTTGCAACCCAATGTTAGTGGCACTATTTACAACCTGTTCACTGGTACAGTTCCTCTTGTAACCCAATATTAGTGGCACTATTTACAACCTGCTCACTGATACAGTTCCTCTTGCAACCCAATGTTAGTGGCACTATTTACAACCTGTTCACTGATACAGTTCCTCTTGCAACCCAATGTTAGTGGCACTATTTACAACTTGTTCACTGGTACAGTTCCTCTTGCAACCCAATGTTAGTGGCACTATTTACAACTTGTTCACTGGTACAGTTCCTCTTGCAACCCAATGTTAGTGGCACTATTTACAACCTGTTCACTGGTACAGTTCCTCTTGCAACCCAATGTTAGTGGCACTATTTACAACCTGTTCACTGGTACAGTTCCTCTTGCAACCCAATGTTAGTGGCACTATTTACAACCTGTTCACTGATACAGTTCCTCTTGCAACCCAATGTTAGTGGCACTATTTACAACTTGTTCACTGGTACAGTTCCTCTTGCAACCCAATGTTAGTGGCACTATTTACAACCTGTTCACTGGTACAGTTCCTGTTGCAACCCAATGTTAGTGGCACTATTTACAACCTGTTCACTGGTACAGTTCCTCTTGCAACCCAATGTTAGTGGCACTATTTACAACCTGTTCACTGGTACATTTCCTCTTGCAACCCAATGTTAGTGGCACTATTTACAACCTGTTCACTGATACAGTTCCTCTTGCAACCCAATGTTAGTGGCACTATTTAGAACCTGTTCACTGGTACAATTCCTCTTGCAAGCCAATGTTAGTGGCACTACTTACAACCTGTTCACTGGTACAGTTCCTGTTGCAACCCAATGTTAGTGGCACTATTTACAACCTGTTCACTGGTACAGTTCCTGTTGCAACCCAATATTAGTGGCACTATTTACAACCTGTTCACTGGTACAGTTCTTGCAACCCAATGTTAGTGGCACTATTTACAACCTGTTCACTGATACAGTTCCTGTTACAACCCAATGTTAGTGGCACTATTTACAACCTGTTCACTGGTACAGTTCCTCTTGCAACCCAATGTTAGTGGCACTATTTACAACCTGTTCACTGGTACAGTTCCTCTTGCAACCCAATGTTAGTGGCACTATTTACAACCTGTTCACTGATACAGTTCTTGTTGTAACCCAATGTTAGTGGTACTATTTACAACCTGTTCACTGATACAGTTCCTCTTGCAACCCAATGTTAGTGGCACTATTTACAACCTGTTCACTGATACAATTCCTCTTGCAACCCAATGTTAGTGGCACTATTTACAACCTGTTCACTGATACAGTTCCTGTTGCAACCCAATGTTAGTGGCACTATTTACAACCTGTTCACTGATACAGTTCCTCTTGCAACCCAATGTTAGTGGCACTACTTACAACCTGTTCACTGGTACAGTTCCTCTTGCAATATTAGTGGCACTATTTACAACCTGTTCACTGGTACAGTTCCTCTTGCAACCCAATGTTAGTGGCACTATTTACAACCTGTTCACTGGTACAGTTCCTCTTGCAATATTAGTGGCACTATTTACAACCTGTTCACTGGTACAGTTCCTCTTGCAACCCAATGTTAGTGGCACTATTTACAACCTGTTCTCTGGTACTGTTCCTCTTGCAATATTAGTTGCACTATTTACAACCTGTTTACTGATACAGTTGCTGTTGCAACCCAATATTAGTGGCACTATTTACAACCTGTTCACTGGTACAGTACCTCTTGCAATATTAGTGGCACTATTTACAACCTGTTCACTGGTACACTTCCTCTTGTAACCCAATGTTAGTGGCACTATTTACAACCTGTTCACTGGTACAGTTCCTCTTGCAATATTAGTGGCACTATTTACAACCTGTTCACTGGTACAGTTCCTCTTGCAACCCAATGTTAGTGGCACTATTTACAACCTGTTCTCTGGTACTGTTCCTCTTGCAATATTAGTTGCACTATTTACAACCTGTTCACTGATACAGTTCTTGTTGCAACCCAATATTAGTGGCACTATTTACAACCTGTTCACTGGTACAGTTCCTCTTGTAACCCAATGTTAGTGGCACTATTTACAACCTGTTCTCTGGTACAGTTCCTCTTGCAACCCAATGTTAGTGGCACTATTTACAACCTGTTCTCTGGTACAGTTCCTCTTGCAACCCAATGTTAGTGGCACTATTTACAACCTGTTCACTGATCAGTTCCTCTTGCAAACCAATATTAGTGGCACTATTTACAACCTGTTCACTGATACAGTTCCTGTTGCAACCCAATGTTAGTGGCACTATTTACAACCTGTTCACTGGTACAGTTCCTCTTGCAACCCAATGTTAGTGGCACTATTTACAACCTGTTCACTGGTACAGTTCCTCTTGCAACCCAATGTTAGTGGCACTATTTACAACCTGTTCACTGATACAGTTCCTCTTGCAACCCAATGTTAGTGGCACTATTTACAACTTGTTCACTGGTACAGTTCCTCTTGCAACCCAATGTTAGTGGCACTATTTACAACCTGTTCACTGGTACAGTTCCTGTTGCAACCCAATGTTAGTGGCACTATTTACAACCTGTTCACTGGTACAGTTCCTCTTGCAACCCAATGTTAGTGGCACTATTTACAACCTGTTCACTGGTACAGTTCCTCTTGCAACCCAATGTTAGTGGCACTATTTACAACCTGTTCACTGATACAGTTCCTCTTGCAACCCAATGTTAGTGGCACTATTTAGAACCTGTTCACTGGTACAATTCCTCTTGCAAGCCAATGTTAGTGGCACTACTTACAACCTGTTCACTGGTACAGTTCCTGTTGCAACCCAATGTTAGTGGCACTATTTACAACCTGTTCACTGGTACAGTTCCTGTTGCAACCCAATATTAGTGGCACTATTTACAACCTGTTCACTGGTACAGTTCTTGCAACCCAATGTTAGTGGCACTATTTACAACCTGTTCACTGATACAGTTCCTGTTACAACCCAATGTTAGTGGCACTATTTACAACCTGTTCACTGGTACAGTTCCTCTTGCAACCCAATGTTAGTGGCACTATTTACAACCTGTTCACTGGTACAGTTCCTCTTGCAACCCAATGTTAGTGGCACTATTTACAACCTGTTCACTGATACAGTTCTTGTTGTAACCCAATGTTAGTGGTACTATTTACAACCTGTTCACTGATACAGTTCCTCTTGCAACCCAATGTTAGTTGCACTATTTACAACCTGTTCACTGATACAATTCCTCTTGCAACCCAATGTTAGTGGCACTATTTACAACCTGTTCACTGATACAGTTCCTGTTGCAACACAATGTTAGTGGCACTATTTACAACCTGTTCACTGATACAGTTCCTCTTGCAACCCAATGTTAGTGGCACTACTTACAACCTGTTCACTGGTACAGTTCCTCTTGCAATATTAGTGGCACTATTTACAACCTGTTCACTGGTACAGTTCCTCTTGCAACCCAATGTTAGTGGCACTATTTACAACCTGTTCACTGGTACAGTTCCTCTTGCAATATTAGTGGCACTATTTACAACCTGTTCACTGGTACAGTTCCTCTTGCAACCCAATGTTAGTGGCACTATTTACAACCTGTTCTCAGGTACTGTTCCTCTTGCAATATTAGTTGCACTATTTACAACCTGTTTACTGATACAGTTGCTGTTGCAACCCAATATTAGTGGCACTATTTACAACCTGTTCACTGGTACAGTACCTCTTGCAATATTAGTGGCACTATTTACAACCTGTTCACTGGTACAGTTCCTCTTGTAACCCAATGTTAGTGGCACTATTTACAACCTGTTCACTGGTACAGTTCCTCTTGCAATATTAGTGGGACTATTTACAACCTGTTCACTGGTACAGTTCCTCTTGCAACCCAATGTTAGTGGCACTATTTACAACCTGTTCTCTGGTACTGTTCCTCTTGCAATATTAGTTGCACTATTTACAACCTGTTCACTGATACAGTTCTTGTTGCAACCCAATATTAGTGGCACTATTTACAACCTGTTCACTGGTACAGTTCCTCTTGTAACCCAATGTTAGTGGCACTATTTACAACCTGTTCTCTGGTACAGTTCCTCTTGCAACCCAATGTTAGTGGCACTATTTACAACCTGTTCTCTGGTACAGTTCCTCTTGCAACCCAATGTTAGTGGCACTATTTACAACCTGTTCACTGATCAGTTCCTCTTGCAAACCAATATTAGTGGCACTATTTACAACCTGTTCACTGATACAGTTCCTGTTGCAACCCAATGTTAGTGGCACTATTTACAACCTGTTCACTGGTACAGTTCCTCTTGCAACCCAATGTTAGTGGCACTATTTACAACCTGTTCACTGATACAGTTCCTCTTGCAACCCAATGTTAGTGGCACTATTTACAACCTGTTCACTGATCAGTTCCTCTTGCAACCCAATATTAGTGGCACTATTTACAACCTGTTCACTGATACAGTTCCTCTTGCAACCCAATGTTAGTGGCACTATTTACAACCTGTTCACTGATCAGTTCCTCTTGCAACCCATTGTTAGTGGCACTATTTACAACCTGTTCACTGGTACAGTTCCTCTTGTAACCCAATATTAGTGGCACTATTTACAACCTGTTCACTGATACAGTTCCTGTTGCAACCCAATGTTAGTGGCACTATTTACAACCTGTTCACTGGTACAGTTCCTCTTGCAACCCAATGTTAGTTGCACTATTTACAACCTGTTCACTGGTACAGTTCCTCTTGCAATATTAGTGGCACTATTTACAACCTGTTCACTTGTACAGTTCCTCTTGCAACCCAATGTTAGTGGCACTATTTACAACCTGTTCACTGGTACAGTTCCTCTTGTAACCCGATATTAGTGGCACTATTTACAACCTGTTCACTGGTACAGTTCCTCTTGCAACCCAATATTAGTGGCACTATTTACAACCTGTTCAGTGGTACAGTTCCTCTTGTAACCCAATGTTAGTGGCACTATTTACAACCTGTTCACTGGTACAGTTCCTCTTGCAATATTAGTGGCACTATTTACAACCTGTTCACTGGTACAGTTCCTCTTGCAACCCAATGTTAGTGGTACTATTTACAACCTGTTCACTGGTACAGTTCCTCTTGCAACCCAATATTAGTGGTACTATTTACAACCTGTTCACTGGTACAGTTCCTCTTGCAACCCAATGTTAGTGGTACTATTTGCAACCTGTTCACTGATTCAGTTCCTGTTGCAACCCAATATTAGTGGCACTATTTACAACCTGTTCACTGATTCAGTTCCTGTTGCAACCCAATATTAGTGGCACTATTTACAACCTGTTCACTGATACAGTTCCTCTTGCAACCCAATGTTAGTGGCACTATTTACAACTTGTTCACTGGTACAGTTCCTCTTGCAACCCAATGTTAGTGGCACTATTTACAACTTGTTCACTGGTACAGTTCCTCTTGCAACCCAATGTTAGTGGCACTATTTACAACCTGTTCACTGGTACAGTTCCTCTTGCAACCCAATGTTAGTGGCACTATTTACAACCTGTTCACTGGTACAGTTCCTCTTGCAACCCAATGTTAGTGGCACTATTTACAACCTGTTCTCTGGTACAGTTCCTCTTGCAACCCAATGTTAGTGGCACTATTTACAACCTGTTCTCTGGTACAGTTCCTCTTGCAACCCAATGTTAGTGGCACTATTTACAACCTGTTCACTGATCAGTTCCTCTTGCAAACCAATATTAGTGGCACTATTTACAACCTGTTCACTGATACAGTTCCTGTTGCAACCCAATGTTAGTGGCACTATTTACAACCTGTTCACTGGTACAGTTCCTCTTGCAACCCAATGTTAGTGGCACTATTTACAACCTGTTCACTGATACAGTTCCTCTTGCAACCCAATGTTAGTGGCACTATTTACAACCTGTTCACTGATCAGTTCCTCTTGCAACCCAATATTAGTGGCACTATTTACAACCTGTTCACTGATACAGTTCCTCTTGCAACCCAATGTTAGTGGCACTATTTACAACCTGTTCACTGATCAGTTCCTCTTGCAACCCATTGTTAGTGGCACTATTTACAACCTGTTCACTGGTACAGTTCCTCTTGTAACCCAATATTAGTGGCACTATTTACAACCTGTTCACTGATACAGTTCCTGTTGCAACCCAATGTTAGTGGCACTATTTACAACCTGTTCACTGGTACAGTTCCTCTTGCAACCCAATGTTAGTTGCACTATTTACAACCTGTTCACTGGTACAGTTCCTCTTGCAATATTAGTGGCACTATTTACAACCTGTTCACTTGTACAGTTCCTCTTGCAACCCAATGTTAGTGGCACTATTTACAACCTGTTCACTGGTACAGTTCCTCTTGTAACCCGATATTAGTGGCACTATTTACAACCTGTTCACTGGTACAGTTCCTCTTGCAACCCAATATTAGTGGCACTATTTACAACCTGTTCAGTGGTACAGTTCCTCTTGTAACCCAATGTTAGTGGCACTATTTACAACCTGTTCACTGGTACAGTTCCTCTTGCAATATTAGTGGCACTATTTACAACCTGTTCACTGGTACAGTTCCTCTTGCAACCCAATGTTAGTGGTACTATTTACAACCTGTTCACTGGTACAGTTCCTCTTGCAACCCAATATTAGTGGCACTATTTACAACCTGTTCACTGGTACAGTTCCTCTTGCAACCCAATATTAGTGGTACTATTTACAACCTGTTCACTGGTACAGTTCCTCTTGCAACCCAATGTTAGTGGTACTATTTGCAACCTGTTCACTGATTCAGTTCCTGTTGCAACCCAATATTAGTGGCACTATTTACAACCTGTTCACTGATTCAGTTCCTGTTGCAACCCAATATTAGTGGCACTATTTACAACCTGTTCACTGATACAGTTCCTCTTGCAACCCAATGTTAGTGGCACTATTTACAACTTGTTCACTGGTACAGTTCCTCTTGCAACCCAATGTTAGTGGCACTATTTACAACTTGTTCACTGGTACAGTTCCTCTTGCAACCCAATGTTAGTGGCACTATTTACAACCTGTTCACTGGTACAGTTCCTCTTGCAACCCAATGTTAGTGGCACTATTTACAACCTGTTCACTGGTACAGTTCCTCTTGCAACCCAATGTTAGTGGCACTATTTACAACCTGTTCACTGGTACAGTTCCTCTTGCAACCCAATATTAGTGGCACTATTTACAACCTGTTCACTGGTACAGTTCCTCTTGCAACCCAATGTTAGTAGCACTATTTACAACCTGTTCACTGATACAGTTCCTGTTACAACCCAATGTTAGTGGCACTATTTACAACCTGTTCACTGGTACAGTTCCTCTTGCAACCCAATGTTAGTGGCACTATTTACAACCTGTTCACTGGTACAGTTCCTCTTGCAACCCAATGTTAGTGGCACTATTTACAACCTGTTCACTGATACAGTTCCTCTTGCAACCCAATGTTAGTGGCACTATTTACAACCTGTTCACTGGTACAATTCCTCTTGCAAGCCACTGTTAGTGGCACTACTTACAACCTGTTCACTGGTACAGTTCCTGTTGCAACCCAATGTTAGTGGCACTATTTACAACCTGTTCACTGGTACAGTTCCTGTTGCAACCCAATATTAGTGGAACTATTTACAACCTGTTCACTGGTACAGTACCTCTTGCAACCCAATGTTAGTGGCACTATTTACAACCTGTTCACTGATACAGTTCCTGTTACAACCCAATGTTAGTGGCACTATTTACAACCTGTTCACTGGTACAGTTCCTCTTGCAACCCAATGTTAGTGGCACTATTTACAACCTGTTCACTGGTACAGTTCCTCTTGCAACCCAATGTTAGTGGCACTATTTACAACCTGTTCACTGATACAGTTCTTGTTGTAACCCAATGTTAGTGGTACTATTTACAACCTGTTCACTGATACAGTTCCTCTTGCAACCCAATGTTAGTGGCACTATTTACAACCTGTTCACTGATACAATTCCTCTTGCAACCCAATGTTAGTGGCACTATTTACAACCTGTTCACTGATACAGTTCCTGTTGCAACCCAATGTTAGTGGCACTATTTACAACCTGTTCACTGATACAGTTCCTCTTGCAACCCAATGTTAGTGGCACTACTTACAACCTGTTCACTGGTACAGTTCCTCTTGCAATATTAGTGGCACTATTTACAACCTGTTCACTGGTACAGTTCCTCTTGCAACCCAATGTTAGTGGCACTATTTACAACCTGTTCACTGGTACAGTTCCTCTTGCAATATTAGTGGCACTATTTACAACCTGTTCACTGGTACAGTTCCTCTTGCAACCCAATGTTAGTGGCACTATTTACAACCTGTTCTCTGGTACTGTTCCTCTTGCAATATTAGTTGCACTATTTACAACCTGTTTACTGATACAGTTGCTGTTGCAACCCAATATTAGTGGCACTATTTACAACCTGTTCACTGGTACAGTACCTCTTGCAATATTAGTGGCACTATTTACAACCTGTTCACTGGTACAGTTCCTCTTGTAACCCAATGTTAGTGGCACTATTTACAACCTGTTCACTGGTACAGTTCCTCTTGCAATATTAGTGGCACTATTTACAACCTGTTCACTGGTACAGTTCCTCTTGCAACCCAATGTTAGTGGCACTATTTACAACCTGTTCTCTGGTACTGTTCCTCTTGCAATATTAGTTGCACTATTTACAACCTGTTCACTGATACAGTTCTTGTTGCAACCCAATATTAGTGGCACTATTTACAACCTGTTCACTGGTACAGTTCCTCTTGTAACCCAATGTTAGTGGCACTATTTACAACCTGTTCTCTGGTACAGTTCCTCTTGCAACCCAATGTTAGTGGCACTATTTACAACCTGTTCTCTGGTACAGTTCCTCTTGCAACCCAATGTTAGTGGCACTATTTACAACCTGTTCACTGATCAGTTCCTCTTGCAACCCAATATTAGTGGCACTATTTACAACCTGTTCACTGATACAGTTCCTGTTGCAACCCAATGTTAGTGGCACTATTTACAACCTGTTCACTGGTACAGTTCCTCTTGCAACCCAATGTTAGTGGCACTATTTACAACCTGTTCACTGATACAGTTCCTCTTGCAACCCAATGTTAGTGGCACTATTTACAACCTGTTCACTGATCAGTTCCTCTTGCAACCCAATATTAGTGGCACTATTTACAACCTGTTCACTGATACAGTTCCTCTTGCAACCCAATGTTAGTGGCACTATTTACAACCTGTTCACTGATCAGTTCCTCTTGCAACCCATTGTTAGTGGCACTATTTACAACCTGTTCACTGGTACAGTTCCTCTTGTAACCCAATATTAGTGGCACTATTTACAACCTGTTCACTGATACAGTTCCTGTTGCAACCCAATGTTAGTGGCACTATTTACAACCTGTTCACTGGTACAGTTCCTCTTGCAACCCAATGTTAGTTGCACTATTTACAACCTGTTCACTGGTACAGTTCCTCTTGCAATATTAGTGGCACTATTTACAACCTGTTCACTGGTACAGTTCCTCTTGCAACCCAATACGGTGGATTGGCAGTATCGGTAGAGGGTCGGACGCCATGCTTTGCAGCATAGAGTTACGGCTCTTTATGATCTGAGCTCAAATCCCGCCGAGGTTAACTTTGCCTTTCATCCTTATGGGGTCGATAAAATAAAGTACCAGTCACGCACTGGGGTCGATTTAATCGACTTTCCCCTCCCCCAAATTACTGGCCTTGTGCCTATATAAGAAACCACTATTTACAACCTGTTCACTGGTACAGTTCCTCTTGCAACCCAATATTAGTGGCACTATTTACAACCTGTTCAGTGGTACAGTTCCTCTTGTAACCCAATGTTAGTGGCACTATTTACAACCTGTTCACTGGTACAGTTCCTCTTGCAATATTAGTGGCACTATTTACAACCTGTTCACTGGTACAGTTCCTCTTGCAACCCAATGTTAGTGGCACTATTTACAACCTGTTCACTGGTACAGTTCCTCTTGCAACCCAATATTAGTGGCACTATTTACAACCTGTTCAGTGGTACAGTTCCTCTTGTAACCCAATGTTAGTGGCACTATTTACAACCTGTTCACTGGTACAGTTCCTCTTGCAATATTAGTGGCACTATTTACAACCTGTTCACTGGTACAGTTCCTCTTGCAACCCAATGTTAGTGGCACTATTTACAACCTGTTCACTGGTACAGTTCCTCTTACAACCCAATATTAGTGGCACTATTTACAACCTGTTCACTGGTACAGTTCCTCTTGCAACCCAATATTAGTGGCACTATTTACAACCTGTTCAGTGGTACAGTTCCTCTTGTAACCCAATGTTAGTGGCACTATTTACAACCTGTTCACTGGTACAGTTCCTCTTGCAACCCAATATTAGTGGCACTATTTACAACCTGTTCAGTGGTACAGTTCCTCTTGTAACCCAATGTTAGTGGCACTATTTACAACCTGTTCACTGGTACAGTTCCTCTTGCAATATTAGTGGCACTATTTACAACCTGTTCACTGGTACAGTTCCTCTTGCAACCCAATATTAGTGGTACTATTTACAACCTGTTCACTGGTACAGTTCCTCTTGCAACCCAATGTTAGTGGTACTATTTGCAACCTGTTCACTGATTCAGTTCCTGTTGCAACCCAATATTAGTGGCACTATTTACAACCTGTTCACTGGTACAGTTCCTCTTGCAACCCAATATTAGTGGCACTATTTACCATCTGTTCACTGGTACAGTTCCTCTTGCAACCCAATATTAGTGGCACTATTTACAACCTGTTCACTGGTACAGTTCCTCTTGCAACCCAATGTTAGTGGCACTATTTGCAACCTGTTCACTGGTACAGTTCCTCTTGCAACCCAATATTAGTGGTACTATTTACAACCTGTTCACTGGTACAGTTCCTCTTGCAACCCAATGTTAGTGGTACTATTTGCAACCTGTTCACTGATTCAGTTCCTGTTGCAACCCAATATTAGTGGCACTATTTACAACCTGTTCACTGATTCAGTTCCTGTTGCAACCCAATATTAGTGGCACTATTTACAACCTGTTCACTGATACAGTTCCTCTTGCAACCCAATGTTAGTGGCACTATTTACAACTTGTTCACTGGTACAGTTCCTCTTGCAACCCAATGTTAGTGGCACTATTTACAACCTGTTCACTGGTACAGTTCCTCTTGCAACCCAATGTTAGTGGCACTATTTACAACCTGTTCACTGGTACAGTTCCTCTTGCAACCCAATGTTAGTGGCACTATTTACAACCTGTTCACTGGTACAGTTCCTCTTGCAACCCAATGTTAGTGGCACTATTTACAACCTGTTCACTGGTACAGTTCCTCTTGCAACCCAATGTTAGTGGCACTATTTACAACCTGTTCACTGATACAGTTCCTGTTACAACCCAATGTTAGTGGCACTATTTACAACCTGTTCACTGGTACAATTCCTCTTGCAAGCCAATGTTAGTGGCACTACTTACAACCTGTTCACTGGTACAGTTCCTGTTGCAACCCAATGTTAGTGGCGCTATTTACAACCTGTTCACTGGTACAGTTCCTGTTGCAACCCAATATTAGTGGCACTATTTACAACCTGTTCACTGGTACAGTTCCTCTTGCAACCCAATGTTAGTGGCACTATTTACAACCTGTTCACTGATACAGTTCCTGTTACAACCCAATGTTAGTGGCACTATTTACAACCTGTTCACTGGTACAGTTCCTCTTGCAACCCAATGTTAGTGGCACTATTTACAACCTGTTCACTGGTACAGTTCCTCTTGCAACCCAATGTTAGTGGCACTATTTACAACCTGTTCACTGATACAGTTCTTGTTGTAACCCAATGTTAGTGGTACTATTTACAACCTGTTCACTGATACAGTTCCTCTTGCAACCCAATGTTAGTGGCACTATTTACAACCTGTTCACTGATACAATTCCTCTTGCAACCCAATGTTAGTGGCACTATTTACAACCTGTTCACTGATACAGTTCCTGTTGCAACCCAATGTTAGTGGCACTATTTACAACCTGTTCACTGATACAGTTCCTCTTGCAACCCAATGTTAGTGGCACTACTTACAACCTGTTCACTGGTACAGTTCCTCTTGCAATATTAGTGGCACTATTTACAACTTGTTCACTGGTACAGTTCCTCTTGCAACCCAATGTTAGTGGCACTATTTACAACCTGTTCACTGGTACAGTTCCTCTTGCAATATTAGTGGCACTATTTACAACCTGTTCACTGGTACAGTTCCTCTTGTAACCCAATGTTAGTGGCACTATTTACAACCTGTTCACTGGTACAGTTCCTCTTGCAATATTAGTGGCACTATTTACAACCTGTTCACTGGTACAGTTCCTCTTGCAACCCAATGTTAGTGGCACTATTTACAACCTGTTCTCTGGTACTGTTCCTCTTGCAATATTAGTTGCACTATTTACAACCTGTTCACTGATACAGTTCCTGTTGCAACCCAATATTAGTGGCACTATTTACAACCTGTTCACTGGTACAGTTCCTCTTGTAACCCAATGTTAGTGGCACTATTTACAACCTGTTCTCTGGTACAGTTCCTCTTGCAACCCAATGTTAGTGGCACTATTTACAACCTGTTCTCTGGTACAGTTCCTCTTGCAACCCAATGTTAGTGGCACTATTTACAACCTGTTCACTGATCAGTTCCTCTTGCAACCCAATATTAGTGGCACTATTTACAACCTGTTCACTGATCAGTTCCTCTTGCAACCCATTGTTAGTGGCACTATTTACAACCTGTTCACTGGTACAGTTCCTCTTGTAACCCAATATTAGTGGCACTATTTACAACCTGTTCACTGATACAGTTCCTGTTGCAACCCAATGTTAGTGGCACTATTTACAACCTGTTCACTGGTACAGTTCCTCTTGCAACCCAATGTTAGTTGCACTATTTACAACCTGTTCACTGGTACAGTTCCTCTTGCAATATTAGTGGCACTATTTACAACCTGTTCACTGGTACAGTTCCTCTTGCAACCCAATGTTAGTGGCACTATTTACAACCTGTTCACTGGTACAGTTCCTCTTGCAACCCAATATTAGTGGCACTATTTACAACCTGTTCAGTGGTACAGTCCCTCTTGTAACCCAATGTTAGTGGCACTATTTGCAACCTATTCACTGGTACAGTTCCTCTTGTAACCCGATATTAGTGGCACTATTTACAACCTGTTCACTGGTACAGTTCCTCTTGCAATATTAGTGGCACTATTTACAACCTGTTCACTGGTACAGTTCCTCTTGCAACCCAATGTTAGTGGCACTATTTACAACCTGTTCACTGGTACAGTTCCTCTTGCAACCCAATATTAGTGGCACTATTTACAACCTGTTCACTGGTACAGTTCCTCTTGCAACCCAATATTAGTGGCACTATTTACAACCTGTTCAGTGGTACAGTTCCTCTTGTAACCCAATGTTAGTGGCACTATTTACAACCTGTTCACTGGTACAGTTCCTCTTGCAATATTAGTGGCACTATTTACAACCTGTTCACTGGTACAGTTCCTCTTGCAACCCAATGTTAGTGGTACTATTTACAACCTGTTCACTGGTACAGTTCCTCTAGCAACCCAATATTAGTGGCACTATTTACAACCTGTTCACTGGTACAGTTCCTCTTGCAACCCAATATTAGTGGTACTATTTACAACCTGTTCACTGGTACAGTTCCTCTTGCAACCCAATGTTAGTGGTACTATTTGCAACCTGTTCACTGATTCAGTTCCTGTTGCAACCCAATATTAGTGGCACTATTTACAACCTGTTCACTGATTCAGTTCCTGTTGCAACCCAATATTAGTGGCACTATTTACAACCTGTTCACTGATACAGTTCCTCTTGCAACCCAATGTTAGTGGCACTATTTACAACTTGTTCACTGGTACAGTTCCTCTTGCAACCCAATGTTAGTGGCACTATTTACAACTTGTTCACTGGTACAGTTCCTCTTGCAACCCAATGTTAGTGGCACTATTTACAACCTGTTCACTGGTACAGTTCCTCTTGCAACCCAATGTTAGTGGCACTATTTACAACCTGTTCACTGGTACAGTTCCTCTTGCAACCCAATGTTAGTGGCACTATTTACAACCTGTTCACTGGTACAGTTCCTCTTGCAACCCAATATTAGTGGCACTATTTACAACCTGTTCACTGGTACAGTTCCTCTTGCAACCCAATGTTAGTGGCACTATTTACAACCTGTTCACTGATACAGTTCCTGTTACAACCCAATGTTAGTGGCACTATTTACAACCTGTTCACTGGTACAGTTCCTCTTGCAACCCAATGTTAGTGGCACTATTTACAACCTGTTCACTGGTACAGTTCCTCTTGCAACCCAATGTTAGTGGCACTATTTACAACCTGTTCACTGATACAGTTCCTCTTGCAACCCAATGTTAGTGGCACTATTTACAACCTGTTCACTGGTACAATTCCTCTTGCAAGCCAATGTTAGTGGCACTACTTACAACCTGTTCACTGGTACAGTTCCTGTTGCAACCCAATGTTAGTGGCACTATTTACAACCTGTTCACTGGTACAGTTCCTGTTGCAACCCAATATTAGTGGCACTATTTACAACCTGTTCACTGGTACAGTTCCTCTTGCAACCCAATGTTAGTGGCACTATTTACAACCTGTTCACTGATACAGTTCCTGTTACAACCCAATGTTAGTGGCACTATTTACAACCTGTTCACTGGTACAGTTCCTCTTGCAACCCAATGTTAGTGGCACTATTCACAACCTGTTCACTGGTACAGTTCCTCTTGCAACCCAATGTTAGTGGCACTATTTACAACCTGTTCACTGATACAGTTCTTGTTGTAACCCAATGTTAGTGGTACTATTTACAACCTGTTCACTGATACAGTTCCTCTTGCAACCCAATGTTAGTGGCACTATTTACAACCTGTTCACTGATACAATTCCTCTTGCAACCCAATGTTAGTGGCACTATTTACAACCTGTTCACTGATACAGTTCCTGTTGCAACCCAATGTTAGTGGCACTATTTACAACCTGTTCACTGATACAGTTCCTCTTGCAACCCAATGTTAGTGGCACTACTTACAACCTGTTCACTGGTACAGTTCCTCTTGCAATATTAGTGGCACTATTTACAACCTGTTCACTGGTACAGTTCCTCTTGCAACCCAATGTTAGTGGCACTATTTACAACCTGTTCACTGGTACAGTTCCTCTTGCAATATTAGTGGCACTATTTACAACCTGTTCACTGGTACAGTTCCTCTTGCAACCCAATGTTAGTGGCACTATTTACAACCTGTTCTCTGGTACTGTTCCTCTTGCAATATTAGTTGCACTATTTACAACCTGTTTACTGATACAGTTGCTGTTGCAACCCAATATTAGTGGCACTATTTACAACCTGTTCACTGGTACAGTTCCTCTTGCAATATTAGTGGCACTATTTACAACCTGTTCACTGGTACAGTTCCTCTTGCAACCCAATGTTAGTGGTACTATTTGCAACCTGTTCACTGATTCAGTTCCTGTTGCAACCCAATATTAGTGGCACTATTTACAACCTGTTCACTGATTCAGTTCCTGTTGCAACCCAATATTAGTGGCACTATTTACAACCTGTTCACTGATACAGTTCCTCTTGCAACCCAATGTTAGTGGCACTATTTACAACTTGTTCACTGGTACAGTTCCTCTTGCAACCCAATGTTAGTGGCACTATTTACAACTTGTTCACTGGTACAGTTCCTCTTGCAACCCAATGTTAGTGGCACTATTTACAACCTGTTCACTGGTACAGTTCCTCTTGCAACCCAATGTTAGTGGCACTATTTACAACCTGTTCACTGGTACAGTTCCTCTTGCAACCCAATGTTAGTGGCACTATTTACAACCTGTTCACTGGTACAGTTCCTCTTGCAACCCAATATTAGTGGCACTATTTACAACCTGTTCACTGGTACAGTTCCTCTTGCAACCCAATGTTAGTGGCACTATTTACAACCTGTTCACTGATACAGTTCCTGTTACAACCCAATGTTAGTGGCACTATTTACAACCTGTTCACTGGTACAGTTCCTCTTGCAACCCAATGTTAGTGGCACTATTTACAACCTGTTCACTGGTACAGTTCCTCTTGCAACCCAATGTTAGTGGCACTATTTACAACCTGTTCACTGATACAGTTCCTCTTGCAACCCAATGTTAGTGGCACTATTTACAACCTGTTCACTGGTACAATTCCTCTTGCAAGCCAATGTTAGTGGCACTACTTACAACCTGTTCACTGGTACAGTTCCTGTTGCAACCCAATGTTAGTGGCACTATTTACAACCTGTTCACTGGTACAGTTCCTGTTGCAACCCAATATTAGTGGCACTATTTACAACCTGTTCACTGGTACAGTTCCTCTTGCAACCCAATGTTAGTGGCACTATTTACAACCTGTTCACTGATACAGTTCCTGTTACAACCCAATGTTAGTGGCACTATTTACAACCTGTTCACTGGTACAGTTCCTCTTGCAACCCAATGTTAGTGGCACTATTTACAACCTGTTCACTGGTACAGTTCCTCTTGCAACCCAATGTTAGTGGCACTATTTACAACCTGTTCACTGATACAGTTCTTGTTGTAACCCAATGTTAGTGGTACTATTTACAACCTGTTCACTGATACAGTTCCTCTTGCAACCCAATGTTAGTGGCACTATTTACAACCTGTTCACTGATACAGTTCCTGTTGCAACCCAATGTTAGTGGCACTATTTACAACCTGTTCACTGATACAATTCCTCTTGCAACCCAATGTTAGTGGCACTATTTACAACCTGTTCACTGATACAGTTCCTGTTGCAACCCAATGTTAGTGGCACTATTTACAACCTGTTCACTGATACAGTTCCTCTTGCAACCCAATGTTAGTGGCACTACTTACAACCTGTTCACTGGTACAGTTCCTCTTGCAATATTAGTGGCACTATTTACAACCTGTTCACTGGTACAGTTCCTCTTGCAACCCAATGTTAGTGGCACTATTTACAACCTGTTCACTGGTACAGTTCCTCTTGCAATATTAGTGGCACTATTTACAACCTGTTCACTGGTACAGTTCCTCTTGCAACCCAATGTTAGTGGCACTATTTACAACCTGTTCTCTGGTACTGTTCCTCTTGCAATATTAGTTGCACTATTTACAACCTGTTTACTGATACAGTTGCTGTTGCAACCCAATATTAGTGGCACTATTTACAACCTGTTCACTGGTACAGTTCCTCTTGCAATATTAGTGGCACTATTTACAACCTGTTCACTGGTACAGTTCCTCTTGTAACCCAATGTTAGTGGCACTATTTACAACCTCTTCACTGGTACAGTTCCTCTTGCAATATTAGTGGCACTATTTACAACCTGTTCACTGGTACAGTTCCTCTTGCAACCCAATGTTAGTGGCACTATTTACAACCTGTTCTCTGGTACTGTTCCTCTTGCAATATTAGTTGCACTATTTACAACCTGTTCACTGATACAGTTCCTGTTGCAACCCAATATTAGTGGCACTATTTACAACCTGTTCACTGGTACAGTTCCTCTTGTAACCCAATGTTAGTGGCACTATTTACAACCTGTTCTCTGGTACAGTTCCTCTTGCAACCCAATGTTAGTGGCACTATTTACAACCTGTTCTCTGGTACAGTTCCTCTTGCAACCCAATGTTAGTGGCACTATTTACAACCTGTTCACTGATCAGTTCCTCTTGCAACCCAATATTAGTGGCACTATTTACAACCTGTTCACTGATACAGTTCCTGTTGCAACCCAATGTTAGTGGCACTATTTACAACCTGTTCACTGGTACAGTTCCTCTTGCAACCCAATGTTAGTGGCACTATTTACAACCTGTTCACTGATACAGTTCCTCTTGCAACCCAATGTTAGTGGCACTATTTACAACCTGTTCACTGATCAGTTCCTCTTGCAACCCAATATTAGTGGCACTATTTACAACCTGTTCACTGATACAGTTCCTCTTGCAACCCAATGTTAGTGGCACTATTTACAACCTGTTCACTGATCAGTTCCTGTTACAACCCAATATTAGTGGTACTATTTACAACCTGTTCACTGGTACAGTTCCTCTTGCAACCCAATGTTAGTGGCACTATTTACAATCTGTTCACTGGTACAGTTCCTGTTACAACCCAATGTTAGTGGAATTATTTACAACCTGTTCACTGGTACAGTTCCTGTTGCAACCCAATGTTAGTGGCACTATTTACAACCTGTTCACTGATACAGTTCCTCTTGTAACCCAATGTTAGTGGCACTATTTACAACTTGTTCACTGGTACAGTTCCTGTTGCAACCCAATATTAGTGGCACTATTTACAACCTGTTCACTGATACAGTTCCTCTTGCAACCCAATGTTAGTGGCACTATTTACAACCTGTTCACTGATACAGTTCCTCTTGCAACCCAATGTTAGTGGCACTATTTACAACCTGTTCACTGATACAGTTCCTCTTGCAACCCAATATTAGTGGCACTATTTACAACCTGTTCACTGATACAGTTCCTCTTGTAACCCAATGTTAGTGGCACTATTTACAACCTGTTCACTTGTACAGTTCCTGTTGTAACCCAATATTAGTGGCACTATTTACAACCTGTTCACTGATACAGTTCCTCTTGCAACCCAATGTTAGTGGCACTATTTACAACCTGTTCACTGATCAGTTCCTCTTGCAACCCAATGTTAGTGGCACTATTTACAACCTGTTCACTGGTACAGTTCCTCTTGCAACCCAATGTTAGTGGCACTATTTACAACCTGTTCACTGATACAGCTCCTCTTGCAACCCAATATTAGTGGCACTATTTACAACCTGTTCACTGGTGCAGTTCCTCTTGCAACCCAATGTTAGTGGCACTACTTACAACCTGTTCACTGGTACAGTTCCTCTTGCAACCCAATGTTAGTGGCACTATTTACAACCTGTTCACTGGTACAGTTCCTCTTGCAACCCAATATTAGTGGCACTATTTACAACCTGTTCACTGGTACAGTTCCTCTTGTAACCCAATGTTAGTGGTACTATTTACAACCTGTTCACTGATCAGTTCCTCTTGCAACCCAATGTTAGTGGCACTATTTACAACCTGTTCACTGGTACAGTTCCTCTTGTAACCCAATGTTAGTGGCACTATTTGCAACCTGTTCGCTGGTACAGTTCCTCTTGCAACCCAATATTAGTGGCACTATTTACAACCTATTCACTGGTACAGTTCCTCTTGCAACCCAATGTTAGTGGCACTATTTACAACCTGTTCACTGGTACAGTTCCTCTTGTAACCCAATGTTAGTGGCACTATTTACAACCTGTTCACTGGTACAGTTCCTGTTGCAACCCAATGTTAGTGGCACTATTTACAACCTGTTCACTGGTACAGTTCCTGTTGCAACCCAATGTTAGTGGCACTATTTACAACCTGTTCACTGGTACAGTTCCTCTTGCAACCCAATGTTAGTGGCACTATTTACAACCTGTTCACTGGTACAGTTCCTGTTGCAACCCAATGTTAGTGGCACTATTTACAACCTGTTCACTGGTACAGTTCCTCTTGTAACCCAATGTTAGTGGCACTATTTACACCCTGTTCACTGGTACAGTTCCTCTTGCAACCCAATGTTAGTGGCACTATTTACAACCTGTTCACTGGTACAGTTCCTCTTGCAACCCAATGTTAGTGGAACTATTTACAACCTGTTCACTGGTACAGTACCTCTTGTAACCCACTGTTAGTGGTACTATTTACAACCTGTTCACTGGTACAGTACCTCTTGCAACCCAATGTTAGTGGCACTATTTACAACCTGTTCACTGGTACAGTTCCTGTTGCAACCCAATGTTAGTGGCACTATTTACAACCTGTTCACTGATACATTTCCTGTTGCAACCCAATATTAGTGGCACTATTTACAACCTGTTCACTGGTACAGCTCCTGTTGCAACCCAATGTTAGTGACACTATTTACAACCTGTTCACTGGTACAGTTCCTCTTGCAATATTAGTGGCACTATTTACAACCTGTTCACTGGTACAGTTCCTCTTGCAATATTAGTGGCACTATTTACAACCTGTTCACTGGTACAGTTCCTCTTGCAACCCAATGTTAGTGACACTATTTACAACCTGTTCACTGGTACAGTTCCTCTTGCAACCCAATGTTAGTGGCACTATTTACAACCTATTCACTGGTACAGTTCCTCTTGCAATATTAGTGGCACTATTTGCAACCTGTTCACTGATACAGTTCCTCTTGCAACCCAATGTTAGTGGCACTATTTACAACCTGTTCACTGATACAATTCCTCTTGCAACCCAATGTTAGTGGCACTATTTACAACCTGTTCACTGATACAGTTCCTGTTGCAACCCAATGTTAGTGGCACTATTTACAACCTGTTCACTGATACAGTTCCTCTTGCAACCCAATGTTAGTGGCACTACTTACAACCTGTTCACTGGTACAGTTCCTCTTGCAATATTAGTGGCACTATTTACAACCTGTTCACTGGTACAGTTCCTCTTGCAACCCAATGTTAGTGGCACTATTTACAACCTGTTCACTGGTACAGTTCCTCTTGCAATATTAGTGGCACTATTTACAACCTGTTCACTGGTACAGTTCCTCTTGCAACCCAATGTTAGTGGCACTATTTACAACCTGTTCTCTGGTACTGTTCCTCTTGCAATATTAGTTCACTATTTACAACCTGTTCACTGATACAGTTCCTGTTGCAACCCAATATTAGTGGCACTATTTACAACCTGTTCACTGGTACAGTTCCTCTTGCAATATTAGTGGCACTATTTACAACCTGTTCACTGGTACAGTTCCTCTTGCAATATTAGTGGCACTATTTACAACCTGTTCACTGGCACAGTTCCTCTTGTAACCCAATGTTAGTGGCACTATTTACAACCTGTTCTCTGGTACAGTTCCTCTTGCAACCCAATGTTAGTGGCACTATTTACAACCTGTTCTCTGGTACAGTTCCTCTTGCAACCCAATGTTAGTGGCACTATTTACAACCTGTTCACTGATCAGTTCCTCTTGCAACCCAATATTAGTGGCACTATTTACAACCTGTTCACTGATACAGTTCCTGTTGCAACCCAATGTTAGTGGCACTATTTACAACCTGTTCACTGGTACAGTTCCTCTTGCAACCCAAAGTTAGTGGCACTATTTACAACCTGTTCACTGATACAGTTCCTCTTGCAACCCAATGTTAGTGGCACTATTTACCACCTGTTCACTGATCAGTTCCTCTTGCAACCCAATATTAGTGGCACTATTACAACCTGTTCACTGATACAGTTCCTCTTGCAAGCCAATGTTAGTGGCACTATTTACAACCTGTTCACTGATCAGTTCCTCTTGCAACCCATTGTTAGTGGCACTATTTACAACCTGTTCACTGGTACAGTTCCTCTTGTAACCCAATATTAGTGGCACTATTTACAACCTGTTCACTGATACAGTTCCTGTTGCAACCCAATGTTAGTGGCACTATTTACAACCTGTTCACTCGTACAGTTCCTCTTGCAACCCAATGTTAGTGGCACTATTTACAACCTGTTCACTGGTACAGTTCCTGTTACAACCCAATATTAGTGGCACTATTTACAACCTGTTCACTGGTACAGTTCCTCTTGCAACCCAATGTTAGTGGCACTATTTACAATCTGTTCACTGGTACAGTTCCTGTTGCAACCCAATGTTAGTGGCATTATTTACAACCTGTTCACTGGTACAGTTCCTGTTGCAACCCAATGTTAGTGGCACTATTTACAACCTGTTCACCGGTACAGTTCCTCTTGTAACCCAATGTTAGTGGCACTATTTACAACCTGTTCACTGGTACAGTTCCTGTTGCAACCCAATGTTAGTGGCACTATTTACAACCTGTTCACTGATACAGTTCCTCTTGCAACCCAATCTTAGTGGCACTATTTACAACTTGTTCACTGGTACAGTTCCTCTTGCAACCCAATGTTAGTGGCACTATTTACAACCTGTTCACTGATACAGTTCCTCTTGCAACCCAATGTTAGTGGCACTATTTACAACCTGTTCACTGATCAGTTCCTCTTGCAACCCAATGTTAGTGGCACTATTTACAACCTGTTCACTGATCAGTTCCTCTTGCAACCCAATGTTAGTGGCACTATTTACAACCTGTTCACTGGTACAGTTCCTCTTGCAACCCAATGTTAGTGGCACTATTTACAACCTGTTCACTGATACAGCTCCTCTTGCAACCCAATGTTAGTGGCACTATTTACAACCTGTTCACTGGTGCAGTTCCTCTTGCAACCCAATGTTAGTGGCACTACTTACAACCTGTTCACTGGTACAGTTCCTCTTGCAACCCAATGTTAGTGGCACTATTTACAACCTGTTCACTGGTACAGTTCCTCTTGCAACCCAATATTAGTGGCACTATTTACAACCTGTTCACTGGTACAGTTCCTCTTGTAACCCAATGTTAGTGGTACTATTTACAACCTGTTCACTGATCAGTTCCTCTTGCAACCCAATATTAGTGGCACTATTTACAACCTGTTCACTGGTACAGTTCCTCTTGTAACCCAATGTTAGTGGCACTATTTACAACCTGTTCACTGGTACAGTTCCTGTTGCAACCCAATGTTAGTGGCACTATTTACAACCTGTTCACTGGTACAGTTCCTCTTGCAACCCAATGTTAGTGGCACTATTTACAACCTGTTCACTGATACAGTTCCTGTTACAACCCAATGTTAGTGGCACTATTTACAACCTGTTCACTGGTACAGTTCCTCTTGCAACCCAATGTTAGTGGCACTATTTACAACCTGTTCACTGGTACAGTTCCTCTTGCAACCCAATGTTAGTGGCACTATTTACAACCTGTTCACTGATACAGTTCCTCTTGCAACCCAATGTTAGTGGCACTATTTACAACCTGTTCACTGGTACAATTCCTCTTGCAAGCCAATGTTAGTGGCACTACTTACAACCTGTTCACTGGTACAGTTCCTGTTGCAACCCAATGTTAGTGGCACTATTTACAACCTGTTCACTGGTACAGTTCCTGTTGCAACCCAATATTAGTGGCACTATTTACAACCTGTTCACTGGTACAGTTCCTCTTGCAACCCAATGTTAGTGGCACTATTTACAACCTGTTCACTGATACAGTTCCTGTTACAACCCAATGTTAGTGGCACTATTTACAACCTGTTCACTGGTACAGTTCCTCTTGCAACCCAATGTTAGTGGCACTATTTACAACCTGTTCACTGGTACAGTTCCTCTTGCAACCCAATGTTAGTGGCACTATTTACAACCTGTTCACTGATACAGTTCTTGTTGTAACCCAATGTTAGTGGTACTATTTACAACCTGTTCACTGATACAGTTCCTCTTGCAACCCAATGTTAGTGGCACTATTTACAACCTGTTCACTGATACAGTTCCTGTTGCAACCCAATGTTAGTGGCACTATTTACAACCTGTTCACTGATACAATTCCTCTTGCAACCCAATGTTAGTGGCACTATTTACAACCTGTTCACTGATACAGTTCCTGTTGCAACCCAATGTTAGTGGCACTATTTACAACCTGTTCACTGATACAGTTCCTCTTGCAACCCAATGTTAGTGGCACTACTTACAACCTGTTCACTGGTACAGTTCCTCTTGCAATATTAGTGGCACTATTTACAACCTGTTCACTGGTACAGTTCCTCTTGCAACCCAATGTTAGTGGCACTATTTACAACCTGTTCACTGGTACAGTTCCTCTTGCAATATTAGTGGCACTATTTACAACCTGTTCACTGGTACAGTTCCTCTTGCAACCCAATGTTAGTGGCACTATTTACAACCTGTTCTCTGGTACTGTTCCTCTTGCAATATTAGTTGCACTATTTACAACCTGTTTACTGATACAGTTGCTGTTGCAACCCAATATTAGTGGCACTATTTACAACCTGTTCACTGGTACAGTTCCTCTTGCAATATTAGTGGCACTATTTACAACCTGTTCACTGGTACAGTTCCTCTTGTAACCCAATGTTAGTGGCACTATTTACAACCTCTTCACTGGTACAGTTCCTCTTGCAATATTAGTGGCACTATTTACAACCTGTTCACTGGTACAGTTCCTCTTGCAACCCAATGTTAGTGGCACTATTTACAACCTGTTCTCTGGTACTGTTCCTCTTGCAATATTAGTTGCACTATTTACAACCTGTTCACTGATACAGTTCCTGTTGCAACCCAATATTAGTGGCACTATTTACAACCTGTTCACTGGTACAGTTCCTCTTGTAACCCAATGTTAGTGGCACTATTTACAACCTGTTCTCTGGTACAGTTCCTCTTGCAACCCAATGTTAGTGGCACTATTTACAACCTGTTCTCTGGTACAGTTCCTCTTGCAACCCAATGTTAGTGGCACTATTTACAACCTGTTCACTGATCAGTTCCTCTTGCAACCCAATATTAGTGGCACTATTTACAACCTGTTCACTGATACAGTTCCTGTTGCAACCCAATGTTAGTGGCACTATTTACAACCTGTTCACTGGTACAGTTCCTCTTGCAACCCAATGTTAGTGGCACTATTTACAACCTGTTCACTGATACAGTTCCTCTTGCAACCCAATGTTAGTGGCACTATTTACAACCTGTTCACTGATCAGTTCCTCTTGCAACCCAATATTAGTGGCACTATTTACAACCTGTTCACTGATACAGTTCCTCTTGCAACCCAATGTTAGTGGCACTATTTACAACCTGTTCACTGATCAGTTCCTGTTACAACCCAATATTAGTGGTACTATTTACAACCTGTTCACTGGTACAGTTCCTCTTGCAACCCAATGTTAGTGGCACTATTTACAATCTGTTCACTGGTACAGTTCCTGTTACAACCCAATGTTAGTGGCATTATTTACAACCTGTTCACTGGTACAGTTCCTGTTGCAACCCAATGTTAGTGGCACTATTTACAACCTGTTCACTGGCACAGTTCCTCTTGTAACCCAATGTTAGTGGCACTATTTACAACCTGTTCTCTGGTACAGTTCCTCTTGCAACCCAATGTTAGTGGCACTATTTACAACCTGTTCTCTGGTACAGTTCCTCTTGCAACCCAATGTTAGTGGCACTATTTACAACCTGTTCACTGATCAGTTCCTCTTGCAACCCAATATTAGTGGCACTATTTACAACCTGTTCACTGATACAGTTCCTGTTGCAACCCAATGTTAGTGGCACTATTTACAACCTGTTCACTGGTACAGTTCCTCTTGCAACCCAAAGTTAGTGGCACTATTTACAACCTGTTCACTGATACAGTTCCTCTTGCAACCCAATGTTAGTGGCACTATTTACCACCTGTTCACTGATCAGTTCCTCTTGCAACCCAATATTAGTGGCACTATTACAACCTGTTCACTGATACAGTTCCTCTTGCAAGCCAATGTTAGTGGCACTATTTACAACCTGTTCACTGATCAGTTCCTCTTGCAACCCATTGTTAGTGGCACTATTTACAACCTGTTCACTGGTACAGTTCCTCTTGTAACCCAATATTAGTGGCACTATTTACAACCTGTTCACTGATACAGTTCCTGTTGCAACCCAATGTTAGTGGCACTATTTACAACCTGTTCACTCGTACAGTTCCTCTTGCAACCCAATGTTAGTGGCACTATTTACAACCTGTTCACTGGTACAGTTCCTGTTACAACCCAATATTAGTGGCACTATTTACAACCTGTTCACTGGTACAGTTCCTCTTGCAACCCAATGTTAGTGGCACTATTTACAATCTGTTCACTGGTACAGTTCCTGTTGCAACCCAATGTTAGTGGCATTATTTACAACCTGTTCACTGGTACAGTTCCTGTTGCAACCCAATGTTAGTGGCACTATTTACAACCTGTTCACCGGTACAGTTCCTCTTGTAACCCAATGTTAGTGGCACTATTTACAACCTGTTCACTGGTACAGTTCCTGTTGCAACCCAATGTTAGTGGCACTATTTACAACCTGTTCACTGATACAGTTCCTCTTGCAACCCAATCTTAGTGGCACTATTTACAACTTGTTCACTGGTACAGTTCCTCTTGCAACCCAATGTTAGTGGCACTATTTACAACCTGTTCACTGATACAGTTCCTCTTGCAACCCAATGTTAGTGGCACTATTTACAACCTGTTCACTGATCAGTTCCTCTTGCAACCCAATGTTAGTGGCACTATTTACAACCTGTTCACTGATCAGTTCCTCTTGCAACCCAATGTTAGTGGCACTATTTACAACCTGTTCACTGGTACAGTTCCTCTTGCAACCCAATGTTAGTGGCACTATTTACAACCTGTTCACTGATACAGCTCCTCTTGCAACCCAATGTTAGTGGCACTATTTACAACCTGTTCACTGGTGCAGTTCCTCTTGCAACCCAATGTTAGTGGCACTACTTACAACCTGTTCACTGGTACAGTTCCTCTTGCAACCCAATGTTAGTGGCACTATTTACAACCTGTTCACTGGTACAGTTCCTCTTGCAACCCAATATTAGTGGCACTATTTACAACCTGTTCACTGGTACAGTTCCTCTTGTAACCCAATGTTAGTGGTACTATTTACAACCTGTTCACTGATCAGTTCCTCTTGCAACCCAATATTAGTGGCACTATTTACAACCTGTTCACTGGTACAGTTCCTCTTGTAACCCAATGTTAGTGGCACTATTTACAACCTGTTCACTGGTACAGTTCCTGTTGCAACCCAATGTTAGTGGCACTATTTACAACCTGTTCACTGGTACAGTTCCTCTTGCAACCCAATGTTAGTGGCACTATTTACAACCTGTTCACTGATACAGTTCCTGTTACAACCCAATGTTAGTGGCACTATTTACAACCTGTTCACTGGTACAGTTCCTCTTGCAACCCAATGTTAGTGGCACTATTTACAACCTGTTCACTGGTACAGTTCCTCTTGCAACCCAATGTTAGTGGCACTATTTACAACCTGTTCACTGATACAGTTCCTCTTGCAACCCAATGTTAGTGGCACTATTTACAACCTGTTCACTGGTACAATTCCTCTTGCAAGCCAATGTTAGTGGCACTACTTACAACCTGTTCACTGGTACAGTTCCTGTTGCAACCCAATGTTAGTGGCACTATTTACAACCTGTTCACTGGTACAGTTCCTGTTGCAACCCAATATTAGTGGCACTATTTACAACCTGTTCACTGGTACAGTTCCTCTTGCAACCCAATGTTAGTGGCACTATTTACAACCTGTTCACTGATACAGTTCCTGTTACAACCCAATGTTAGTGGCACTATTTACAACCTGTTCACTGGTACAGTTCCTCTTGCAACCCAATGTTAGTGGCACTATTTACAACCTGTTCACTGGTACAGTTCCTCTTGCAACCCAATGTTAGTGGCACTATTTACAACCTGTTCACTGATACAGTTCTTGTTGTAACCCAATGTTAGTGGTACTATTTACAACCTGTTCACTGATACAGTTCCTCTTGCAACCCAATGTTAGTGGCACTATTTACAACCTGTTCACTGATACAGTTCCTGTTGCAACCCAATGTTAGTGGCACTATTTACAACCTGTTCACTGATACAATTCCTCTTGCAACCCAATGTTAGTGGCACTATTTACAACCTGTTCACTGATACAGTTCCTGTTGCAACCCAATGTTAGTGGCACTATTTACAACCTGTTCACTGATACAGTTCCTCTTGCAACCCAATGTTAGTGGCACTACTTACAACCTGTTCACTGGTACAGTTCCTCTTGCAATATTAGTGGCACTATTTACAACCTGTTCACTGGTACAGTTCCTCTTGCAACCCAATGTTAGTGGCACTATTTACAACCTGTTCACTGGTACAGTTCCTCTTGCAATATTAGTGGCACTATTTACAACCTGTTCACTGGTACAGTTCCTCTTGCAACCCAATGTTAGTGGCACTATTTACAACCTGTTCTCTGGTACTGTTCCTCTTGCAATATTAGTTGCACTATTTACAACCTGTTTACTGATACAGTTGCTGTTGCAACCCAATATTAGTGGCACTATTTACAACCTGTTCACTGGTACAGTTCCTCTTGCAATATTAGTGGCACTATTTACAACCTGTTCACTGGTACAGTTCCTCTTGTAACCCAATGTTAGTGGCACTATTTACAACCTCTTCACTGGTACAGTTCCTCTTGCAATATTAGTGGCACTATTTACAACCTGTTCACTGGTACAGTTCCTCTTGCAACCCAATGTTAGTGGCACTATTTACAACCTGTTCTCTGGTACTGTTCCTCTTGCAATATTAGTTGCACTATTTACAACCTGTTCACTGATACAGTTCCTGTTGCAACCCAATATTAGTGGCACTATTTACAACCTGTTCACTGGTACAGTTCCTCTTGTAACCCAATGTTAGTGGCACTATTTACAACCTGTTCTCTGGTACAGTTCCTCTTGCAACCCAATGTTAGTGGCACTATTTACAACCTGTTCTCTGGTACAGTTCCTCTTGCAACCCAATGTTAGTGGCACTATTTACAACCTGTTCACTGATCAGTTCCTCTTGCAACCCAATATTAGTGGCACTATTTACAACCTGTTCACTGATACAGTTCCTGTTGCAACCCAATGTTAGTGGCACTATTTACAACCTGTTCACTGGTACAGTTCCTCTTGCAACCCAATGTTAGTGGCACTATTTACAACCTGTTCACTGATACAGTTCCTCTTGCAACCCAATGTTAGTGGCACTATTTACAACCTGTTCACTGATCAGTTCCTCTTGCAACCCAATATTAGTGGCACTATTTACAACCTGTTCACTGATACAGTTCCTCTTGCAACCCAATGTTAGTGGCACTATTTACAACCTGTTCACTGATCAGTTCCTGTTACAACCCAATATTAGTGGTACTATTTACAACCTGTTCACTGGTACAGTTCCTCTTGCAACCCAATGTTAGTGGCACTATTTACAATCTGTTCACTGGTACAGTTCCTGTTACAACCCAATGTTAGTGGCATTATTTACAACCTGTTCACTGGTACAGTTCCTGTTGCAACCCAATGTTAGTGGCACTATTTACAACCTGTTCACTGATACAGTTCCTCTTGTAACCCAATGTTAGTGGCACTATTTACAACTTGTTCACTGGTACAGTTCCTGTTGCAACCCAATATTAGTGGCACTATTTACAACCTGTTCACTGATACAGTTCCTCTTGCAACCCAATGTTAGTGGCACTATTTACAACCTGTTCACTGATACAGTTCCTCTTGCAACCCAATGTTAGTGGCACTATTTACAACCTGTTCACTGATACAGTTCCTCTTGCAACCCAATATTAGTGGCACTATTTACAACCTGTTCACTGATACAGTTCCTCTTGTAACCCAATGTTAGTGGCACTATTTACAACCTGTTCACTTGTACAGTTCCTGTTGTAACCCAATATTAGTGGCACTATTTACAACCTGTTCACTGATACAGTTCCTCTTGCAACCCAATGTTAGTGGCACTATTTACAACCTGTTCACTGATCAGTTCCTCTTGCAACCCAATGTTAGTGGCACTATTTACAACCTGTTCACTGGTACAGTTCCTCTTGCAACCCAATGTTAGTGGCACTATTTACAACCTGTTCACTGATACAGCTCCTCTTGCAACCCAATATTAGTGGCACTATTTACAACCTGTTCACTGGTGCAGTTCCTCTTGCAACCCAATGTTAGTGGCACTACTTACAACCTGTTCACTGGTACAGTTCCTCTTGCAACCCAATGTTAGTGGCACTATTTACAACCTGTTCACTGGTACAGTTCCTCTTGCAACCCAATATTAGTGGCACTATTTACAACCTGTTCACTGGTACAGTTCCTCTTGTAACCCAATGTTAGTGGTACTATTTACAACCTGTTCACTGATCAGTTCCTCTTGCAACCCAATGTTAGTGGCACTATTTACAACCTGTTCACTGGTACAGTTCCTCTTGTAACCCAATGTTAGTGGCACTATTTGCAACCTGTTCGCTGGTACAGTTCCTCTTGCAACCCAATATTAGTGGCACTATTTACAACCTATTCACTGGTACAGTTCCTCTTGCAACCCAATGTTAGTGGCACTATTTACAACCTGTTCACTGGTACAGTTCCTCTTGTAACCCAATGTTAGTGGCACTATTTACAACCTGTTCACTGGTACAGTTCCTGTTGCAACCCAATGTTAGTGGCACTATTTACAACCTGTTCACTGGTACAGTTCCTGTTGCAACCCAATGTTAGTGGCACTATTTACAACCTGTTCACTGGTACAGTTCCTCTTGCAACCCAATGTTAGTGGCACTATTTACAACCTGTTCACTGGTACAGTTCCTGTTGCAACCCAATGTTAGTGGCACTATTTACAACCTGTTCACTGGTACAGTTCCTCTTGTAACCCAATGTTAGTGGCACTATTTACACCCTGTTCACTGGTACAGTTCCTCTTGCAACCCAATGTTAGTGGCACTATTTACAACCTGTTCACTGGTACAGTTCCTCTTGCAACCCAATGTTAGTGGAACTATTTACAACCTGTTCACTGGTACAGTACCTCTTGTAACCCACTGTTAGTGGTACTATTTACAACCTGTTCACTGGTACAGTACCTCTTGCAACCCAATGTTAGTGGCACTATTTACAACCTGTTCACTGGTACAGTTCCTGTTGCAACCCAATGTTAGTGGCACTATTTACAACCTGTTCACTGATACATTTCCTGTTGCAACCCAATATTAGTGGCACTATTTACAACCTGTTCACTGGTACAGCTCCTGTTGCAACCCAATGTTAGTGACACTATTTACAACCTGTTCACTGGTACAGTTCCTCTTGCAATATTAGTGGCACTATTTACAACCTGTTCACTGGTACAGTTCCTCTTGCAATATTAGTGGCACTATTTACAACCTGTTCACTGGTACAGTTCCTCTTGCAACCTAATGTTAGTGACACTATTTACAACCTGTTCACTGGTACAGTTCCTCTTGCAACCCAATGTTAGTGGCACTATTTACAACCTATTCACTGGTACAGTTCCTCTTGCAATATTAGTGGCACTATTTGCAACCTGTTCACTGATACAGTTCCTCTTGCAACCCAATGTTAGTGGCACTATTTACAACCTGTTCACTGATACAATTCCTCTTGCAACCCAATGTTAGTGGCACTATTTACAACCTGTTCACTGATACAGTTCCTGTTGCAACCCAATGTTAGTGGCACTATTTACAACCTGTTCACTGATACAGTTCCTCTTGCAACCCAATGTTAGTGGCACTACTTACAACCTGTTCACTGGTACAGTTCCTCTTGCAATATTAGTGGCACTATTTACAACCTGTTCACTGGTACAGTTCCTCTTGCAACCCAATGTTAGTGGCACTATTTACAACCTGTTCACTGGTACAGTTCCTCTTGCAATATTAGTGGCACTATTTACAACCTGTTCACTGGTACAGTTCCTCTTGCAACCCAATGTTAGTGGCACTATTTACAACCTGTTCTCTGGTACTGTTCCTCTTGCAATATTAGTTCACTATTTACAACCTGTTCACTGATACAGTTCCTGTTGCAACCCAATATTAGTGGCACTATTTACAACCTGTTCACTGGTACAGTTCCTCTTGCAATATTAGTGGCACTATTTACAACCTGTTCACTGGCACAGTTCCTCTTGTAACCCAATGTTAGTGGCACTATTTACAACCTGTTCTCTGGTACAGTTCCTCTTGCAACCCAATGTTAGTGGCACTATTTACAACCTGTTCTCTGGTACAGTTCCTCTTGCAACCCAATGTTAGTGGTCACTATTTACAACCTGTTCACTGATCAGTTCCTCTTGCAACCCAATATTAGTGGCACTATTTACAACCTGTTCACTGATACAGTTCCTGTTGCAACCCAATGTTAGTGGCACTATTTACAACCTGTTCACTGGTACAGTTCCTCTTGCAACCCAAAGTTAGTGGCACTATTTACAACCTGTTCACTGATACAGTTCCTCTTGCAACCCAATGTTAGTGGCACTATTTACCACCTGTTCACTGATCAGTTCCTCTTGCAACCCAATATTAGTGGCACTATTACAACCTGTTCACTGATACAGTTCCTCTTGCAAGCCAATGTTAGTGGCACTATTTACAACCTGTTCACTGATCAGTTCCTCTTGCAACCCATTGTTAGTGGCACTATTTACAACCTGTTCACTGGTACAGTTCCTCTTGTAACCCAATATTAGTGGCACTATTTACAACCTGTTCACTGATACAGTTCCTGTTGCAACCCAATGTTAGTGGCACTATTTACAACCTGTTCACTCGTACAGTTCCTCTTGCAACCCAATGTTAGTGGCACTATTTACAACCTGTTCACTGGTACAGTTCCTGTTACAACCCAATATTAGTGGCACTATTTACAACCTGTTCACTGGTACAGTTCCTCTTGCAACCCAATGTTAGTGGCACTATTTACAATCTGTTCACTGGTACAGTTCCTGTTGCAACCCAATGTTAGTGGCATTATTTACAACCTGTTCACTGGTACAGTTCCTGTTGCAACCCAATGTTAGTGGCACTATTTACAACCTGTTCACCGGTACAGTTCCTCTTGTAACCCAATGTTAGTGGCACTATTTACAACCTGTTCACTGGTACAGTTCCTGTTGCAACCCAATGTTAGTGGCACTATTTACAACCTGTTCACTGATACAGTTCCTCTTGCAACCCAATCTTAGTGGCACTATTTACAACTTGTTCACTGGTACAGTTCCTCTTGCAACCCAATGTTAGTGGCACTATTTACAACCTGTTCACTGATACAGTTCCTCTTGCAACCCAATGTTAGTGGCACTATTTACAACCTGTTCACTGATCAGTTCCTCTTGCAACCCAATGTTAGTGGCACTATTTACAACCTGTTCACTGATCAGTTCCTCTTGCAACCCAATGTTAGTGGCACTATTTACAACCTGTTCACTGGTACAGTTCCTCTTGCAACCCAATGTTAGTGGCACTATTTACAACCTGTTCACTGATACAGCTCCTCTTGCAACCCAATGTTAGTGGCACTATTTACAACCTGTTCACTGGTGCAGTTCCTCTTGCAACCCAATGTTAGTGGCACTACTTACAACCTGTTCACTGGTACAGTTCCTCTTGCAACCCAATGTTAGTGGCACTATTTACAACCTGTTCACTGGTACAGTTCCTCTTGCAACCCAATATTAGTGGCACTATTTACAACCTGTTCACTGGTACAGTTCCTCTTGTAACCCAATGTTAGTGGTACTATTTACAACCTGTTCACTGATCAGTTCCTCTTGCAACCCAATATTAGTGGCACTATTTACAACCTGTTCACTGGTACAGTTCCTCTTGTAACCCAATGTTAGTGGCACTATTTACAACCTGTTCACTGGTACAGTTCCTGTTGCAACCCAATGTTAGTGGCACTATTTACAACCTGTTCACTGGTACAGTTCCTATTGCAACCCAATGTTAGTGGCACTATTTACAACCTGTTCACTGGTACAGTTCCTCTTGCAACCCAATGTTAGTGGCACTATTTACAACCTGTTCACTGGTACAGTTCCTGTTGCAACCCAATGTTAGTGGCACTATTTACAACCTGTTCACTGGTACAGTTACTCTTGTAACCCAATGTTAGTGGCACTATTTACAACCTGTTCACTGGTACAGTTCCTCTTGCAACCCAATGTTAGTGGCACTATTTACAACCTGTTCACTGGTACAGTTCCTCTTGCAACCCAATGTTAGTGGCACTATTTACAACCTGTTCACTGGTACAGTACCTCTTGTAACCCACTGTTAGTGGTACTATTTACAACCTGTTCACTGGTACAGTACCTCTTGCAACCCAATGTTAATGGCACTATTTACAACCTGTTCACTGGTACAGTTCCTCTTGCAACCCAATGTTAGTGGCACTATTTACAACCTGTTCACTGATACATTTCCTGTTGCAACCCAATATTAGTGGCACTATTTACAACCTGTTCACTGGTACAGCTCCTATTGCAACCCAATGTTAGTGACACTATTTACAACCTGTTCACTGGTACAGTTCCTCTTGCAATATTAGTGGCACTATTTACAACCTGTTCACTGGTACAGTTCCTCTTGCAACCCAATGTTAGTGACACTATTTACAACCTGTTCACTGGTACAGTTCCTCTTGCAACCCAATGTTAGTGGCACTATTTACAACCTATTCACTGGTACAGTTCCTCTTGCAATATTAGTGGCACTACTTACAACCTGTTCACTGGTACAGTTCCTGTTGCAACCCAATGTTAGTGGCACTATTTACAACCTGTTCACTGATACAGTTCCTCTTGCAACCCAATGTTAGTGGCACTATTTTCAACCTGTTCACTGGTACAGTTCCTCTTGCAACCGAATGTTAGTGGCACTATTTACAACCTGTTCACTGGTACAGTTCCTCTTGTAACCCAATGTTAGTGGCACTATTTACAACCTGTTCACTGGTACAGTTCCTGTTGTAACCCAATGTTAGTGGCACTATTTACAACCTGTTCACTGGTACAGTTCCTGTTGCAACCCAATGTTAGTGGCACTATTTGCAACCTATTCACTGGTACAGTTCCTCTTGCAACCCAATGTTAGTGGCACTATTTATAACCTGTTCACTGGTACAGTTCCTCTTGCAACCCAATGTTAGTGGCACTATTTACAACCTGTTCACTGGTACAGTTCCTGTTGCAACCCAATGTTAGTGGCACTATTTACAACCTGTTCACTGGTACAGTTCCTGTTGCAACCCAATGTTAGTGGCACTATTTACAACCTGTTCACTGGTACAGTTCCTCTTGCAACCCAATGTTAGTGGCACTATTTACAACCTGTTCACTGGTACAGTTCCTGTTGCAACCCAATGTTAGTGGCATTATTTACAACCTGTTTACTGGTACAGTTCCTCTTGTAACCCTATGTTAGTGGCACTATTTACAACCTGTTCACTGGTACAGTACCTCTTGTAACCCACTGTTAGTGGTACTATTTACAACCTGTTCACTGATACATTTCCTGTTGCAATATTAGTGGCACTATTTACAACCTGTTCACTGGTACAGTTCCTCTTGCAACCCAATGTTAGTGACACTATTTACAACCTGTTCACTGGTACAGTTCCTCTTGCAACCCAATGTTAGTGGCACTATTTACAACCTATTCACTGGTACAGTTCCTCTTGCAATATTAGTGGCACTATTTACAACCTGTTCACTGATACAGTTCCTCTTGCAACCCAATGTTAGTAGCACTATTTACAACCTGTTCACTGATACAATTCCTCTTGCAACCCAATGTTAGTGGCACTATTTACAACCTGTTCACTGATACAGTTCCTGTTGCAACCCAATGTTAGTGGCACTATTTACAACCTGTTCACTGATACAGTTCCTCTTGCAACCCAATGTTAGTGGCACTACTTACAACCTGTTCACTGGTACAGTTCCTCTTGCAATATTAGTGGCACTATTTACAACCTGTTCACTGGTACAGTTCCTCTTGCAACCCAATGTTAGTGGCACTATTTACAACCTGTTCACTGGTACAGTTCCTCTTGCAATATTAGTGGCACTATTTACAACCTGTTCACTGGTACAGTTCCTCTTGCAACCCAATGTTAGTGGCACTATTTACAACCTGTTCTCTGGTACTGTTCCTCTTGCAATATTAGTTGCACTATTTACAACCTGTTCACTGATACAGTTCCTGTTGCAACCCAATATTAGTGGCACTATTTACAACCTGTTCACTGGTACAGTTCCTCTTGCAATATTAGTGGCACTATTTACAACCTGTTCACTGGTACAGTTCCTCTTGTAACCCAATGTTAGTGGCACTATTTACAACCTGTTCTCTGGTACAGTTCCTCTTGCAACCCAATGTTAGTGGCACTATTTACAACCTGTTCTCTGGTACAGTTCCTCTTGCAACCCAATGTTAGTGGCACTATTTACAACCTGTTCACTGGTACAGTTCCTCTTGTAACCCAATGTTAGTGGCACTATTTACAACCTGTTCACTGGTACAGTTCCTGTTACAACCCAATATTAGTGGCACTATTTACAACCTGTTCACTGGTACAGTTCCTCTTGCCACCCAATGTTTGTGGCACTATTCACAATCTGTTCACTGGTACAGTTCCTGTTGCAACCCAATGTTAGTGGCATTATTTACAACCTGTTCACTGGTACAGTTCCTGTTGCAACCCAATGTTAGTGGCACTATTTACAACCTGTTCACTGGTACAGTTCCTCTTGTAACCCAATGTTAGTGGCACTATTTACAACCTGTTCACTGGTACAGTTCCTGTTGCAACCCAATGTTAGTGGCACTATTTACAACCTGTTCACTGATACAGTTCCTCTTGCAACCCAATGTTAGTGGCACTATTTACAACTTGTTCACTGGTACAGTTCCTCTTGCAACCCAATGTTAGTGGCACTATTTACAACTTGTTCACTGGTACAGTTCCTGTTGCAACCCAATGTTAGTGGCACTATTTACAACCTGTTCACTGATACAGTTCCTCTTGCAACCCAATGTTAGTGGCACTATTTACAACTTGTTCACTGGTACAGTTCCTGTTGCAACCCAATATTAGTGGCACTATTTACAACCTGTTCACTGATACAGTTCCTCTTGCAACCCAATGTTAGTGGCACTATTTACAACCTGTTCACTGATACAGTTCCTCTTGCAACCCAATGTTAGTGGCACTATTTACAACCTGTTCACTGATACAGTTCCTCTTGCAACCCAATATTAGTGGCACTATTTACAACCTGTTCACTGGTACAGTTCCTCTTGTAACCCAATGTTAGTGGCACTATTTACAACCTGTTCACTTGTACAGTTCCTGTTATAACCCAATATTAGTGGCACTATTTACAACCTGTTCACTGATACAGTTCCTCTTGCAACCCAATGTTAGTGGCACTATTTACAACCTGTTCACTGGTACAGTTCCTCTTGCAACCCAATGTTAGTGGCACTATTTACAACCTGTTCACTGATACAGCTCCTCTTGCAACCCAATATTAGTGGCACTATTTACAACCTGTTCACTGGTGCAGTTCCTCTTGCAACCCAATGTTAGTGGCACTACTTACAACCTGTTCACTGGTACAGTTCCTCTTGCAACCCAATGTTAGTGGCACTATTTACAACCTGTTCACTGGTACAGTTCCTCTTGCAACCCAATATTAGTGGCACTATTTACAACCTGTTCACTGGTACAGTTCCTCTTGTAACCCAATGTTAGTGGTACTATTTACAACCTGTTCACTGATCAGTTCCTCTTGCAACCCAATGTTAGTGGCACTATTTACATCCTGTTCACTGGTACAGTTCCTCTTGTAACCCAATGTTAGTGGCACTATTTGCAACCTGTTCGCTGGTACAGTTCCTGTTGCAACCCAATATTAGTGGCACTATTTACAACCTATTCACTGGTACAGTTCCTCTTGCAACCCAATATTAGTGGCACTATTTACAACCTGTTCACTGGTACAGTTCCTCTTGTAACCCAATGTTAGTGGCACTATTTACAATCTGTTCACTGGTACAGTTCCTGTTGCAACCCAATGTTAGTGGCACTATTTACAACCTGTTCACTGGTACAGTTCCTGTTGCAACCCAATGTTAGTGGCACTATTTACAACCTGTTCACTGGTACAGTTCCTCTTGCAACCCAATGTTAGTGGCACTATTTACAACCTGTTCACTGGTACAGTTCCTGTTGCAACCCAATGTTAGTGGCACTATTTACAACCTGTTCACTGGTACAGTTCCTCTTGTAACCCAATGTTAGTGGCACTATTTACAACCTGTTCACTGGTACAGTACCTCTTGCAACCCAATGTTAGTGGCACTATTTACAACCTGTTCACTGGTACAGTTCCTCTTACAACCCAATGTTAGTGGCACTATTTACAACCTGTTCACTGGTACAGTACCTCTTGTAACCCACTGTTAGTGGTACTATTTACAACCTGTTCACTGGTACAGTACCTCTTGCAACCCAATGTTAGTGGCACTATTTACAACCTGTTCACTGGTACAGTTCCTCTTGCAACCCAATGTTAGTGGCACTATTTACAACCTGTTCACTGATACATTTCCTGTTGCAACCCAATATTAGTGGCACTATTTACAACCTGTTCACTGGTACAGCTCCTGTTGCAACCCAATGTTAGTGACACTATTTACAACCTGTTCACTGGTACAGTTCCTCTTGCAATATTAGTGGCACTATTTACAACCTGTTCACTGGTACAGTTCCTCTTGCAACCCAATGTTAGTGACACTATTTACAACCTGTTCACTGGTACAGTTCCTCTTGCAACCCAATGTTAGTGGCACTATTTACAACCTATTCACTGGTACAGTTCCTCTTGCAATATTAGTGGCACTATTTACAACCTGTTCACTGGTACAGTTCCTGTTGCAACCCAATGTTAGTGGCACTATTTACAACCTGTTCACTGGTACAGTTCCTCTTGCAACCCAATGTTAGTGGCACTATTTACAACCTGTTCACTGGTACAGTTCCTCTTGTAACCCAATGTTAGTGGCACTATTTACAACCTGTTCACTGGTACAGTTCCTGTTGTAACCCAATGTTAGTGGCACTATTTACAACCTGTTCACTGGTACAGTTCCTGTTGTAACCCAATGTTAGTGGTACTATTTACAACCTGTTCACTGATACAGTTCCTCTTGCAACCCAATGTTAGTGGCACTATTTGCAACCTATTCACTGGTACAGTTCCTCTTGCAACCCAATGTTAGTGGCACTATTTACAACCTGTTCACTGGTACAGTTCCTCTTGCAACCCAATGTTAGTGGCACTATTTACAACGTGTTCACTGGTACAGTTCCTCTTGCAACCCAATGTTAGTGGCACTATTTACAACCTGTTCACTAGTACAGTTCCTCTTGCAACCCAATGTTAGTGGCACTATTTACAACGTGTTCACTGGTACAGTTCCTCTTGCAACCCAATGTTAGTGGCACTATTTACAACCTGTTCACTGGTACAGTTCCTCTTGCAACCCAATGTTAGTGGCACTATTTACAACCTGTTCACTGATACAGTTCCTCTTGCAACCCAATGTTAGTGGTACTATTTAAAACCTGTTCTCTGATACAGTTCCTCTTGTAACCCAATATTAGTGGCACTATTTACAACCTGTTCACTGGTACAGTTCCTTATTGCAACCCAATGTTAGTGGCACTATTTACAACCTGTTCACTGATACAGTTCCTCTTGCAACCCAATGTTAGTAGCACTATTTACAACCTGTTCACTGATACAATTCCTCTTGCAACCCAATGTTAGTGGCACTATTTACAACCTGTTCACTGATACAGTTCCTGTTGCAACCCAATGTTAGTGGCACTATTTACAACCTGTTCACTGATACAGTTCCTCTTGCAACCCAATGTTAGTGGCACTACTTACAACCTGTTCACTGGTACAGTTCCTCTTGCAATATTAGTGGCACTATTTACAACCTGTTCACTGGTACAGTTCCTCTTGCAACCCAATGTTAGTGGCACTATTTACAACCTGTTCACTGGTACAGTTCCTCTTGCAATATTAGTGGCACTATTTACAACCTGTTCACTGGTACAGTTCCTCTTGCAACCCAATGTTAGTGGCACTATTTACAACCTGTTCTCTGGTACTGTTCCTCTTGCAATATTAGTTGCACTATTTACAACCTGTTCACTGATACAGTTCCTGTTGCAACCCAATATTAGTGGCACTATTTACAACCTGTTCACTGGTACAGTTCCTCTTGCAATATTAGTGGCACTATTTACAACCTGTTCACTGGTACAGTTCCTCTTGTAACCCAATGTTAGTGGCACTATTTACAACCTGTTCTCTGGTACAGTTCCTCTTGCAACCCAATGTTAGTGGCACTATTTACAACCTGTTCTCTGGTACAGTTCCTCTTGCAACCCAATGTTAGTGGCACTATTTACAACCTGTTCACTGGTACAGTTCCTCTTGTAACCCAATGTTAGTGGCACTATTTACAACCTGTTCACTGGTACAGTTCCTGTTACAACCCAATATTAGTGGCACTATTTACAACCTGTTCACTGGTACAGTTCCTCTTGCAACCCAATGTTTGTGGCACTATTCACAATCTGTTCACTGGTACAGTTCCTGTTGCAACCCAATGTTAGTGGCATTATTTACAACCTGTTCACTGGTACAGTTCCTGTTGCAACCCAATGTTAGTGGCACTATTTACAACCTGTTCACTGGTACAGTTCCTCTTGTAACCCAATGTTAGTGGCACTATTTACAACCTGTTCACTGGTACAGTTCCTGTTGCAACCCAATGTTAGTGGCACTATTTACAACCTGTTCACTGATACAGTTCCTCTTGCAACCCAATGTTAGTGGCACTATTTACAACTTGTTCACTGGTACAGTTCCTCTTGCAACCCAATGTTAGTGGCACTATTTACAACTTGTTCACTGGTACAGTTCCTGTTGCAACCCAATGTTAGTGGCACTATTTACAACCTGTTCACTGATACAGTTCCTCTTGCAACCCAATGTTAGTGGCACTATTTACAACTTGTTCACTGGTACAGTTCCTGTTGCAACCCAATATTAGTGGCACTATTTACAACCTGTTCACTGATACAGTTCCTCTTGCAACCCAATGTTAGTGGCACTATTTACAACCTGTTCACTGATACAGTTCCTCTTGCAACCCAATGTTAGTGGCACTATTTACAACCTGTTCACTGATACAGCTCCTCTTGCAACCCAATATTAGTGGCACTATTTACAACCTGTTCACTGGTGCAGTTCCTCTTGCAACCCAATGTTAGTGGCACTACTTACAACCTGTTCACTGGTACAGTTCCTCTTGCAACCCAATGTTAGTGGCACTATTTACAACCTGTTCACTGGTACAGTTCCTCTTGCAACCCAATATTAGTGGCACTATTTACAACCTGTTCACTGGTACAGTTCCTCTTGTAACCCAATGTTAGTGGTACTATTTACAACCTGTTCACTGATCAGTTCCTCTTGCAACCCAATGTTAGTGGCACTATTTACATCCTGTTCACTGGTACAGTTCCTCTTGTAACCCAATGTTAGTGGCACTATTTGCAACCTGTTCGCTGGTACAGTTCCTGTTGCAACCCAATATTAGTGGCACTATTTACAACCTATTCACTGGTACAGTTCCTCTTGCAACCCAATATTAGTGGCACTATTTACAACCTGTTCACTGGTACAGTTCCTCTTGTAACCCAATGTTAGTGGCACTATTTACAACCTGTTCACTGGTACAGTTCCTGTTGCAACCCAATGTTAGTGGCACTATTTACAACCTGTTCACTGGTACAGTTCCTGTTGCAACCCAATGTTAGTGGCACTATTTACAACCTGTTCACTGGTACAGTTCCTCTTGCAACCCAATGTTAGTGGCACTATTTACAACCTGTTCACTGGTACAGTTCCTGTTGCAACCCAATGTTAGTGGCACTATTTACAACCTGTTCACTGGTACAGTTCCTCTTGTAACCCAATGTTAGTGGCACTATTTACAACCTGTTCACTGGTACAGTACCTCTTGCAACCCAATGTTAGTGGCACTATTTACAACCTGTTCACTGGTACAGTTCCTCTTACAACCCAATGTTAGTGGCACTATTTACAACCTGTTCACTGGTACAGTACCTCTTGTAACCCACTGTTAGTGGTACTATTTACAACCTGTTCACTGGTACAGTACCTCTTGCAACCCAATGTTAGTGGCACTATTTACAACCTGTTCACTGGTACAGTTCCTCTTGCAACCCAATGTTAGTGGCACTATTTACAACCTGTTCACTGATACATTTCCTGTTGCAACCCAATATTAGTGGCACTATTTACAACCTGTTCACTGGTACAGCTCCTGTTGCAACCCAATGTTAGTGACACTATTTACAACCTGTTCACTGGTACAGTTCCTCTTGCAATATTAGTGGCACTATTTACAACCTGTTCACTGGTACAGTTCCTCTTGCAACCCAATGTTAGTGACACTATTTACAACCTGTTCACTGGTACAGTTCCTCTTGCAACCCAATGTTAGTGGCACTATTTACAACCTATTCACTGGTACAGTTCCTCTTGCAATATTAGTGGCACTATTTACAACCTGTTCACTGGTACAGTTCCTGTTGCAACCCAATGTTAGTGGCACTATTTACAACCTGTTCACTGGTACAGTTCCTCTTGCAACCCAATGTTAGTGGCACTATTTACAACCTGTTCACTGGTACAGTTCCTCTTGTAACCCAATGTTAGTGGCACTATTTACAACCTGTTCACTGGTACAGTTCCTGTTGTAACCCAATGTTAGTGGCACTATTTACAACCTGTTCACTGGTACAGTTCCTGTTGTAACCCAATGTTAGTGGTACTATTTACAACCTGTTCACTGATACAGTTCCTCTTGCAACCCAATGTTAGTGGCACTATTTGCAACCTATTCACTGGTACAGTTCCTCTTGCAACCCAATGTTAGTGGCACTATTTACAACCTGTTCACTGGTACAGTTCCTCTTGCAACCCAATGTTAGTGGCACTATTTACAACGTGTTCACTGGTACAGTTCCTCTTGCAACCCAATGTTAGTGGCACTATTTACAACCTGTTCACTAGTACAGTTCCTCTTGCAACCCAATGTTAGTGGCACTATTTACAACGTGTTCACTGGTACAGTTCCTCTTGCAACCCAATGTTAGTGGCACTATTTACAACCTGTTCACTGGTACAGTTCCTCTTGCAACCCAATGTTAGTGGCACTATTTACAACCTGTTCACTGATACAGTTCCTCTTGCAACCCAATGTTAGTGGTACTATTTAAAACCTGTTCTCTGATACAGTTCCTCTTGTAACCCAATATTAGTGGCACTATTTACAACCTGTTCACTGGTACAGTTCCTTATTGCAACCCAATGTTAGTGGCACTATTTACAACCTGTTCACTGGTACAGTTCCTCTTGCAACCCAATGTTAGTGGCACTATTTACAACCTGTTCACTGGTACAGTTCCTGTTGCAACCCAATGTTAGTGGCACTATTTACAACCTGTTCACTGGTACAGTTCCTGTTGCAACCCAATATTAGTGGTACTATTTACAACCTGTTCACTGGTACAGTTCCTGTTGCAACCCAATGTTAGTGGCAATATTTACAACCTGTTCACTGGTACAGTTCCTCTTGCAACCCAATGTTAGTGGCACTATTTACAACCTGTTCACTGGTACAGTTCCTCTTGCAACCCAATGTTATTGGCACTATTTACAACCTGTTCACTGGTACAGTTCCTCTTGCAACCCAATGTTAGTGGCACTATTTACAACCTGTTCACTGGTACAGTTCCTCTTGCAACCCAATGTTAGTGGCACTATTTACAACCTGTTCACTGGTACAGTTCCTGTTGCAACCCAATGTTAGTGGCACTATTTACAACCTGTTCACTGGTACAGTTCCTCTTGCAACCCAATGTTAGTGGCACTATTTACAACCTGTTCACTGGTACAGTTCCTCTTGCAACCCAATATTAGTGGCACTATTTACAACCTGTTCACTGGTACAGTTCCTGTTGCAACCCAATGTTAGTGGCACTATTTACAACCTGTTCACTGGTACAGTTCCTTATTGCAACCCAATGTTAGTGGCACTATTTACAACCTGTTCACTGGTACAGTTCCTTATTGCAACCCAATGTTAGTGGCACTATTTACAACCTGTTCACTGGTACAGTTCCTCTTGCAACCCAATGTTAGTGGCACTATTTACAACCTGTTCACTGGTACAGTTCCTGTTGCAACCCAATATTAGTGGCACTATTTACAACCTGTTCACTGGTACAGTTCCTGTTGCAACCCAATGTTAGTGGCACTATTTACAACCTGTTCACTGGTACAGTTCCTGTTGCAACCCAATGTTAGTGGCACTATTTACAACCTGTTCACTGGTACAGTTCCTCTTGCAACCCAATGTTAGTGGCACTATTTACAACCTGTTCACTGGTACAGTTCCTGTTGCAACCCAATGTTAGTGGCACTATTTACAACCTGTTCACTGGTACAGTTCCTCTTGTAACCCAATGTTAGTGGCACTATTTACAACCTGTTCACTGGTACAGTCCCTCTTGCAACCCAATGTTAGTGGCACTATTTACAACCTGTTCACTGGTACAGTTCCTCTTACAACCCAATGTTAGTGGCACTATTTACAACCTGTTCACTGGTACAGTACCTCTTGTAACCCACTGTTAGTGGTACTATTTACAACCTGTTCACTGGTACAGTACCTCTTGCAACCCAATGTTAGTGGCACTATTTACAACCTGTTCACTGGTACAGTTCCTCTTGCAACCCAATGTTAGTGGCACTATTTACAACCTGTTCACTGATACATTTCCTGTTGCAACCCAATATTAGTGGCACTATTTACAACCTGTTCACTGGTACAGCTCCTGTTGCAACCCAATGTTAGTGACACTATTTACAACCTGTTCACTGGTACAGTTCCTCTTGCAATATTAGTGGCACTATTTACAACCTGTTCACTGGTACAGTTCCTCTTGCAACCCAATGTTAGTGACACTATTTACAACCTGTTCACTGGTACAGTTCCTCTTGCAACCCAATGTTAGTGGCACTATTTACAACCTATTCACTGGTACAGTTCCTCTTGCAATATTAGTGGCACTATTTACAACCTGTTCACTGGTACAGTTCTTGTTGCAACCCAATGTTAGTGGCACTATTTACAACCTGTTCACTGGTACAGTTCCTCTTGCAACCCAATGTTAGTGGCACTATTTACAACCTGTTCACTGGTACAGTTCCTCTTACAACCCAATGTTAGTGGCACTATTTACAACCTGTTCACTGGTACAGTTCCTGTTGTAACCCAATGTTAGTGGCACTATTTACAACCTGTTCACTGGTACAGTTCCTGTTGCAACCCAATGTTAGTGGCACTATTTACAACCTGTTCACTGATACAGTTCCTGTTGTAACCCAATGTTAGTGGTACTATTTACAACCTGTTCACTGATACAGTTCCTCTTGCAACCCAATGTTAGTGGCACTATTTGCAACCTATTCACTGGTACAGTTCCTCTTGCAACCCAATGTTAGTGGCACTATTTACAACCTGTTCACTGGTACAGTTCCTCTTGCAACCCAATGTTAGTGGCACTATTTACAACGTGTTCACTGGTACAGTTCCTCTTGCAACCCAATGTTAGTGGCACTATTTACAACCTGTTCACTAGTACAGTTCCTCTTGCAACCCAATGTTAGTGGCACTATTTACAACGTGTTCACTGGTACAGTTCCTCTTGCAACCCAATGTTAGTGGCACTATTTACAACCTGTTCACTGGTACAGTTCCTCTTGCAACCCAATGTTAGTGGCACTATTTACAACCTGTTCACTGATACAGTTCCTCTTGCAACCCAATGTTAGTGGTACTATTTAAAACCTGTTCTCTGATACAGTTCCTCTTGTAACCCAATATTAGTGGCACTATTTACAACTTGTTCACTGGTACAGTTCCTTATTGCAACCCAATGTTAGTGGCACTATTTACAACCTGTTCACTGGTACAGTTCCTCTTGCAACCCAATGTTAGTGGCACTATTTACAACCTGTTCACTGGTACAGTTCCTGTTGCAACCCAATGTTAGTGGCACTATTTACAACCTGTTCACTGGTACAGTTCCTGTTGCAACCCAATATTAGTGGCACTATTTACAACCTGTTCACTGGTACAGTTCCTGTTGCAACCCAATGTTAGTGGCACTATTTACAACCTGTTCACTGGTACAGTTCCTCTTGCAACCCAATGTTAGTGGCACTATTTACAACCTGTTCACTGGTACAGTTCCTCTTGCAACCCAATGTTAGTGGCACTATTTACAACGTGTTCACTGGTACAGTTCCTCTTGCAACCCAATGTTAGTGGCACTATTTACAACCTGTTCACTGGTACAGTTCCTCTTGCAACCCAATGTTAGTGGCACTATTTACAACCTGTTCACTGATACAGTTCCTCTTGCAACCCAATGTTAGTGGTACTATTTAAAACCTGTTCTCTGATACAGTTCCTCTTGTAACCCAATATTAGTGGCACTATTTACAACCTGTTCACTGGTACAGTTCCTTATTGCAACCCAATGTTAGTGGCACTATTTACAACCTGTTCACTGGTACAGTTCCTCTTGCAACCCAATGTTAGTGGCACTATTTACAACCTGTTCACTGGTACAGTTCCTGTTGCAACCCAATATTAGTGGCACTATTTACAACCTGTTCACTGGTACAGTTCCTGTTGCAACCCAATGTTAGTGGCACTATTTACAACCTGTTCACTGGTACAGTTCCTCTTGCAACCCAATGTTAGTGGCACTATTTACAACCTGTTCACTGGTACAGTTCCTCTTGCAACCCAATGTTAGTGGCACTATTTACAACCTGTTCACTGGTACAGTTCCTGTTGCAACCCAAGGTTAGTGGCACTATTTACAACCTGTTCACTGGTACAGTTCCTCTTGCAACCCAATGTTAGTGGCACTATTTACAACCTGTTCACTGGTACAGTTCCTCTTGCAACCCAATATTAGTGGCACTATTTACAACCTGTTCACTGGTACAGTTCCTGTTGCAACCCAATGTTAGTGGCACTATTTACAACCTGTTCACTGGTACAGTTCCTTATTGCAACCCAATGTTAGTGGCACTATTTACAACCTGTTCACTGGTACAGTTCCTTATTGCAACCCAATATTAGTGGCACTATTTACAACCTGTTCACTGGTACAGTTCCTCTTGCAACCCAATGTTAGTGGCACTATTTACAACCTGTTCACTGGTACAGTTCCTGTTGCAACCCAATATTAGTGGCACTATTTACAACCTGTTCACTGATACAGTTCCTGTTGCAACCCAATGTTAGTGGCACTATTTACAACCTGTTCACTGATACACTTCCTGTTGCAACCCAATGTTAGTGGCACTGTTTACAACCTGTTCACTGGTACAGTTCCTGTTGCAACCCAATGTTAGTGGCACTATTTACAACCTGTTCACTGATACAGTTCTTCTTGCAACCCAATGTTAGTGGCACTATTTACAACCTGTTCACTGGTACAGTTCCTCTTGCAACCCAATATTAGTGGCACTATTTACAACCTGTTCACTGGTACAGTTCCTGTTGCAACCCAATGTTAGTGGCACTATTTACAACCTGTTCACTGATACAGTTCCTCTTGCAACCCAATGTTAGTGGCACTATTTACAACCTGTTCACTGATACAGTTCCTCTTGCAACCCAATGTTAGTGGCACTATTTACAACCTGTTCACTGGTGCAGTTCCTCTTGCAACCCAATATTAGTGGCACTATTTGCAACCTGTTCACTGGTACAGTTCCTGTTGTAACCCAATGTTAGTGGCACTATTTGCAACCTGTTCACTGGTACAGTTCCTCTTGTAACCCAATGTTAGTGGCACTATTTACAACCTGTTCACTGGTACAGTTCCTCTTGTAACCCAATATTAGTGGCACTATTTACAACCTGTTCACTGATACAGCTCCTGTTGCAACCCAATTTTAGTGGCACTATTTGCAACCTGTTCACTGATACAGTTCCTCTTGCAACCCAATGTTAGTGGCACTATTTACAACCTGTTCACTGATACAGTTCCTCTTGCAACCCAATGTTAGTGGCACTATTTACAACCTGTTCACTGGTACAGTTCCTCTTGCAACCCAATGTTAGTGGCACTATTTGCAACCTGTTCACTGGTACAGTTCCGCTTGTAACCCAATGTTAGTGGCACTATTTACAACCTGTTCACTGGTACAGTTCCGCTTGCAACCCAATGTTAGTGGCACTATTTACAACCTGTTCACTGATACAGTTCCTCTTGCAACCCAATGTTAGTGGCACTATTTACAACCTGTTCACTGGTACAGTTCCTCTTGCAACCCAATGTTAGTGGCACTATTTACAACCTGTTCACTGGTACAGTTCCGCTTGTAACCCAATGTTAGTGCCCAGATTGCTGCTGCTGCTTCTTGAGTAATCCTTCCATCCTCAAAAGTCTCTATACAATAAATCATTTGTACTCATTATGTTTATTGTATCATTTATTGTACCAGTATTTATATCTTCTTGAGTCATCCTCCTTTCAAAGGTGAAACATTCATTTTGCTTTTCCTAATGGCTAGAATATATGTAACTCACCACACCTGCTTACTCATCAGATTTCTTCACTAACTGGAGCAGTCGTGTCAACCCATTGTTGAATTAATAGTTGATCATTTGTGAAGCCACTGGTGTTCACAACATTGAGGTTATCTAATTAAACTGATGATCGTTGCATCAGCTATTGCTTACTGTAAGACAAGTAGGATTTATATCAAAGCTTACTCTTCTAGATCCGACCTGTTCTGCTGGATTGTCCTTTCATAGACATATCAGAGGCACCTCGTGTAGGATGTGGCTTTTCACCATGCAGGCTGGTCTTCACAATATATACTTATTCAAGCTCAGATTGCAGAGTGAGCAAAGTTTTGACACACAATGTAAAATTATATTAAGTCTTTTGATATTTTTGATTGGCTAAAATGACTCTTTCTAACTGTAGTTGCTTTTGTTTCAACACAGTTTCTGACAAATCCCTTGCCAGATAAGTACAACTCTTGAACTATGTAGCTTACTTTTCTATTTTCTATATTCTAAGCTTAAAATACTGTTGCTAAGATCAACTTTACATTCAGAAAGATATATTCTTTTAATGTTACAATATTAAAGAAAATGTAAAGGAAGGGGTGAACAACGGAGCCAACACCAGAGCAAAAGACAGCAACGTTGCGAGTACTGGGCAACCTCTCTAATGATTTTTTGAGGGAAGCCAGCACACTCGCAGCGTTGCCTCGGATGATGGCAAGGCTGATGCGCTGAAACAGCCAAGTGCCCTCGCGAGATTCGCCTGTTACCTGTCGGTCAGCTACATTTTCAGCCTGTGGCTTTCGAGACGTTTGGGGGAGTCGGGCCGCTGACTGCGAGGTTCCTCTCCTCACTGGCGGCTCACCTAATAGAGGTAACTGCCGAATCCCGTGAGGGCGCTTGGCTGTTACAGTGCATCAGCCTCGCCATCACCCGAGGCAACACTGCGAGTGTGCTGGCTTGCCTCAAAAATCATTAGAGAGGTTTCCCAGTACTCGCGATGTTGCTGTCTTTTGCTCTGGAGTTGGTTCCGTTGTTCACCCCTTCCTTTACATTTTCACTTTACATTTAGAAGATAATTAGTTCCAATACCAGTTATATACTGCGGATCATTCAATCAGCTGTACTCTACACCTACAAAATTAGCCTAGTGTCTATTGGAGAAATTATTATTATAATCATTGTTGTCAGGAGTTCAATGACTTTTGTTTTCAAAATGATATGGATTAGATAGGTCTACAAAAATAGTATTTTCCCATCAATTCAAAACATTTTTCCACATGTGCAGATGTACATACAAATGCACATGTTAGTGCATGTGCACATACAAATGCACTTGCTGTCACCATAATAGTAAAGATTAGACTCACTTTTAACTGCATTCCATATTTAATTAATTTTAATTAATTAAAATTTTAAGGTTTATTCTCCTGCCTTTTACGATCAGAATTAGTCATTATGTCCTCTTCTCTAAAGGTAAAATATTGATTGATTAACATTTTAGGGTTTATTCTCCTGCCTTTTTTGACCAGAACTAGTCATTCTGTCCTCTTTAAAGGTAAAATATTAATTTAATTAAAATCTCTTGGTTTACTACATCAATATCCTAATTGCTACTTTACTATTAAGTTTTCATGTAACAGCAAACATACATGAGAGTATTTTTTATGAAATGTATGTTTTTTACTCTAGCACAAAATTGCTTGGAATTTACTTTTTTTAATTCAATCATTGATAAAATAAAATAAAATTATAAAATACAGATAATTATTTTGTTTGTTTTAGTTACCATGGTTAAGGCCATGCTGGAGTAACACTTTCAGTTTAGTGGTCCTAATATCTTCATCTTTGAGGTGAATATTTATTTCATTCTTAAAAGATATAAGCTGTTCTAATATTTTATATGAGGGGTAGCTGAAAAGTTCATAGGCTGACCAAGATACTCTCATGGAATTAACAAGTGAGGTTTATTTTTTAACATAGTTCCTGGAAAGAAACAATGCAATTATTGATAAGAAGAATAGTTGAAATTAATGTATGCAAGATTTCACAGCTCTAGCATCAATCCTTCATACTCAGCCTATGAACTTTTCAGCTCACCCTCATATTTCCATGTTGACTTGAATTATTCCAATCAGAAGTGATGAGTTCACCCATCTAGATAAAATATTGTTAAACTGTTATTGCTGCTGTTGTTTAGTCCCAGGTCAACCCTTATTGAGTCCCAGGTCAACCCATCTTTTTATATTTTGGAAACATTTTTTATGCTCAGAGTTGTTGAAGCATGGAACAAACTAGCTGCATCAGTTGTTAGATGTCGGGACACTGCATCCTTCAAATCTTCTATGCTTCCTGTAATTCACCAACACTACACCAGATATTCCCCCTTCATAAACATGCACACATGTGAGTGTGTATCTGTGTGTGTATATCATGACTCATACACTGTTCACTTTCCTAATATTTGTACATTATTCTATGTAATATACATGCACCTTTGATGAGTTGTAGTGCACCTGAACACTGTCTACAATAATTTCCCTTATTATCATTGTTATTATTATATCAGACACTACATTGTTGAATGTGTCACTTTTTACGATGAAAGGATGAGATTTGAGGGAGATTTGGATGCTTTTCCTAGCAGGTCAAGCAACCATGTAGCATATTTCTTGCTGGCTTGGTTATATTGTAGTTGAAGGTACAGGCAGTTTATAAAAGATCTCTTAGTTTGGCAATTACTGTATGAGATGATTGATTCTGGATAAAAATTAATATATAATCAGTATGATTGAGAGAAGGAGGAAGGCCAAACCAGGTTAAACAATGGCCCATTGTTATACCTGCATGTTCTTCCTCTTAAGGGTTTCATCGTTTTTACATCCAATTTTTCCATGCTGCATAGGTTAGACGGATCTTTCTCAGCCCAGCATCTCTCCACTTACCACATTCCTTCGTCAACTCCTCTGCGAGTTTCAGAAATTTGAAGTCAACTCTGACTACTTCCGCCTATGTCTTTCTTCGTCTATTGCGGTTTCCTTCCTCTGTCATTTCCTGGAAGTTCTTGGTTTAGAAAACCAAAAATGTTTTAAAGCAGGACTTGCATAACCTGATTAGTCAGTCCCCCTAGTAACAATTTCCATTCCCATTTGTACTTCATATCTCTTGAGGATTTCTAGTAGCCACCTAGGTGGCTTAAACCATGGTGTCCAGGGCCAATTTATCAGTAGTGGTAGTGTGGGGGCAGTGGTGGCAAATGACCTGGGTCCTCATCAAACAAGGCCCTTTCTTCAAGCAGGTCTCCCACTTGAAACAGAGTTCCTGCTACATTTTAACAATGATGGTGCTTGATGTGTGTGAATATGTGGTTATATGCTTGTGTGTGTTCTATGAGGGGCTCACCAAACTTGAGCGCCCTCCTCCACAAAAAAAAAAGGTCTAAATCTGGTCCAGATGTTGTACAGAACCTCTTCCATCTGAAACAAAATAACTTTTTCTGTGCTTGTAAAGACAACGTAAATGAAGCATGTATAAGAATTAGTCTGAGAATGAAGTCAAGAGAATATACAGCATTTGTTTCTTTAATGACTTATTAGTTGGGGTAGCAAGGGTTGAATTAATTTAAGGTACTAGTGGTTGAGTATGTCTGTATATGTGTGTTGTCTGAACATATATCCTCCACCTTCAACTAACTTACTCTTCACCTCCCGGTCCTGGCCGACAGGACGGAGAATACATTGCCCTGGAGGACAGTGAGGGAGACACGCTAGAACAGTCATTCCACCTTGTGGGCTCCACAAAGTGGACTGAGTGCTTTTTCTTGTGACACCAACTCGACCACTTCAGTATGTGCTGGGAGCTTTTTGTCGTGACACCTCCACGGGCACTTTACAGTGTGGACTGGGTACTTTTTGTCATGGCACCTCCACTGCCATTTTACTGTGTGAACTGGTTACTTTTTGTCATGACACCTCCATGGCCATTTTACAGTGTGTTTGACAGCTCACACCTATGCAGGTTTAGCTGGCCTCCTCCAAGGTATATCTCGTTGGAGGTGTCTTGGGTAATTTAATGATAGGGACCCCAGTCCTATCATCTCATTTCTACAGCTGAATAAACTGGAGCAACGTGAGTTAAAGTGTCTTGCTCAAGGAAACAACACATCACCCAGTCCGAGAATTGAACTCACAACCTTTCGATTGCAAGCCCAATGCTCTAACCACTAAGCCATGCATCTTCATTTTACTGTGTGAACTATAAAAACTCAAATCTCTGCAGAAACAGAAAACCTATCTAAAAGGAGAAGTAATAGAAACTTGACATTGATTATAAATTGACTTTTGCCATGTGTGTCAGTTAGTGTATTATGGTCAAATTGTGTACTGTAATTGATACTTAGTAGTAACTGCTAATTACTCGTAAATTACTAGTGTGTATATATGTTATATATATGTAGTAAATGTAGACAATATAAGGTAGAGGGGAGCCTCTTTAGTTTTGTCAGCAGTAACCTCTTTAACACCAGTGAAACAATGCTCATGCCTGCTCTGATGCTATAGAGTGGTTTATGTTAGGAAGGGAATCTAGCTGAAATACTACATCAAAACCAAGGAAGGAATGAAGCAACTGTAAGACAGAAGACTAGTCTTTTTGGAGACAACCTCTATTGCTAGTGACATAACAAAATGCCTTCAGTTTACACTGTAAAGAGCTTGGGGATTGGAGGGCTTCTAACCATGGATACCATGCCGAAATAACAATATACATTACAGATTTGGTCAAAGAAAATACTGGAGGATCAATTAAGAGAAAATATAGGAGGATTAGTTAAAACAAAATACTGGAGGATCAATTAAGAGAAAATACTGGAGGGTCAGTTAAGAGAAAATACAGGAGGATCAGTTAATTATGATTTTATTCGACATATTCCCCTCTCAAGTTCACACACTTATTGCGGTGGTCCTACCTCCTCTGTAAAGATAACAGCTCTACCCTATCACGATACCCTTAATTAATCCAGGAACTTTTCAGCACTCCAGTATGTGCCACAAAGCATGTTGGCCAACACTCTACCGATACTGCCGATCCACTGCCCCTGTGAAATAATACTATTAGATGAAACTAATGCTGATGATGATGATTGTTATAAATTACATTTGGTAAAATAATTGTTTCTACTTTAGGCACAAGGCCAGCAATTACCCAGTGCATTACTGGTACTTGTAAATCAAAGCTCTATTGACTTATGAAATGTTGTGAATAACACTCTAAAGGGCAGCAGTATCATAGGAAATGTAATATTACATACTGCTATCTATATAACAATCTGGAATGTAAATATCACTAAACTGTATCATGTGTAACACTGGGATATATAAATATGATTGTTAATTATAACTTGTCTTTCATAATAATGAAACAATAATTCTATTAAAACTGTAACCTGTATAATGCTCTCTCTCTCTCCCTCTCTCTCTCCCTCCCTCTCCCTCTCTCTCTCTCTCTCTCTCCCTCTCTCTCTCCCTCTCCCTCTCATCATTATCATCATCACTGTTTTACGTCTGTTTTTCCACGCTAGCATGGGTTAGACGGGTTGTCCTGTTGTAGGCAGTGTCCAGTCGGCTGATTCTGGCTTGGTTTCTACAGCTGGATGCCCTTCCTAACACCAACCTCATTTACAGTGAGTGCTGGGTGCTTTTTTCCTGTGGCACCTCCACGACCACTTTGCAGGGGAAGGGTGTGGGGTCATATTGTCTATATGCTTCAGCTTGTACCCGTGGGGTCATCTGTATTACTGCATGACGCCAGTATATATATATAGTTGTTGTTAGTTTGATTCTCACTTTTCTAATTATCATCCTCCATCTACCCCCCCCCCCCCCACACACACACACACTCAGTCTTTGTTTTGTATTTCATACTCCATCTCTAGTGTTTTGTTTTATTCAAAAAGTCAGTATACAAAACATACTATATGCATTGGAATAAATATATCAAATTGTTGTAAACGACCACTTATGAAAGCTGCACATTGTTGGGAGTTTTATAAATAGATTAGTGACTATCAATAAAGGATTGATCAGCTTATTACTATATAATGCTATAAATATTTTTATCTTTAGATTGAGATTTTTGTATTGCTTCATCAGGGAGCAAATGGTAGTGTCCATGGCTCTGTTCAGGTCCTCTGAAAATATGACCCAGGGTGACGAGACAATATGGATCAAGTGTCTTCATATTCAGGGCTGTCAAACAAAACCTTAGAAAATAAACGGATAAAAATGATGGCTCTAAGAAAAACTGGGCATGAAAATTCCATTATTTTGTTGTTGTACATATGTCACTAATTCCCCTCTTTTACTAGTCTAAATTTACATTACTCTATATTTACTATTGTATTTTCATGGTAAAGGCTTTATCTCATAATATCTCACATAATATTGAATTTATGAGATTTTGATATTATTTGTTTAGAGAACAATACCTTAACATCAATATGAGTGGCCAGTTACAGCCAGTTTGAACAGAAAAAAAGTGACAGAATTCTGGTCGGATACGGCCGGTTTAAATGCTAAAGGGTTAAATGGATAACCCTTGCTAGCAGGGAAAGCGGATGTTAAAACGACAATGATGATGATAATGATGAGTTCCCAAAGAAATCATCCTATCCTACATTTGTCTTCATGTCCATCACAAGATGAAAGCAATGTGAGAAAGTCATGGTGTCCAAGTTGTCTGCTGAAAAAAACCAATATTACTAGTGTGAGATTAATTCCAAACCCAGGAAATAGAAACATCAAAGAAAAAACTTTTGCTGGCAAATAAAATCTAACATGGCAGTTATAACCACAGGATGTTTCACAACCATGGGACGTTTCACAACCACGGAACGTTTCACAACCACGGGTTGTTTTACTCAACAAACCTTTCAGATGTTTTATGAAAGAGTGGAACAAGTGGATGACTATTGAGAATTTAGTAATGACCGGAGGATAACTGAAGCAACCTACTACTGTAGTTGTGATAGTAGAATAATAGTCTTCCTGTTTGCCCACTTGTTCCTGTGAAAGTAGTGGGAGAAGAGTCGTCAAACACTCCTTCCAGCAACTATCTCCAATTGATACATCCAGTTGAGCTGTTCTACTAGAGAATGGGTCATATTGATACATCCAGTTGAGCTGTTCTACTAGAGAATGGGTCATATTGATACATCCAGTTGGGCTGTTCTACTAGAGAATGTCATAGGTGCCGGATAACGAAATTAGTCAACATATAAAAAAAAATTGGTTTCGGAAATGAGATAGATGACACAGATGAACTTATCTGAAAATAACAATGACCCAGAAACGGGTGGTAGTGGTGTAGATGGCAGCATTAATTGTTGTGCTTTATAGACATTACATTTAATAGACAGGTTTCTTGTGAACATCACAGATATCTGATAACTAAACTACATGTTGACTCTATGTACTATTTCACATTTGTCTTAAAGTAGAGGAGAGAAAATTATTTCTTTTTTTTTATTGATTCTACCCCCCCCCCCCCCTTCTGTACTGCATTTTTAATGAAATACTCTGGAGGCACATGGCTTAGTGGTTAGAGCATTGGCCTTGCAATCGAAAGGTTGTGAGTTCACGGGAATGTTATTTCACATTGCTCCAGTTTACTCAGCTGTAGAAATGAGATGATAGGGACTGGGGTCCCTATCATTCCACTGCAAAGTGGTCGTGGAGGTGCCACGGCAAAAAAGCACCCAGTACTCACTGTAAATGAGGTTGGTGTTAGGAAGGGCATCCAGCTGTAGAAATCAAGCCAGAATCAGTTCCCGTCCCACCCTTGCAAGCAGGGAAAAGTGGACGTAAAATGAAATGATGATGATGACTCTATTTTAATTAATTAATTGTTTCTACTTTAGGCACAAGGCCAGCAATTACCCAGTGCATTACTGGTACTTTATTTTATCGACCCCTATTTTAATTAATTAATGAAGAATTTCGAGAGATTTACTAAAATTATTAATTATTTCATTACTAAGATAGTAACTTAATGTAATGTTCCTATATAAAATTATGTTGGAAGATTTTAATTTAAATTGGAAGCCTTTAAAATAGGTAGTTTTATTTCATAGAGCCAGACCTGGTTTTGGCTGGGTTGGTAACCAAAGGGTTTTAAATATAATGGGGTTATGGCTGCACCACTGATATCCACAGTGTATAAGGTGCTATCAGAAAAGTCCCAGACCAGGCTTAACCCTTTAGCATTTACATTATTCTGTATGTACTGGATAATTGCTGGCCTTGTGCTAAAAGTAGAAACAATTATTCTATATTTACTATTGTATTTTCACAGTAAAGGCTTTATCTTACATAATTATTTCACATAGTATCGAATGTACGAGATTTTGATGTTACTTATTTTGAGAACAATACCTTAATGTAGGTATGAGCAGCCAGTTACAGCCAGTTTGAACAGAGAGAGGTGAGAGAGTTCTGGCCGGATATGGCTGGTTTAAATGCTTAAGGGTTAAGAAAAGAACCCCCACTACTCCAATAAAGGATATATTTCAAACAATATTTATATTTAGACTCTATGGTAATGTACACAGTGGTCACAGCACATCTTCCAGAACTAAAAGCATCTCGGAAGTCCTTTTCCTGTGATTTTATTTGAATTCCATTGGTCTCAAAGCAGTACCTTGCTACTTTCAGTTCCATTACTGTTCTAGGTTTTTTCTTGGCATACTTTAAAACAATTTCACAACTAATTTAATCATGTTGGATTGTTTATCATTGGTTCAGATACTTGTGATGTGTTTCCCTGAACATTCATCTTCAACTCATACTCTTCAAATGTGAATGGTACTTAAAATATTATGTTTAACTGAAAGAATGTTCACCAAAAGCCTGATGAAGTATTTTGAGGGTCTCAGTAGCAAATTTGCTGAATTCCAAAGCAAAATTTGTTGCAGGTACTCTTGGGTCTCGAATACACACTTATTAAACTTTGCTAATATATCTCCAGAGAAATTTTATTTTAAGTGGTAGCATTCCTGTGACAAATTTCTTTATACATTAAAAGACATTATACATGACAGAAAAACTACATTACTAGAAATCTCATATATAAAAAATAGGGTGGTTGGGGGTCTCAATATGTAAACTAAACAACTAATTCTGATTTTTAAGAAAATCAACGGAGACAACCTAGACAAATTACTGACCCCCCCCCCCCCCACACACACACACACCTGCACTTATTCCCCTCCTTCTATTGAGACCCGAGACTACATTGTTTGAATTTATCATCTATATATATGAAACTCAAGATGTCTGTGTGTGTGTGTGTGTGTGAGTTTGAATCCCTAAAACTAGAGAAGCACCCAACCGACTGTTTTCAAACTTTACACATGTAATACTTATGTTTCAGGGAGTGTTCTGAGCAAAACAAATTTCAAATTTTCAATGCCCTAGGGACCGCATTAGGCGATTTAGCGATCTCTCTCTATAATTCTTAGTCTTTCTCTTTTTAGATAGATACATACATATAACGTTGCACCCTTATAATCTGTCTGAATGTCTGCATTACGTCACTTCCTACAATTCCTCTGCGTCCAGAACACGCCCTTATAATATCTGTCTGTATGTCTGGCTGTCTGCTGCCTCCGGTTATTCTGCCACCCTTGCTCAAGACAAATCTCACACTCATTCCCCAAACAGTTGGTAAGTGCACACAACTTCTTCCTCGCGTTTTAAGCCACAGTGTTGCCTACTTACGTACCACCAGACCCTTACTTCTTTGCCAGCCGTGGTTGTGACAATACTAAGCTTAGTTAAGGCAGTTATATATTTCACAATACCTTATCCCGTGTAACGCCGGGTACCACTGCTAGTTTATCATAAAAATGATAAAAATCACTGATTTATTCTAACACAATGTTAGAAAATATTTTGTAATTATTAAATCTAAGTAGATAGCATGAACAGTATTTGTCGACTGACTCGGGTGGCTACCAATGATTGCCGACTGTGTATACATCCATTGTATAGTCACTGCACATGTATGGAAACTTTCTGATAACACTTTGATAACCAACACTGTGTACATACATAACCATTGTATAGTACAGTCACTACACAGGCTGTCTGGAAACACTCTGATAACAGTTTGTATAGTAGAAATTAGTGAGGTGCACAAGTAGTTGGGACTTGGTATTCTGAAATGCTTGTACAGGTGATTGGAATGTAAACAGGACCTGTAGACTGTCTGAAGCAAGTATTTCCGGTAGCTGTATACTAAATGTTAATATATGACTTTTGTTCTAAATTACATAGATATTTGTTTTACTATATAAATCTTTATGTGCATAAATCGTTAAAAGCCCCCCCCCCCCCCATATACAATGCTAATTATAGAATGTGTTTTATGACCTGCACCATCATATAAACTGACAAATAAGGTAAATAGTAAAATTATACTTTGCATCTTGTTAGTTCACTTTCCTGACTTTTGTACATTATTCTATGTACTATACATGCACCTTTGATGAGTTGTAGTGCACCTGAGCACTGTACACAATAATTTTCATTATCATTATTATAATAACCAACACCTAAATAACATTACTAGTGTTTATGTTACACCGGCCAGGCACATTTGATGCATATTAGGATAGACAATGTTTTGCTACTGTTTCAAATGAATTGGGCTGGATTTTAATGGCTAAGATTGTGTTACATAGTAGTGTACTTAATAGTATCATTTCACTGGTCATTGAGATAGTTGGATAGAACTATTTAAGGCACTAAACTAACATTACCAGACTCTGATACCATTATGACTTAGATATCACCCTTATCACCATTTATAAACCTTTTAAGTCTTTGATAGAATTGATCATTGCATATGCTTAAAAACATGTCTCTCTTGTAAAAAATATCCATACGTTGAATAAAACAAATGTGCAACCCGCTGCTGTGAAATATTGTTGGGTAGTCTTTAAATGAGGTATAGCTTAAAACCTATATTTTAAACTGAAATGCTGTCTTCTTATCCAGCCTTATACACTAATGATTGTTATCTTCATGTAGAATCAGCATGAAGGCTATGTGATAAGCCTATCACTTTAAATCATATATATAGCCCATTAAATTAGTTTCTGCACATTTTCCAAGAAAGGTTGTATTTAATTATCTCCTTCAAGCATGGGCCAGAAAAACTACTGTGAACCTCTTTACTGTCCACCATGATGGATGGACTTCTGTCCTTTTTACTTTTTTCTTCTTCTTTTGTCAATGATTTCAAGCTGTTCTTCCAGGTCTTTATCAATAAATATTTCTTGCAGCTCTTCGACATATCATTTGACTGAGTAGAAAAATAGAGGGGAAAAAAGCAAGACCCTGATAACATCATGGAATTGACTCCACTAGATATGCAAAAAAGGAGTAGGTAGAAGTTATTTCTGGTGTGTTGGTGCAACCTGTCAATACCTGTCAAGAGCTGTCGTAGGATTACAGGCAGACTGATAGACTTTGTATATGGTAGATCACTGAAGTAGTTGGCAGTAAAAACACATACCAAGTGAATTCAGAAGACACATTGGAAGTAGTTGATAGCTTCTGTTACCCATGTATTGTAATCAGTAATGGAAGTAAGTGTACTAAAATCATAGTAGCTAAGACTAGAATGAGGTGAGAAAAGTTCAGGGAGCTGTTATCTCTAGGAAAAGGCTATTCTCTCAAAGTTAGACTATATGATGCTTGTATTTAAACTGTGATGTTATATGGTAGTGAAACCTAGGCTTTGATTTGCAAAGACCTGTGTTGGTTGGAAACAAATAAAGTGAGTATAGTCTATTGGATGTGTTAATATGCACGAACAATAGAGCACATATGAATTGAGAAAACTAGGTATAAGATGAATCAGATATATGTGGTAGTGCACCTGAGCACTGTACACAATAATTTCAGTATTAAGGTAGTTCAAATATGAACATGGGACGTAACATATATGGACTTATATAGAAAAGTACCAGGCCCTCCCCAGTCCCTCATCTATCACCTTTTGTTCAATGTTGCCAGGTCTTTACTTTCATCCTTCTTGGGTTGATAAAATAAATTACCAGTCAAATATTGGGGTCAGTTGAATCAACTTTTCCTTCCTAAATAACTAGGGTTGTGTCTAAATTAGAAATCATTATCACTGTACACCCTTCATCCATCTCTCTCTCACCTGTACCAGCATCCTTCACTGTTAACTCTATTTCTTCCATTGCTGCTATACCACTTACCTCTTCTATTTTTTGGTATTGCCACATTACTCACCTCTGCTGATGTCAACCACTACCCACTCTCATCTCTGCTACTGTCCACACATACACACCCTATCCACTCTCCCACCCACCCACACTCTCACCTCTGCTGCTGTCCACCCCTACCCCCACTCTCACCCCTAGTCACCCATCCTCACCTTCACTCCTACTCCTACCTACCCACCTCCAGTCTTACCTCCACCCTGTCCTCCCACCACACTCTCCCCCTGTCCAAGAGTTGAAATTAATGCATGTAAGATTCCACAGCTCTAGCATCACTCCTTCATAGTCAGCTTATGAACTCTTCAGCGGACCCTCATAAATTGTCTTCCTTAGCCCCCACACCCCTTCTATTCGCACCTTGTGGCCCCTCTAATGTTGGTGTCATTACAAAATGCTCCCCAGCTGTAAAACTAATGCCCAACCAAAAAAGGTAGAAAACTCTTCAGCCAATTCAAGGATATAGTCTCTTTAGTCCTGGTGTTATAATAAAATATACCCAGTATGTCAAGTGGTTATCATTAAGGAGGGCATCCAACTGTAGGACCCATGCCCAAAATGTAACTTATTGAGATATAGTTACCTAACCTGTTGATGTGGACAATAGCTTCAATTAAGTATTGATTTGGTCTGTAACAACCTGTCCAGCCCATGCTAGCATGGAAAAATTGATGTAAGATGGTGACATACAAACACACATACACAAATGCATACAAACAAAATGCATGCAAACACACAAAAACAAACATACACAAGCGCAAATGCATACACACACACATGCACATACATGCACGTTTGCATGATAGTAGTTTTGAGAAATTTGTATTTTTATTAAACAGAAAGCAAATTATTTAAATATTTTTCAATGTTTGGAATGACAAAAAAAAAAAAAATACTGAAACAAATAAACTAGAAAACATTAGTATTCAATTATTATTTAGCAATTTATAATCTGATTTATTAGATATTTTAAATTTTGCAAATTTCCTTTCTGTTCATTGTATTTTTTTCATAAATGAGGATTTCCTTTATTATTAAATTGAAAATGAATAATCAAAAAATCCTAAAAAAATCTCCTCCTCTTGAAAACAAGAACAAAAAACAGTCAACAAAAGCATGCTTGTTTCAGATGGCTTCAAGTAAAACAACCTCACCCCTCCTCAAAAGTAGAAAAAATATGCATCCCTCCTTCCTGAGACAGCAATACAGTGAGGAATTGTTAAAATGTGTTGCTTCTTGTAGTCATCAAAAGGGATGGTGAGGGATATAGTTGCTAGAGATTATATTGGTAGATGTGTAGTTGTGCTAAAACCTCACCACTACTCAGTTTAGCTGTTCTAATGGCGTCATTTCCCCTCTCAAGTACTACAAAGTTGCAATGAATCCTAGTTTGAAGTGTCTTTAATTAAGAGTTAAGTTCATAGTGTTTTTTGTATATCCACTTAGCCTTAGTTATTGTCTTAGTCATATTCTATTGAAGGTTAGTAACTTTATTAGACTACATAGTTTTATGTTGCTTTTAACTTTTCACTGTTTTTTTTTTTTTCTACTTTTAGAAAAATATATCTATCATGTCTGTGTCTTACACACACACACACACACACACACACACACACACACACACATGAGCAAGACACGGTTAACTGATCTAGCTTGTCTCACAATTCATCTAACCCATGTTAGCATGGAAAAATGGACATTAAATGGTAATGATTATTATGATGATGACATATATATATATATTTAAAGAATGAATAATAACAGGTAGACATCATAAAAAGGTAATTTATTCCATGTGCTTACAAATGTTTCCACGGTGGTTATACAGCCTAGTTATGCTATGTGCAAATTTATAACTATTTGCAAAACTCAATTATCAAATGCTGTTACCACTGTTTCCTCAGAGCAGAATGGTTAAAATGTAAATACCCTTAAGGAAAGTTATTGGGGAAGATAGAGTAGAAAAGGAAGAGAGAAAGAAGGGGAGAGAGAGATAAGCAGGGGTTGGAGAAATGGGAGAGAGTGGTTTGTAGAATACAGATATCTTAATCAAAATGTTGTGGTAGGGGTTTTATATATATATAATTTGTGTTAAATATTTCCGAAAAAGCAAGGTTTACTTTCTCATAGATTCCTCTGTCTGATGAGCGAAGTAGACATATGTTAATATTTCTAGGGTCCTGAAACCTTTGGTAATGGAGTAATATATTGTGTTGTTCACTTACTAAACATATATATATGTATACGTGGGTAGAAATCCATAGCTGAAACATCAAGGAAAACAGTGCTCAATCTGTTGCAAGAGAGCTTATTTAGTATAAACAAAGTTTCATACACTTAATGTATGTACTACCATTGGTTTTGCCTCCTCCAATGTGGCCATAACTGGACCCGTGTATGAAACTGTTATACTATATATATATATATATGACAAGGTCAGCCAACCGAACAACCCGTCTAACCCATGATAGCATGGAAGAATGGACGTAAAATGGTGATGATGATGATATATATATATATATATATATATATATATATATATATATAGTAGTGAGAAGTGAGAAATTTGGTAAAGCACTCAGTCCAAAGGACGAGTTCGGATTAGAGTTAACTCCACACAAGTTGGAAATCCTTTTTAGGTGAAACACATGTTCTCAAGTATGGTTTGGTAATTGTTGCGGAATTATCTCTCTCTCTCTACAATCATCATCATACACATATGTTCCATGCTTGCATAGTTAATGGGTTGTCACATTCTGAGGTCACACAGACAAATCAGTTTACTCTGTCTCATAGATTCCATTTGGCATGGTTTCTATGGCTGGATGCCTTTCCTAAAGCCAACCACTTTACAATGTATACCAGGTTCATTTTCTTGTGGCATAACCATTACCACATAAAAGGGTGGAGTGGGTGTTTTCACATAGCAGGATGGATTGGGTGCTTTTTTTCATGGTACCAACACTACCATTTTATAGTGTGGGCATTTTATCATGATACCAGCACTACCACATTTCAAAACTAGGGTGCTTGTATTCTTGGTTAGCCTGGTCGGGATTTTGTATGTGGGGATAAGAATGAGGTGATTGCTACATGTTTATATGTGGTTGGCATTATGAAGGGCATCCAGCTGTAGAAATCATTTGATATGACTTGTCTCACAATGGGACAACTCATGTAACCCATGCTAGCCTGGAAAAAATGGATGTTAGACGATTATGATGATTATATATATATATAATCAACCCATGCCAGAATGGAAAATTCAATGTAAAATGATGAAAATTGTGTAGTTAATTCAAAGCATTGTGAGATATGTTGTAAAAGGCTGATAATGTGGTAGAAAAATACGAAGAGCAAATGATGGTAAATGAAACAAAACAAAATAAAGTAATGTTTTACTCAGTGTATTTTAGCATATTTCAGGGCTATATCCTCTTTTCAGATGCGAAGTTGAAACAGACTAGCGACAGGCATACCAGCATGGTGGGATTCCAAAGAGTTCTCACTTAATGTGGCTACCATACTTCTCTTACTAAACACTAAAATGCCAAGGATAGGTGCTTCTTGTCGTGACACCAGCATGACCACTTTACAGTTAAAATCTTCCAACATAATTTTATATAAGAACCTTGCATTAAGATACTATTTTAGTAACAGAATAATTAATAATTTTGATAAATCTCCCAAAATTCTTTAATTAATTAATTGAAATAGAGTATATTTCATTAGAAATGTGGTCATGAAAGGGTTAAGAAATTTAATGTAAAGCAAAAACAAAATGAATGTGTGTGTGTGTGTATGTGTGCATCTGAGGAGAAGAGAGGTTGCACATGCTTATCTAGATTTATCTTTTTTTAGGATAGATATTTGGTAACATTTGTTTTTATAGTTAATCTTTTGAAAGCATATCATACATATATTTGATAACCAAAACTGTTTAAGAACTGAGAGATGTATATTTATGGTCATATTTTAAGTGTTATGTACTTATATTGTTTTGTCTGTGAGTTGTTTTACAGTAGAATACAGTTTTACATGACAACTGTCTATTTGATGTTTTGTTCTAATTTGAAAGAGTTGCATCTTGCTGATGTATGAGAAAGTGCAGCTTGGTGCAGTTTAGTGCAGCTTAGTACTGTATGCAAATACTATGTAGAATTGATGACTATTTCATTAGATTGAAGTGTTGAAACTGAATTTATCATCATCATCACCACTATCATCATAATCATCACCATCACTACCATTTAATGTCCATTTTTCCACGCTAGCATGGGTTCTTCCGAAATATAATGTCATCCCATAAGTAATGTCTTTTTTTTTTGACACTGTACTCTTTAAAACATGTTCCAGTATGTCTAAACAAATATTTTTTTCACAGTTGTATAAATACTGTGGAGAAAGAAAAGCTCCAATCAGCTAATTTCTGGCTTGCAGACACAAGTTTTAATTTGTTGCTTTAATAATCCTTCCAGATAATGGAAGCCACAGAAGAGCACATAAGACACACCATGCTTTGAGTTAAAAAAGGGCAATGGTGCTACGTATACTGTAAAACATGTGCAAAAAGTGGATGGTGAAAGGTTTTTTGAATGTTCATAAGTCCCAACGATGTTTCAATAAATTTCAACAAGGGGAGTTTGACTTGGTAGCCATTACTCTGGGTACCCTGTCTCTTTTAATAATACAATGAAAGCTGCTATTGAAACCAAATCCCCATGCAACTGTTAAAGAGTTAGAAGAGGTTAATTCAGTGGCATCAACCATCCATCTCTATTTACAGGAATGTGAAATGATGTATGAGCTTGGCAAGTAGATTTTACATGAACTGAGTGAAAACAAAGACAACGCCACAGCATCTGCACTGCTCTTCATTCTTGAGAGCGTAAGTGTCCATTTTTAAAATGTCTTGTAACTTGTGATGAAAAGTGGATACTCTATAAGAATGTTAAATGCAGATGGCTGTGGGTTCAATCAGGACAACAAGCAAAATCTTATCTGAAACAAGATCTTCATCCTCAGAATGTTTTGTGAAGTGTTTGGTGGGATATGACAAGTGTAAAACACATTGAAACCTCACCCTGCCACAAAATCAGACAATCTCAAGTATACTGTAAATAAACCAACTAATTGAATAGAAAATTGAAAAAAAGAATGTACTCTAGTCAATCGAAAGGGTGCCATTTCCCATCACGACACCCAACCTCATAATGCATGGATTACATGTTCCACAAAGAACCTGTCTGGAAAAGGCTTCCACATCCTCCATATTCTCCTGACCTTGCTCCTTCAGATTATCATTTATTCTGATATTTGCAACATTTTATTAATGAAAGACACTGCAATTCTTTAGAGGCATTTGAAATGGACCTACATGGCTTTTCTCCTCAAAACCATCTGATTTCTATAGGAATGGCATAAGAAACCCTTTACGGGGTAGGAAGAATGTTATTGACTATATACTTGGTGAAATTAGTGTGTAACTTGTGGTTTTTTATCTCTTCAAAACCTAAAACCAAAACTGATATTACTTACGGGATGACATGATACTTTAGCGTATTTTCCGAATATCTCAGTAATCCAATAAAGTTAGCAGATATTTTAAGTAAATTCATCATCATTTCATTTTACATCCGCTTTTTCCCTGCTTGCAAGGGTGGGATGGGAACTGATTCTGGCTTGATTTCTACAGCTGGATGCCCTTCCTAACACCAACCTCATTTACAGTGAGTGCTGGGTGCTTTTTTGCCGTGGCACCTCCACGACCACTTTGCAGTGGAATGATAGGGACCCCAATCCCTATCATCTCATTTCTACAGCTGAGTAAACTGGAGCAATGTGAAATAAAGTGTCTTGCTCAAGGAAACAACACATCACCCGGTCTGAGAATTGAACTCACAACCTTTCGATTGCAAGGCCAATGCTCTAACCACTAAGCCATGTAAAGCAATTTTTATTTGGATGCCTTATCCAACTGGTTACTTCATACATGTAAGAAATCTTACTCTGTTTTGAGAGATCTTAACCTTTATATGCTACTTGTTTTGAGGGAACTAGAAATGATGTTTTTTTTTGTTTGTTTTTTGTTTACATTCACAAAAGCATTCTAAATGTCTCAGAGATTTAGACATTTGTGAAAGTAATCTCATCTTGTATTCATGCACACACACACAAAGAGAAAAAATACAACCAACAGATAGGTAATCTAATGTCTTGGTGCAAAAAATAAATGTGCTTATCCCAAGATACAGTTGTTTATCTTCAAATGTGATAAATCTTCCATGAAATCAGATATTTTTTTATTTTTATTCATGCATTTTCAAAAGACTGGATAATTTTTTTCTTTATAGCTCGGTAAACCAAGTCAAATAGAATAACATGTCCTGTCTTTATATATTAACTTCTAACCTCTGAGCTCATAATGCAAGACTGTATTCAATATGCAGTTTTACATATACAATAGTGTATATGTAAAATATGTGTTCTGTTAGATGTGAATAGAAAATATTGGTGCTAAGAATTCTAAAAATAAATAAATGAATAAAAGTAGTCTTTCAGATAATGGTTTCTGATTTAGGCACAAGGCCAACAATTTTTGGGGAGGGGAAAGTCGATTAAATCAACCCCAGTATATTACTGGTATTTTATTTTATCAACCCCATAAGGATGAAAGGTAAAACTAACCTCTGCAGGATTTGAACTCAGAACATAAAAGGCTGTAACTATGTGCCACAATGCATGCATGGAATCATAACTCTTATCAGTCAGACAATTCTATCCAACAGGTCTGAAGTCCAGTCTGACACTTTGAGGAATACACAATTCTTTCTGTTGCCACAGAATTGTTTAGTATTTTATTATTGCACTGGGATAATTGTTGGCCTTGTGCCAAAAGTAGAAACAATTATTATTATTGTTCACTTCAGTTCAACAGTTTATTGTGCTTCATTGTGTTGAAATAGAAATTTGTAAATTACTGATCCTTGTTCAATTCCCTATTTAAGGAAATAAACAAGTCACTACATTAATATTATTGATTTATTATTTCTGTTTTTTTTTTTTTTTATATTGTAGATCCAGAATGGGCATCATGTACATTAGGTATTTTCCTTTGTCAAGACTGTGCTGGAATACATCGCAGTCTTTCAACTGGTGTCAGTCGAATAAAGTCTATACATTTGGACAGATGGGAATCTGAACAGCTTCAGGTGAATATTTTGAAATTATACATTTAACCATATTTCTAATGAAATACACTCTATTTTAATTAATGAATGAATAATTTTGAAGTATTTACAAAAATACCAAGGTAGTAACTTTATGTAAGGTCTTATATAAAATTATGCTGGAATATTTTAATTTAAGCTGGAAACCTTTAAAATGGGTGGCTTTATTTCATAGAACCAGAGCAGGTTTTGGCTGGGTTGGTAACTAAATGGTTTATCTTTTCATGACCACATTTCTAATCAAATATACTCTATTCCAATTAATTAATGAAGAATTTTGAAGGATTTACTAAAATTATTCATTATTTCATTACAAAGATAGTAACTTAATGTAGGGTTCTTATATAAAACTATGCTGGGAGAATTTAATCTAAATTGAAAACCTTTAAAATGGGTGGCTTTATTTCATAGAACCAGAGCAGGTTTTGGCTGGGTTGGTAACTAAATGGTTTATCCTTTCATGACCACATTTCTAATCAAATATACTCTATTCCAATTAATTAATGAAGAATTTTGAAGGATTTACTAAAATTATTCATTATTTCATTACAAAGATAGTAACTTAATGTAGGGTTCTTATATAAAATTATGCTGGGAGAATTTAATCTAAATTGAAAACCTTTAAAATGGGTGGCTTTATTTCATAGAACCAGAGCAGGTTTTGGCTGGGCTGGCAACAAAAGGGTTAAAACAAGAATGATTTTATTAATTGCACTAATGCCAAAGGCAGAATCTTGTAATTTTTATGTCTTAGCTAGAGAAGGAAGGTCAGTATCCATGACCTTTGTAGATATTTTACAACTTGTGAGAGAAAAGGAAGGAAGAAACAACACTTCCACATAGATGCTGTAGGAGGCAGCATATCACACTATCAAGTTATTCTTAAATTGAAAATCTGCTTGGAATACTTGCAACAGAGTGAACTCTGTTAAAGGCACCCTAGGGCCAGGTGAAGATATCAAAGAGAGTGAAGTGGTGGTGGTGGTGATGGTGAGAATAGTTACTAAAACGAAATGGTAGGGGCGGTTGGATATAAACAGACCAGGTCATATCTGCTGAATGATTGCTACCCAGGGGATGTGTTAGATTGTGGTGGTGGTAGTGGGGCGGGGATATATAGATATAGGAGGACACACACACACATCATCATCATCATTTTTCCATGCTGACATGGGTTGGACAAGTCATCACAGATCTAGTCATATCTTGCAATTTTCGTTTTTGGCATGGCTTCTATAGCTGGATTCCCTTCTTAATGCCAACCATTTTACAGTGTGTACTGGGTGCATTTTATGATGGCACCAGCACTACCATTTTACAGAGTATCATCATCATCATCATCATCTACGTTTAACGTCCGTGTTTCATGCTTGCATGGGTTTGGACGGGGGTAGTCCCACTTGAGGCAAGAGTGATTGTCTTGCTCGCATAGGACTGTCTGGCAGGTTTTCTACAGTTGGATGCCCTTCCTAACACCAACCACATTTACAGTGTGGGTCTGGGAGGTTTTTACCGTGTTGCCTACACGGCCACATTACAGCGTGGACTGTGTGTTTTTTTGTCGTGACACCTACACGATCTCATTTGTTTCGGCCTGGATGGCGCGGCACCAACATAACTTTACATAGAACGGGGTGGTGTGGATGGGGTGGGGGTGGTGGGACGGGGTGTATTTTGTTAGAGATGCCTACTGGCTGGAGTAGGTTTTACTATATATTTAGGTAAGGCGGGTCTTCTGTTACTGAGTACCGCCAAAGGTCTTGGTCCAGTGACATTGTCTTGGAGAGGTGTAAGTGTGTGATGTCGGAGTTTATCAGCTCGTCCCAGGTTTTTCTAGGTCTGCCTATTCCGTGACTACCGTCTATCTTTATTGCCCTGCACTTTGTTATACAGCTATCGACTTTCATGCGCATCACGTGCCCATACCAACGTAGCCTTCTCTCGAGTAAACAACATCTGATCCCTCTTATCTCTAATTTTTTCCTTAGTTCGTTTATGCTTTGCCGTTCACGTATATTACTGTTACACATCCAGCGGAGCATGCAAGCTTCGTTCCTCTCTAGTCTGCGTATACCCTCTGCACACAATGCCCAGGTCTCACTGCCATGCAACATTGCTGTTCGTATGCAGGCATCGTACAACCTGCCTTTCATTTTTAGGGAGAACCCTTTAGCAGCTAATAGTGGTATAAGCTCTCTGAACTTTTTCCAACCAGTTCTGACTCTAGCTACAGTACTTTCAGAGCACCGTCCCCCACTGCTGATTTTATCGCCCAGGTAACGGAAGCTGTCCACTATTTCTATAGAACCCTCTGCGCAATTGAAAGAGCTAGTATTTTTGGGGCACTTGCTGCTACTTATTGCACCAGAACACCGGCCACATGTAAAATCTATGTTCTTAGTTAGCTTACCTGTGATCCCACTACATCTTTTATGCACCCATACTTTGCATTTAGGACATAAAATGGAGTTTCTACCTACGCCTTTCCTACACACCGAGCACGACCATTTCCCAGAAGGGACTGCTGCCTTGTTTTCTTTCCTACAAACTAGAACTTTGGTCTTAGCCAGGTTAATTTTAAGTCCTTTTGACTCTAGGCTGTGCTTCCATGTTTGGAATTTCTTCTCTAGCTCGGCCATTGATTCCGCTATGAGTGTCAGGTTGTCTGCGTATAGGAGTTCCCATGGGCAGCCTGTCTTGAACTCCTCTGTTATAGCCTGAAGGGCAATAATAAATAGTAGGGGGCTGAGAACAGAGCCCTGATGGACGCCAACTTTTACGCTAAACTCTTCACTATATTCGTTGTTAATTCTAACCTTGCTGACTGTTTCTTTATACATGGCTTGTATAGCCCTCACAAGCCATTCGTCAACGCCTAGTTTTCTAAGAGCCCACCAGATAATGGAGCGGGGGACTCTGTCGAAGGCTTTCTCCAAGTCGACAAAAGCTAAGTAGAGGGGTTTACCTTTAGCTAGGTACTTCTGTAGTTGTCGTACTATGAAAAGAGCGTCTGTGGTACTTTTGCCTGACACAAACCCAAACTGCATTTCATCTAGGTCAATTCTCTCTCTGATTAGTTGCGCTATTACTTTTTCCGTGACCTTCATGACCTGGTCGATTAATTTAATGCCTCTATAGTTACTCCTATCTAGGGCGTCTCCTTTACCCTTATAACAGTTAACGATGATGCTGCTATGCCAGTCCTTCGGAACAACCCCATTCTGTACGACTTGGTTAACTATGCGGGTGACCATGGTGTGTCCCACCGTGCCAGATGCCTTCAGCATCTCAGCAACTATTTCCGAAGGCCCAGCCGCCTTACCCGTCTTCATATCCTTGATTGCCTTACTTATTATACTCCCCTCGACTAACACTGCTGGTCCCTCTATTGGGTCGATATGGGGGAGACTGTCTTTCTCCCATTTATTCTCCTCATTTAGTAGCCTTTCATAGTGACACTTCCAAGCTACCTTCTTATCAGTGTCGGTGATGGCAAGTATGCCATCATCGTTAAGTACACACTTCTCCCCGACAATATCACGGTTTTCCTTGACACATTGCCTAGCAATCCTGAACACCTCACGTTTTTGGTCATCGCGTTGTAGAACATGCTTGAACTTTCTTTCCTCAGCTTCCCTTCTTGCTAAGTACACTTCTCTCCTAGCTTCCCTCCTGGCCACTTGATAGTCTACTCTACTTCCCCCATCCCGCCATACTTTCCAAGCCTGCTTTTTGGCCTTAATTGACCCCTCCACCTTACTGTTCCACCACCATGTTACTCTCCTCCTGCCTACAGGCCTGCTCCAGCCACAGACTTCGTCTGTCGCCAACAGCAGGTTTGCTTTCAGAAATTCCCACTGTCCCTCTATATTGTCCGACTCTAAATGTTCTTCCTTACTGTCGAAAGCATCAAGTAATATGCTTTGAAATTTATTTCTGGCTGTTGGGTCCTTTAGCTTCCATATTTTTCTCCTGAGGATAGTCCTCTTCTGCTGTCGAGTACGTCTCGTCCTGACTATGAGGTCGCTAATTATCAGTCTATGTTGGGAGGTGCATTCTTCATGGGGGAGGGATTTAGTGTTTACAACAGACACTCTGTCACGTCTTCTGGTAAGGATATAATCTACCTGGCTTGTGTGTTCCCCGGATCTATAGGTGATCAGGTGATTGTCACGTTTTTTGAAGTTAGTGTTACAGATAGTTAGGTTATTTGCATCACAGAATTCCAGGATTCTGGAGCCTTCCTCATTTCTAGTACCAAACCCATAGCCTCCATGGATTTCGTCGTAGCCGTCACAATGTTGTCCAACGTGACCATTTAGGTCGCCTGCAATAATTATATAGTCACTGTCAGATATTTGGGAGGTAGTTAGCAACAGTGTCTCATAGAATCTGTCTTTTATAGTGCCGGGCAGTCCGGATTGGGGTGCGTACGCAGATATTACTGTCACCGTAGTTCTATTGAGGACAAGTCGTATTTTAATTATTCTGTCGTTCACTCTATTTACGTCTATTATCTTATCTGCCCACTTTTCTGCTACCATGATTCCTACTCCACCCAGCCCATCGTCATTTCCCACCCAGAAAAGCTTATAACATCGTTTTTTTACCCTCAATGAATCTAGCAGACCCACCCCATCCACCTGGTCTCTTGAATACAACAAACATCGACCTCCTTACGTTCAAGCATTTCTACAACCTCGTTAGCGTGACCCTTTAGGGTGCCTACATTTATGGTACCAACTCTGAAGTTTTGGATTGCGTTTGGAGGGTGGGGGCGGTGGGGGGCGGGGGGAGATGGGGTTATGTTAGCCATCCGCGGCCGAAACAAAGAGGAGTGCTCGCATTCTCGTCCACGAGGTGAATTTGACTTTAACTTTGGCATTTTCGCTCTGAGCGTCCAGATTTTTCTCTCCCTTCCACTCTCCAGGATTCCGCAGTCCGTCCATCCATCCATCCATCCATCATATATCGAAGGCAACCGGGCAAGCGATAGTATAGGCCTCTGGCTTATGATTGGTCCGCGTAATAATAATAATGGTGATGCGTGGGGGGGGGGGGGGTCTCTGGCTTATAATAATAATGGCGATGCGTGGGGGGGGGGGCTCTGGCTTATGATTGGTCCACGTATTAAGAATGGTGGTGTGTGGGAGGGGTGTGGGGTAGCTAGCTGGAAGGTTATGAATGTTTAACAAGCGATTAACAAAAAGCAAAACTGCAAGATTTGTTCTGTTCAATACGACAAAAACAACCGTATTTAAACCTTAAATAACAAAAAATACAGATTTCGGATTTTGCGAGATTGGATGTTTGGACTATGTACGAAATTGAAGCGTGGAGTAGATAGAAAAATGTGTACGTTACGATTACATGGGTACACCGTAGTAGGAATAATTGAAGCAGCAATGGATTGGCGAAAAGTGAATAAACATAAAGGGGAATTTATCTTATATATATATATATATGTGTAGCTAAGAGAGAGAGAGAGGGGAAGGGGAAGAGAGAGAGAGGGGGAGAGAGAGAGAGTGGCTAACCGCTGCCCCTCGTGTGAAGTAGATGGAGGGTGAAGGGTGTAGAAGCGGGATTTTTGACTTTCGAAGTAGCATAATATATATATTTAAAGGAATTTATAAGAAGTAGAATGGGAAGGATTTTGTTTTTTGTTTGAGAATACGATAGAATTAAGACTGGGAAGGATTTTGTTTTTTGTTTGAGAATACGATAGAATTAAGGAATTGGAGAATACGATAGAATTAAGGAATTGAGGAGCTGGAAGGTTATGAATGTTTAACAAGCGATTAACAAAAAGCAAAACTGCAAGATTTGTTCTGTTCAATACGACAAAAACAACCGTATTTAAACCTTAAATAACAAAAAATACAGATTTCGGATTTTGCGAGATTGGATGTTTGGACTATGTACGAAATTGAAGCGTGGAGTAGATAGAAAAATGTGTACGTTACGATTACATGGGTACACCGTAGTAGGAATAATTGAAGCAGCAATGGATTGGCGAAAAGTGAATAAACATAAAGGGGAATTTATCTTATATATATATATATATGTGTAGCTAAGAGAGAGAGAGAGGGGAAGGGGAAGAGAGAGAGAGGGGAAGGGGGAGAGAGAGAGTGGCTGACCGCTGCCCCTCGTGTGAAGTAGATGGAGGGTGAAGGGTGTAGAAGCGGGATTTTTGACTTTCGAAGTAGCATAATATATATATTTAAAGGAATTTATAAGAAGTAGAATGGGAAGGATTTTGTTTTTTGTTTGAGAATACGATAGAATTAAGGAATTGGAGGATACAATAGAATTAAGACTGGGAAGGATTTTGTTTTTTGTTTGAGAATACGATAAAATTAAGGAATTGGAGAATACGATAGAATTAAGGAATTGAGGAGCTGGAAGGTTATGAATGTTTAACAAGCGATTAACAAAAAGCAAAACTGCAAGATTTGTTCTGTTCAATACGACAAAAACAACCGTATTTAAACCTTAAATAACAAAAAATACAGATTTCGGATTTTGCGAGATTGGATGTTTGGACTATGTACGAAATTGAAGCGTGGAGTAGATAGAAAAATGTGTACGTTACGATTACATGGGTACACCGTAGTAGGAATAATTGAAGCAGCAATGGATTGGCGAAAAGTGAATAAACATAAAGGGGAATTTATCTTATATATATATATATATATGTGTAGCTGAGAGAGAGAGAGAGGGGAAGGGGAAGAGAGAGAGGGGGAAGGGGGAGAGAGAGAGTGGCTGACCGCTGCCCCTCGTGTGAAGTAGATGGAGGGTGAAGGGTGTAGAAGCGGGATTTTTGACTTTCGAAGTAGCATAATATATTGGGTGCATTCTATCATGGTGCTAGCACTAGTGTATAATTTGCCTTGGAGGTTGTGAGACTGAGTGGTGTACTCATAACTTGATGTTACCTCTACATGTGACCAGAACTGGGTGGGAGGTGGATAGAAGAGAGTATGACAGATGAGAAGAGGAGTAGGCAAAGACTGTTGGAGAGATTAATAGGGCAAAGAGAGTGAGCATTTGATGAAAGAGATAATAGTATTTGTTCAACCTTTAAATTAAGGGATTTAGGAGTTCTAAGAACTAAAGATTTTGCAGCAAAACCAACAGACAGGAGACCCAGGGGAATATGAATGTAGTGAAGTTGATGGTGAGTTGTGTAGTGATATATGGAAGGAGTTGGTTGTTCATTTGAGTGTGGCAGAGGTTATAGTAGTAAAGTTGTTGGCTTGCTGGCTGATTAAGAAGGTAAAATTTGTCCCATATATAAGTGCTGTGTGAGATGCCAATGAATGAACAAATTAAACATAATCACTACTAAAATATATTTAAGTTAATAGTCTGCTACGAGGTATCATGGACAATGTAATGGAAACAAGGATTAAGTTGTTGTGATATATGTGTGTGTACAATGATTAAAAAGGTGGTATTTACTGTTTTTGTAATGAGATGATAATCATTTGTCTGGCAGTGAGAGAGACTCATAGGGGTCTGTGTGGTATAGTAGTTACATTTTGATTGGTTAAAATCATTTCTGCGACTCTTTGTGATGTCATTCTCTTCTGAGACATGAGAGTGGAATGGCTTTAAAAAAATCTTATCTCCTTTAACCCAAGTTGGCCAGTTTCTCCAGACTTCTGGCACCAACCTAAGATAAAGAAAAGCAGCTCTGCCTATTGTTTTGAGGTCAGTGTGTGTGGAGAGATTTCACTACATTATCACCAACCACTTTACAGTGTACTGAGTGTGTTTGTGTAGATCACCAACACTAGAAAGGTTGTTGTGACTTGACACAACTAAAGGTATGTTATTGTAAATAACTTTACTAAGTTTTTACAATATTTTGTTTGATATCAGCTATAAGGTAGAACAGTTGGGCTATTTATAGTCTCTTTATTTTTTAAGGATAGTATGTAGGTCAAGTAATTTGATGAACAAAGGACAAGCAAGTTTCTATACAGTGGTTTATAAAAAGTCCTGTTTTAATCTAATGGTTGTACTCATTTGTAATATAAGGAGTCTTGTGAACTGGTCAGACCGGCTGTTTAATAGAAAGATGAAAAAAAAAAAAGATTGTGAGAGTTCACTCAAGTGAAAAACAGTAAGATATAGTTGGGTTGTTATTGATTTTTATGGAATGAAAATAAAATGAATTGACTTTTGGTATATATTCAAATAACTTTTCTATCTTTTCACAAAAGACTGGATTTTCTTCTAAATACATTTATTGCAATACTGGTGAGGGCATGTGTCCCTAATCTGATAATCTTCTATGATTATAAATGAAGATCATTGGCAATTGATCAGACGGAGGATTTTGTTTTTATTTTGATTGGGAGCAAAATAAGAAAATGGTTGACCAAGATATTCTCATGGAATGACTGAAATTAATGCATGCAATATTTCACAGCTCTAGCATCACACCTTTATAGGCTGACCAAGATACTCTCATGGAATGACCGAATGAGGTTTATTTTTCAACATAGTCCCTTGAAAGAAATAATGCTGTTATTAATGAGAAGAGTTGAATCAATGCATGTAAGATTTCACAGCTTTAGCATCAATCCTTCATAGCCTTTGAACTTTTCCATCAACATGATTTGAATGTTAAAGAATCAAACCAATAAAGATTTATATTTTGGAGAGTAACATCTAATATGATACAATAGAGGTTGGGAAGTGCTGGGTGATGTAAAGAGGAGGCAGGTGTAGTATAGTGTTGGTCTTGGTTGTACTTAATAGCTTGAAATAGGGTATGATAAAGAGCCCATTTCTAGTAAATATTGCTCTTGTTGTTGTTGTTCTCCTTCTCCTCCTTCTTCTCCTCCTCCTTGTTGATGTTGATGTCGATGTTGTTGAGAAGAAGAAATGTTTAAATTGGGCCTGGTGTTGGCCCATGAAAAATAGGTTTTCTTCTTTACCTATTTATTCCTGAGAGGGTCGTGGGGGCAGAGTCCTCAAACACTCCTTCCGTGTTCTGTCAGAAACAACCATCTCAAACTGATCCAGCTGGATCCCCAAGCAAGACCAGCTGAGCTCATGGATGTCATCATCATCATCCCCACTGTTTAACATCCATTTTTTTCCACGCTATTTTTCTACATTAGGCGAGTTGCCCCCTTTGTAAGATAAGTTGGATCAGATGACTGAGTCTTGTTCATATACAGAACTTTCTGGCTTAGTTTCTACAGCTGGATGCCCTTCCTAACACCAACCATATTTACAGTGTACTTTTTATTGTGGCACCAAAACAACCAACTGACAGGTTGGACAGGGTGCTTTCTACCATGGCACCAAAATGACCACTTTACAGTGTGGACTGGGTATTTTTTTATTGTCACCAAAATGACCACTTTACAGTGTGGACTAGGTACTTTTTTATTGTCACCAAAATGACCACTTTACAGTGTGGACTGGGTACTTTTTATTGTCACCAAAATGACCACTTTACAGTGTGGACTGGGTACTTTTTATAGTCACCAAAATGACCACTTTACAGTGTGGACTGGGTACTTTTTATTGTCACCAAAATGACCACTTTACAGTGTGGACTGGGTACTTTTTATAGTCACCAAAATGACCACTTTACAGTGTGGACTGGGTACTTTTTATTGTCACCAAAATGACCACTTTACAGTGTGGACTGGGTACTTTTTATAGTCACCAAAATGACCACTTTACAGTGTGGACTGGGTACTTTTTATTGTCACTAAAATGACCACTTTACAGTGTGGACTGGGTACTTTTTATAGTCACCAAAATGACCACTTTACAGTGTGGACTGGGTACTTTTTATTGTCACCAAAATGACCACTTTACAGTGTGGACTGGGTACTTTTTATAGTCACCAAAATGACCACTTTACAGTGTGGACTGGGTACTTTTTATTGTCACCAAAATGACCACTTTACAGTGTGGACTGGGTACTTTTTTATTGTCACCAAAATGACCACTTTACAGTGTGGACTGGGTACTTTTTTATTGTCACCAAAATGACCACTTTACAGTGTGGACTGGGTACTTTTTTATTGTCACAAAAATGACCACTTTACAGTGTGGACTGGGTACTTTTTTATTGTCACCAAAATGACCACTTTACAGTGTGGACTGGGTACTTTTTTATTGTCACCAAAATGACCACTTTACAGTGTGGACTGGGTACTTTTTTATTGTCACCAAAATGACCACTTTACAGTGTGGACTGAGCATTTTTTTGTCATGTAGTCACTAAAATGATATAACAAGCAATGTGATGAACACCATCATATCCATCACCTTCATCATACTTCCCTAATAACATCTGTGTTGGTGAGAAGTGTCATTGAAATGTTAACATGTTCTGACCTACTCCTCACACAGCTGCTTCAGATTAACTTTTTAATAGTTCTTTTAGGTATCTTTATTGCCTTCTTTCACTTCTTTCACTTCAAATTGTTTTTAATCAACAACTTAAGTCTTGCTGATACATTTCAAAGATAACATATTTGTGTTTGTGTATTTAACTGAAACAAGTTTCTTTTATATTTTACTGTAACATTTTATTGAACTGTAAAAAAACAGTTTAAAAAATATATAATGTGTGAGGTGATATATGCAAGAAGGCTAAACAATGCAAAATAGACGCTAAGATGATGGCAAAGAAAAAGTTACCTGGTAATGTTTGTTTTTGTTGTTGTTTTCTTTTGTCCTAAGAAATAAAAAAACAAAAACAAAACAACAAATATTACCAGGTAACTAACTTTTCTGTTGCCTTCATCTTAACGTCTATTTTGTATTGTTTTAGCCTTCTTACATATATTACTTTCCACATTATATATTTTATACAATGTTTAAAGCAAACTACAACATTTTATTAACTTTAAAAATGCTCACTGCAAGTTTCTACTGGACTTCTGATCTGATGACCTTAGTTTCAAACAATGTTAAAATATTTCTGTTGTGTCATTAGGTAAGGCAATTACTGTCTGATTGACAACAGGTTTCATTTTTCATAGCTAAGTCATCATCATCATCATCATAGTTTTTACAGTCACTTTTCCATACTAGAAGGGTTTGAATGAGACTTTTTGAGGAAGTTTTTTATGGTCTCTCTTTGTCTATGAACTCCTACTTTGTTTCTAAGTGTAGTCTATACTGGTGACTTTGGCCAACCTACTAAACTACAGGACATATGTAGGACAGCTTGCTTTAAAAAGTGTTATTAAAATGCAGAGACAGGCTTCCTCACAGTTTTCATTTAGCAAATTTACTCACAAGGCATTGCTCAGTCTGAGGTTATAATAGAAGACACAGACTAAAGGTGCCACACTGTGGAATTGAACCCAAAACCACATAGCTGCAAGGCCAAATCTTTAACCATACAGCCATGCCTGTACCTGTAGTATAGGCTAAGTGATAATATTAAAAAGCGTTACATTATTGTTATTATTTAGCCCCAGGTCAGCTCTGATTGAACAGACATATGATTACCATGTTTCAACCAGAGCCATCCCATCTTTTATTAAAACAGTCTATTTTAAACTGTTTTATCCAATGTATCCTACATTTTTATGTAATATAGGATATGATTTAAGTGATATTTGGTTGTTATTTACAGGTTGAATAATAGCATAGAAGCTCCTTTCTTAACTGCAAAATATGTACACAATATTTAGTGAAACTGTAAAATATTCAATAGCTTGAAAAAAAGGTGCTCCACCATGGCCATGGCCTAATAACTGAAACAAGTAAAAGAATAGAAAAATGTTAAGATAAATTAGCAGCTAATATTTTAATGTTAACTCTGAAAATGTTTTTGGCATATTTCTATTCATTCTATCATTATGATATTGGCACAATTCTTCTGGGTGGTTGGTAACAGCACTGCAGTGGATGGTGTAGACATACTGTTGGCAAATAAATGGATAGATTGCATAATTGAGGTAGTTGAAGCATGTGACAGAATAATTAAGTTTAAACGGTCATAGACAACATGTTAGCAACAGCAATCTCTGAATATAGTTTCCAATAGAACAGCATTTTCAATGTTAGAAGCGTATTCTGAATGGAATGCTAACTACTTTATCAAACTTGCTTGAGGCACAGTCCTCATAGCCAAGTTCTTTTCAGAGGATTTAGATATTAATTGATTTTGAGTTGAAGCTATTCTGCCAATTCAGCTTGCATTTCAATATATGCACCTTAGTAAGGACCTACAGCTGAGCAAATGAGTCATTTCTGTGAGGTCCACTTTGTAAACTACCTCAATAGCAAATGACGGTGACTTTATCACAGCTGCCGACTATAATAGACATGTTAGCCAACATCATGATGTCTATTTTGATGTAGGAAGTCATTGATATAGTACAGGAATGAAAAAGGATCAAAGATCTTTCTGTTTTGTGATGCAAATAGCCTAACCATTTGCAACACTAATGTCAGGAAAGTAACCAGCTACATGACCACCTACCATAGAGGGGAACAGACAACTTGCTGTGAGCCAGAAGCCAGATCTGTGGTTGAAGCAGATTTCCAGGTAGACAGAAAGTGACATGGCAGTGGAATTGTACAGTAGATAGTCATACAGTCTAAGGGGTATTCCTTGAAAGAATGAAAGAAAGAGAGGAGCAAAGAACTATATTAGTTAACTAAAGATAGATATAAGTGGTACATGTATGAAGGAAAGAAGCTAAGAATAAAATGGTTTGTCAATGTTCTGCATTGTTCTAGATTACATAAGTGTTAATATGAAGTCATTGTTAGTGAAATGTGGGATTATGTAACTGCACCCCAGTTTGAGAGAAGTGATTCAGTGAAATTTTATCATATTTGCAGGAATCAGTGGAGCAATACAATTAGCTCTTTCTTCCTCTGGTGGGAGTTATATCTGTTTTATGGCAGTAATTAAAACGATTACTGAGGCATCAAATTAATGAAACAAACTCTGGATGTTAAAGAGCAACTAATTAGGAAAAGAATCAGATTAAATGACATATATTCCTATTTCACGGAGACAAGAAAGCAGCAATGACTTTTTAGTGAGTCAACTGCAAGAGAAGTTATTATTGAATAGCAAGATAACCACACTGGTTATGTTCCCTGCCATGATGAATTTTCATGGAAACTGCTTCTGTGGTTGCCAGATGTAAGGCACTGAATAGGGTATCCAAACATAACCATCAGGACTTGGTTGATGAGGGACACTGGCCCCACTGGGTGGGATCTTCTTGCTGTGATGAGAGATCAAAAGTTCTGGGACAGGAACTTTGTGCATGCTTCACCGTTGATGGAAGGATGTCTTTATAAGAAGAGGAGTATTCTGTAGTCTGGTGGTCCCTAATCAATCTGGGTTATGACTTTGCCTTCAACTTAGTTCCTTCAGCCACAAACCCCGATACTGTGGCCTGCAATGCAGAGGACAGGAAGACAAGCAAATAGTGGCGCTTGTCCAGCTGCTTCCTTTTTGCACCGGTCACCATCGAGAAAAGAAAGATTAATTGTTTCTACTTTAGGCACAAGGCCAGCAATTACCAGTGCATTACTGGTACTTTATTTTATCGACCCCGTAAGGATGAAAGGCAAAGTCAACCTCGGCGGGATTTGAACTCAGATGGTAAAGGGACGTAACTATGCGAGAAAAGAAAGATTAATGGCTTGTAAAAGCTATGCAAACCATGACAGTAGAGTGTAGAATCAAAAGGTTTAAAAGTAAATCTTGTGAAGACCAAAGTCTTAGCAAAAAAGAATACAGTCTTACGACCTACTAGGACGTGATTTTGCTAGGTATGTAGAAAAGGTGTAGGTAGGAATTTTATATTCCCTACCTGATGTAGTGGTAAGAAACTCTCAGAAGGTCTTCAGAGAAGAAACTCTCAGGAGAGCTGGACAGCAGGTCTTCAGAGAAGAAACCCCACTCAAGCGAGTGTTTCGGCCCTTAACTTCTAGGCCGAAACAAGGAAGTAATTTTGTTAGGTATGTAGAAAAAGTGCAGGTAGGAATTTTATATTCAGTACCTGGTGTGAATTAAAGGTGCACAAGAGATGCAATAGGATCACAATTAGACTGACAAAGAAGGATTCCAAGTGGAAATAATTTGTGAACAATGGAGACTGAAGAAGAAATGGGGAAATCTGATCTCAGAAGGTGGAGATGATAAAAGGCTGCAACAAATACCAAGATGTTGTGTTGGAGAATACTCATCTAACCCATGCAAACATAGAAAAGCAGACATAAAAAGATGATCGTTTAACACTATCAACCCAATTTTGTATACTTATAAAACATTTGTTCAATAGATAAACCTGCAGTGAGTTGTAACTCTCCATTGCACCTATTTAACAATAGCTACACTGAGCCACAAAAGTTAGCTGTAATAAGACAAACATTCAATGTACCATATATATTTGTATATAAGTTTCAATGGTAGACAAACTACACCTCCGTTTTACATACATTTACAATGAACCATACATTTTAAATAGAAGTTTTGTAAGACTGGTTGCCTGCTGGTTTTTCATGTTGAAACAAGTGTACGGTTAAAAGTGAAAAAATGTTGAGGCTTGTGAAACAAAATCGACCAAATGCTAATCCACAATTTAATCAATATTTTAGTTGTTTTAGAAATGTTAGGGCCAAATTGGTGTTATTGCTTTTGATCAAATACATGGAAGCGTGTGGCCTAGTGGTAAGGGTGTTGGACTTATGATCATAATGTTGTGGGTTCAATTCCTGGCTTGTGTTGTGTTCTTGAGCAAAATGCTTCATTTCACATTCCTCCAATATACTTAGCTGAAAATGAGTACCAGCAATAGCTGGGGGTTTAAGCCTGCGATGGACTGGCCTGTCAGGTCTCCTGGCTTGAGGCAGACTTTAAACTTAGACATTCCACTGTGACTATCACGTCTTTTCAGGCATAATTAATCTCTTACTATAATATTGAACATGTCTTTCCTTTTATTACAAATTTAAGAGGCATCTTTTGAGGGAGGTTTGGCTGTTGTTTCTAGCAGATTGATTGACCATATAGGTGTTTCTTGGTGTGGGATTATTGATTCAGTAAGGATTTATATTTGCATGAACTGGTGGAGTGAGTAGCTTTATAATTGGTTGTTTCTTCTATTGATGTGACACCTGTTTTCTAGCTAATCTTATAACAGTAACTAAAGTTGTTTATACAATAACTCAATAGTTATGGTAGGGGGTAGGGTCAGAATTCCAGAATGTACAATCTCTAGTTTATTCTACACTAATAATTCCTTATGTACTACCTTTCTTTATTTGACACCTTAATATCAATAACCTCACCACATAACTATGTAGAATAACTCAGGAAAATAAGTCACACAACACTTCAAGACAATATGGCTCCTGGACTACATCCTTGTTCACTGCTTGCAGAGCAGAGTTGGCTGCCTGCAGATGTGAGCCCTGCAAAGTGGAGTGCCAATGTCTTCTCCATCCTGTCAACTGGGGCCAACATATTAGGGCAGGAGTAGTGTGGCAGTCATTACAAACTTAAATGTTCAATCAACAATTAGAACTATGTGTGTCTCATTTAACAAAAGGTTCTTATGACAAACATGAAACATTTCAAGAGGAGTTAAAATAAATTCAATGACATTGAGAAATGTTTCACTAATAATTCTTCTAAACTAAACTTCACCCTTTTGGGATCAACCTACCTGGGACCACCTCTATTTTTTTTTCTCTCTGCCTGAAACTGGTAGGTGGGAAAAAGTTATCCTAAAATGGGAGGTCTTCTTCACATGCTTGCAACAAAGTGAGCCCTAAAGGCTGTCAAGGGTCAGGTGTTAAACCACCCAAATAGGGTCACAGAAGAGTTTAAACCCCAAAAGCAAAGAGCCAGAACAAATATTATAAGGTATTTGTTTTCATCTTTTAACAATACTGTTAGTCCACTCTCCTGGTCTGGTACTTTATCAAACCTGAGGAGATGAATACAAAGTTGATTTTAGTAAGATTTGAACTCAAAGTACAATGAGCTGGAACACATACAGTAAGGTATTTCATCCCTCATTCTAACGACTTTGCTAATTAGCCTCCTATGATATAAACTGCTTGTTTTAAAATGTTCATATTTAAATTAAGGCCTCTTGTGTAATTGTATCACAATAAACTTTTACTTAGTCATGTTTGAAGCCCCAACACCACCAGAGTCCACCCCTCCTTGCCCCATTCTTCTGTAGCTTCAGAGCCCTTGACTTCCCCTTACTTTTCCATTTTTAAATATTTGTAGTGTAACACCAACTGCAAAAATTAGTTATTTTACAAAATAGAATGCAGTTCTTGATTATTTCTCAAATTTTATAGAAACTCAGTGTATTTCATTAGAAATCATCATCATCATCATCGTTTAACGTCCGTGTTCCATGCTTGCATGGGTTTGGACGGGGGTTTTCCCACTTGAGGCAAGAGTGATTATCTTGCTCGCATAGGACTATCTGGCGGGTTTTCTACAGCTGGATGCCCTTCCTAACACCAACCACATTTACAGTGTGGGGCTGGGAGGTTTTTACTGTGTTGCCTACACGGCCACATTACAGCGTGAACTGTGTTTTTTTGACGTGACACCTACACGATCTCATTTGTTTCGGCCTGGATGTTGTGGCACCAACATAACTTTACATTGAAAGGGGCGGTGTGGATGGGGTGGGGGTGGTGGGACGGGGGTGTATTTTGTTAGAGATGCCTACTGACTGTAGTAGGTTTTACTTTGTATTTAGGTAAGGCGGGTCTTCTCTATTACTGAGTACCGCCAAAGGTCTCGGTCCAGTGACATTGTCTTGGTGAGGTGTAAGTGTGTGAGGTCGGAATTTATCAGCTCGGCCCAGGTTTTTCTGGGTCTGCCTATTCCGTGGCTACCGTCTATCTTTATTGCCCTGCACTTTGTTATACAGCTATCGTCCTTCATGCGCATCACGTGACCATACCAACGTAGCCTTCTCTCGAGTAAACAACATCTGATCCCTCTTATTTCTAATTTTTTCCTTAGTTCGTTTATGCTTTGCCGTTCACGTATATTACTATTACACATCCAGCGGAGCATGCAAGCTTCGTTTCTCTCTAGTCTGCGTATATCCTCTGCACACAATGCCCAGGTCTCACTGCCATGCAACATTGCTGTTCGTATGCAGGCATTGTACAACCTGCCTTACATTTTTAAGGGAAAACCCTTTAGCGGCTAATAGTGGTATAAGCTCTCTGAACTTTTTCCATCCAGTTCTGACTCTAGCTACTGTACTTTCAGAGCACCCTCCCCCACTGCTGATTTTGTCACCCAGGTAACGGAAGCTGTCCACTATTTCTATATAACCCTCTGCGCAGTTGAAAGAGCTAGTATTTTTTGGGCACTTGCTGCTACTTATTGCACCAGAGCACCGGCCACATGTAAAATCTATGTTCTTAGTTAGCTTACCTGTGATCCCACTACATCTTTTATGCACCCATACTTTGCATTTGGGACACAAAATGGAGTTTCCACCTACGCCTTTCCTACACACTGAGCATGGCCACTTCCCGGAAGGGACCGCCGCCTTATTTTCTTTCTTACAAACTAGAACTTTAGTCTTAGCCAGGTTAATTTTAAGGCCTTTTGATTCTAGGCCGTGCTTCCATGTTTGGAATTTCTTCTCTAGCTCGGCCATTGATTCAGCTATGAGTGTTAGGTCATCTGCGTATAGGAGTTCCCATGGGCAACCGGTCTTGAACTCCTCTGTTATAGCCTGAAGGGCAATAATAAATAGTAGGGGGCTGAGAACAGAGCCCTGATGGACGCCAACTTTTACGCTGAACTCTTCACTATATTCGTTGTTAATTCTAACCTTGCTGACTGTTTCTTTATACATGGCTTGTATAGCTCTCACAAGCCATTCGTCAACACCTAGTTTTCTAAGAGCCCACCAGATAATGGAACGGAGGACTCTGTCGAAGGCTTTCTCCAAGTCGACAAAAGCTAAGTATAGGGGTTTACTTTTAGCTAGGTACTTCTACTGTAGTTGTCGTACAATGAAAAGAGCGTCTGTGGTACTTTTGCCTGACACAAACCCGAACTGCATTTCATCTAGATCAATTCTCTCTCTGATTATTTGCGCTATTACTTTTTCCGTGACCTTCATGACCTGGTCGATTAATTTAATGCCTCTATAGTTACTCCTATCTAGGGCATCTCCTTTACCCTTATAACAGTTAACGATGATGCTGCTACGCCAGTCCTTCGGAACAACCCCATTCTGTACGACTTGGTTGACTATCTGGGTGACCATGGTGTGTCCCACCGTACCGGATGCCTTCAGCATCTCGGCAACTATTTCCGAAGGCCCAGCCGCCTTACCCATCTTCATATCTTTGATTGCCTTACTTATTATACTACCCTCGACTAACACTGCTGGTCCCTCTATTGGGTCGATGTGGGGGGAGACTGTCTTTCTCCCATTTATTCTCCTCATTTAGTAGCCTTTCATAGTGACACTTCCAAGCTACCTTCTTATCAGTGTCGGTGATGGCAAGTACGCCGTCATCATTAAGAACACACTTCTCCCCGACAATATCACAGTTTTCCTTGACACATTGCCTAGCAATCCTGAACACCTCACGTTTTTGGTCCTCGTGTTGTAGAACATGCTTGAACTTTCTTTCCTCTGCTTCCCTTCTTGCGAAGTACACTTGTCTCCTAGCTTCCCTCCTGGCCACTTGATAGTCTTCTCTGCTTCCCCCATCCCGCCATACTTTCCAAGCCTGCTTTTTGGCCTTAATTGACCCCTCCACCTTACTGTTCCACCACCATGTTACTCTCCTCCTGCCTACAGGCCTGCTCCAGCCACAGACTTCGTCTGCCGCCATCAGCAGGTTTGCTTTCAGGAATTCCCACTGCTCCTCTATATTGTACGACTCTAATTGCTCTTCCTTATTGTCAAAAGCATCAAGTAGTATACTTTTGAATTTATTTCTGGCTGTGGGGTCCTTTAGCTTCCATATTTTTCTCCTGAGGATAGTCCTCTTCTGTTGTCTAGTACGTCTCGTCCTGACTATTAGGTCGCTAATTATCAGTCTATGTTGGGAGGTGCATTCTTCATGGGGGAGGGATTTAGTGTTTACAACAGACACTCTGTCACGTCTTCTGGTAAGGATATAGTCTACCTGGCTTGTGTGTTCCCCCAATCTATAGGTGATCAGGTGATTGTCACGTTTTTTGAAGTTAGTGTTACAGATAGTTAGGTTATTTGCGTAACAGAATTCCAGGATTCTGGAGCCTTCCTCATTTCTAGTACCAAACCCATAGCCTCCATGGATTTCGTCGTAGCCGTCACAATGTTATCCAACGTGACCATTTAGGTCGCCTGCAATAATTATATAGTCACTGTCAGTTATTTGGGAGGTAGTGAGCATCAGTGTCTCATAGAATCTGTCTTTTATAGTGCCGGGCAGTCCGGATTGGGGTGCGTACGCAGATATTACTGTCACCGTCGTTCTACTGAGGACAAGTCTTATTTTAATTATTCTGTCGTTCACTCTATTTACGTCTATTATCTTATCTGCCCACTTTTCTGCTACCATGATTCCTATGCCACCCAGCCTATTGTCATTTCCCACCCAGAAAAGCTTATAGCATCGTTTTTTACCCACAATGAATCTAGCAGACCCACCCCTCCACCTGGTCTCTTGAATACAACAAACATCGACCTCCTTACGTTCAAGCATTTCTACAACCTCGTTAGAGCAACCCTTTAAGGTGCCTACATTCATGGTACCAACTCTGAAGTTTTGGATTGCGTTTGGAGGGTGGGAGCGGTGGGGAGCGGGGGGAGATGGGGTTATGTTAGCCATCCGCGGCCGAAACAAAGAGGAATGCTCGCATTCTCGTCCACGAGGTGAATTTGTCTTTGGCATTGTCGCTGAGCGTCCAGATTTTTCTCTCTTCAACTCTCCGGAATTCCGTAGTCCTTCCATCCGACATATCGAAGGCGACCAGGTAAGCGATAGTATAGGCCTCTGGTTTATGATTGGTCCACGTAATAATAATGGTGGTGCGTGGGGGCGGGAGGGAGGGGTGTTGAGTTGTTAGCGAGAAGAATAGGTTTAAGTAAGATCCTCGTATTTAACAAGCGATAACAAAAATACAAGATTTGTTTAGTAAAATACGACAAAAACTTCGTATTTAACAAGCAATAACAAAAAATACAAGATTTGTTTTGGAAAATACGAGAAAATACACAGAATACAGGAGGATTTGTTTTGGAAATAGGATAGAATAGCTAGTAGTGAAGCAAGAATTGGAATCTGAGGATAGAAAATGCTATCGAATTGTCGCGGATTGGAAGGACTATGAAATTAAGCGGATGTTAGAAAGGCAAGAAAAATGTGTACATTATAAGCAGAAAAGGGTTAAGCTCTTCCCCTTTCTTCAGAAGAGTGTGGGGGGGAGGGGGGCATTAATATCTACTTCAAGAGAACCAATATTCGGCAGTAATGGTCTACCATTTGAATAATTAACTTTGGAATAAAAAACAAACAAACAACAACTGTTTTCCTGTTAATTTCAAAGTGATTTACGGGAAACCAATAAACCAGTTATCAATAATGTAAAAAAATTTTTATTTTATTTTTCAGAAGATGAAAAAAATTGGTAATGTAAAAGCAAAACAAATTTATGAAAAATATGTTCCACCCTTTTACAAAAAACCTGAAGTAACAGATCCTGGGTAGGTATTAATTACATTTGTGTTATATTGTAACAAATAATAAACATAATTCTAAATAATATACTTCTAAAGATTTTATATTCTTTTCCTACTATATAGTATATATTATTTGTTCTTCTTCGCCCACTTATTCCTGAGTGGGTCATGGGGGCAAAGTCCTCAAACACCCTCCAACGGGTCCTGTCAGAAGCAACTGATCTGGCTGGATCCCCAAGCAAGACCAGCCAAGCACATGGATGTTATCTAACCATCTTGCTCAGGTCTACCCCTCTGTCTTTTGCCGGTTGGTTTTTGCCTGTAAAATCTGTCCACCAATTCTTTCCTCAGACATTCTAACCACATGCCCATAGTATCAGAGCTGTGATCTCTCAATTCAAAGAAGTAGCGGCTCTACCTGGAGTGACCCTCTGATCTCCGAGCTACATGCTTCATCAAGTAACGTTACTCCAAAGACTCTTCGGAAGAATCCCATTTCGGCCCCTTTTATTCGTATATATTTGTTGAATTTTAAAATTAAAACATCCTCATCAGCATTGTTTTCCATCTCTTCTTCTATGCTTGCATCAGTTAGTTGTAACAAATTGGATGTTTTAATATGATTCGCTAGTTGTATTGACCCTTCCCCCTCCCTAAAAAAGTAAATGAAAAGTAGGTTTATTGATTACTAGCAGTAAAGCCCGGCGTTGCTCGGGGTCGCTCAGTAGCTGTGTTAAAGTTACAATGTTAAGTTTCTTTTTTGGCTTAAAAACTGTAATGTCTACTGTGCAGACTTGCATGTGGTGTTTTTGATTAATATTCCCTCAACCAACAATATGCCTTATGAAGTTAAGAAAACATAACGATAACCCGAATGTTATAACAAAAGAGGATGCTGGGGATAGAAACTGCACTGGTTATTTATTAACAAAGATCGAAAATGTAAACACTGCAACGCAGAGAAAAACATTAGCGTAACCAAATTATCAGTTATGTCTGTCTGCACGCCTATATCACCTCTCTGCACGACTGTCTGTCTGCACGCCTATATCACCTCTCTGCACAACTGTCTGTCTGCACGCCTATATCACCTCTCTGCACGACTGTCTGCACGCGTATATCACCTCTCTGCACGACTGTCTGTCTGCACGCCTAACGACGAAATATTTGCTTGTTTTACGTAGTCTTTAAATAGACTTGTTTTCAAGTAAAAATATTGTTTTAAAATGCTTTTAAATGGAAATGAAGCAAAACGGAAGCTTAGTGTTCGAACTGATGAATTTTGCAGGTCAATATTTTGCTGGCTCGACAACTGTTAAAGCCAGCGTAATTTTTTACGTAAGACGCTCAATGTAAACAGAACAAAGGGAAATAACTGATAACTTACGCTCAAAAATCGATACATTATATTCGATTTCGTCACATAGGGTGGGTGAATTTGAAATTTTTTTTTTCCGATGTCTTCGCTAGGGCTCAATGTACAAGTCTAGCAATTTCGGTGCAATTCCGTGAGAGATTCTAAGAGGAGATGTGTGCCAAAAATCGATAGACAGACAGACAACCACAGTTTTATATATATAGATGAATTTAAGCTATTGATATGTTTTTTTCTAATTCCTTCTATGCCTGCGTCCTGTGTTTATGATAATTGGGAGGACATGACTTACATTATTATTGATAAATCCCATGCGAGGTTAACTTTGCCTTTCATCCTTATGGGGTCGATAAAATAAAGCACCAGTAATGCACTGGGGTAATTGCTGGCCTTGTGCCAAAAGTAGAAACAATTATTCATACAATGATGATGATGATAATGACTCTATTTTTGAAGAAGCGTTGCTAATGTAGTGCTCATCTTTAGCTGATAATTTCATTTTGCACAACCTTAAAATATATTTTTTTTCAGAGCAGCACTGGAGTTCAGCTGCTATCTGAGCAACTGGGCAACTTTTGTCAGACATGCTCACCATCTGAGGATGAGACAAGAAAAGGTGCCTTAAATATTGCCTACTCCAGCCACTCCCTAACCATTATTGTTTCTACTTTTGGTACAAGGCCAACAATTATCCCAGTACATTACTGGTACTTTATTTTATATCAACTCCATTAGGATGAAAGGCAAAGTTAACCTCGGCGAGATTTGAACTCAGATCATAAAGGGACGCAATTCTATTCTTCAAAGCATGGCGTCCGACCCTCTACTGATACTGCCAATCCACTAACCATTATTACATAGCTGGCAGGACCATAAGTGATTGAAAAATGATAAACGCAAACTAGATTGTTACTCTGACTCTTGTAGACTGCAGACACTGCTGGATGAAGACAATACACAGAGAAAAGACCAACCCTGGTAGGACAAGAACTTGACATTGCAACCATAAGTGAAATCCAGCATCCAGCTTTCAGAAGTTGGGAATTATTTTAAAAAGCTGTCAAGCTACACCTTCTCATAGAGTAGTTAAGGAAATATAGACTGGTATAGGATTCATATTGGTTTTCCAGCAAAGACATTCCTTGTTTAGAGGGTATTAAAGCCTCTCAAATACAACAGCAAAAATGGTCTTCTACTACAGGTCTGTGTGGAATATGAACTACTATCAATAGAGTATAACACCTCTCTACTCTAGCTACTTTGAATAGTAGAGGATGGTGTCATACCTAATGACTGGCATGGCTGTATCATCGTTAAAGACTACAAGAACATCAAGTTGATGAACCTGGTCATGGAAGTTATTGAAAGTGTTATAGCACAACTGATTAGGGACAGTGCACACATTTTTAGAGCAAGGGAATGCAATAAGTAGATAAAAAGCACCCAGTCCACCTTGTAAAGTGGTTGTGCTGGTGACACAACAAAAAGCACCCAGTTCACCCTGTAAAGTGGTCACGTTAGTGACAACAAAAAGCACCCAGTCTACTCTGTAAAATGGTCATGTTGGTGATATGACAAAAACCACTTAGTTCAACCTGTCAGTTGGTTGTTTTGGTGCCACAATAAAAAGCACCCGGTTGACACTGTAAATGTGGTTGGTGTTAGCAAGGGCATCCAGCTGTAGAAACTAAGCCAGAAACAGTTCTGTATGAGCAAGACACAGTCAACTGATCTAACTTGTCTCACAATGGGACAATACGTCTAACCCATGTTAGCATGGAAAAATGGACGTTAAATGGTGGTGAACACCTATTTACTTTATAGTAGAATTTGAACTCTGAAATATAGTGTCCTAAATATATATTGAAAAATATTTCAATCAGCACTCTATTAATTCTATATATAACTTTAATATATTAGTAAACATCCAGCCACTTGTGAAATGGTTCTGCTGCCACACACTCTACAGTACATTTATAGTGAGTCTGGCTTAATTTGCAAGTCAGCTGGTGGACTGACCAGACATGTTAAAATGCATGAAGACTCACCCCAGTTGGTATTGCCAGGAGACAGACAGTTCAAGTGTCACATCTGTGAACATACCTGCAAAAACAAAAGTGGGTCTGTAAAGTCCCCTGCGTGCACATGATCATGCAATGTTCAATGAAAGGATGGCACTCTTCTGACAAGAAGTAGCAGTCAGTAAATATCTGTTTTTCAAAACAAGTCAAAAGTGAATATAATGATGTATTTGTGGTTTAAATGACGCATCACTTCTATTGTTTCTTTCAACACATGATCTCTGATAAAATCTCTTACCAAACATGTCTGATTCTGAAAGATTTGTTTCGATATTGTATATTTTACTTGTGGTGGACATTGGGAAACAATAGTGACTTATTCATAAACTACTCTCGGCTCCCAAATAATAGTGGTGGGGATGTGGAGGAGTTAGAGTAAGCGGGGGTGTTGGAAAATTGGTAATTTTTCTAGGTTGTCTCCATTGATTTAAAAAAAAACCCCAGAATTAGTCGTTTAGTTTACATAGTGAGACTCCAACGAATCCTATTTATTTTATAAAGTGTGGAATTTCTAGTAATGTACTTTTTTTTGTCATGTTTAATGTTTGTTAATTTATAAAGAAAATTAATTGTTGCAAGAATGCTACCACTTAAAATAAAATTTCACTGGAGATATATTAGTAAAATTTAATAAGCGGGGGTTGGAATAAGAGCTGGAGGTTGTGTGGAAAAAAATCTGAAAAATTAATAAGCAGGGGTGGGGGTTTGATTATTCGAAACCCGAGAGTAAGTCCATTATGCAGTTTTGACACCACCCAGCTATTTCTCCTCTATTAATGTTTTTAGGAAAAATTTGAACAAACTCTTTGTTCTTTCTAAATTTGTCATTATGACATCATCTTTTTTTAATTTTTTTATTTCAGAGTACTGAAGACAGAGTGGATTTATGCTAAATACAAACGATTTGAATTTGAGGACCCTAACCTACAAAATGAATATTTGAAAGAAACAAAAGAAGGAATCTTGATGAAAAGAGGCAAAGAAAATCAAAAGTTTAAGCCAAGAAGATTTTTGCTTTCTCGATCTGAAAATATGTTGAAATATTTTAATAAAGAAAATGTGAGTACATATATATTTATTGTATACTAGCTGAGGTACCCGGTAATACCCGGGAGCAGGGGTATTCCCTGTTCCCATTAAAATGTCCAATGCCCCTCAGACCAAAAATGAAATCAAAATATAGGACATTATCAAAAGCGAAGACAAATTCATTTACGAAACAATAATAGAAACAAATATTGTTGATTGCATTGGTCAGGCGCAAAATGTTTGTCAGAGAAGTTATGTTGCTATAAGAGAAAAAATAGAACCCCCATTAGGGTGTCTTAATATTTAAATTTGCTAAAATTTTGTGAATAGGCATTATATCTTGTCAATTACCTATGGTTTAAATTTCATATAAATCGAAGGGAAAAAACTTTCAGTGGGGGCTTTCAGAGGGGGTTTGACCCCCCCCCCCTCGGGAACCCATTGATTAAAATGAAATAAGTAAGAAATCAAATGGACATGAGCCCCACACAAGTCAAGTTTCATCAAGATCGGTTTGGTAGTTTTAGGTTCACAAACAAACAGACAGAAATTGCCAGTTATACATATAGAGTTGACAACATAACCTCAATAATGTAAATATACAATGTGTCCCCCAAAAATGTATACACACTTCTACAGCATTCTAATCAAAGTGTATATACATTCTTTTGGAACACCCTGTATATGTTTTGTGTATTTGACAATATAACCACAACGTTTTAAAATAATCTTTTTACTTTCATGGGTTATAGACCATTCAACTTTCTACATTAGTTGCTATAATAGACAGAACAATGATAACCATTATATAACCTTCAATTTATTTAGGCTATAGTTGAATGATATAAAAAATACTTGCTGTAAAATTTGTACTAGTTACACTCACACACATCTCACTTTCTCTTCTTTCTCCCCCTATCTCTCTCTCTCTCTCTCTCTCTCTCTCTCTCTCTCTCTCTCTCTCTCTCTCTCTCTCTCTCTCTCTCTCTCTCTCTCTCTGTTTCTCCTTCCCTTCTTACTTCTCCCCCCTCGCTCTCACTCTTTATATATATATGGAGGCACATGGCTTAGTGGTTAGAGCATTGGCCTAGCAATCGAAAGGTTGTGAGTTCAATTCTCAGACCGGGTGATGTGTTGTTTCCTTGAGCAAGGCACTTTATTTCACATTGCTCCAGTTTACTCAGCTGTAGAAATGAGGTCGTGGAGGTGCCACGGCAAAAAAGCACCCAGCACTCACTGTAAATGAGGTTGGTGTTAGGAAGGGCATCCAGCTGTAGAAATCAAGCCAGAATCAGTTCCCGTCCCACCCTTGCAAGCAGGGAAAAGTGGACGTAAATGAAATGATGATGATGAAATGATGATATACTAGCCAAATTACCCGCACCTTGTTGCGTTTCACACATTTTTTTTCTGTAAGAAAATGATTGATCTTAAATCAGTGATATCATTTATCAAGAAAAACTCTGCATTTCAATATTACTCAATGTAAAATATAATGCATGAAAAATTGGAAAACATTATTTTTTGTAATATATCAAATCAAAATTACATTATTAAATCTTATTCTTATTTTGTTTCTTGTAAATAATTTTTTCAAAATATCAGTTCAAAACTTTTGTGAATCGGCATCATATCTTGTCATTTACCTATAGTTTAAATTGCATATAAATCGAAGGGAAAAAATTTTCAACGGGGGTTTGTGCCTCCGGGGAACCCTTATAGGGGGTTTAACCCCCATTAGGGTGTCTTAATATTATTAAAATTTGCTGAAATGTTGTCATTTACCTATGGTTTAAATTTCATATAAATCGAAATGAAAATATTTTCAGCGGGGGTTTTCTGCCCCCGGGAACCCTTTGATTAAAATGAAATATACTTATCCAAGTACCCTGGGCAATGTAGATTCAGAATATATATGGTTATGGGAGTCTATCTCCAAAACCATAGGAGGAGTTCGTGAAATCTTGTTCCATTTATTGGCCAAAAATTTCACTATAGGGGGTTTAACCCCCATTAGGGTGTTCTAATATTATTGAAATTTGCTGAAATTTTGTGAATAGCATCATATCTTGTCATTTACCTATGGTTTAAATTTCATATAAATCAAAGGGAACAAATTTTCAGTGGGGGGGTTGAGCCCCCGGGGAACCCTTTGATTAAAATGAAATATACTTAAGAAATCAAATGGGCATGAGCCCCATACACGTGTCAAGTTTCATCAAGATCGGTTTGGTACTTTTTGAGTTTTAGGTTCACAAACAAACAAACAAACAGACAGAAATTGCCATTTATGTATATAGATATATATAAAAATAGAATATATCAATTAAGAAACAGCTTGTATTTTGTATAGATATATATACAGAACAAATAATATGTAAGTAAAAATACATATTTCAAGATGATATAATCCCCTTCAATTCCAAATCTGTTTCTAGAAACCAAAAAAAAAAGAGGAAAGTAAATCTTTGATCACAGTAATTAGTATCAATCACCAATTATCGATTTTGGTAATAAGCATCCTAAGACTTTGATTTCTTTCATCAGTATTTCATCAGCTATTTCTGGACAGAAATATTTCAGTCTAGAAATAGCTGTCAAAACGGCCTGAGCTCTGCCGTCAGGGTTCTGACACTTTCCCTATTAGCCACTCTACTACCCAAAGTATCGAGTACTCTGGTCTGTTATGGGACCACCTGGTTCCTTACCACACTTCCTTCGTTATATATATATCACACTGTATTAAAATACTAGACATCTGTCCAAAGAAGAATCTTTGAAAATGTTCTCCACATGGTGTTGAAATAACATCTAATGGAAGCGCAGATATGATAGGACAAGCCTATTTCTACTCTTAATTTGTCTTAGTTTGAGTTGTCTAAATGGGACTTGCTTGGAGCTCTTTCTAGCATTCCATAAGGCCAATACATATTTCTGTGGCCTGCTTGGATTACTTAATCTTTGTAATTTATACCTGATGGTCACCAAAAGTCTTATGTCATGATCTGATGACATAAGCAGGCCATAGAAATACATATTGTGATTTTTGCAACATTAAAGGAATATTTAAATCCAGCCTTCTGTTTTCTTTGAAGTATATATATATATTCACAATTATTCCTCCAATAGTCCATATTGGTCACTAGGCATGGATCAATATTTCCCCATGACAATGCCAGGTTCGTTCTTCTTCACTCACTTATTACTGAGAAGGTTGTAGGGGCAGAATCCTTAAACACTCCTTCCAGCGGGTCCTGTCAGAAGCAAACATCTCCATTTGTCTGGCTGGATCCCCATGTGAAACCAACGATCTTGCTCAGATGGGTCTCCTGCTGGTTGGTTTTGGCCGTAAAATCTGTCAGTGATTCTTTCCTGAGACATTCTAACCACATACCCATAGTATCAGAGCTGTGATCTCTCATTTCGTCTGATGGTATTTGTGATGCCAGGTACCACACTTCTTAATTGTTAGTGTCTAAGCATAGTGAGTGAAAATAGGAATTCTTGCAGTATCCTCCATATTCACCTACAGATTATCACTTTTTCAAGCAGTTTAGCCTTTATATCTGTAATGGAAAATTCAATAACAGGGAAGCCATAATTAGTGCATTTACTAAATTTGTAACTGCTAAACCTGAGGAATTTTATAGAAATGGTATATTGCCATTAGAGGGTTGTTTGAGAAATAGATCCTACTTTGGTTAAACATGATTTTTTCAATTCATTATTTGTATCCCTAGGGCGGTAGATTGGCAGTATCGGGAGAGGGTCGGACACCATGCTAGGGTGGTGGATTGGCAGTATCGGGAGAGGGTCGGACACCATGCTTTGCAGCAAAGTTCAAATCTAAGTTCATTTGATCTGAGTTCAAATCCCGCCGAGGTTAACTTTGCTTTTCATCCTTAAGGGGTTGATAAAATAAAGTACCAGTCACGCACTGGGGTCAATTTAATCGACTTTCCCCTCCCCCAAAATTGCTGGCCCTGTGCCTCTATAAGAAACCATTATTTGTATCCCTGTTTATTGTACGGTAAAGAAAGAAAAAATGTCATGTGTAACAATCTAAGACATATATAAGATATAATATATATGTATATATATATATATATATATATATATATATATATATATATATATATATATATATATATGAGAGAGAGATGTATGCTGGATGCCCATAGATAAAGGGCCACGGAAAACCATGCACAATCTATTGCAAGAAAGCTTATTTAGTATATTTGAAATTTCATACACTTAACATGTATACAGGACCTTAGGTTTCAGGGTCCAGATATGGCCACCACTATATAGTGGAGGCGCTGTTTCAAACTATACAGTGTTGGCCATAACTGGACCCCCGAAACCTATGATTGTGCATTCATGTTATGTGCATGGAATTTTAAATATATTTTGTGTGTGTATGTAAGAAAAAAAAAAAAAAAAAAAAAAAAATTAAGTGTTTTACAAACTTTGTATAAAATTACATTTCTTAGAATATTAATGAAAAATGTTCAAATGTTACTGAAGTAACAAAATTTACTTTCCATCTCCACATATAAAGAAAACTTCTAATCAATAAATTTAATGGTCTATAAAATAATCTCAAGTATGATTTTTACCTTGAAAATAAATCTGTGATCAATGAATGTTCAAAGTTTCAGTTGGTATTGAATATCTTTTGAGCAGCTCATCATTCTTTCTTTCTTTCTTTTTTATTCTATTTCTTATTTCCTATCTTATGTTCTGAGTTCAAACCATGCTGAGGTTAGCTTTGTCTTTCATCCTTATGGGGGTCAATAAAATAAAGTACCAGTCATACACTGATGTCGATTTAATCAACTTTCCCCTCTCCAAAATTGTTGGCCTTGTGTCTAAATCAGAAACCATTATTTCCTATCTTTTGTAATTTTTGTCAGTTTTTTTCTTTCCACTATATATAGCATTTTTTCTACAGGCGAGCCGACCTAAAGCTGAAATTAATTTGGATAGTTTGAATGCTGTGTTTGTGCCTGAAAAGATTGGACAATTAAATGGTCTTCAAATTACATATACCGACCGTGGATCAACTCGATGTATTTATGTCTACCACCAAGACAGCAAGGTATTAGATTATTCTTAACAAATCTCAAGGAATGTTTCGCTGTTATTTCTAATTATTTTTAATACAGTAAAATCTTCCTCCATATATCATTATAAAAACAGGAAGAACACATTCAACATTATTATTCTAGATCCGTTGTGGGCAAACTGCCACCTGTGAACCACATACGGCCCATTTGGCTTTTTAAATGGTACGGCTAATTTCAAAATTGCCTTGAAACATTTTAGTAGTGAAGCCCACTTTATGATGAACCACATTCTATGTGGCTCACCTTATGATGAGCCACATTCTATGTGGCTCACCTTATGATGAGCCACATTCTATGTGGCTCACCTTATGATGAGCCACATTCTATGTGACTCACCTTATGATGAGCCACATCCTATGTGGCCCACCTTATGATGAGCCACATCCTATGTGGCCCACCTTATGATCAGTCACATCTTATGTGGCCCACTGCTAAAAAAAGGAAGTTCTAGATACTCTATTCCTGAAGGCAATATGGTTTGGTCAGAATGTTTTGATCACAGGTCTACTTAATCAGAGATAACTTGTGCTCAACAACAAATTTTAGAAATAGGTGAACTCAGTTGTTGACCAGAGTTTCTCCTAAAGATAATGGTTGTTTCTTCTCACTATGAATGTAATTTTAATTAATGAAACTCTGGGTTCACTACATGAAGTACATTAGTACTCAACTTATTGTTTTTCATGCAACAAACATCCTTGAATATCCCCCCCCCCCCCCCGAGTCATTCTTATAATTTCGCTCACACAATTCATATATAAGTTTCTATTACTCTGATATCTACAGTAATTATTAAACTATACTTCACTGATAAGGTTTAATAAGATTAAATTATGTCCAGTGTTGTTACTATACTCCCAAAGTTGAAAATTCCTACTGTATTGTTTTTAATTCCAGGGTTGTCTCCCCTGCATTTCTCGAATTTAGTCACTCATTAGAATAATGATTTGCTTTTTCTTATATAGGTGTAATTTTTTTTTTTTTAGTGGGGGTTGGAATAAGCGGAGTGTGTGTGTGGGGGGGGGGGGGTAATTTTTCTATATTATCTCCATTGATTTAAAAAAAACAACATAATTAGTCGTTTATTGAGACCCCCAACTCATCCTATTTATTTTATACCATATGAGATTTTTTGTAATATTCTGGGTTTTTTTTTTTTGCCATGTATAATGTTTTTTAATGAATAAAGAAAGTTAATTATTATAGGAATTCTATCACTTAAAATAAAATTTCGCCAGAGGTGGAATAAATGATCAGGGATGGGGTGGAAAAAATCTGGAAAATTTATAAATGGGGAGTAGAGGATTATTCGAGACCCCAGAGTACATTATGTTAACTACTACTTTTACTCATTGTTGAGTGTTAAATTATTTGGCAATGGTCATAATACAATTCTTATTATAGAATATGGTGAGCTGTTGATCCTAGTCTTAGACTTCATCAATTGGTCAGTCACGCTCCTAAAACCTAGAGAGAGACAGGAGGAAGGTGATGAAGAAAGGATTTTGTTAACCCTTTAGCATTTAAACCGGTCATATCCAGCCAGAATTTTCTCACCTCTTTCTGTTCAAACTGGTCGTAACTGGCCGCTCATACCAATGTTAAGGTATTGTTCTCAAAATAAATAATATCAAAATCTCATAGATTCGATATTGTGTGAGATTTATGTGAGATAAAGCATTTACCATGAAAATACAACAATATATATTGAGTAATGTGAATGCTAAAGGGTTAACTCAACATTTTCTGTGTATTTTATGATCAGAATACATCAGTAGCTCTTATTCTCATATAGACATTGCTGAAGATTATAGCAGTCTGGTTTAAAAACTATCACACTTTCACTTCTAATTAAATTAGGAAGGAATAATCCTTTTATTGCATCTTTTGAAGAATTAGTTTTCCATTTATGTATTCGAATATTTTGTATAAAAACTATGCACCGCTTTCACCTCCATCACCTTTCCATACACCCCATCCACGCCCCTAGATCTACCTCCCTAATCTACATGCATCTCACCCCCACCGTAAAGTGGTCATGTAGGTGTCACAACAAAAAGCGCCCAGTCCACAGTGTAAAGTGGTCATCTATGTGCCACCACAAAATGCACCCAGTCCACTCTGTAAAGTGGTCATCTGTGTGCCACCACAAAAAGCACCCAGTCCACACTGTAAAGTGGTCATGTAGGTGCAATGATAAAAAGCACCCAGCCCACACTGTAAATGGTCATCTATGTGCCACCACAAAATGCACCCAGCCCACACTGTAAATGGTCATCTATGTGCCACCACAAAAAGCACCCAGCCCACACTGTAAAGTGGTCATCTATGTGCCACCACAAAAAGCACCCAGCCCACACTGTAAAGTGGTCATCTATGTGCCACCACAAAAAGCACCCAGCCCACACTGTAAAGTGGTCATCTATGTGCCACCACAAAAAGCACCCAGCCCACACTGTAAAGTGGTCATCTATGTGCCACCACAAAAAGCACCCAGCCCACACTGTAAAGTGGTCATCTATGTGCCACCACAAAAAGCACCCAGCCCACACTGTAAAGTGGTCATCTATGTGCCACCACAAAAAGCACCCAGCCCACACTGTAAAGTGGTCATCTATGTGCCACCACAAAAAGCACCCAGCCCACACTGTAAAGTGGTCATCTATGTGCCACCACAAAAAGCACCCAGCCCACACTGTAAAGTGGTCATGTAGGTGCTATAAGAAAAAGCACCCAGGCCACACTGTAAATGTCATTGGCATTAGGAATGGCATCCAGCTGTAGAAACCAAACCAAAATCAGTTCTCTATGAGGAAGACATGGTCACCTAACCTGGCTTGAATCACGACAGGACAACTCGTCTAACCCATGCTAGCATGGAAAATGGACATTAAACGATGATGATGATGATGATAATAAATCTCATTGTGATCTCATCAGGATCAGTGTGATTTAGCAGTTGTGGTTTCATATAATGTCACTTCACTGCTGGGTTTAACTTAAATGTTGAAGAAATGTGTGGAGACTTTTGATCTTTGATTTTTTTAAAACAAAAATTGGCAGAAGTTAAAAGGCTATAAGAATGATTTATTTGACACACCTCACCTGCCCTTCACAGGCCCTGCCTATGAAAGCCAAACACTGACCTCTCACAATGCCGTGACATGACATAAAGCCTAAAGCCCACCCTATATGCTGGTCTGGCACCACAACATCAAAAGCACCTAGTCCATCCTGTGACACAAGAAAAAGCACTCAGTCCACCTGTAAAGTGGTTGTTTCAGTGTCATGATAAAAAGTACCCAATGGTTGGTGTTAGGAAAGGCATCCAGCTGTAGAAACAAAGCTAAAATACAAATATATATGAGCAAAACATAGTCTCCGGATGTCACTTGTCTCATAACGTGACAACCTGTCTGACCATGCTAGCATGGAAAATGGATGTTAAACAATGATGATGAAATGTATTAAAGACAGATATAGTTTGTTATATTGCACTTGAATCAGTAACTGGCACTCAGTTGGTCCGATCAACGGAACAGCCTGCTTGTGAAATTGTGTAAGTGGCTGAGCATTCCACAAACGTACATACCCTTAACATAGTTCTCAGGGAAATTCAGTGTAACACAGAATGTGACGAGGCAGGCCCTTTGAATTACAGATATAACTCATTTTTACCAGTTGAGTTAACTAGAGCAATGTGAAATAAAGTGTCTTGTTCAAGGACACAATGCACTGCTGGGAATTGAACTCATGACCATACGGTTGTGAGCCAAATACCCTAACCACAAAGCCATACGTCTTCACTTGAATCAGTAATGTGCTTATTATTCCACATCTGTTAAATTACCATCATTTTTTTATGACCGCATTTCTAATTAAATACTCTCTATTTTAATTGATTGATGAAGAATTTTGAGGGATTTACTGAAATGATTAATTATTTCATTACTAAGAAAGTAACATAATGTAAGGTTCTTATAAAATTATGTTCGAAGATTTTAATTTAAATTGGAAACTTAAAATGGGTTGATTTATTTCATAGAACCAGAGCTTGTTTTGACTGGGCTAGTAACCAAATGGTTAAAATGATATATTTATTATTGAACATTACAGATGACTTAGAAACTGTAACATTTAAATAATTAAAAGAAAGTTTATTATTACAGCTGGATTCCCTTTTACTAAACATAGCATTTTCAACCTATTTTTAATAGGTTTATATTAAAGTTAGCAGAACAAGCCTACTTTGGTATATAACACTAAGATTGTCAAAACATTCAAACTCCTGATTATGGTCAATATTTCTACACCTTTGTCTCACAATGTTATTTCAAAGATAATTTACATTTTATTTAAATTCAGTTTATTTATATTGTATCTGAAATATGAGTTAATAATAATAATGATAAGTTGACTGAAAAGTTCATAGGCTGACCAAGATACTCTCATGTAATGACTAAATGAGGTTTATTTTTCAACTTAGTCCCTAGAAAGAAAAATTGCAGTTGTTAATAAGATTTGAAATTAATACATACAAGATTTCACAGCTCTAGCATCTATCCTTTATAGGCTGACCAAGATACTCTCATGAAATGACCAAATGAGGTTTATTTTTCAACATAGTCCCTGGAAAGAAACAATGCAATTATTAATAAGAAGAGTTGAAATTAATACATGACAAGCTCTCCAGTGTACTTGGTAGAAGGTGAGACCATACATAAGCAAGACAACAGATCCCTGGCTTGTTAGGGAGATCAGTAGCCACCTCTTCAGTCTTAGCATAGTCATAGTCAGCCTATGAACAAATCAGCCAGACCTCGTATATCATCATCATTTAACATCCATTTCCAACGCTAGCATGGGTTAGACGGGTTGTCCCATTTGAGGTAAGTTGGGTCAGGTGACTGTATCCTGCTCATAGAGGACTGTTTCTGGTTAGGCTGAATGTCCTTTTTAACGTCAACCATATTTACAGTGCGTGCTGTGTGCTTTTTGTCTTGACACTATATAACCATTTTACAGTGTGGGCTGGGTGCTCTTTGACGTGACTTCTACACGACCACTTTATATATATATATATATATATATATATATATATCGTCATCATCATCATTTTACGTCCGCTTTTCCCTGCTTGCAAGGGTGGGACAGCAGCTCTCTACTTGTCTCCGTCCTATATAGATATATATATATATTTATATATATATAGGACGGTGACAAGTGGGGAGCTGCTGTCCCACCTTTGCAAGCAGGGAAAAGCGGACGTAAAATGATGATGATGACGATATATATATATCATCATCATCATCATCATCGTCGTCATTACCGTTTTATGTCCGTTCTTCCACGCTTGCATGGGTTAGACGGGTTGTCCTGTTGTGGGCAGTGTCCAGTCGGATGACCTTGTCTTGCTCATACGAGAACTGATTCTGGCTTGATTTCTACAGCTGGATGCCCTTCCTAACACCAGCCTCATTTACAGTGAATGCTGTTCTATGTTTATCCTATTTTCAATGTTTTATTTTTCAGGAAATTGTTGATTGGTATCAATCAATAAGAGCATTAAAATTAGAACGACGTAAGATTGCCTTTCCTGACAAGAACGTATCCGAGGTAACAAGATAGTTATCCTTATTGTTTTAATATTTTTTCTTTATTTTTTTTTATGCTGGCATGGTTTGTTGAGTTTTCTTGATAGAGAATATATTTAATTTGGAGATGGCCTGTGAATTTGGTTTTATCTCCGAATCAAATATGTTCTCTGTTTGTGTTTGCTGTAATTCCTTTTATTGATTAACTAATTATGCAATCTGAACCTGATGATGTTGCCAGTGTCTTACGTAACCAGGTCATTGAAATTCATTGCAATAACAGTAGAAGAGATAGAAAATAGGAACAGCATGACTACAAAGTAGGGTTATATTATCATCATCATCATCACCATTTTACATCCATTCTTTCAGGCTAGCAAGGGTTGGACGGGTTGTCCTGTTGTGTGACCTAGTCTTGATGATACGGGAACTAATTTTCTACAGCTGGATGCTTTTTTTCTGTGGCACCTACATGGCCACTTTACATTGAGGGCTGAGTGCTTGTTTGTCGTGACACCTCCATGGCCACTTTACAGTGAGGGCTGAGTGCTTGTTTGTCGTGACACCTACATGGCCACTTTACAGTGAGGGCTGAGTGCTTGTTTGTCGTGACACCTACATGGCCACTTTACAGTGAGGGCTGAGTGCTTGTTTGTCGTGACACCTACATGGCCACTTTACAGTGGGGCTGAGTGCTTGTTTGTCGTGACACCTACATGGCCACTTTACAGTGAGGGCTGAGTGCTTGTTTGTCGTGACACCTACATGGCCACTTTACAGTGAGGGCTGAGTGCTTGTTTGTCGTGACACCTACATGGCCACTTTACAGTGAGGGCTGAGTGCTTGTTTGTCGTGACACCTCCACGACCACTTTACAGTGAGGGCTGAGTGTTTGTATGTCGTGACACCTCCACGACCACTTTACAGTGAGGGCTGAGTGCTTGTTTGTCGTGACACCTCCACGGCCACTTTACAGTGAGGGCTGAGTGCTTGTTTGTCGTGGCACCTCCACGACCACTTTACAGTGAGGGCTGAGTGCTTGTTTGTCGTGACACCTCCATGGCCACTTTACAGTGAGGGCTGAGTGCTTGTTTGTCGTGGCACCTCCACGACCACTTTACAGTGAGGGCTGAGTGCTTGTTTGTCGTGACACCTCCATGGCCCCTTTACAGTGAGGGCTGAGTGCTTGTTTGTCGTGACACCTCCATGGCCACTTTACAGTGAAGGCTGAGTGCTTGTTTCTCGTGGCACCTACATGGCCACTTTACAGTGAGGGCTGAGTGCTGTTTGTCGTGACAACTATATGTCCACTTTACATTGAGGGCTGAGTGCTTGTTTGTCGTGACACCTACATGGCCACTTTACAGTGAAGGCTGAGTGCTTGTTTGTCGTGACACCTCCACTACCACTTTACAGTGAGGGCTGAGTGCTTGTTTGTCGTGACACCTACATGGCCACTTTACAGTGAGGGCTGAGTGCTTGTTTGTCGTGACACCTCCATGGCCACTTTACAGTGAGGGCTGAGTGCTTGTTTGTCGTGACACCTACATGGCCACTTTACAGTGAGGGCTGAGTGCTTGTTTGTCGTGACTCCTACATGGCCACTTTACAGTGAGGGCTGAGATTGTTTGTCATGACACCTACATGACCACTTTACAGTGAGGGCTGAGTGCTTGTTTGTCGTGACACCTCCATGGCCACTTTACCGTGAGGGCTGAGTGCTTGTTTGTCGTGGCACCTCCACGACCACTTTACAGTGAGGGCTGAGTGCTTGTTTGTCGTTACACCTCCATGGCCACTTTACAGTGAAGGCTGAGTGCTTGTTTCTCGTGGCACCTACATGGCCACTTTACAGTGAGGGCTGAGTGCTTGTTTGTCGTGACTCCTACATGGCCACTTTACAGTGAGGGCTGAGTGCTTATTTGTCGTGACACCTACATGGCCACTTTACAGTGAGGGCTGAGTGCTTGTTTGTCGTGACACCTCCACTACCACTTTACAGTGAGGGCTGAGTGCTTGTTTGTCGTGACACCTACATGGCCACTTTACAGTGAGGGCTGAGTGCTTGTTTGTCGTGACACCTACATGGCCACTTTACAGTGAGGGCTGAGTGCTTGTTTGTCGTGACACCTACATGGCCACTTTACAGTGGAGCTAAGTGCTTGTTTGTCGTGACACCTACATGGCCACTTTACGGTGGAGCTGAGTGCTTGTTTGTCGTGACACCTACATGGCCACTTTACAGTGAGGGCTGAGTGCTTGTTTGTCGTGACACCTACATGGCCACTTTACACTGAGGGCTGGGTGCTTGTTTGTCATGACACCTACATGGCCACTTTACAGTGAGGGCTGAGTGCTTGTTTGTCAAGACACATCCACGACCACTTTACAGTGAGGGCTGAGTGCTTGTTTGTCGTGACACCTCCATGGCCACTTTACAGTGAGGGCTGAGTGCTTGTTTGTTGTGACCCCTCCATGGCCACTTTACAGTGAGGGCTGAGTGCTTGTTTGTCGTGACATCTCCACGACCACTTTTCAGTGAGGGCTGAGTGCTTGTTTGTCGTGACACCTCCATGGCCACTTTACAGTGAGGGCTGAGGGCTTGTTTGTTGTGACACCTCCATGGCCACTTTACAGTGAGGGCTGAGTGCTTGTTTGTCGTGACACCTACATGGCCACTTTACAGTGAGGGCTGAGTGCTTGTTTGTCGTGACACCTACATGGCCACTTTACGGTGAGGGCTGACTGCTTGTTTGTCGTGACACCTACATGGCCACTTTACAGTGAGGGCTGGGTGCTTGTTTGTCGTGACACCTACATGGCCACTTTACAGTGAGGGCTGAGTGCTTGTTTGTCGTGACACCTACATGGCCACTTTACGGTGAGGGCTGAGTGCTTGTTTGTCGTGACACCTCCATGGCCACTTTACAGTGAGGGCTGAGTGCTTGTTTGTCGTGACACCTACATGGCCACTTTACAGTGAGGGCTGAGTGCTTGGTTGTCCTGACACCTCCATGGCCACTTTACAGTGAGGGCTGAGTGCTTGTTTGTCGTGACACCTCCATGGCCACTTTACAGTGAGGGCTGAGTGCTTGTTTGTCGTGACACCTACATGGCCACTTTACGGTGAGGGCTGAGTGCTTGTTTGTCGTGACACCTACATGGCCACTTTACGGTGAGGGATGAGTGCTTGTTTGTCGTGACACCTCCACTACCACTTTACAGTGAGGGCTGAGTGCTTGTTTGTCGTGACACCTACATGGCCACTTTACAGTGAGGGCTGAGTGTTTGTTTGTCGTGACTCCTACATGGCCACTTTACAGTGAGGGCTGAGTGCTTGTTTGTCGTGACACCTCCACTACCACTGTACAGTGAGGGCTGAGTGCTTGTTTGTCGTGGCACCTCCACGACCACTTTACAGTGAGGGCTGAGTGCTTGTTTGTCGTGACACCTCCATGGCCACTTTACAGTGAGGGCTGAGTGCTTGTTTCTCGTGCCACCTACATGGCCACTTTACAGTGAGGGCTGAGTGCTTGTTTGTCGTGACAACGACATGTCCACTTTACATTGAGGGCTGAGTGCTTGTTTGTCGTGACACCTCCACTACCACTTTACAGTGAGGGCTGAGTGCTTGTTTGTCGTGACTCCTACATGGCCACTTTACAGTGAGGGCTGAGTGCTTGTTTGTCGTGACACCTACATGGCCACTGTACACTGAGGGCTGGGTGCTTGTTTGTCATGACACCTACATGGCCACTTTACAGTGACGGCTGAGTGCTTGTTTGTCAAGACACATCCACGACCACTTTACAGTGAGGGCTGAGTGCTTGTTTGTCGTGACACCTCCATGGCCACTTTACAGTGAGGGCTGAGTGCTTGTTTGTCGTGACACCTCCATGGCCACTTTACAGTGAGGGCTGAGTGCTTGTTTGTCGTGACATCTCCACGACCACTTTACAGTGAGGGCTGAGTGCTTGTTTGTCGTGACAACGACATGGCCACTTTACAGTGAGGGCTGAGTGCTTGTTTGTCGTGACACCTCCACTACCACTTTACAGTGAGGGCTGAGTGCTTGTTTGTCGTGACTCCTACATGGCCACTTTACAGTGAGGGCTGAGTGCTTGTTTGTCGTGACACCTACATGGCCACTTTACAGTGAGGGCTGAGTGCTTGTTTGTCATGACACCTACATGACCACTTTACAGTGAGGGCTGAGTGCTTGTTTGTCGTGGCACCTCCACGACCACTTTACAGTGAGGGCTGAGTGCTTGTTTGTCGTTACACCTCCATGGCCACTTTACAGTGAAGGCTGAGTGCTTGTTTCTCGTGGCACCTACATGGCCACTTTACAGTGAGGGCTGAGTGCTTGTTTGTCGTTACACCTCCATGGCCACTTTACAGTGAAGGCTGAGTGCTTGTTTCTCGTGGCACCTACATGGCCACTTTACAGTGAGGGCTGAGTGCTTGTTTGTCGTGACTCCTACATGGCCACTTTACAGTGAGGGCTGAGTGCTTATTTGTCGTGACACCTACATGGCCACTTTACAGTGAGGGCTGAGTGCTTGTTTGTCGTGACACCTCCACTACCACTTTACAGTGAGGGCTGAGTGCTTGTTTGTCGTGACACCTACATGGCCACTTTACAGTGAGGGCTGAGTGCTTGTTTGTCGTGACACCTACATGGCCACTTTACAGTGAGGGCTGAGTGCTTGTTTGTCGTGACACCTACATGGCCACTTTACGGTGGAGCTGAGTGCTTGTTTGTCGTGACACCTACATGGCCACTTTACGGTGGAGCTGAGTGCTTGATTGTCGTGACACCTACATGGCCACTTTACAGTGAGGGCTGAGTGCTTGTTTGTCGTGACACCTACATGGCCACTTTACACTGAGGGCTGGGTGCTTGTTTGTCATGACACCTACATGGCCACTTTACAGTGAGGGCTGAGTGCTTGTTTGTCAAGACACATCCACGACCACTTTACAGTGAGGGCTGAGTGCTTGTTTGTCGTGACACCTCCATGGCCACTTTACAGTGAGGGCTGAGTGCTTGTTTGTTGTGACCCCTCCATGGCCACTTTACAGTGAGGGCTGAGTGCTTGTTTGTCGTGACATCTCCACGACCACTTTTCAGTGAGGGCTGAGTGCTTGTTTGTCGTGACACCTCCATGGCCACTTTACAGTGAGGGCTGAGGGCTTGTTTGTTGTGACACCTCCATGGCCACTTTACAGTGAGGGCTGAGTGCTTGTTTGTCGTGACACCTACATGGCCACTTTACAGTGAGGGCTGAGTGCTTGTTTGTCGTGACACCTACATGGCCACTTTACGGTGAGGGCTGACTGCTTGTTTGTCGTGACACCTACATGGCCACTTTACAGTGAGGGCTGGGTGCTTGTTTGTCGTGACACCTACATGGCCACTTTACAGTGAGGGCTGAGTGCTTGTTTGTCGTGACACCTACATGGCCACTTTACGGTGAGGGCTGAGTGCTTGTTTGTCGTGACACCTCCATGGCCACTTTACAGTGAGGGCTGAGTGCTTGTTTGTCGTGACACCTACATGGCCACTTTACAGTGAGGGCTGAGTGCTTGGTTGTCCTGACACCTCCATGGCCACTTTACAGTGAGGGCTGAGTGCTTGTTTGTCGTGACACCTCCATGGCCACTTTACAGTGAGGGCTGAGTGCTTGTTTGTCGTGACACCTACATGGCCACTTTACGGTGAGGGCTGAGTGCTTGTTTGTCGTGACACCTACATGGCCACTTTACGGTGAGGGATGAGTGCTTGTTTGTCGTGACACCTCCACTACCACTTTACAGTGAGGGCTGAGTGCTTGTTTGTCGTGACACCTACATGGCCACTTTACAGTGAGGGCTGAGTGTTTGTTTGTCGTGACTCCTACATGGCCACTTTACAGTGAGGGCTGAGTGCTTGTTTGTCGTGACACCTCCACTACCACTGTACAGTGAGGGCTGAGTGCTTGTTTGTCGTGGCACCTCCACGACCACTTTACAGTGAGGGCTGAGTGCTTGTTTGTCGTGACACCTCCATGGCCACTTTACAGTGAGGGCTGAGTGCTTGTTTGTCGTGACACCTCCATGGCCACTTTACAGTGAAGGCTGAGTGCTTGTTTCTCGTGCCACCTACATGGCCACTTTACAGTGAGGGCTGAGTGCTTGTTTGTCGTGACAACGACATGTCCACTTTACATTGAGGGCTGAGTGCTTGTTTGTCGTGACACCTACATGGCCACTTTACAGTGAGGGCTGAGTGCTTGTTTGTCGTGACACCTCCACTACCACTTTACAGTGAGGGCTGAGTGCTTGTTTGTCGTGACTCCTACATGGCCACTTTACAGTGAGGGCTGAGTGCTTGTTTATCGTGACACCTACATGGCCACTTTACACTGAGGGCTGGGTGCTTGTTTGTCATGACACCTACATGGCCACTTTACAGTGACGGCTGAGTGCTTGTTTGTCAAGACACATCCACGACCACTTTACAGTGAGGGCTGAGTGCTTGTTTGTCGTGACACCTCCATGGCCACTTTACAGTGAGGGCTGAGTGCTTGTTTGTTGTGACACCTCCATGGCCACTTTACAGTGAGGGCTGAGTGCTTGTTTGTCGTGACATCTCCACGACCACTTTACAGTGAGGGCTGAGTGCTTGTTTGTCGTGACACCTACATGTCCAATTTACATTGAGGGCTGAGTGCTAGTTTGTCGTGACACCTACATGGCCACTTTACAGTGAGGGCTGAGTGCTTGTTTGTCGTGACACCTCCACTACCACTTTACAGTGAGGGCTGAGTGCTTGTTTGTCGTGACTCCTACATGGCCACTTTACAGTGAGGGCTGAGTGCTTGTTTGTCGTGACACCTACATGGCCACTTTACAGTGAGGGCTGAGTGCTTGTTTGTCGTGACTCCTACATGGCCACTTTACAGTGAGGGCTGAGATTGTTTGTCATGACACCTACATGACCACTTTACAGTGAGGGCTGAGTGCTTGTTTGTCGTGGCACCTCCACGACCACTTTACAGTGAGGGCTGAGTGCTTGTTTGTCGTGGCACCTCCATGGCCACTTTACAGTGAGGGCTGAGTGCTTGTTTGTCGTTACACCTCCATGGCCACTTTACAGTGAAGGCTGAGTGCTTGTTTCTCGTGGCACCTACATGGCCACTTTACAGTGAGGGCTGAGTGCTTGTTTGTCGTGACTCCTACATGGCCACTTTACAGTGAGGGCTGAGTGCTTATTTGTCGTGACACCTCCATGGCCACTTTACAGTGAGGGCTGAGTGCTTATTTGTCGTGACACCTCCATGGCCACTTTACAGTGAGGGCTGAGTGCTTATTTGTCGTGACACCTCCACTACCACTTTACAGTGAGGGCTGAGTGCTTGTTTGTCGTGACACCTACATGGCCACTTTACAGTGAGGGCTGAGTGCTTGTTTGTCGTGACACCTACATGGCCACTTTACAGTGAGGGCTGAGTGCTTGTTTGTCGTGACACCTACATGGCCACTTTACAGTGGAGCTGAGTGCTTGTTTGTCGTGACACCTCCATGGCCACTTTACAGTGAGGGCTGAGTGCTTGTTTGTTGTGACACCTCCATGGCCACTTTACAGTGAGGGCTGAGTGCTTGTTTGTTGTGACATCTCCACGACCACTTTACAGTGAGGGCTGAGTGCTTGTTTGTCGTGACACCTACATGGCCACTTTACGGTGAGGGCTGAGTGCTTGTTTGTCGTGACACCTCCATGGCCACTTTACGGTGAGGGCTGAGTGCTTGTTTGTCGTGACAACTACATGGCCACTTTACAGTGAGGGCTGAGTGCTTGTTTGTCGTGACACCTCCATGGCCACTTTACAGTGAGGGCTGAGTGCTTGTTTGTCGTGACACCTACATGGCCACTTTACAGTGAGGGCTGAGTGCTTGTTTGTCGTGACACCTCCATGGCCACTTTACAGTGAGGGCTGAGTGCTTGTTTGTCGTGACACCTATATGGCCACTTTACGGTGAGGGCTGAGTGCTTGTTTGTCGTGACACCTACATGGCCACTTTACGGTGAGGGATGAGTGCTTGTTTGTCGTGACACCTCCACTACCACTTTACAGTGAGGGCTGAGTGCTTGTTTGTCGTGACACCTACATGGCCACTTTACAGTGAGGGCTGAGTGCTTGTTTGTCGTGACACCTCCATGGCCACTTTACAGTGAGGGCTGAGTGCTTGTTTGTCATGACACCTACATGGCCACTTTACGGTGAGGGCTGAGTGCTTGTTTGTCGTGACAACGACATGTCCACTTTACAGTGAGGGCTGGGTGCTTGTTTGTCGTGACACCTACATGGCAACTTTACAGTGAGGGCTGAGTGCTTGTTTGTCGTGACACCTCCATGGCCACTTTACAGTGAGGGCTGAGTGCTTGTTTGTCGTGACACCTCCACGACCACTTTACAGTGAGGGCTGAGTGCTTGTTTGTCGTGGCACCTCCATGGCCACTTTACAGTGAGGGCTGAGTGCTTGTTTGTCGTTACACCTCCATGGCCACTTTACAGTGAAGGCTGAGTGCTTGTTTCTCGTGACACCTCCACTACCACTTTACAGTGAGGGCTGAGTGCTTGTTTGTCGTGACACCTACATGGCCACTTTACAGTGAGGGCTGAGTGCTTGTTTGTTGTGACACCTACATGGCCACTTTACAGTGAGGGCTGAGTGCTTGTTTGTCGTGACACCTACATGGCCACTTTACAGTGGAGCTGAGTGCTTGTTTGTCGTGACACCTACATGGCCACTTTACAGTGGAGCTGAGTGCTTGTTTGTCGTGACACCTACATGGCCACTTTACAGTGAGGGCTGAGTGCTTGTTTGTCATGACACCTACATGGCCACTTTACAGTGAGGGCTGAGTGCTTGTTTGTCAAGACACCTCCATGGCCACTTTACAGTGAGGGCTGAGTGCTTGTTTGTCATGACACCTCCATGGCCACTTTACAGTGAGGGCTGAGTGCTTGTTTGTCGTGACACCTACATGGCCACTTTACAGTGAGGGCTGAGTGCTTGTTTGTCGTGACACCTCCATGGCCACTTTACACTGAGGGCTGGGTGCTTGTTTGTCATGACACCTACATGGCCACTTTACAGTGAGGGCTGAGTGCTTGTTTGTCAAGACACATCCACGACCACTTTACAGTGAGGGCTGAGTGCTTGTTTGTCGTGACACCTCCATGGCCACTTTACAGTGAGGGCTGAGTGCTTGTTTGTTGTGACACCTCCATGGCCACTTTACAGTGAGGGCTGAGTGCTTGTTTGTCGTGACATCTCCACGACCACTTTACAGTGAGGGCTGAGTGCTTGTTTGTCGTGACACCTACATGGCCACTTTACAGTGAGGGCTGAGTGCTTGTTTGTCGTGACACCTACATGGCCACTTTACGGTGAGGGCTGAGTGCTTGTTTGTCGTGACACCTACATGGCCACTTTACAGTGAGGGCTGAGTGCTTGTTTGTCGTGACACCTACATGGCCACTTTACGGTGAGGGCTGAGTGCTTGTTTGTCGTGACACCTACATGGCCACTTTACAGTGAGGGCTGAGTGCTTGTTTGTCGTGACACCTACATGGCCACTTTACAGTGAGGGCTGAGTGCTTGTTTGTCGTGACACCTACATGGCCACTTTACGGTGAGGGCTGAGTGCTTGTTTGTCGTGACACCTACATGGCCACTTTACACTGAGGGCTGGGTGCTTGTTTGTCGTGACACCTACATGGCCACTTTACAGTGAGGGCTGAGTGCTTGTTTGTCGTGACACCTACATGGCCACTTTACGGTGAGGGCTGAGTGCTTGTTTGTCGTGACACCTACATGGCCACTTTACACTGAGGGCTGGGTGCTTGTTTGTCGTGACACCTACATGGCCACTTTACGGTGAGGGCTGAGGGCTTGTTTGTTGTGACACCTCCATGGCCACTTTACAGTGAGGGCTGAGTGCTTGTTTGTCGTGACACCTACATGGCCACTTTACAGTGAGGGCTGAGTGCTTGTTTGTCGTGACACCTACATGGCCACTTTACGGTGAGGGCTGAGTGCTTGTTTGTCGTGACACCTACATGGCCACTTTACACTGAGGGCTGGGTGCTTGTTTGTTGTGACACCTACATGGCCACTTTACAGTGAGGGCTGAGTGCTTGTTTGTCGTGACACCTACATGGCCACTTTACACTGAGGGCTGGGTGCTTGTTTGTTGTGACACCTACATGGCCACTTTACAGTGAGGGCCGAGTGCTTGTTTGTCGTGACACCTACATGGCCACTTTACAGTGAGGGCTGAGTGCTTGTTTGTCGTGACACCTACATGGCCACTTTACAGTGAGGGCTGAGTGCTTGTTTGTCGTGACACCTACATGGCCACTTTACAGTGAGGGCTGAGTGCTTGTTTGTCGTGACACCTACATGGCCACTTTACACTGAGGGCTGGGTGCTTGTTTGTTGTGACACCTACATGGCCACTTTACAGTGAGGGCCGAGTGCTTGTTTGTCGTGACACCTACATGGCCACTTTACAGTGAGGGCTGAGTGCTTGTTTGTCGTGACACCTACATGGCCACTTTACAGTGAGGGCTGAGTGCTTGTTTGTCGTGACACCTCCACGACCACTTTACAGTGAGGGCTGAGTGCTTGTTTGTCGTGACACCTCCACGACCACTTTACAGTGAGGGCTGAGTGATTGTTTGTCATGACACCTACATGGCCACTTTACAGTGAGGGCTGAGTGCTTGTTTGTCGTGACACCTCCATGGCCACTTTACAGTGAGGGCTGAGTGCTTTTTTGTCGTGGCACCTTCACGACCACTTTACAGTGAGGGCTGAGTGATTGTTTGTCGTGACACCTACATGGCCACTTTACAGTGAGGGCTGAGTGCTTGTTTGTCGTGACACCTCCATGGCCACTTTACAGTGAGGGCTGAGTGCTTGTTTGTCGTGACACCTACATGTCCACTTTACATTGAGGGCTGAGTGCTTCTTTGTCGTGACACCTCCATGGCCCCTTTACACTGAGGGCTGAGTGCTTGTTTGTCGTGACACCTACATGTCCACTATACAGTGAGGGCTGAGTGCTTCTTTGTCGTGACACCTCCATGGCCACTTTACAGTGAGGGCTGAGTGCTAGTTTGTCGTGACACCTACATGGCCACTTTACACTGAGGGCTGAGTGCTTGTTTGTCGTGACACCTCCACTACCACTTTACAGTGAGGGCTGAGTGCTTGTTTGTCGTGAAACCTCCATGGCCACTTTACAGTGAGGGCTGAGTGATTGTTTGTCGTGATTCCTACATGGCCACTTTACAGAGAGGGCTGAGTGCTTGTTTGTCGTGTCACCTACATGACCACTTTACAGTGAGTGCTGAGTGCTTGTTTGTCGTGACACCTCCATGGCCACTTTACAGCGAGGGCTGAGTGCTTGTTTGTCGTGACACCTACATGGCCACTTTACACTGAGGGCTGGGTGCTTGTTTGTCGTGACACCTACATGGCCACTTTACAGTGAGGGCTGAGTGCTTGTTTGTCGTGACACCTACATGGCCACTTTACAGTGAGGGCTGAGTGCTTGTTTGTCGTGACACCTACATGGCCACTTTACTGTGAGGGCTGAGTGCTTGTTTGTCGTGACACCTACATGGCCACTTTACAGTGAGGGCTGAGTGCTTGTTTGTCGTGACACCTACATGGCCACTTTACAGTGAGGGCTGAGTGCTTGTTTGTCGTGGCACCTACATGGCCACTTTACAGTGAGGGCTGAGTGCTTGTTTGTCGTGACACATCCACGACCACTTTACAGTGAGGGCTGAGTGCTTGTTTGTCGTGACACCTACATGGCCACTTTACAGTGAGGGCTGAGTGCTTGTTTGTCGTGACACCTCCACGACCACTTTACAGTGAGGGCTGAGTGCTTGTTTGTCGTGGCACCTACATGGCCACTTTACAGTGAGGGCTGAGTGCTTGTTTGTCGTGGCACCTACATGGCCACTTTACAGTGAGGGCTGAGTGCTTGTTTGTCGTGACACCTCCATGGCCACCTTACAGTGAGGGCTGAGGGCTTTCATTGTTTAACATCCAATTTCCATGCTAGTCAAGTTGGGTCAGGTGACCGTGTCTCGCTCATGTAGGACTGTTTCTGGCTAGGTTTCTACAGCTGGATGCTCTTTCTAATGCCAACCACATTTACAGTGTGGGCTGGATGCTTTTTGTCATAACACCAAATGTGTATATATACGTATATACATACATATATGTATAAATATAACCACGATTTGTAGTCATGCTGTTTCTTTTATCTATCTTTCTTTCTGTTATTGCAATGGATTTTGGTCCTCTCAATTAGCTAGCAGCCTACCACTTCTTCCCTGGTTCATCTTTCATCCCCTCCCCCCTTTCATTTTTATATTATCCCTATTGTGTCTTATTCCCTAAAACCAACACTAAACACTTTCCCCAATTATTCTTTCCACAGAACAACAATTATTTCATTTCTTTATTTATTCTACATTTGTAGTTGTGTGATGACTTAACAAGAAGTTTCAGTAAAGAAGGTTGGCTCAGTAAAAAAGGACCAAGAGATGAACCATTTCGGAAGCGGTGGTTTACATTTGATCGTAGAAAGTTGATGTATTTTGAAGAACCTTTGGTGAGTAATTAATTTAATTTGTTACTTATATAATAAATTCCTGTCATTAAACTGAATGTTTTCCATACATGTGGTCTAATTAAACAAAATAGTGGAATCATGAGCTGCAGTTGAATAGAAATTCTAATGTCTTGGAGTAAGACATTTAAATTAATATGCTTTAACTTAAGTTTACTTAGGTGGGGAATAAGTTTTGATGGAAATTACCTACCATATATACTTGAATAAGCCGAGGAATGTGTGATAAAAAGATCAATGGTAGAAAAGGGTTGGCTTATATTTGGGGTCAATATTTTGATGATTTTCACCAACTTCAGATTCCATGTAAATAAAGGTTGGATTTTTGCCTCTTTCTCAGACAGTGGGGTTAGCTTATATTTTTATCGGCTAATATTTGAGTATATTCGGTATTGTGATACATATTAGATCCCAGAGGAAAATTTGTCTCATCAACTTACTATTTTTTTGTGGAGGTAAATAGCCTAGTGGTAAGGGTGTTGACCTTACGATCATAATGCTGTGGATTTGGTTCCTGGGCTGGGTTGTGTGTTGTGTTCTTGAGCAAAACACGTCATTTCATATTGCCCCAATATACTCAGCTGTAAATGAGTACCATCAATAGCTGGAGGTTTAACCCTGCGATGAATTGCTGTCCTGTCCAGAGGGAAGTCTTGTACTTTTAGTCACTTCACACCACAGAAACTGGGATAAGCTCTGGCCCAATGAGCCTCCTGGTTTGAGACAGATTTTAGACTAGACTTAAACTTTAGACTTATTATTTCAGATACTATTACGAATTGGTTTTTAAGGATTTGACAAAAAAAAGTTTGACAAAATTTGCAGTTATATATTTTAAGAATACATAATCATGTAGCATTAAAAAAGAATTATGTAAAAGAATTCTCTTTGAAATTGTTTTTCAGAATGCATTTGCTAAAGGAGAAATATTCATTGGTCATAAGGACTATTCTATTGTGGAAGGAATTCCTTCTGATGGTCGGACTGCACCTGGTTATGGCTTTACCCTTCACACACCTGAAAGAGATTTTTATTTGAGTGCTGAATCTAAAGCTGAAATGGAAGAGTGGATACATGAGTTGACTAAAGTTACCATGACACCATTAACACCTCAAGATAATAAAAGTAACATTTTAAAATTTGTAATTTTATTATAATATCTTGTTTTCTGCATGTTGTGCTAAATGAAGATACATATTATAGCTTTGTATATCTTCAGTTTGGTATTGGTGCCAACCATTACCTATGGTCATGAATTTTGGGTAATGACTGAAAGAATATGATCGCGAATACAAGTGGGCAAAATGTGGTTCCTTTGAAGGGTCTTTGGAGTAATGTTACTGTTAAAGGGATGACACATGCTGTGACAACTACTCAAATGGCAACCTGGTGTGTTCGGCTACCAGCCCAGGCTCTGCTGCTCACCAAGCTGAAGAGGGCAAACTGTCTAAGTATTGTCTGCTCTCGGATAGGTTTGTGGTTGAGCTTGTAGCAGTGGAAACTTCTGGCATTCTTATAACTTTTTTATGGTTTATATTTTTCAAATTCTTTGAAAATAATAAAAAATAAAATAATGAAATTGATTGTGTACAGTGCTCAGCACTCTTTAAAGGTGCATGTATAGTACATAGAATAATGTACAAATGTCACAAAAGTGAATAGTGTATGAGCTATGATATACACAGGCGCACGCAAGCGTCTGTGTATGGAGGGGGAATATCAGGTGTAGTGTTGGCGAATTTCTGGAAGCATGAAAGTTTTGAAGGATGCAGTGTCTTGACAGCTAATAACTGATGTGGGTAGTTTGTTCCAAGCTTCAGCAGCTCTGAGCGTAAAAGAATGTTTCCGGAAGTCATGGAAGCTGTACTATTTTCTGACTTTGTAAGCATGTCCACAAGTGTTAGACACATGGAATTCAAAAAGGTGCTCAATGTTGTTGTTGGCAAGATGGTTAATAATCTTGTGGGTGTCTACCTAGGTCAGTTGTCAGACATTTAATGTATCCATGCCAAGGGAAGCAAGGCATTCTGAGTACAGTAGACGCCTGATGGAGGGTATTCGTTTGGATAGATAAACCTGTTAAATTTGATTAACTAATTATGTTTACTATATTTTTTCTTTCCTTAGTTGCTGCCTCAATGGTCAACAAAAGGCCTACAACTATTTACCAAATGATGAAAAGATGAAATTGAAATGTCTAGGAAATGCCAAACATTTTCCTGTACCAAATCTTCAAAACAACTTGCCTTGCTATTGATTTTTGAGAAGACTGACTAAATTACTGCTGCTGCTACACTACTACTACTACTACTACTACTACTACTACTACTACTACTATTACTACTACTACTTCTATTCCAAAATATTGATCATCTTTGTTGTTGTCGTCACTGTCATCGTATTGTACCAGAAATATCAGAGCGTAGTTTTGGAGAAATGATACTTCTTATTCATCTTGGTATCACTTAGATTAAATATAGAGCCTTATTGTTAACCATTTCAGGCACCTATAAGGGCTCATCTGATTATAAAATCAAAATAAAACAAAAAGACTACAACAGCAACAAGACCAAAATGATAATAAATATTTGATGCATTCTTCAAAACATATTCCTTCCTTGTAACTGAAGATATTTGATATCATATGGAATGTTGAGTCAAAATCTAGGCAATCATATACAGATATATTTATACTTAATTTCTGTTGTCAATCTCTCAGTTGTTCAAATTTGTATTGTTTCTGGTTGGTTTTCTTGGTGATCTAAGAATTATTGGTTCTGTTTCTGAAGAAGTCATTGTTATGCCTCCCCACCCCCCTTGGTAGTTATTTGGGTTGTCTCCTCTTCAAACTTTAGCAATAAAAGTAAAGATTATTTTATAATTAATGACATTTACAGTGCGCTCTTGATTGACTTTTTGTTAGTAAGTTTAGGAACTGGTAAGTTTCTAATAAGGCTGACTGAAGACTGTTGCTTATTGTTGCTCTAGTCAGAGCCAAAGTGAGAGTTGTTGGAAGGTATCATCTTGTGATATTTTTAATTTGGACTATTTACATTCCTAATTTTTTTCTTTTTTAATGAAATGTTTTACTATTGTAGCAACTGTAAATCTTTATTTTTTAAACAGAAGTGTATTTTATTTACATGTTTCAACAAGCCTTTTAAAATGTCAACTTTTTCATTATTCATTAGTAATCTTTGTTCATTTTGTATATATTGTTCATCTAAAAACACTGAGGAAATAGCCATTTGTTTGATGGACGTGAACAGTGAAATAACTATAGGTTGTTATAACTTGCCCTATTAGACCTCTTTCATATACTAAGCCTTACATTGCAAGAGTTGTGAACCAGTATGAAACAAATTATATATCTCTACAGATATATTTAATTTGTATACTGTTTAATTTTGGATGCTATGTTGTGACTATGGTCTGAAGAGTTAGTGAGTAGCCATGGTTTATATTGAATGTTGTTTGGTAAAGATACAACTAAAATTCTTCTTGAATATTCTATGAGTAAAGCTTGATTGGCAGTTTTGTATAATGTAAAGTATTTAGAATATATTTTCTTAAACTGGAATCAATTATTTTTTTTAATAGGACAGTTTCTGAAAACAAAAGAAATATCGTCAAATATTGGATATTATATAATTTTTGTTGTATATTAATATCAAATTAATCCAATTAGATATAATAAATAATTACAAAAAGAGAAGTGAAATCCTTTTTGTATCTGAATGCCTTCTATGTAAATTGGTATCTTCAAATCTATTGAGTTGAAATAAAGTAAGGAAGACAGTTTGGTAAGTTACAATATATTAAAGTAACATTACATATACAGTCAATGTTGTGATTACTTATTTACAATTGACCAATTTACTCTTCTTTATTCTATTACTATATTGACAGACAATCAGATTGAGAAAAATGTCGTAAATATTTCTGACTTCACAAACGTTAAACGTTAAAAACTGTCGAAATAAACCTTAACAACGGTGGTTTTTAAGCCAAGATTAATATGAATCTAAATGCCACTGAAAACACCATAGATTTATTCTTTCATTTAGATAATGACGCTTTTATGAAAAAAGAATTGACATATATCTTTTTGAATCAAAACTTAAGATTTTCTCTATTTAATCCCGAGTGTAAATTTCTATTGAAAGGAAGTATTTCATATCCATCACCTTATATACTGATATACTAATTATAATATATAAGTATATACAAATATAATGGCTAAGAATAAAAGAATCCCTTTCAAAATTTAAACATGATTTTAATGAATTAGATTAATTTATTTTTGAGAAAATGTCTGTTAATAAGTTGATAAACTTTCACAAATATTAACCTCCTTCTCCACCTTTTACCAATGTGAGCACCACATGGTTGAAATTGACAGCTGATTTATTTATATTAAAACATTAAAAACTAATATTGTTCTTGTTAATGGAATACTATTTTAGTGCTTGGTTATCTAATAGATATTTTGTTTTAATGTAGACTGTGGATTATATTTAGGTAAAACACCAAGAAATGGCTTATGGAAGATAGTTTTCATTTCATTTGTCCAATTTACAAGTGGTTTAATATATAAATAAATTACTATAGCAAATTTGTTTGTATTTTTAAAGTTTCATGGTTCATCTGTATCCGCTCAGTTATCAGAAAATATTTGAAATTTTTTTTTTTAATTTCAATTTAGTTTTTATTTTCATAAAATATTTTGATAACTAAAAATGAAATACTTCAATGCTCTTTTTAACTGTAAGGTTAAAATGAAAATTCAGTAAAAAGATTAAAACTCCATGTTTCTTTTACATACGTTATCAAAAAAAAGCAAATTATTTGCTGAATATTTTATGATCTTACCTAATTCTTAGATAGATCTATTTGATAAAAAATCACCTTAATTTGGTCTATTATTTAATCCTATCAAAGGATTTCAGATTTTTTTAAAAATTGATATTTTGATTTTTATATGGCAAACTCAAAAGTATTATTTTTTTTTTAATATATTTCCTTTCATTCCAGAAATTAACCATTATGTATTAACTTGCAAACTATTGACTAAATAAAATCTTATTCTGAACATTCTTATTTGTTATTATTAAGTTTGTTTTAATTTAAAATAATATTTTCTTTTATCAAGATCGTAAAGTGCACTACATACAGGCATGGGTTGGATGAATATATAAATATAGGGTATTTTTCCTAATATTTGATTTTGTCAGTCAAATAACTTCTCTCCACATTGATTTAACATTTGTTATTGCTTGTGATTCACTTTCTCTCCTTACATCCAGCATTTCTCTATCACCCATGGACCTATGTTATTTCCAGTTTTTACTACTCTGTCTTGCTTCTCTTGATCATTCTACTGCTCAGATCTTTTCTTTCCTCTCAATATTATAGTATCCTTATGGGGTCGATAAAATAAAGTACCAGTAATGAACTGGGTAATTGCTGGCCTTGTGCCTAAAGTAGAAACAATTATATCATAAGACTTCGCCGTATGCTATAACATATTACTTATATAAATGTTTATATATTTGCATCGTTATATAATGTTTATATTTCCGTCAATAATTTTCTTTTTCGTTTTCATAACATTTCGCCGTAATGCAGTTTCATCATCATCATCATTTTACGTCCGCTTTTCCCTGCTTGCAAGGGCGGGACAGGAACTGGTTCTGGCTTGATTTCTACAGCTGGATGCCCTTCCTAACACCAACCACATTTACAGTGGGTGCTTTATTGCCGTGGCACCTCCACGACCACTTCGCAGTGGAATGATATGGACCCCAGTCCCTATCATCTCATTTCTACAGCTGAGTAAACTGGAGCAATGTGAAATAAAGTGTCTTGCTCAAGGAAACAACACATCACCCAGTCTGAGAATTGAGCTCACAACCTTTCGATTGCAAGACCAATGCTCTAACCACTAAGCCATGTGCCTCCAGTTTATATATAATATTGTCTTTTTTAAATGTATCCTGGATAACTTTACTGAAAAGTCTCTTTTCAATTTCTGTGTATATTGTCAATTACGATTTTATTTGATGTATCATATTTACATATAATATCAATATACACATTACACATGTATCATATCTACATGTATATATACTTGCGTATAATATCAATATACACACTACACATGTATCATATCTACATGTATATATACTTGCGTATAATATCAATATACACATTACACATGTATCATATCTACATGTATATATACTTGCGTATAATATCAATATACACATTACACATGTATCATATCTACATGTATATATATTTACATCTAATATCAATATACACACTACACATGCTAGCAGAAAACCTACATGTATATATACTTACATCTAATATCAATATACACACTACACATGCTAGCAGAAAACCTACATGTATATATACTTACATATAATATCAATATACACATTACACATGCTAGCAGAAAACCTACATGTATATATACTTACATCTAATATCAATATACACACTACACATGCTAGCAGAAAACCTACATGTATATATACTTACATATAATATCAATATACACACTACACATGCTAGCAGAAAACCTACATGTATATATACTTACATATAATATCAATATACACATTACACATGCTAGCAGAGAACCTACATGTATATATACTTACATCTAATATCAATATACACACTACACATGCTAGCAGAAAACCTACATGTATATATACTTACATGTAATATCAATATACACACTACACGTGCTAGCAGAAAACCTACATGTATATATACTTACATATAATATCAATATACACACTACACATGCTAGCAGAAAACCTACATGTATATATATTTACATCTAATATCAATATACACATTACACATGCTAGCAGAAAACCTACATGTATATATACTTACATCTAATATCAATATACACATTACACATGCTAGCAGAAAACCTACATGTATATATACTTACATCTAATATCAATATACACACTACACATGCTAGCAGAAAACCTACATGTATATATACTTACATCTAATATCAATATACACACTACACATGCTAGCAGAAAACCTACATGTATATATACTTATATCTAATATCAATATACACATTACACATGCTAGCAGAAAACCTACATGTATATATACTTACATCTAATATCAATATACACATTACACATGCTAGCAGAAAACCTACATGTATATATACTTACATATAATATCAATATACACACTACACATGCTAGCAGAAAACCTACATGTATATATACTTACATCTAATATCAATATACACATTACACATGCTAGCAGAAAACCTACATGTATATATACTTACATATAATATCAATATACACACTACACATGCTAGCAGAAAACCTACATGTATATATACTTACATCTAATATCAATATACACACTACACATGCTAGCAGAAAACCTACATGTATATATACTTACATCTAATATCAATATACACACTACACATGCTAGCCGAAAACCTACATGTATATATACTTACATATAATATCAATATACATATTACACATGCTAGCAGAAAACCTACATGTATATATACTTACATATAATATCAATATACACATTACACATGCTAGCAGAAAACCTACATGTATATATACTTACATATAATATCAATATACACACTACACATGCTAGCAGAAAACCTACATGTATATATACTTACATCTAATATCAATATACACACTATACGTCATCATCATCATCATCGTTTAACGTCCGTGTTCCATGCTTGCATGGGTTTGGACAGAGGGTTTTCCCACTTGAGGCAAGAGTGGTTATCTTGCTCGCATAGGACTATCTGGCGGGTTTTCTACAGCTGGATGCCCTTCCTAACACCAACCACATTTACAGTGTGGGGCTGGGAGGTTTTTACCGTGTTGCCTACACGGCCACATTACAGCGTGAACTGTGTGTTTTTTTTTACGTGACACCTACACAATCTCATTTGTTTCGGCCTGGATGTTGTGGCACCAACATAACTTTACATTGAAAGGGGCGGTGTGGATGGAGTGGTGGGACGGGGGTGTATTTTGTTAGAGATGCCTACTGACTGTAGTAGGTTTTACTTTGTATTTAGGTAAGGCGGGTCTTCTCTATTACTGAGTACCGCCAAAGGTCTCGGTCCAGTGACATTGTCTTGGAGAGGTGTAAGTGTGTGAGGTCGGAATTTATCAGCTCGTCCCAGGTTTTTCTGGGTCTGCCTATTCCGTGGCTACCGTCTATCTTTATTGCCCTGCACTTTGTTATACAGCTATCGTCCTTCATGCGCATCACGTGACCATACCAACGTAGCCTTCTCTCGAGTAAACAACATCTGATCCCTCTTATTTCTAATTTTTTCCTTAGTTCGTTTATGCTTTGCCGTTCACGTATATTACTATTACACATCCAGCGGAGCATGCAAGCTTCGTTTCTCTCTAGTCTGCGTATATCCTCTGCACACAATGCCCAGGTCTCACTGCCGTGCAACATTGCTGTTCGTATGCAGGCATCGTACAACCTGCCTTTCATTTTTAGGGAGAACCCTTTAGCGGCTAATAGTGGTATGAGCTCTCTGAACTTTTTCCACCCAGTTCTGACTCTAGCTACTGTACTTTCAGAGCACCCTCCCCCACTGCTGATTTTGTCACCCAGGTAACGGAAGCTGTCCACTATTTCTATAGAACCCTCTGCGCAGTTGAAAGAGCTAGTATTTTTGGGGCACTTGCTGCTACTTATTGCCCCAGAACACCGGCCACATGTAAAATCTATGTTCTTAGTTAGCTTACCTGTGATCCCACTACATCTTTTATGCACCCAAACTTTGCATTTGGGACACAAAATGGAGTTTCTACCTACGCCTTTCCTACACTCTGAGCATGGCCACTTCCCGGAGGGGACCGCTGCCTTATTTTCTTTCTTACAAACTAGAACTTTAGTCTTAGCCAGGTTAATTTTAAGGCCTTTTGATTCTAGGCCGTGCTTCCATGTTTGGAATTTCTTCTCTAGCTCGGCCATTGTTTCAGCTATGAGTGTTAGATCATCTGCGTATAGGAGTTTCCATGGGCAGCCGGTCTTGAACTCCACTGTTATAGCCTGGAGGGCAATAATAAATAGTAGGGGGCTAAGAACAGAGCCCTGATGAACACCAACTTTTACACTAAACTCTTCACTATATTCGTTGTTAATTCTAACCTTGCTGACTGTTTCTTTATACATGGCTTGTATAGCTCTCACAAGCCATTCATCAACACCTAGTTTTCAAAGAGCCCACCAGATAGCAGAAAACCTACATGTATATATACTTACATCTAATATCAATATACACACTACACATGCTAGCAAAAAACCTACATGTATATATACTTACGTCTAATATCAACATAGACATTACACATGCTAGCAGAAAACCTACATGTATATATACTTACATCTAATATCAATATACACCCTACACATGCTAGCACAAAACCTACATGTATATATACTTACATCTAATATCAATATACACATACACATGCTAGCAGAAAACCTACATGTATATATACTTACATCTAATATCAATATACACACTACACATGCTACCAGAAAACCTACATGTATATATACTTACATCTAATATCAATATACACACTACACATGCTAGCAGAAAACCTACATGTATATATACTTACATCTAATATCAATATACACACTACACATGCTAGCAGAAAACCTACATGTATATATACTTACATCTAATATCAATATACACACTACACATGCTAGCAGAAAACCTACATGTATATATACTTACATCTAATATCAATATACACATTACACATGCTAGCAGAAAACCTACATGTATATATACTTACATCTAATATCAATATACACACTACACATGCTAGCAGAAAACCTACATGTATATATACTTACATCTAATATCAATATACACATTACACATGCTAGCAGAAAACCTACATGTATATATACTTACATCTAATATCAATATACACACTACACATGCTAGCAGAAAACCTACATGTCTATATACTTACATCTAATATCAATATACACATTACACATGCTACCAGAAAACCTACATGTATATATACTTACATCTAATATCAATATACACACTACACATGCTACCAGAAAACCTACATGTATATATACTTACATATAATATCAATATACACACTACACATGCTAGCAGAAAACCTACATGTATATATACTTACATCTAATATCAATATACACATTACACATGCTAGCAGAAAACCTACATGTATATATACTTACATCTAATATCAATATACACACTACACATGCTAGCAGAAAACCTACATGTATATATACTTACATATAATATCAATATACACACTACACATGCTAGCAGAAAACCTACATGTATATATGTTTACATCTAATATCAATATACACACTACACATGCTAGCAGAAAACCTACATGTATATATACTTACATCTAATATCAATATACACATTACACATGCTAGCAGAAAACCTACATGTATATATACTTACATCTAATATCAATATACACACTACACATGCTAGCAGAAAACCTACATGTATATATACTTACATCTAATATCAATATACACACTACACATGCTAGCAGAAAACCTACATGTATATATACTTACATCTAATATCAATATACACATTACACATGCTAGCAGAAAACCTACATGTATATATACTTACATATAATATCAATATACACACTACACATGCTAGCAGAAAACCTACATGTATATATACTTACATATAATATCAATATACACACTACACATGCTAGCAGAAAACCTACATGTATATATACTTACATATAATATCAATATACACACTACACATGCTAGCAGAAAACCTACATGTATATATACTTACATCTAATATCAATATACACACTACACATGCTAGCAGAAAACCTACATGTATATATACTTACATCTAATATCAATATACACACTACACATGCTAGCAGAAAACCTACATGTATATATACTTACATCTAATATCAATATACACACTACACATGCTAGCAGAAAACCTACATGTATATATACTTACATCTAATATCAATATACACATTACACATGCTAGCAGAAAACCTACATGTATATATACTTACATCTAATATCAATATACACACTACACATGCTAGCAGAAAACCTACATGTATATATACTTACATCTAATATCAATATACACATTACACATGCTAGCAGAAAACCTACATGTATATATACTTACATCTAATATCAATATACACACTACACATGCTAGCAGAAAACCTACATGTCTATATACTTACATCTAATATCAATATACACATTACACATGCTACCAGAAAACCTACATGTATATATACTTACATCTAATATCAATATACACACTACACATGCTACCAGAAAACCTACATGTATATATACTTACATATAATATCAATATACACACTACACGTGCTAGCAGAAAACCTACATGTATATATACTTACATATAATATCAATATACACACTACACATGCTAGCAGAAAACCTACATGTATATATATTTACATCTAATATCAATATACACATTACACATGCTAGCAGAAAACCTACATGTATATATACTTACATCTAATATCAATATACACATTACACATGCTAGCAGAAAACCTACATGTATATATACTTACATCTAATATCAATATACACACTACACATGCTAGCAGAAAACCTACATGTATATATACTTACATCTAATATCAATATACACACTACACATGCTAGCAGAAAACCTACATGTATATATACTTACATCTAATATCAATATACACACTACACATGCTAGCAGAAAACCTACATGTATATATACTTACATATAATATCAATATACACACCTCACATGCTAGCAGAAAACCTACATGTATATATACTTACATATAATATCAATATACACACTACACATGCTAGCAGAAAACCTACATGTATATATACTTACATCTAATATCAATATACACAGTACACATGCTAGCAGAAAACCTACATGTATATATACTTACATATAATATCAATATACACATTACACATGCTAGCAGAAAACCTACATGTATATATACTTACATCTAATATCAATATACACATTACACATGCTAGCAGAAAACCTACATGTATATATATTTACATCTAATATCAATATACACACTACACATGCTAGCAGAAAACCTACATGTATATATACTTATATCTAATATCAATATACACATTACACATGCTAGCAGAAAACCTACATGTATATATACTTACATCTAATATCAATATACACATTACACATGCTAGCAGAAAACCTACATGTATATATACTTACATATAATATCAATATACACACTACACATGCTAGCAGAAAACCTACATGTATATATACTTACATCTAATATCAATATACACACTACACATGCTAGCAGAAAACCTACATGTATATATACTTACATCTAATATCAATATACACACTACACATGCTAGCAGAAAACCTACATGTATATATACTTACATATAATATCAATATACATATTACACATGCTAGCAGAAAACCTACATGTATATATACTTACATATAATATCAATATACACATTACACATGCTAGCAGAAAACCTACATGTATATATACTTACATCTAATATCAATATACACACTACACATGCTAGCAGAAAACCTACATGTATATATACTTATATCTAATATCAATATACACACTACACATGCTAGCAGAAAACCTACATGTATATATACTTACATCTAATATCAATATACACACTATACGTCATCATCATCATCATCGTTTAACGTCCGTGTTCCATGCTTGCATGGGTTTGGACAGAGGGTTTTCCCACTTGAGGCAAGAGTGGTTATCTTGCTCGCATAGGACTATCTGGCGGGTTTTCTACAGCTGGATGCCCTTCCTAACACCAACCACATTTACAGTGTGGGGCTGGGAGGTTTTTACCGTGTTGCCTACACGGCCACATTACAGCGTGAACTGTGTGTTTTTTTTTACGTGACACCTACACAATCTCATTTGTTTCGGCCTGGATGTTGTGGCACCAACATAACTTTACATTGAAAGGGGCGGTGTGGATGGAGTGGTGGGACGGGGGTGTATTTTGTTAGAGATGCCTACTGACTGTAGTAGGTTTTACTTTGTATTTAGGTAAGGCGGGTCTTCTCTATTACTGAGTACCGCCAAAGGTCTCGGTCCAGTGACATTGTCTTGGAGAGGTGTAAGTGTGTGAGGTCGGAATTTATCAGCTCGTCCCAGGTTTTTCTGGGTCTGCCTATTCCGTGGCTACCGTCTATCTTTATTGCCCTGCACTTTGTTATACAGCTATCGTCCTTCATGCGCATCACGTGACGATTCCAACGTAGCCTTCTCTCGAGTAAACAACATCTGATCCCTCTTATTTCTAATTTTTTCCTTAGTTCGTTTATGCTTTGCCGTTCACGTATATTACTATTACACATCCAGCGGAGCATGCAAGCTTCGTTTCTCTCTAGTCTGCGTATATCCTCTGCACACAATGCCCAGGTCTCACTGCCGTGCAACATTGCTGTTCGTATGCAGGCATCGTACAACCTGCCTTTCATTTTTAGGGAGAACCCTTTAGCGGCTAATAGTGGTATGAGCTCTCTGAACTTTTTCCACCCAGTTCTGACTCTAGCTACTGTACTTTCAGAGCACCCTCCCCCACTGCTGATTTTGTCACCCAGGTAACGGAAGCTGTCCACTATTTCTATAGAACCCTCTGCGCAGTTGAAAGAGCTAGTATTTTTGGGGCACTTGCTGCTACTTATTGCCCCAGAACACCGGCCACATGTAAAATCTATGTTCTTAGTTAGCTTACCTGTGATCCCACTACATCTTTTATGCACCCAAACTTTGCATTTGGGACACAAAATGGAGTTTCTACCTACGCCTTTCCTACACTCTGAGCATGGCCACTTCCCGGAGGGGACCGCTGCCTTATTTTCTTTCTTACAAACTAGAACTTTAGTCTTAGCCAGGTTAATTTTAAGGCCTTTTGATTCTAGGCCGTGCTTCCATGTTTGGAATTTCTTCTCTAGCTCGGCCATTGTTTCAGCTATGAGTGTTAGATCATCTGCGTATAGGAGTTTCCATGTGCAGCCGGTCTTGAACTCCACTGTTATAGCCTGGAGGGCAATAATAAATAGTAGGGGGCTAAGAACAGAGCCCTGATGAACACCAACTTTTACACTAAACTCTTCACTATATTCGTTGTTAATTCTAACCTTGCTGACTGTTTCTTTATACATGGCTTGTATAGCTCTCACAAGCCATTCATCAACACCTAGTTTTCTAAGAGCCCACCAGATAGCAGAAAACCTACATGTATATATACTTACATCTAATATCAATATACACACTACACATGCTAGCAAAAAACCTACATGTATATATACTTACATCTAATATCAACATAGACATTACACATGCTAGCAGAAAACCTACATGTATATATACTTACATCTAATATCAATATACACCCTACACATGCTAGCACAAAACCTACATGTATATATACTTACATCTAATATCAATATACACATACACATGCTAGCAGAAAACCTACATGTATATATACTTACATCTAATATCAATATACACACTACACATGCTACCAGAAAACCTACATGTATATATACTTACATCTAATATCAATATACACACTACACATGCTAGCAGAAAACCTACATGTATATATACTTACATCTAATATCAATATACACACTACACATGCTAGCAGAAAACCTACATGTATATATACTTACATCTAATATCAATATACACACTACACATGCTAGCAGAAAACCTACATGTATATATACTTACATCTAATATCAATATACACATTACACATGCTAGCAGAAAACCTACATGTATATATACTTACATCTAATATCAATATACACACTACACATGCTAGCAGAAAACCTACATGTATATATACTTACATCTAATATCAATATACACATTACACATGCTAGCAGAAAACCTACATGTATATATACTTACATCTAATATCAATATACACACTACACATGCTAGCAGAAAACCTACATGTCTATATACTTACATCTAATATCAATATACACATTACACATGCTACCAGAAAACCTACATGTATATATACTTACATCTAATATCAATATACACACTACACATGCTACCAGAAAACCTACATGTATATATACTTACATATAATATCAATATACACACTACACATGCTAGCAGAAAACCTACATGTATATATACTTACATCTAATATCAATATACACATTACACATGCTAGCAGAAAACCTACATGTATATATACTTACATCTAATATCAATATACACACTACACATGCTAGCAGAAAACCTACATGTATATATACTTACATATAATATCAATATACACACTACACATGCTAGCAGAAAACCTACATGTATATATGTTTACATCTAATATCAATATACACACTACACATGCTAGCAGAAAACCTACATGTATATATACTTACATCTAATATCAATATACACATTACACATGCTAGCAGAAAACCTACATGTATATATACTTACATCTAATATCAATATACACACTACACATGCTAGCAGAAAACCTACATGTATATATACTTACATCTAATATCAATATACACACTACACATGCTAGCAGAAAACCTACATGTATATATACTTACATCTAATATCAATATACACATTACACATGCTAGCAGAAAACCTACATGTATATATACTTACATCTAATATCAATATACACACTACACATGCTAGCAGAAAACCTACATGTATATATACTTACATCTAATATCAATATACACATTACACATGCTAGCAGAAAACCTACATGTATATATACTTACATCTAATATCAATATACACACTACACATGCTACCAGAAAACCTACATGTATATATACTTACATCTAATATCAATATACACACTACACATGCTAGCAGAAAACCTACATGTATATATACTTACATCTAATATCAATATACACACTACACATGCTAGCAGAAAACCTACATGTATATATACTTACATCTAATATCAATATACACACTACACATGCTAGCAGAAAACCTACATGTATATATACTTACATCTAATATCAATATACACATTACACATGCTAGCAGAAAACCTACATGTATATATACTTACATCTAATATCAATATACACACTACACATGCTAGCAGAAAACCTACATGTATATATACTTACATCTAATATCAATATACACATTACACATGCTAGCAGAAAACCTACATGTATATATACTTACATCTAATATCAATATACACACTACACATGCTAGCAGAAAACCTACATGTCTATATACTTACATCTAATATCAATATACACATTACACATGCTACCAGAAAACCTACATGTATATATACTTACATCTAATATCAATATACACACTACACATGCTACCAGAAAACCTACATGTATATATACTTACATATAATATCAATATACACACTACACATGCTAGCAGAAAACCTACATGTATATATACTTACATCTAATATCAATATACACACTACACATGCTAGCAGAAAACCTACATGTATATATACTTACATATAATATCAATATACACACTACACATGCTAGCAGAAAACCTACATGTATATATGTTTACATCTAATATCAATATACACACTACACATGCTAGCAGAAAACCTACATGTATATATACTTACATCTAATATCAATATACACATTACACATGCTAGCAGAAAACCTACATGTATATATACTTACATCTAATATCAATATACACACTACACATGCTAGCAGAAAACCTACATGTATATATACTTACATCTAATATCAATATACACACTACACATGCTAGCAGAAAACCTACATGTATATATACTTACATCTAATATCAATATACACATTACACATGCTAGCAGAAAACCTACATGTATATATACTTACATCTAATATCAATATACACACTACACATTCTAGCAGAAAACCTACATGTATATATACTTACATCTAATATCAATATACACATTACACATGCTAGCAGAAAACCTACATGTATATATACTTACATCTAATATCAATATACACACTACACATGCTAGCAGAAAACCTACATGTATATATACTTACACGGCAAAGCATAAACGAACTAAGGAAAAAATTAGAGATAAGAGGGATCAGATGCTGTTTACTCGAGAGAAGGCTACGTTGGTATGGACACGTGATGCGCATGAAAGTCGATAGCTGTATAACAAAGTGCAGGGCAATAAAGATAGACGGTAGCCACGGAATAGGCAGACCTAGAAAAACCTGGGACGAGCTGATAAACTCCGACCTCACACACTTACACCTCTCCAAGACAATGTCACTGGACCGAGACCTTTGGCGGTACTCAGTAACAGAGAAGACCCGCCTTACCTAAATATATAGTAAAACCTACTCCAGCCAGTAGGCATCTCTAACAAAATACACCCCGTCCCACCACCACCACCCACACCCCCATCCACACCAGCCCCTCCTATGTAAAGTTATGTTGGTGCCGCACCATCCAGGCCGAAACAAATGAGATCGTGTAGGTGTCACGACAAAAAAACACACAGTCCACGCTGTAATGTGGCCGTGTAGGCAACACGGTAAAAACCTCCCAGACCCACACTGTAAATGTGGTTGGTGTTAGGAAGGGCATCCAACTGTAGAAAACCTGCCAGACAGTCCTATGCGAGCAAGAAAATCACTCTTGCCTCAAGTGGGACTACCCCCGTCCAAACCCATGCAAGCGTGGAACACTGACGTTAAACGTTGATGATGATGACATCTAATATCAATATACACACTACACATGCTAGCAGAAAACCTACATGTATATATACTTACATCTAATATCAATATACACATTACACATGCTAGCAGAAAACCTACATGTATATATACTTACATCTAATATCAATATACACATTACACATGCTAGCAGAAAACCTACATGTATATATACTTACATCTAATATCAATATACACATTACACATGCTAGCAGAAAACCTACATGTATATATACTTACATCTAATATCAATATACACACTACACATGCTAGCAGAAAAACACCCGAGGGGGGTTTTCTGCTAGTATATATAATTTATATATATTCCTGAAAATTAACCTGTTGGAGGCGACTGATGAAATCTGTGGCTGGCGCAGACTGTTAGGCAGGAGGAGAGTGACATGGAGAAAGACTGCATTTCAATATTACTCAATGTAAAATGTAATGCATGAAAAATTGGAAAACATTTTTTGTAATATATCAAATCAAAATTACATTATTAAATCTTATTCTTATTTTGTTTCTTGTAAATAATTTTTTTAAAAATATCAATTCAAAACTTTTGTGAATCGGCATCATATCTTGTCATTTACCTATGGTTTAAATTTCATATAAATCGAAGGAAACAATTTACAAAGGGCGTTTGTGCCCCTGGGGAACCCTTTGATTAAAATGAAATATACTTATCCAAGTACCCTGGGCAATGTAGTTTCAGAATATATATACCATCTCAGCCTTCTCTCCTGCACACCACAACTTATCCCTCTTATACACAGTTTCTTTTTCAACTCGTCTATGCTTGGTCGTTCACGCACATTGTCATTGCACATCCAACGGAGCATACTTGCTTTATTACTCTCCAGCCGTTGCATATCTTCTGCAGTTGCTGCCCATGTCTCACTACCATGCAGCATCGTGCATCTCACACAGGCATCATATAACTGTCCTTTTGTACACAGGGAGAAACCCTTCTTAGTCAACAGAGGAAGCAGCTCCCTAAACTTCTTCAACCCATCCTTATTCTAGATACTATGGCCTCGGAACACCCCACTCCCATGCTAATCTGATCACCTAGGTACCGGAAGCTATCAACCACTTCTATAGAACCCACCTGCATTGGAAACATGTGTCTATTACTGTGATTACTACTGCCAACTTTCCTTGTGCATCTACTGCATACGTAGTTTTCCCTACCTGTTAGTTTGCCTGCTATCCCACTACATCTCTTGTATACCCAAGATCTGCATTGCGTACATTTTATGGAATTTATGCCAGTTCCTTTCCTACATATCGAACATGGCCATTTCCCCGATGGAATCAGAGTATTGTCCTCTCTTCTACTTATCAACACTTTTGTTTTAGCTATGTTCACTCTCAGGCCTTTTGATTCCAACTGCTGTGTCCATAGCCAAAATTTATTCTCTAGCTCCTCTACTGATTCAGCTATAAGAACCAGATCATCAGCATAGAGAAATTCCCATGGGCATCCAGTCTTAAACTCCTCTGTTATGGCTTGGAGGACTATAATGAACAAGAGCGGGCTGAGGATCGACCCTGATGTACACCTACTTGTATCTGGAATTCCTTACTAAACTCTATTCCTATTCTCACTTTACTGATAGCACCCCTGTACATAGCTTGCACTGTCCTCATAAGCCATTCCTCTACACCTAGTTTCTTTAGGGACCACAAGATGACAGATCGGGGTACCCTATCAAAGCCCTTCTCTAGGTCAACAAAAGCTAAGTATAGTGGCTTATTCTTCTCTAAGAACCTCTCTTGTAGTTGCCTCACTAAGAAGAGGGCATCTGTTGTACTTTTCCGAGGCACAAAACCAAACTGCATCTCTTCTAATTTGACCCTTTCTCTAATCAGTTGCGCTAATATTCTCTCTGCCACTTTCATAACCTGATCCATCAGCTTTATGCCCCTATAATTGCTCCTCTCCAGAGCATCCCCTTTACCTTTGTAGCAATTTATGAGAATATTGCTGCTCCAGTCTTTGGGTATGACACCACCATATATAGCCTGATTGATGATGCATGCAACTAGTTTAGTGCCTACTTCTCCTGATGCCTTCAGCATCTCAGCAACTATCCCTGACAGTCCAGCAGTCTTACCATTCTTCATGTCCTTAATTGCCTCTTGTACCCTATATTCGTCAATCTCAATAGTTGGTCCCTCTGTTGGGTCTACTGGGGGGTAATTTCTCTCTGTCCCATTCGTTCTCCACATTCATCAATCTCTCATAATGACATTTCCAAGCCTCCTATATATAAGAAAAGGTTCAGGACCCCGACGGCAGAGCCCAAGCCATTTTGACGGCTATTTCTGGACTAGAAATAGCCGTCGAAATGGCTTGAGCTCTACTGTTGGGGTCCTGAACCTTTTTCCTATTACACACTCTACTACCCAAAGTATCGAGTACTGTGGTGCGTTATGGTCCACCTGGTTCCTTACCACACTTCCTTCGTTATTACATATATATGTGTGTGTGTGTGTATAAAGAAATACAACAAAAGAAATGTGTAAGTAGTTTATTTTTGTCTTAACAAAAGCAAATCTGGGCAAGAGACATCACTCTATTAGCTTCAGCATATCTCACTCTTCACAGTTGACCTATAGAAACAACATTCAGTTGTACAGTTGCATCAAAGCAAAAGAAATGAACTAAAATCTCTAAAACAGTAAAAAAAAAAACAATGAAATTTAAAATATCCTTTGAAGAAAATAAGAGATGTGATCATTTAAATGATAATATACTAAGAAATGATAAGTTTGTATATTCTTTAACAAGGCATTTGTGAAGATATAAAAGAGGAATAGAAATGTGAGAACTCAGTCAAACATTCCAACTTCTTTTCATACTCATTTTGTATATTTACACAAATGTTTTGTTTAAAAAATAAATCCAAACATATATTTACTACAGTTCAATCTTGGTTCAGTCATTAAAAAAATATAATTTCACTTATATTGAGAATGAAAGGTTAAAAGTAAAATCTTAAGAAAATATTGTAAAATGTTTTGTTCATTGAGATTCCATCTATGGATAGTTCTTTTAGATATTAATCACAAGGATATTGGCAAACTTGTCTCTGTCATTTGAAAATGCAGTTCGCAATACTGTATGTAGGGATGTACCTATCCCATAAGCTGGCCTCATCAAAGTAGTTTGTACCAGCTGTAGAATTTGATTGGTCAGTTCATCATCAACTCCAATAAGATTTAGAGAAACATCAGTCATGAGTATAGCAGAGTTCTAGGAAAGAAAAACAAAACACAGTTACAAATAGTTTCAAATATAAAATCTATCTATAATCCTGTAACCCCTAAGGGAGTCATAGAAGTGCCATATTGACATATGGCATTGCTTGGGCATTTTTAAACCTGGCAGAACCCATCTATTCTCCTTCTTCCAGAGAAGGATACAGAAAGGAAAAGAGAAAGAGATATAGAGGAAGAATCAACCCCAGTATTAGACTGGTACTTTTTTATCGACCTTGAATAGATGAAAGGCAAAGCTGATTTCAGCAGGATTTGCAGAAAACCAGAACAAATACCTCAAAGCATTCTATCAGATGTTCTAACAACTCTGCCAATTTGCCGCCTTCAAATGTAAAATAAAAATTATAAAAAATAGCACAAAATAAATATAATTATCAAAAATCATCCTGTGAAATAATTACCATATATAAATCTACTTTATTTATAACTAGCATGTTTATCCCTCCTTTCTGAAACAGTACAGAGGAGTACGGAATACCTCGGCCTCAGGATGGTGTCTACATTTTGTGCTTATAAAAAAAATTCATCGTAGATTACCAGGTTTTTTTTTTCCGTGCGAAGAAAATCAATACTTTATCGCGAAATAAATACTTTTGTTTATATTTTGTTATTGTGTTTGCAAAAATATCTGTACACGAATATATATATATTAAAATAACAGATTAAAGTTTAAGCAAAGAATCGCTGCTTTCACCCTTAACGGGATCTTCTGAAACTAAAAAAATCAATCTGTGAACGCAGAAGTAAATATTTTGAAAAACGTTACACACTATGTATATATATATATATATATATATACACACACTATATATACACATATACACACACACAGATATAGCGACGTCATAATGTCATAATGCAGACAGCCAGACATACAGACAGATATTATAAGGGCGCAACGTTATATCTATGTATCTATCTAAAAAGAAAGACTAAGAATTATAGAGAGAGATCGCTTAATGCGGTCCCTAGGGCATTGAAAATGTGAAATTTGCTTTGCTCAAAACACTCACAGGACCATAAGTATTACATGTGTAAAGTTTGAAAACAATCGGTTGGGTGGTTCTCGAGTTTTAGGGATCGGACAGACAGACAGACAGACATTCTCTGTTTTAGATATATAGATAATCCCAACTTTTTTCATATAAAGTCATAATGTAATTCCCTCCCCTACCTTTTCCTTAGTAAAAATGCTATTTTTTTCATTGTTCGCTCACTCTGATTGATTGACAAGATCCCAAACCTCACTCATCCACTGAATAGAGTAGATCTCATCAAATTGGACCAAGGAAACAATATTTCCTTTGGTCTTTCCATTGCTGATACTATCTACCAGTCGCAACTCCTCGCAGAAGGAGCAATGTGAAATAAAGTGCCTTATTCAAGGCCAACACATCATCCGGTCTGAGAATTGAACTCACAACCTCACAATTGCGAATCCAACTCTCTAACAACTAAGCCACGAGCTTGTGTATAATATGACCTTAGCTTTTAAGCAATATTGGCAGGTTTATAATAGTGAAACAATTTACCACAGGTAAAATCTTAGACATATTTTTTACCAAATAAATATTTATAATTGATCTAGATCTAGATGAAATGCAGTTCGGGTTTGTGTCAGGCAAAAGTACCACAGACGCTCTCTTCATTGTATGACAACTACAGGAGAAGTACCTAGCTAAAAGTAAACCCCTATATTTAGCTTTTGTCGACTTGGAGAAAGCCTTCGACAGAGTCCCCCGTTCCATTATCTGGTGGGCTCTTAGAAAACTAGGTGTTGACGAATGGCTTGTGAGAGCTATACAAGCCATGTATAAAGAAACAGTCAGCAAGGTTAGAATTAACAACGAATATAGTGAAGAGTTTAGCGTAAAAGTTGGTGTCCATCAGGGCTCTGTTCTTAGCCCCCTACTATTTATTATTGCCCTTCAGGCTATAACAGAGGAGTTCAAGACCGGCTGCCCATGGGAACTCCTATACGCAGATGATCTAACGCTCATAGCTGAATCAATGGCCGAGCTAGAGAAGAAATTCCAAACATGGAAGAACGGCCTAGAATCAAAAGGCCTTAAAATTAACCTGGCTAAGACTAAAGTTCTAGTTTGTAGGAAAGAAAATAAGGTGCCGGTCCCTTCCGGGAAATGGCCATGCTCGGTATGTAGGAAAGGCGTAGGTAGAAACTCCATTTTATGTCCCAAATGCAAAGTATGGGTGCATAAAAGATGTAGTGGGATCACAGGTAAGCTAACTAAGAACATAGATTTTACATGTGGCCGGTGCTCTGGTGCAATAAGTAGCAGCAAGTGCCCTCAAAATGCTAGCTCTTTCAATTGCGGAGAGGTTTCTATAGAAATAGTGGACAGCTTCCGTTACCTGGGTGACAAAATCAGCAGTGGGGGAGGGTGCTCTGAAAGTACAGTAGCTAGAGTCAGAACTGGATGGAAAAAGTTCAGAGAGCTTATACCACTATTAGCCGCTAAAGGGTTCTCCCTAAAAATGAAAGGCAGGTTGTATGATGCCTGCATACGGACAGCAATGTTGCATGGCAGTGAGACCTGGGCATTGTGTGCAGAGGATATACGCAGACTAGAGAGGAACGAAGCTTGCATGCTCCTCTGGATGTGTAATAGTAATATACGTGAACGGCAAAGCATAAACGAACTAAGGAAAAAATTAGAAATAAGAGGGATCAGATGTTGTTTACTCGAGAGAAGGCTACGTTGGTATGGTCACGTGATGCGCATGAAAGACGACAGCTGTATAACAAAGTGCAGGGCAATAAAGATAGACGGTAGCCACGGAGTAGGCAGACCCAGAAAAACCTGGGAGGAGCTGATAAATTCCGACCTCACACACTTACACCTCTCCAAGACAATGTCACTGGACCGAGACCTTTGGCGGTACTTAGTAATAGAGAAGACCCGCCTTACCTAAATACAAAGTAAAACCTACTACAGTCAGTAGGCATCTCTAACAAAATACACCCCATCCTACCACCCCCACCCCATCCACACCATCCCTTTCAATGTAAAGTTATGTTGGTGCCACAACATCCAGGCCGAAACAAATGAGATCGTGTAGGTGTCACGACAAAAAAACACACAGTCCACGCTGTAATGTGGCCGTGTAGGCAACACGGTAAAAACCTCCCAGCTCCACACTGTAAATGTGGTTGGTGTTAGGAAGAGCATCCAGCTGTAGAAAACCCGCCAGACAGTCCTATGCGAGCAATGACAACCACTCTTGCCTCAACTGGGAAAACTCCCGTCCAAACCCATGCAAGCGTGGAACATGGACGTTAAACGATGATGATGAATTATATCTAAATCTGTTTAGTTGCACCATACACATTTTCTAGTTTCCAGGTTTTTTTTGTAAATAGCCATTCAAAAATATGAAGAAGAATCAATTAAAACACCTGATTTGCTGATTAATTTGCTTTCGTTCATGTCATGAGAATGTATGGTAGACTAAGGTCACCAGTCCCCCTTCAGTATGTGTGTATAATACAAATCCTCCAGTTTTTGGTGTAAACATTTTATAATAAAAATTAACACTATACTTGAGTATATGCAGTAAATGTATTACTGTTATACAGGGTGTCTGAGTTAAAATCCAGTTTTCCGACAGGAATATATGAGGCATTTAGTAGACTATGGATATAGGTATTGTGGGTGTGGTGTGGAGTGCGGTGGCCGGAAGCTGGGGAGTGCTCGACCAGAAGAGTGCTTGACCGGAAGGGTGCTTGGCCGGAAGGGTGCTCGACCAGAAGGGCCAGCAGATCGGTCTCTCTCTAGTGGTGACCAGGAACGGTGTGGACGCGAGTTTGGCAGCTCCCGGGTGTTAATGAGTTGGACGCACGTGGAAGAGGAGAAACCAGCCATGGGATTTAGCGGTGCCTATAAAAAGCGGTAAGTGAGATAGCTTTTTCTAACCACAAGCTATTTCGGCACTGGAAACAGATCTGATTGAAAAAAAAAAAAAAAAAAAAAAAAAACTTTCTCGAAAACAAAGCTACTGGAAAAACAGAGAGGAGTCTGTTGTGTTTTTTTTTATTATGTACCGCAAGACAAATTAGGATATGGCGACGAGACTACGAATGAGCGAAGCGATTAGGGCATTTACCGGTGAAGGTGATGTTGTCGCTTGGCTGCGAAAAGTCCGGCTGGTCGCAAGCTTACAGAAGATAGAAGATGTGGCTGGCCTCATGGCATTGTACCTCGAGGGGGACGCGTTGGTACTCTTCCTTGAGTTGGATGAACACAGCCAAAGGGATGCGCAAAAGATTGAGAGGCACATGATGGAAGCGTTCGTGGAGGGACCGTTAGCCGCTTTTGCTAAGCTGGCAAGAATTAGATGGAACGGTGAATGCGTCGACATTTTCGCAGCGGAAATACGGCGATTGGCCATATTGGCTGGATATCAGGTGGAATGCAAACGCACGGCGCGGTTGGCATTCATAAATGGATTTCCAGACGACATAGCGGTGAAACTGCAGCAAGTCCTGGGTTACAAAGAAATGGAGATGCGTTCACTGGTGGAGCAAGCCCGAATCATAGCAGAAGATGCCAAGAAGAGTGTTGCGGCGATAGCAACTACAGAGGCTCAAGACAGCTGGCAGCGAAATGGTGAAAGGGAGGCAACCACGGCACGCGGTCGCCCGCGAACGTTTAGAGGTCGCTGTTTTAGGTGCCAGGGTCCGCACATGGCGAGAGACTGTAGAGTCAAGGCCGGAAATAATATGCTACCGGTGTAAGTGACCAGGCCACATCACTACTAACTGCGAGGGAAACGATCCAAGGGGAACTACTGCGCCGGTAGTTGCCCCTTACGAGTAGAGGCGCTGCCCGTGGTGGAAGTCTTCGTGAGGGGAAAGCCACAGCGAGCCCTCGTAGACATGGGCTGTACCACGACACTGGTGACTGCAGAGGTGGAGAGGGAAGAGCAGCGTTAGGTCAGTCGACGGCAGGAAAATTGAATGCCGAGGTCGCAGCGAGGTGGAGATGGCGGTACGGGGAAGGAAAATAAGGCTTTCTGCCATCGTAGTTGACAACGAGGTGGATGGGATCGGCGTGGTTATGGGCATGGACGCAATTGGCCGTCTAGGAGGCGTCACAGTGAACAACGTCGGTGTGTCGTTTGGCGGCGCTGCATCGGTATGCGCTGTGAGTACGCGACAGGAGAACCAGAAGGCCCACGAGGAGAAATACCCCGCTTACACTGTGCAGGACAAAGACTTCAAGGCCGTGTTCAATGAGCAGCGATGGGTTGTTGAGTGGTACTGGAAGGGAGAACCACCAACACTGAAGACCAAAGTGGGCTGCTATCAACACACATTAGGAGCGAGTTCGAGCGAGAGGTAGAGAGATGGATTGAGGAGGGCATACTGCTTCCCTGAAAAGAGGAGGTGAAGTGCGGAGTATTGCCGTTAATGGCGGTGGCGCAACACACAAAGAACAAGGTGAGGCCGATACTGGACTTTCGGGAGCTGAACGAGCACGTGTCATGCCACATGGGTGGCGAGGTCACGGATGTCTGTGGAGAAACCCTGCGTGAGTGGAGATGCATGACGGGGGGTTCCGCAATCGTAGATCTAAAGTCGGCATACTTGCAATTGCATATAGATGAGAAGCTCTGGCAGTATCAGCTGGTCAGGTATAAGGGCCGGACATATTGCCTGACCAGGCTCGGTTTCGGGCTAGGCTCCGCACCGAAGATCATGGCGGTGGTCCTTAAGACCATTCTGGGAAAGGCCGACAAGATGAAGAGGGCCACTAATTCCTACATTGACGACATCCTAGTGGACGAGTCTGTAGTGTCGGCGGCGGAGGTCACGAGCCATTTACAGGGGTATGGACTGGCTGCGAAGCCGTCAGAAGCGTTGAAGGGAGGAGCCGCGCTGGGACTTAGGCTACGGCGAGAGAGGACGGGCGTCTTGGTATTCCAGAAGGGAAATGAAGTTCCAGAACTGGGCCCAAGTATGAGTAGGCGGGAGCTTTTCTCGGTGTGAGGAAAGTTGGTGGGTCACTACCCGATTGCTGGGTGGCTCCGGACGGCATGCAGCTATGTCAAGAGATGAGCGGGAGGGGTGACAGAGTAGGAGAGAGGACGGTGGCCATGATGCAGGAGATCGTGGAGAGGGTGAAGGCCGACGACCCAGTGCGGGGACGCTAGTATGTTCCCAAATCGCAGAGCGGGACCGTATGGTGCGATGCCAGCAGCATAGCGCTGGATGTCACGTTGGAGATAGGAGGTGTTGAGGTCAAGGATGCAGCCTGGCTTAGGAAGAAGGACTATTGCAACCACATCAATGTGGCCGAACTGGACGCGGTGTTGAAAGGAGTGAACCTCGCCCTGAGGTGAGGACTGCGCACCATCGAGATACGCACCGACTCGGCTACTGTACTCAGATGGGTGAGATCAGTGCTCACCAGTGAGAAGAGAGTGCGAGCGAGAGGGACGGCGGAGATGCTGATAAAGTGCCGCCTGGGAGCTTTAGGAGAGCTGGCCACCGAGTTCGACCTGAGGCTGAGCGTAGTTTTCGTGCCCTCAGAGAAAAATAGGGCAGACGTCTTAACCAGGGTGAAGAAAGCCTGGATGGAAGCGCCGGAGGAGGTAGAAGTGGAAATAGCTGCCGTGTGTCGGCTGACCGAGTCGGATCTGAAAGGGTTGCATGACATGCACCACATGGGAGTGGATAGGAGCCTGTTCCTAGTCAGGAGAATCGACTCGGACGTTAACAGACACAGTGTTCAAAGGGTGGTTAGAGGCTGCGTCCGATGTCAGTTCATTGATCCCGCCCCGGGTGTGCACGAAACGGGAAGCCTCCCGGTGGATCGCGATTGGTGGTGGATGTAACGCACTACCGACAGGCAACGTACCTCTCGATGGTCGACTGTGGACCAGGACGGATGGCGATATGGAGGGAGATAAAGACTGGAACGGTCGAGGAAATCATGCGGACGTTGAGAGAGGTGTTCTTGGAGCGGGGCCCTGTAGACGAACTGCTGATGGACAACAGCGCAACATTCCACTCGATGGATGGAAGGTGGACCGTTTCTTCAGAGCAGTGCACAGGCTGAGCGGAAATGGAATTCTGGAGCGACACCACTGGACAATCAAGGCAATGGCGGAGCGGGGCCATATCTCACAAATGGAGACAGTGTTCTGGTACAACATGTCCCCTTGGGTGGGACAGGTTGAGGAATCGGTGCCACACAGAGCACCCGTGCACGCCACCACAAGGGCCAGTGGCGAGAGAGAATGCATTCGTGCAGGTGGGCGAAGAAGTCTGGGTTAAGCCCCCAGATGCACGTTGCACATCTCAATGGGGAAGGGGAACGGTGATGGCCATAAATTCCCAGAACAATGTGTCCGTGGACAGAGTATCATATCATGTCCTGGATGTCCGTAGAATCACTGTGTCAACGGACTCCGAGGAAGAGGAAACCCAAAGTGCCGCCCCAACACTGCGGAGATCGCAAAGAAGTCGCAAACCACCAACCTGGACAGCAGACTTTCATATGCAGAAGGACGAGGGGGAAATTGATCTTTGAGATCAGTGTGGGTATGGTATGGTGTGCGGTGGCCGGAAGCTGGGGAGTGCTCGACTGGAAGAGTGCTTGACCGGAAGGGTGCTCGACTGGAAGGGCCAGCAGATCGGTCTCTCTCTAGTGGTGACCAGGAACAGTGTGGACGCGAGTTTGGCAGCTCCTGGGTGTTAATGAGTTGGACGCACGTGGAAGAGGAGAAACCAGCCATGGGATTTAGCGGCGCCTATGAAAAGCAGTAAGTGAGATAGCTTTTTCTAACCACAGGTACAATTGAGTCCTTTTTAGTTTTGCTTGAGCCTGGTTATTTCCCCTTGTCTTTAAAATGCTTTAGTAATAATTTATATTATAAAATAAAAGCTTTCTCCTTTTGTCTGTCCGTCAGACATAAATGTAAAGGTGAAGAAGGGAGGTAAACCTCTTTTTAAGATCAGAAGAGAAGGGAGATAACCTATGCCATGCTTATAGTTTATTGCAATCTTAAGAATCTATAGTTTATTGCAATCTTAAGAATCTACATGCTTTAGAGGTAATAAGATAGGGTCTGTTGGTAAAGGTGGTGGTGATCATCCAGTCGGAAGAGAGGCACCTAGTCTATTTAACCCTTTAGTTAACAACCCGGCCAAAACCAGCCCTGGTTCTATGAAATAAAACCAACCATTTTAAAGGTTTCCATTTTAAGTTAAAATATTCCATATATAAGAACCTTACATTAAGTTATTATGTTAGTAATGAAATAATTAATAATTTTAGTAAATTCCTCAAAATTCTTCACTAATTAATTATAATAGAGTGTATTTCATTAGAAATATGACCATGAAAGAGTTAATTTATACGTCTAAATATGCTTTAAATATGCTTTTTTATATCCTAGGACTCTAGAGTAAAACTGGCCTTTCTCTTGTGATCCCTGGTAAATCGTGGGATATAATAAGTTATGTCCATATTTTGAAATATATCTTAAATTTTTTATCATTTCAAAATATCTGTCTGTTCCTGTATTGGAAAATTTTGTTTTGATTCAATAAACTTTAAACTTCTAGTTTTATTAACAGATTTTTGTGTATGTATGGTATATATATATATATATATATATATATATATGTACCAGATGCAATAGCAAAATTGTCACACTCACAAATTCTTAAACATTTTTTAAACGAATAAACTAATCGATTTGCAATTTTCCATGTTTCCAGGTAAGACATCTGGCCATACTGACACCAGATTTTGCAAGTATCAGTGAAATACCTATTGAGACGTTTAGCTAGAAAGAGAACAGACTGAAATCGTTTAGGCCAGCCTCACAATGACTTCCCAACTGAGTGGGCTAAGATCATCCAGGCCTTCAGTAAGGGTACCAACATTCATTCTATGGCTTCCATCTTAAAAGTCCATTCAAGAACCATCAAGAGATTTGTGAATAAGCTTAAGAAAGAGGGAATAGTAGAGAGGAAAACTGGATCAGGAGGTCATAACCACAAGAGGGATCATCATTTCAATCTGGAGCTGAAGAGAACAATAAGAAGCGATCCAACTCAATGCATAAGGCGCTTGGCACATGAGGGAGGAGTTTCAGCTATGACAGTCCAAAGAGCGGTGACAGAAGACTTGAAAATGAAATCATATGTGAGACCTGTGAGGCACCTTGTTACTCCAGGACAAAAAGTTAGAAAGTTGGAGAGGGCAAAGATCTTGAACAAAGTGAAACATAATCCTTTTACACAGATGAGAAGAATTTCACCCAAGATATGCGCACAAACAGACACAACAGCTCTATTCTGACTTCAGATCCTCACAAAAGAAACAAAAATGTCATTTTCAGGTGCAAAATCCCTGCCAAATTGATTTTTGCATGCATGGTCTGTGATGGCAAGAAGATGAAATTGATCATATTTGAGAAGGCTGAGAGACTGACAGGAGTTTGTTATATTCAGGTTTTGAAAGATGTAAAGACCTGGATATTTTCTGAATATACTGAGACAAGAGACAAGGTAAACCCTAACAAGATAGCTAAGGACTTCAAGTTTACATTCCAGCAAGATGGAGCTCCTTGTCACACAAGTGTAGTGGCTCAAACATTTCTCAAAAATGAGTTTGGGAACAGGTTTTGGGATAAGGACACTTGACCCCCTTCATCACCTGATTTGAACCCATTAAATTTCAGCATCTGGAATGAACTGGTCAGAAAAGCTTGTGAGAAGCTCCAGAGTAACCTGCAATCCCTCAAAATCTCCAGCCGTAGGACATGGGAGGAGGACATTGATGAGGAATTCATTAAGAAAGCTTCTGGTGCAGTCAGAAAAAGGGTTGAGGAAGTCATTGCTGAAAGAGGAGCAACTATTGATGCCTAACAGGTAGGATTTTGGCCAGGATTTTATCTGGCACTTTGGAATAAACTAACTTTAAGCTTCCATTCAAACTTTATTCCAATCATTTATGAGCTCCCAATCTTGAACTATGGTTAATTATTTATGAAAATGTCATTTTCATCAATGATCAACTTCATCACAAATTCTTCTGGTTAGCTTGGAGAGTAATCGACATTTTTCTTGCTCAAAGTAGAATCCAATGGTTGTAGAAAGCCCCCTGACAATTCCATTAAGTTATCTTTAAGCATTCCTGAAATACAGGGGTTCAAATTTGAATCTAGAATTTGGACAATTTTGCTCATACATCCGGTATATAAATATATTATCATCACACAAATAAGCACTCTACTCTATAATGTGGTTGTGTTAGTAACATTACAAAAGACACCCAGTCCACCCTGTAAATTGGTCGTGTTGGTGACATTACAAAAGGTGCCCAGTCCAGACTGTAAATGGTTGTGTTGGTGGCATGATAAAAAACCACCCAGTCTACACCATAAATATGGTTGTTGTGTGTGTATTTTTTTATTGGCAATACTGGCAACATGTTCATCCCCAAATATATATACAGGGTGGAGCATAATTCCTGTTACAAGGTTTTAAATCATCACCACCATCATCATCATCATCATCATCATTTAACGTCCGCTTTTTCCTGCTTGCAAGGGTGGGACGGGAACTGATTCTGGCTTGATTTCTACAGCTGGATGCCCTTCCTAACACCAACCTCATTTACAGTGAGTGCTGGGTGCTTTTTTGCCGTGGCACCTCCACGACCACTTTGCAGTGGAATGATAGGGACCCCAGTCCCTATCATCTCATTTCTACAGCTGAGTAAACTGGAGCAATGTGAAATAAAGTGTCTTGCTCAAGGAAACAACACATCACCCGGTCTGAGAATTGAACTCAACCTTTCGATTGCAAGGCCAATGCTCTAACCACTAAGCCATGTGCCTCCACATCAATTTTAAAAATACATTATGTTGCTCATATAACTAATATATTTGTATCAAATCCATGCACTATAACCATTTTTCAGAACATTATGCCATTAACAATTTGCAATATCCATAGAATTGAAAAGAAAGTTCATAATAGAGAAGCATCAAAAAAGCCTGACTCCACCTGAGATATTTAAACTGGGGAAAACTCTTAAGATCAATAGAATGTTGATCAAAAAGACAATCGATCAATTTAAGGAAACTTCCTCGACAAAAGTCAGACCTCGATCCGGACGCCCTCGCACCTCAAGAACACCAAAACTCGTTAAAAGTGTGAGGGAAAAAATAAGGCCTAATCCAAGAAGGTCCATGAGAAAAATGGCAGAAGAAGCAGAAACATCGCGGAGAACTATGTGGAGGATATGTCGAGATGATCTGGGGATGTCACCCTATAAGTTCCAAAAGAGGCAGCTTCTTTCTGCAGCCACAATTGAAAAGAGGCTCTCCAGAAGTAAACTGTTATTGAACCGTATCAAGGATGGCACGCTGCAAAACATCATCTTTACAGATGAGAAGTTATTCACTGTGCAGCAGTCACACAATCATCAAAATGATCGAGTACTTGCAAAAAGTCTCAAATCAATTCCTTCAAGTGTAGGAAAAGTATTCAGAACACAGAAACCAGCATCAGTGATGGTTTGGGCAGCTATTTCTGAAAGAGGGAAGTCTCATCTGATTTTTGTGCCCCAAAGAGTTAAAATTAACAAAGAACTTTACATAAAGGTTATTTGGGAGGAGCACTGATGCCATGACGCACATCTGTTTATGGCGATGACATTTGGACTCTCCAAGAAGATGGAGTGATGAGCCACACTGCTCGCGTAACACAACAGTGGTGTAGAGACCATTGTCCTGCATGGATCAGTAAGGAAGAGTGGCCTCCCACATCACCAGATCTCAACCCTCTTGATTTTTCTTTATGGTCAATTCTTGAGAGTGAAGCCTGCTCTACTCCTAGCCAAAATATTGAAACTCTAAAATCAAAACTGAAGAAAGTATGGGAGAAAATACCCATGGAAACTGTTCGTGCAGCCATCGAAGACTTCGAGCGGTAGTGAGAGCTAGAGGAAAGCATTTTGAATGAATTTTTGTGCATTTGTTTAATAGTATCAATCAGATCTTGAAATAAATGTTTTTTTCAAGAACTATTTGCATTTTATTTTGTAACAGTTTTTATGCCCACCCTGTATATCATCATCATCATCATCATAGTTTAACGTCCATGTTCCACGCTTGCATGGGTTTGGACGGGAGTTTTCCCACTTGAGGCAAGAGTGGTTGTCTTGCTCGCATAGGACTGTCTGGCGGGTTTTCTACAGCTGGATGCCCTTCCTAACACCAACCACATTTACAGTTGGGGCTGGGAGGTTTTTACCGTGTTGCCTACATGGCCACATTACAGCATGGACTGTCTGGCGGGTTTTCTACAGCTGGATGCCCTTCCTAACACCAACCACATTTACAGTGTGGGACTGGGAGGTTTTTACCGTGTTGCCTACACGGCCACATTACAGCATATATATATATATATATATATATATAAACAAGAAGTGTAAGTCAACAGGTTAAAATTAACTTCGTTTATTCATATTCGCTGTTATATATATTTCGGTGATAACCATTATTCAATAGCTAGAACAGACAGAAAAAACATAATGGTGGAACAAAATTTACCTCCGTTATTTCGGTCCTTTGATATGCCCAGTTCCGAAGTGTGGTGTTGTTTTCTCAAAGAACTGGTGGCATATGAGAAAACAACACCACATCAGTATGAGTGGCCAGTTAGGGCCAGTTTGAACAGAAAGAGGTGAGAGAATTCTGGCTGGATATGGCCGATTTAAATGCTAAAGGGATAAAGTAAAGACATTAACCACACAGCCATGTCTATGCCCTTATCAAACTTTACATGTCTCTTCCTGTAAAATTTACTCAGTCTTTATCTCTATGTAAGAAATATTGAATATTGTGTATAAATTAACTTACCAATCCAATATTCAATTTGGTATTATTTATCATGTTTGTCTGAATAAATGTAGATATGGGTATTCCAGTGCCACCCTTTTCTGAAATAAAATAAACCAATAAGTCAGATTGTTACATATTTTATTCAAAGAAGTACTCTCCAGTCTCAAAGTCTAAAACAAGGATCAACAGCTCACTATATTCTATAATAAGAATTGTATTATGACCATTGCCAAATGACTTAACTCTCAATAAAAAAAGGTGACTGTTAACATAATGTACTCTCAGGTCTCAAATAACCCCTTAGCCCCCTCATCCCCACACTTTCATTTATCAGTTTTGTTTAACCCCCCACCCCCGCTCTAACCACCCCACCCCAACCACCCGACTTATTAAATTTTGCTAATCTATCTCCAACGAAATTCTATTTTGAGTTGTAGCATTCCTGCGACAACTTTCTCTATACATTAACAAACATTATATATGGTGGATTGGCAGTATCAGTAGAGGGTCAGACGCCATGCTTTGATGTATAGAGTTATGGCCCTTGCCAGTCTGAGTTCAAATCCCGTTGAGATTAACATTGCCTTTCATCCTTACGGGGTTGATAAAATAAAGTACCAGTAATGCACTGGATAATTATTGGCCTTGTGCCAAAAGTAGAAACAATTATATATGACCAAAAAAAGTACATTACTAGAAATCCCATCATCATCATCATCATCATCGTTTTATGCCCATAAATATGTTATAAAATAAATAGGATGGGTTGGGGTCTCAATATGTAAACTAAACAACTAATTCTGGTTGTTAAAAAAAATCAATGGAGATGGCCAACAAAATGACTGATTTTCCAACTCCCCATCCAGCTTATCTACCCCCTGCATATTCCAACCCCTAGATATTCCACTCCCTGCTTATTCCACCCCCTACTTATTCCACCCCCAACATATTCCACCTCCTGCTTATTCCACCCCCTACATATTCCACCCCCTACATATTCCAACCCCTACATATTCCAACCCCTACATATTCCAACACCTACATATTCCAACCCCTGCTTATTCCAACCCTTACATATTCCACCCCCTACATATTCCAACCCCTACATATTCCACCCCCTGCTTATTCCAACCCTTACACCCTCTATTGTTTAGGACCTAACAGTAATTATAATTTATCAGCAATGAGGTATAATGGCTGCAACAAATTCATTTCATATTATTTGTCAATTTTATCATTTCTGTGTGTATATACACATTAGAACTCTTTAGAATATATAGTATTCTCTAAAGTATACATCAGCTGATTAGTGTGTAGCAGGAAAAGAGGACATACACAATCTTGACAAGGGGCAATAACCCTGAAACAATTGTAGATTGTTTCTCTCTACTACCACTAGAACAAAAGGATGACAATAGTCGTCTAAAACACATGGTGTTATGAGGCTGTTTGCTTGTAAATGAATCAAATATTAATGATATTATTATTCGACAGGGTGGTGAATTGGTAGTATCAGTAGAGGGTCGGATGCCATGCTTTCCAGCATAGTTATGTCCCTTTACGGTCTGAGTTCAAATCCCGCCGAGGTTAACTTTGCCTTTCATCTTTACAGGGTCGATAAAATAAAGTACCAGTAATACACTGGGATAATTGCTGGCCTTGTGCCAAAAGTAAAAACAATTATTAAAAGGCTATTACCATACTCATTACACTTTATCATTAAAAGGATATTACCATACTCATTACACTTTATCACTAAAAGGATATTACCATACTCATTACACTTTATCACTAAAAGGCTATTACCATACTCATTACACTTTATCATTAAAAGGCTATTACCATACTCATTACACTTTATCACTAAAAGGATATTACCATTCTCATTACACTTTATCATTAAAAGGATATTACCATACTCATTACACTTTATCACTAAAAGGATATTACCATACTCATTACACTTTATCATTAAAAGGATATTACCATACTCATTACACTTTATCACTAAAAGGATATTACCATACTCATTACACTTTATCACTAAAAGGCTATTACCATACTCATTACACTTTATCATTAAAAGGCTATTACCATACTCATTACACTTTATCACTAAAAGGATATTACCATACTCATTACACTTTATCATTAAAAGGATATTACCATACTCATTACACTTTATCACTAAAAGGATATTACCATACTCATTACACTTTATCATTAAAAGGATATTACCATACTCATTACACTTTATCACTAAAAGGATATTACCATACTCATTACACTTTATCATTAAAAGGATATTACCATACTCATTACACTTTATCACTAAAAGGATATTACCATACTCATTACACTTTATCACTAAAAGGATATTACCATACTCATTACATTTTATCACTAAAAGGATATTACCATACTCATTACACTTTAACACTAAAAGGATATTACCATACTCATTACACTTTATCACTAAAAGGATATTACCATACTCATTACACTTTATCACTAAAAGGATATTACCATACACATTACACTTTATCATTAAAAGGATATTACCATACTCATTACACGTTATCATTTAAAGGATATTACCATACTCATTACACTTTATCATTAAAAGGATATTACCATACTCATTACACTTTATCATTAAAAGGATATTACCATACTCATTACACGTTATCATTAAAAGGATATTACCATACTCATTACACTTTATCATTAAAAGGATATTACCATACTCATTACACGTTATCACTAAAAGGCTATTACCATACTCATTACACTTTATCACTAAAAGGATATTACCATACTCATTACACGTTATCACTAAAAGGATATTACCATACTCATTACACTTTATCACTAAAAGGATATTACCATACTCATTACACTTTATCATTAAAAGGATATTACCATACTCATTACACTTTATCACTAAAAGGATATTACCATACTCATTACATTTTATCACTAAAAGGATATTACCATACTCATTACACTTTAACACTAAAAGGATATTACCATACTCATTACACTTTATCACTAAAAGGATATTACCATACTCATTACACTTTATCACTAAAAGGATATTACCATACACATTACACTTTATCATTAAAAGGATATTACCATACTCATTACACGTTATCATTAAAAGGATATTACCATACTCATTACACTTTATCACTAAAAGGATATTACCATACTCATTACACTTTATCACTAAAAGGCTATTACCATACTCATTACACTTTATCATTAAAAGGCTATTACCATACTCATTACACTTTATCACTAAAAGGATATTACCATTCTCATTACACTTTATCATTAAAAGGATATTACCATACTCATTACACTTTATCACTAAAAGGATATTACCATACTCATTACACTTTATCATTAAAAGGATATTACCATACTCATTACACTTTATCACTAAAAGGATATTACCATACTCATTACACTTTATCACTAAAAGGCTATTACCATACTCATTACACTTTATCATTAAAAGGCTATTACCATACTCATTACACTTTATCACTAAAAGGATATTACCATACTCATTACACTTTATCATTAAAAGGATATTACCATACTCATTACACTTTATCACTAAAAGGATATTACCATACTCATTACACTTTATCATTAAAAGGATATTACCATACTCATTACACTTTATCACTAAAAGGATATTACCATACTCATTACACTTTATCATTAAAAGGATATTACCATACTCATTACACTTTATCACTAAAAGGATATTACCATACTCATTACACTTTATCACTAAAAGGATATTACCATACTCATTACATTTTATCACTAAAAGGATATTACCATACTCATTACACTTTAACACTAAAAGGATATTACCATACTCATTACACTTTATCACTAAAAGGATATTACCATACTCATTACACTTTATCACTAAAAGGATATTACCATACACATTACACTTTATCATTAAAAGGATATTACCATACTCATTACACGTTATCATTTAAAGGATATTACCATACTCATTACACTTTATCATTAAAAGGATATTACCATACTCATTACACTTTATCATTAAAAGGATATTACCATACTCATTACACGTTATCATTAAAAGGATATTACCATACTCATTACACTTTATCATTAAAAGGATATTACCATACTCATTACACGTTATCACTAAAAGGCTATTACCATACTCATTACACTTTATCACTAAAAGGATATTACCATACTCATTACACGTTATCACTAAAAGGATATTACCATACTCATTACACTTTATCACTAAAAGGATATTACCATACTCATTACACTTTATCATTAAAAGGATATTACCATACTCATTACACTTTATCACTAAAAGGATATTACCATACTCATTACATTTTATCACTAAAAGGATATTACCATACTCATTACACTTTAACACTAAAAGGATATTACCATACTCATTACACTTTATCACTAAAAGGATATTACCATACTCATTACACTTTATCACTAAAAGGATATTACCATACACATTACACTTTATCATTAAAAGGATATTACCATACTCATTACACGTTATCATTTAAAGGATATTACCATACTCATTACACTTTATCATTAAAAGGATATTACCATACTCATTACACTTTATCATTAAAAGGATATTACCATACTCATTACACGTTATCATTAAAAGGATATTACCATACTCATTACACTTTATCATTAAAAGGATATTACCATACTCATTACACGTTATCACTAAAAGGCTATTACCATACTCATTACACTTTATCACTAAAAGGATATTACCATACTCATTACACGTTATCACTAAAAGGATATTACCATACTCATTACACTTTATCACTAAAAGGATATTACCATACTCATTACACTTTATCATTAAAAGGATATTACCATACTCATTACACTTTATCATTAAAAGGATATTACCATACTCATTACACGTTATCATTAAAAGGATATTACCATACTCATTACACTTTATCATTAAAAGGATATTACCATACTCATTACACGTTATCACTAAAAGGCTATTACCATACTCATTACACTTTATCACTAAAAGGATATTACCATACTCATTACACGTTATCACTAAAAGGATATTACCATACTCATTACACTTTATCACTAAAACGATATTACCATACTCATTACACTTTATCATTAAAAGGATATTACCATACTCATTACACTTTATGATTAAAAGGATATTACCATACTCATTACACGTTATCATTAAAAGGATATTACCATACTCATTACACTTTATCACTAAAACGATATTACCATACTCATTACACGTTATCATTAAAAGGATATTACCATACTCATTACACTTTATCACTAAAAGGATATTACCATACTCATTACACATTATCATTAAAAGGATATTACCATACGCATTACACTTTATCACTAAAAGGATATTACCATACTCATTACACGTTATCATTAAAAGGATATTACCATACTCATTACACTTTATCACTAAAAGGATATTACCATACTCATTACACTTTATCACTAAAAGGATATTACCAAACTCATTACACTTTATCACTAAAAGGATATTACCATACTCATTACACTTTATCATTAAAAGGCTATTACCATACTCATTACACTTTATCATTAAAAGGATATTACCATACTCATTACACTTTATCATTAAAAGGATATTACCATACTCATTACACTTTATCATTAAAAGGATATTACCATACTCATTACACTTTATCATTAAAAGGCTATTACCATACTCATTACACATTATCACTAAAAGGATATTACCATACTCATTACACTTTATCATTAAAAGGATATTACCATACTCATTACACTTTATCACTAAAAGGATATTACCATACTCATTACACTATATCATTAAAAGGATATTACCATACTCATTACACGTTATCACTAAAAGGCTATTACCATACTCATTACACATTATCACTAAAAGGATATTACCATACTCATTACACTTTATCACTAAAAGGCTATTACCATACTCATTACACTTTATCACTAAAAGGATATTACCATACTCATTACACTTTATCACTAAAAGGATATTACCATACTCATTACACTTTATCATTAAAAGGCTATTACCATACTCATTACACTTTATCACTAAAAGGATATTACCATACTCATTACACTTTATCATTAAAAGGATATTACCATACTCATTACACTTTATCACTAAAAGGATATTACCATACTCATTACACTTTATCATTAAAAGGATATTACCATACTCATTACACTTTATCACTAAAAGGATATTACCATACTCATTACACTTTATCACTAAAAGGATATTACCATACTCATTACACTTTATCATTAAAAGGCTATTACCATACTCATTACACTTTATCACTAAAAGGATATTACCATACTCATTACACTTTATCATTAAAAGGATATTACCATACTCATTACACTTTATCACTAAAAGGATATTACCATACTCATTACACTTTATCATTAAAAGGATATTACCATACTCATTACACTTTATCACTAAAAGGATATTACGATACTCATTACACTTTATCATTAAAAGGATATTACCATACTCATTACACTTTATCACTAAAAGGATATTACCATACTCATTACACTTTATCACTAAAAGGATATTACCATACTCATTACACTTTATCACTAAAAGGATATTACCATACTCATTACACTTTAACACTAAAAGGATATTACCATACTCATTACACTTTATCATTAAAAGGATATTACCATACTCATTACACTTTATCACTAAAAGGATATTACCATACTCATTACACTTTATCATTAAAAGGATATTACCATACTCATTACACGTTATCATTTAAAGGATATTACCATAATCATTACACTTTATCATTAAAAGGATATTACCATACTCATTACACTTTATCATTAAAAGGATATTACCATACTCATTACACGTTATCATTAAAAGGATATTACCATACTCATTACACTTTATCATTAAAAGGATATTACCATACTCATTACACGTTATCACTAAAAGGCTATTACCATACTCATTACACTTTATCACTAAAAGGATATTACCATACTCATTACACGTTATCACTAAAAGGATATTACCATACTCATTACACTTTATCACTAAAAGGATATTACCATACTCATTACACTTTATCATTAAAAGGATATTACCATACTCATTACACTTTATCATTAAAAGGCTATTACCATACTCATTACACTTTATGATTAAAAGGATATTACCATACTCATTACACGTTATCATTAAAAGGATATTACCATACTCATTACACTTTATCACTAAAACGATATTACCATACTCATTACACGTTATCATTAAAAGGATATTACCATACTCATTACACTTTATCACTAAAAGGATATTACCATACTCATTACACATTATCATTAAAAGGATATTACCATACTCATTACACTTTATCACTAAAAGGATATTACCATACTCATTACACGTTATCATTAAAAGGATATTACCATACTCATTACACTTTATCACTAAAAGGATATTACCATACTCATTACACTTTATCACTAAAAGGATATTACCAAACTCATTACACTTTATCACTAAAAGGATATTACCATACTCATTACACTTTATCATTAAAAGGCTATTACCATACTCATTACACTTTATCATTAAAAGGATATTACCATACTCATTACACTTTATCATTAAAAGGATATTACCATACTCATTACACTTTATCATTAAAAGGATATTACCATACTCATTACACTTTATCATTAAAAGGCTATTACCATACTCATTACACATTATCACTAAAAGGATATTACCATACTCATTACACTTTATCATTAAAAGGATATTACCATACTCATTACACTTTATCACTAAAAGGATATTACCATACTCATTACACTATATCATTAAAAGGATATTACCATACTCATTACACGTTATCACTAAAAGGCTATTACCATACTCATTACACATTATCACTAAAAGGATATTACCATACTCATTACACTTTATCACTAAAAGGCTATTACCATACTCATTACACTTTATCACTAAAAGGATATTACCATACTCATTACACTTTATCACTAAAAGGATATTACCATACTCATTACACTTTATCATTAAAAGGCTATTACCATACTCATTACACTTTATCACTAAAAGGATATTACCATACTCATTACACTTTATCATTAAAAGGATATTACCATACTCATTACACTTTATCACTAAAAGGATATTACCATACTCATTACACTTTATCATTAAAAGGATATTACCATACTCATTACACTTTATCACTAAAAGGATATTACCATACTCATTACACTTTATCACTAAAAGGATATTACCATACTCATTACACTTTATCATTAAAAGGATATTACCATACTCATTACACTTTATCATTAAAAGGCTATTACCATACTCATTACACTTTATCACTAAAAGGATATGACCATACTCATTACACTTTATCACTAAAAGGATATTACCATACTCATTACACTTTATCATTAAAAGGATATTACCATACTCATTACACTTTATCACTAAAAGGATATTACCATACTCATTACACTTTATCACTAAAAGGATATTACCATACTCATTACACTTTATCATTAAAAGGATATTACCATACTCATTACACTTTATCATTAAAAGGATATTACCATACTCATTACACTTTATCATTAAAAGGATATTACCATACTCATTACACTTTATCACTAAAAGGATATTACCATACTCATTACACTTTATCACTAAAAGGATATTACCATACTCATTACACTTTATCATTAAAAGGCTATTACCATACTCATTACACTTTATCACTAAAAGGATATTACCATACTCATTACACTTTATCATTAAAAGGATATTACCATACTCATTACACTTTATCACTAAAAGGATATTACCATACTCATTACACTTTATCATTAAAAGGATATTACCATACTCATTACACTTTATCACTAAAAGGATATTACCATACTCATTACACTTTATCATTAAAAGGATATTACCATACTCATTACACTTTATCATTAAAAGGCTATTACCATACTCATTACACTTTATCACTAAAAGGATATGACCATACTCATTACACTTTATCACTAAAAGGATATTACCATACTCATTACACTTTATCATTAAAAGGATATTACCATACTCATTACACTTTATCACTAAAAGGATATTACCATACTCATTACACTTTATCACTAAAAGGATATTACCATACTCATTACACTTTATCATTAAAAGGATATTACCATACTCATTACACTTTATCATTAAAAGGCTATTACCATACTCATTACACTTTATCACTAAAAGGATATTACCATACTCATTACACGTTATCATTAAAATGATATTACCATACTCATTACACTTTATATTAAAAAGGATATTACCATACTCATAACACTTTATCACTAAAAGGATATTACCATACTCATTACACTTTATCATTAAAAGGATATTACCATACTCATTACACTTTATCATTAAAAGGATATTACCATACTCATTACACTTTATCACTAAAAGGATATTACCATACTCATTACACGTTATCATTAAAAGGATATTACCATACTCATTACACTTTATCACTAAAAGGATATTACCATACTCATTACACTTTATCACTAAAAGGATATTACCATACTCATTACACGTTATCATTAAAAGGATATTACCATACTCATTACACTTTATCATTAAAAGGCTATTACCATACTCATTACACTTTATCATTAAAAGGATATTACCATACTCATTACACGTTATCATTAAAAGGCTATTACCATACTCATTACACTTTATCATTAAAAGGATATTACCATACTCATTACACGTTATCACTAAAAGGATATTACCATACTCATTACACGTTATCACTAAAAGGATATTACCATACTCATTACACGTTATCATTAAAAGGCTATTACCATACTCATTACACTTTATCATTAAAAGGATATTACCATACTCATTACACGTTATCACTAAAAGGATATTACCATACTCATTACACGTTATCACTAAAAGGATATTACCATACTCATTACACTTTATCATTAAAAGGCTATTACCATACTCATTACACTTTATCATTAAAAGGATATTACCATACTCATTACACGTTATCACTAAAAGGATATTACCATACTCATTACACTTTATCATTAAAAGGATATTACCATACTCATTACACTTTATCACTAAAAGGATATTACCATACTCATTACACTTTATCACTAAAAGGATATTACCATGCTCATTACACTTTATCATTAAAAGGATATTACCATACTCATTACACTTTATCAGTAAAAGGATATTACCATACTCATTACACTTTATCACTAAAAGGATATTACCATACTCATTACACTTTATCACTAAAAGGATATTACCATACTCATTACACTTTATCACTAAAAGGATATTACCATACTCATTACACGTTATCATTAAAAGGATATTACCATACTCATTACACTTTATCATTAAAAGGATATTACCATACTCATTACACGTTATCATTAAAAGGCTATTACCATACTCATTACACTTTATCATTAAAAGGATATTACCATACTCATTACACGTTATCATTAAAAGGATATTACCATACTCATTACACGTTATCATTAAAAGGCTATTACCATACTCATTACACTTTATCATTAAAAGGATATTACCATACTCATTACACGTTATCATTAAAAGGATATTACCATACTCATTACACGTTATCATTAAAAGGCTATTACCATACTCATTACACTTTATCATTAAAAGGATATTACCATACTCATTACACGTTATCATTAAAAGGATATTACCATACTCATTACACTTTATCATTAAAAGGATATTACCATACTCATTACACTTTATCATTAAAAGGCTATTACCATACTCATTACAGTTTATAATTAAAAGGATATTACCATACTCATTACACGTTATCATTAAAAGGCTATTACCATACTCATTACACTTTATCATTAAAAGGATATTACCATACTCATTACACGTTATCATTAAAAGGATATTACCATACTCATTACACGTTATCATTAAAAGGCTATTACCATACTCATTACACTTTATCATTAAAAGGATATTACCATACTCATTACACGTTAAGATTAAAAGGATATTACCATACTCATTACACGTTATCATTAAAAGGATATTACCATACTCATTACACTTTATCATTAAAAGGATATTACCATACTCATTACACGTTATCATTAAAAGGCTATTACCATACTCATTACACTTTATCATTAATAGGATATTACCATACTCATTACACGTTATCATTAAAAGGATATTACCATACTCATTACACGTTATCATTAAAAGGCTATTACCATACTCATTACACTTTATCATTAAAAGGATATTACCATACTCATTACACGTTATCATTAAAAGGATATTACCATACTCATTACACTTTATCATTAAAAGGATATTACCATACTCATTACACTTTATCATTAAAAGGATATTACCATACTCATTACACTTTATCATTAAAAGGCTATTACCATACTCATTACACTTTATCACTAAAAGGATATTACCATACTCATTACACTTTATCATTAAAAGGATATTACCATACTCATTACACGTTATCATTAAAAGGATATTACCATACTCATTACACTTTATCATTAAAAGGATATTACCATACTCATTACACTTTATCATTAAAAGGCTATTACCATACTCATTACAGTTTATAATTAAAAGGATATTACCATACTCATTACACGTTATCATTAAAAGGCTATTACCATACTCATTACACTTTATCATTAAAAGGATATTACCATACTCATTACACGTTATCATTAAAAGGATATTACCATACTCATTACACGTTATCATTAAAAGGCTATTACCATACTCATTACACTTTATCATTAAAAGGATATTACCATACTCATTACACGTTAACATTAAAAGGATATTACCATACTCATTACACGTTATCATTAAAAGGATATTACCATACTCATTACACGTTATCACTAAAAGGCTATTACCATACTCATTACACTTTATCATTAAAAGGCTATTACCATACTCATTACACTTTATCACTAAAAGGATATTACCATACTCATTACACTTTATCATTAAAAGGATATTACCATACTCATTACACGTTATCATTAAAAGGATATTACCATACTCATTACACGTTATCATTAAAAGGCTATTACCATACTCATTACACTTTATCATTAAAAGGATATTACCATACTCATTACACGTTATCATTAAAAGGATATTACCATACTCATTACACGTTATCATTAAAAGGCTATTACCATACTCATTACACTTTATCATTAAAAGGATATTACCATACTCATTACACGTTATCATTAAAAGGATATTACAATACTCATTACACTTTATCATTAAAAGGATATTACCATACTCATTACACTTTATCATTAAAAGGCTATTACCATACTCATTACACTTTATCATTAAAAGGATATTACCATACTCATTACACGTTATCATTAAAAGGCTATTACCATACTCATTACACTTTATCATTAAAAGGATATTACCATACTCATTACACTTTATCATTAAAAGGATATTACCATACTCATTACACTTTATCATTAAAAGGCTATTACCATACTCATTACACTTTATCACTAAAAGGATATTACCATACTCATTACACTTTATCACTAAAAGGATATTACCATACTCATTACACTTTATCATTAAAAGGATATTACCATACTCATTACACTTTATCACTAAAAGGATATTACCATACTCATTACACTTTATCACTAATAGGATATTACCATACTCATTACACTTTATCATTAAAAGGATATTACCATACTCATTACACTTTATCATTAAAAGGCTATTACCATACTCATTACACTTTATCACTAAAAGGATATTACCATACTCATTACACGTTATCATTAAAATGATATTACCATACTCATTACACTTTATATTAAAAAGGATATTACCATACGCATTACACTTTATCACTAAAAGGATATTACCATACTCATTACACTTTATCATTAAAAGGATATTACCATACTCATTACACTTTATCATTAAAAGGATATTACCATACTCATTACACTTTATCACTAAAAGGATATTACCATACTCATTACACGTTATCATTAAAAGGATATTACCATACTCATTACACTTTATCACTAAAAGGATATTACCATACTCATTACACTTTATCACTAAAAGGATATTACCATACTCATTACACTTTATCATTAAAAGGATATTACCATACTCATTACACTTTATCATTAAAAGGATATTACCATACTCATTACACTTTATCATTAAAAGGCTATTACCATACTCATTACACTTTATCACTAAAAGGATATTACCATACTCATTACACTTTATCATTAAAAGGATATTACCATACTCATTACACGTTATCATTAAAAGGATATTACCATACTCATTACACTTTATCATTAAAAGGATATTACCATACTCATTACACTTTATCATTAAAAGGCTATTACCATACTCATTACAGTTTATAATTAAAAGGATATTACCATACTCATTACACGTTATCATTAAAAGGCTATTACCATACTCATTACACTTTATCATTAAAAGGATATTACCATACTCATTACACGTTATCATTAAAAGGATATCACCATACTCATTACACGTTATCATTAAAAGGCTATTACCATACTCATTACACTTTATCATTAAAAGGATATTACCATACTCATTACACGTTAACATTAAAAGGATATTACCATACTCATTACACGTTATCATTAAAAGGATATTACCATACTCATTACACTTTATCATTAAAAGGATATTACCATACTCATTACACGTTATCATTAAAAGGATATTACCATACTCATTACACGTTATCATTAAAAGGCTATTACCATACTCATTACACTTTATCATTAAAAGGATATTACCATACTCATTACACGTTATCATTAAAAGGATATTACCATACTCATTACACTTTATCATTAAAAGGCTATTACCATACTCATTACACTTTATCATTAAAAGGATATTACCATACTCATTACACGTTATCACTAAAAGGCTATTACCATACTCATTACACTTTATCATTAAAAGGCTATTACCATACTCATTACACTTTATCACTAAAAGGATATTACCATACTCATTACACTTTATCATTAAAAGGATATTACCATACTCATTACACGTTATCATTAAAAGGATATTACCATACTCATTACACGTTATCATTAAAAGGCTATTACCATACTCATTACACTTTATCATTAAAAGGATATTACCATACTCATTACACGTTATCATTAAAAGGATATTACCATACTCATTACACGTTATCATTAAAAGGCTATTACCATACTCATTACACTTTATCATTAAAAGGATATTACCATACTCATTACACGTTATCATTAAAAGGATATTACAATACTCATTACACTTTATCATTAAAAGGATATTACCATACTCATTACACTTTATCATTAAAAGGCTATTACCATACTCATTACACTTTATCATTAAAAGGATATTACCATACTCATTACACGTTATCATTAAAAGGCTATTACCATACTCATTACACTTTATCATTAAAAGGATATTACCATACTCATTACACTTTATCATTAAAAGGATATTACCATACTCATTACACTTTATCATTAAAAGGCTATTACCATACTCATTACACTTTATCACTAAAAGGATATTACCATACTCATTACACTTTATCACTAAAAGGATATTACCATACTCATTACACTTTATCATTAAAAGGATATTACCATACTCATTACACTTTATCACTAAAAGGATATTACCATACTCATTACACTTTATCACTAATAGGATATTACCATACTCATTACACTTTATCATTAAAAGGATATTACCATACTCATTACACTTTATCATTAAAAGGCTATTACCATACTCATTACACTTTATCACTAAAAGGATATTACCATACTCATTACACGTTATCATTAAAATGATATTACCATACTCATTACACTTTATATTAAAAAGGATATTACCATACTCATTACACTTTATCACTAAAAGGATATTACCATACTCATTACACTTTATCATTAAAAGGATATTACCATACTCATTACACTTTATCATTAAAAGGATATTACCATACTCATTACACTTTATCACTAAAAGGATATTACCATACTCATTACACGTTATCATTAAAAGGATATTACCATACTCATTACACTTTATCACTAAAAGGATATTACCATACTCATTACACTTTATCACTAAAAGGATATTACCATACTCATTACACTTTATCATTAAAAGGATATTACCATACTCATTACACGTTATCATTAAAAGGATATTACCATACTCATTACACTTTATCATTAAAAGGCTATTACCATACTCATTACACTTTATCATTAAAAGGATATTACCATACTCATTACACGTTATCATTAAAAGGCTATTACCATACTCATTACACTTTATCATTAAAAGGATATTACCATACTCATTACACGTTATCACTAAAAGGATATTACCATACTCATTACACGTTATCACTAAAAGGATATTACCATACTCATTACACGTTATCATTAAAAGGCTATTACCATACTCATTATACTTTATCATTAAAAGGATATTACCATACTCATTACACGTTATCACTAAAAGGATATTACCATACTCATTACACGTTATCACTAAAAGGATATTACCATACTCATTACACTTTATCATTAAAAGGCTATTACCATACTCATTATACTTTATCATTAAAAGGATATTACCATACTCATTACACGTTATCACTAAAAGGATATTACCATACTCATTACACTTTATCATTAAAAGGATATTACCATACTCATTAGACTTTATCACTAAAGGATATTACCATACTCATTACACTTTATCACTAAAAGGATATTACCATACTCATTACACTTTATCATTAAAAGGATATTACCATACTCATTACACTTTATCAGTAAAAGGATATTACCATACTCATTACACTTTATCACTAAAAGGATATAACCATACTCATTACACTTTATCACTAAAAGGATATTACCATACTCATTACACTTTATCATTAAAAGGATATTACCATACTCATTACACTTTATCACTAAAAGGATATTACCATACTCATTACACTTTATCACTAAAAGGATATTACCATACTCATTACACCTTATCACTAAAAGGATATTACCATACTCATTACACGTTATCATTAAAAGGATATTACCATACTCATTACACTTTATCATTAAAAGGATATTACCATACTCATTACACGTTATCATTAAAAGGCTATTACCATACACATTACACTTTATCATTAAAAGGATATTACCATACTCATTACACGTTATCATTAAAAGGATATTACCATACTCATTACACGTTATCATTAAAAGGCTATTACCATACTCGTTACACTTTATCATTAAAAGGATATTACCATACTCATTACACGTTATCATTAAAAGGATATTACCATACTCATTACACGTTATCATTAAAAGGCTATTACCATACTCATTACACTTTATCATTAAAAGGATATTACCATACTCATTACACGTTATCATTAAAAGGATATTACCATACTCATTACACTTTATCATTAAAAGGATATTAACCATACTCATTACACTTTATCATTAAAAGGCTATTACCATACTCATTACACTTTATCATTAAAAGGATATTACCATACTCATTACACGTTATCATTAAAAGGCTATTACCATACTCATTACACTTTATCATTAAAAGGATATTACCATACTCATTACACGTTATCATTAAAAGGATATTACCATACTCATTACACGTTATCATTAAAAGGCTATTACCATACTCATTACACTTTATCATTAAAAGGATATTACCATACTCATTACACGTTATCATTAAAAGGATATTACCATACTCATTACACGTTATCATTAAAAGGCTATTACCATACTCATTACACTTTATCATTAAAAGGCTATTACCATACTCATTACACTTTATCATTAAAAGGATATTACCATACACATTACACGTTATCATTAAAAGGATATTACCATACTCATTACACGTTATCATTAAAAGGATATTACCATACACATTACACGTTATCATTAAAAGGATATTACCATACTCATTACACGTTATCATTAAAAGGACATTACCATACTCATTACACGTTATCATTAAAAGGCTATTACCATACTCATTACACTTTATCACTAAAAGGATATTACCATACTCATTACACTTTATCACTAATAGGATATTACCATACTCATTACACTTTATCATTAAAAGGATATTACCATACTCATTACACTTTATCATTAAAAGGCTATTACCATACTCATTACACTTTATCACTAAAAGGATATTACCATACTCATTACACTTTATATTAAAAAGGATATTACCATACTCATTACACTTTATCACTAAAAGGATATTACCATACTCATTACACTTTATCATTAAAAGGATATTACCATACTCATTACACTTTATCATTAAAAGGATATTACCATACTCATTACACTTTATCACTAAAAGGATATTACCATACTCATTACACTTTATCACTAAAAGGATATTACCATACTCATTACACTTTATCATTAAAAGGATATTACCATACTCATTACACGTTATCATTAAAAGGATATTACCATACTCATTACACTTTATCATTAAAAGGCTATTACCATACTCATTACACTTTATCATTAAAAGGATATTACCATACTCATTACACGTTATCATTAAAAGGCTATTACCATACTCATTACACTTTATCATTAAAAGGATATTACCATACTCATTACACGTTATCACTAAAAGGATATTACCATACTCATTACACGTTATCACTAAAAGGATATTACCATACTCATTACACGTTATCATTAAAAGGCTATTACCATACTCATTACACTTTATCATTAAAAGGATATTACCATACTCATTACACGTTATCACTAAAAGGATATTACCATACTCATTACACGTTATCACTAAAAGGATATTACCATACTCATTACACTTTATCATTAAAAGGCTATTACCATACTCATTATACTTTATCATTAAAAGGATATTACCATACTCATTACACGTTATCACTAAAAGGATATTACCATACTCATTACACTTTATCATTAAAAGGATATTACCATACTCATTAGACTTTATCACTAAAAGGATATTACCATACTCATTACACTTTATCACTAAAAGGATATTACCATACTCATTACACTTTATCATTAAAAGGATATTACCATACTCATTACACTTTATCAGTAAAAGGATATTACCATACTCATTACACTTTATCACTAAAAGGATATTACCATACTCATTACACTTTATCACTAAAAGGATATTACCATACTCATTACACTTTATCATTAAAAGGATATTACCATACTCATTACACTTTATCACTAAAAGGATATTACCATACTCATTACACTTTATCACTAAAAGGATATTACCATACTCATTACACTTTATCACTAAAAGGATATTACCATACTCATTACACGTTATCATTAAAAGGATATTACCATACTCATTACACTTTATCATTAAAAGGATATTACCATACTCATTACACGTTATCATTAAAAGGCTATTACCATACTCATTACACTTTATCATTAAAAGGATATTACCATACTCATTACACGTTATCATTAAAAGGATATTACCATACTCATTACACGTTATCATTAAAAGGCTATTACCATACTCGTTACACTTTATCATTAAAAGGATATTACCATACTCATTACACGTTATCATTAAAAGGATATTACCATACTCATTACACGTTATCATTAAAAGGCTATTACCATACTCATTACACTTTATCATTAAAAGGATATTACCATACTCATTACACGTTATCATTAAAAGGATATTACCATACTCATTACACTTTATCATTAAAAGGATATTACCATACTCATTACACTTTATCATTAAAAGGCTATTACCATACTCATTACACTTTATCATTAAAAGGATATTACCATACTCATTACACGTTATCATTAAAAGGCTATTACCATACTCATTACACTTTATCATTAAAAGGATATTACCATACTCATTACACGTTATCATTAAAAGGATATTACCATACTCATTACACGTTATCATTAAAAGGCTATTACCATACTCATTACACTTTATCATTAAAAGGATATTACCATACTCATTACACGTTATCATTAAAAGGATATTACCATACTCATTACACTTTATCACTAAAAGGATATTACCATACTCATTACACGTTATCATTAAAAGGCTATTACCATACTCATTACACTTTATCATTAAAAGGCTATTACCATACTCATTACACTTTATCATTAAAAGGATATTACCATACTCATTACACGTTATCATTAAAAGGCTATTACCATACTCATTACACTTTATCATTAAAAGGCTATTACCATACTCATTACACTTTATCATTAAAAGGATATTACCATACTCATTACACGTTATCACTAAAAGGATATTACCATACTCATTACACGTTATCATTAAAAGGCTATTACCATACTCATTACACTTTATCATTAAAAGGATATTACCATACTCATTACACGTTATCATTAAAAGGATATTACCATACTCATTACACGTTATCATTAAAAGGCTATTACCATACTCATTACACTTTATCATTAAAAGGATATTACCATACTCATTACACGTTATCATTAAAAGGATATTACCATACTCATTACACTTTATCATTAAAAGGATATTACCATACTCATTACACTTTATCATTAAAAGGCTATTACCATACTCATTACACTTTATCATTAAAAGGATATTACCATACTCATTACACGTTATCATTAAAAGGCTATTACCATACTCATTACACTTTATCATTAAAAGGATATTACCATACTCATTACACTTTATCATTAAAAGGATATTACCATACTCATTACACTTTATCATTAAAAGGCTATTACCATACTCATTACACTTTATCACTAAAAGGATATTACCATACTCATTACACTTTATCACTAAAAGGATATTACCATACTCATTACACTTTATCATTAAAAGGATATTACCATACTCATTACACTTTATCACTAAAAGGATATTACCATACTCATTACACTTTATCATTAAAAGGATATTACCATACTCATTAGACTTTATCAGTAAAAGGATATTACCATACTCATTACACTTTATCACTAAAAGGATATTACCATACTCATTACACTTTATCACTAAAAGGATATTACCATACTCATTACACTTTATCATTAAAAGGATATTACCATACTCATTACACTTTATCACTAAAAGGATATTACCATACTCATTACACTTTATCACTAAAAGGATATTACCATACTCATTACACTTTATCACTAAAAGGATATTACCATACTCATTACACGTTATCATTAAAAGGATATTACCATACTCATTACACTTTATCATTAAAAGGATATTACCATACTCATTACACGTTATCATTAAAAGGCTATTACCATACTCATTACACTTTATCATTAAAAGGATATTACCATACTCATTACACGTTATCATTAAAAGGATATTACCATACTCATTACACGTTATCATTAAAAGGCTATTACCATACTCGTTACACTTTATCATTAAAAGGATATTACCATACTCATTACACGTTATCATTAAAAGGATATTACCATACTCATTACACGTTATCATTAAAAGGCTATTACCATACTCATTACACTTTATCATTAAAAGGATATTACCATACTCATTACACGTTATCATTAAAAGGATATTACCATACTCATTACACTTTATCATTAAAAGGATATTACCATACTCATTACACTTTATCATTAAAAGGCTATTACCATACTCATTACACTTTATCATTAAAAGGATATTACCATACTCATTACACGTTATCATTAAAAGGCTATTACCATACTCATTACACTTTATCATTAAAAGGATATTACCATACTCATTACACGTTATCATTAAAAGGATATTACCATACTCATTACACGTTATCATTAAAAGGCTATTACCATACTCATTACACTTTATCATTAAAAGGATATTACCATACTCATTACACGTTATCATTAAAAGGATATTACCATACTCATTACACTTTATCACTAAAAGGATATTACCATACTCATTACACGTTATCATTAAAAGGCTATTACCATACTCATTACACTTTATCATTATAAGGCTATTACCATACTCATTACACTTTATCATTAAAAGGATATTACCATACTCATTACACGTTATCATTAAAAGGCTATTACCATACTCATTACACTTTATCATTAAAAGGCTATTACCATACTCATTACACTTTATCATTAAAAGGATATTACCATACTCATTACACGTTATCACTAAAAGGATATTACCATACTCATTACACGTTATCATTAAAAGGCTATTACCATACTCATTACACTTTATCATTAAAAGGATATTACCATACTCATTACACGTTATCATTAAAAGGATATTACCATACTCATTACACGTTATCATTAAAAGGCTATTACCATACTCATTACACTTTATCATTAAAAGGATATTACCATACTCATTACACGTTATCATTAAAAGGATATTACCATACTCATTACACTTTATCATTAAAAGGATATTACCATACTCATTACACTTTATCATTAAAAGGCTATTACCATACTCATTACACTTTATCATTAAAAGGATATTACCATACTCATTACACGTTATCATTAAAAGGCTATTACCATACTCATTACACTTTATCATTAAAAGGATATTACCATACTCATTACACTTTATCATTAAAAGGATATTACCATACTCATTACACTTTATCATTAAAAGGCTATTACCATACTCATTACACTTTATCACTAAAAGGATATTACCATACTCATTACACTTTATCACTAAAAGGATATTACCATACTCATTACACTTTATCATTAAAAGGATATTACCATACTCATTACACTTTATCACTAAAAGGATATTACCATACTCATTACACTTTATCATTAAAAGGATATTACCATACTCATTACACTTTATCATTAAAAGGCTATTACCATACTCATTACACTTTATCACTAAAAGGATATTACCATACTCATTACACGTTATCATTAAAATGATATTACCATACTCATTACACTTTATATTAAAAAGGATATTACCATACTCATTACACTTTATCACTAAAAGGATATTACCATACTCATTACACTTTATCATTAAAAGGATATTACCATACTCATTACACTTTATCATTAAAAGGATATTACCATGCTCATTATACTTTATCACTAAAAGGATATTACCATACTCATTACACTTTATCACTAAAAGGATATTACCATACTCATTACACTTTATCATTAAAAGGATATTACCATACTCATTACACGTTATCATTAAAAGGATATTACCATACTCATTACACTTTATCATTAAAAGGCTATTACCATACTCATTACACTTTATCATTAAAAGGATATTACCATACTCATTACACGTTATCACTAAAAGGATATTACCATACTCATTACACGTTATCACTAAAAGGATATTACCATACTCATTACACGTTATCATTAAAAGGATATTACCATACTCATTACACGTTATCACTAAAAGGATATTACCATACTCATTACACTTTATCACTAAAAGGATATTACCATACTCATTACACTTTATCACTAAAAGGATATTACCATACTCATTACACGTTATCATTAAAAGGATATTACCATACTCATTACACTTTATCATTAAAAGGATATTACCATACTCATTACACGTTATCATTAAAAGGCTATTACCATACTCATTACACTTTATCATTAAAAGGATATTACCATACTCATTACACGTTATCATTAAAAGGATATTACCATACTCATTACACGTTATCATTAAAAGGCTATTACCATACTCGTTACACTTTATCATTAAAAGGATATTACCATACTCATTACACGTTATCATTAAAAGGATATTACCATACTCATTACACGTTATCATTAAAAGGCTATTACCATACTCATTACACTTTATCATTAAAAGGATATTACCATACTCATTACACGTTATCATTAAAAGGATATTACCGTACTCATTACACGTTATCATTAAAAGGCTATTACCATACTCATTACACTTTATCATTAAAAGGATATTACCATACTCATTACACGTTATCATTAAAAGGATATTACCATACTCATTACACGTTATCATTAAAAGGCTATTACCATACTCATTACACTTTATCATTAAAAGGATATTACCATACTCATTACACGTTATCATTAAAAGGATATTACCATACTCATTACACTTTATCACTAAAAGGATATTACCATACTCATTACACGTTATCATTAAAAGGCTATTACCATACTCATTACACTTTATCATTAAAAGGCTATTACCATACTCATTACACTTTATCATTAAAAGGATATTACCATACTCATTACACGTTATCATTAAAAGGATATTACCATACTCATTACACGTTATCATTAAAAGGCTATTACCATACTCATTACACTTTATCATTAAAAGGATATTACCATACTCATTACACGTTATCATTAAAAGGATATTACCATACTCATTACACTTTATCATTAAAAGGCTATTACCATACTCATTACACTTTATCATTAAAAGGATATTACCATACCCATTACACGTTATCACTAAAAGGTTATTACCATACTCATTACACTTTATCATTAAAAGGCTATTACCATACTCATTACACTTTATCACTAAAAGGATATTACCATACTCATTACACTTTATCATTAAAAGGATATTACCATACTCATTACACGTTATCATTAAAAGGATATTACCATACTCATTACACGTTATCATTAAAAGGCTATTACCATACTCATTACACTTTATCATTAAAAGGATATTACCATACTCATTACACGTTATCATTAAAAGGATATTACCATACTCATTACACGTTATCATTAAAAGGCTATTACCATACTCATTACACTTTATCATTAAAAGGATATTACCATACTCATTACACGTTATCATTAAAAGGATATTACCATACTCATTACACTTTATCATTAAAAGGATATTACCATACTCATTACACTTTATCATTAAAAGGCTATTACCATACTCATTACACTTTATCATTAAAAGGATATTACCATACTCATTACACGTTATCATTAAAAGGCTATTACCATACTCATTACACTTTATCATTAAAAAGATATTACCATACTCATTACACGTTATCATTAAAAGGATATTACCATACTCATTACACGTTATCATTAAAAGGCTATTACCATACTCATTACACTTTATCATTAAAAGGATATTACCATACTCATTACACGTTATCATTAAAAGGATATTACCATACTCATTACACGTTATCATTAAAAGGATATTACCATACTCATTACACTTTATCATTAAAAGGATATTACCATACTCATTACACGTTATCATTAAAAGGCTATTACCATACTCATTACACTTTATCATTAAAAGGATATTACCATACTCATTACACGTTATCATTAAAAGGATATTACCATACTCATTACACGTTATCATTAAAAGGCTATTACCATACTCATTACACTTTATCATTAAAAGGCTATTACCATACTCATTACACTTTATCATTAAAAGGATATTACCATACTCATTACACGTTATCATTAAAAGGATATTACCATACTCATTACACTTTATCATTAAAAGGCTATTACCATACTCATTACACTTTATCATTAAAAGGATATTACCATACTCATTACACGTTATCACTAAAAGGCTATTACCATACTCATTACACTTTATCATTAAAAGGCTATTACCATACTCATTACACTTTATCACTAAAAGGATATTACCATACTCATTACACTTTATCATTAAAAGGATATTACCATACTCATTACACGTTATCATTAAAAGGATATTACCATACTCATTACACGTTATCATTAAAAGGCTATTACCATACTCATTACACGTTATCATTAAAAGGATATTACCATACTCATTACACGTTATCATTAAAAGGCTATTACCATACTCATTACACTTTATCATTAAAAGGATATTACCATACTCATTACACGTTATCATTAAAAGGATATTACCATACTCATTACACGTTATCATTAAAAGGCTATTACCATACTCATTACACTTTATCACTAAAAGGATATTACCATACTCATTACACTTTATCACTAAAAGGATATTACCATACTCATTACACTTTATCATTAAAAGGATATTACCATACTCATTACACTTTATCATTAAAAGGATATTACCATACTCATTACACTTTATCATTAAAAAGCTATTACCATACTCATTGCACTTTATCATTAAAAGGATATTACCATACTCATTACACGTTATAATTAAAAGGCTATTACCATACTTATTACACTTTATCATTAAAAGGATATTACCATACTCATTACACGTTATCACTAAAAGGATATTACCATACTCATTACACGTTATCACTAAAAGGATATTACCATACTCATTACACGTTATCATTAAAAGGCTATTACCATACTCATTACACTTTATCATTAAAAGGATATTACCATACTCATTACACGTTATCACTAAAAGGATATTACCATACTCATTACACTTTATCATTAAAAGGCTATTACCATACTCATTATACTTTATCATTTGAAGGATATTACCATACTCATTACACGTTATCACTAAAAGGATATTACCATACTCATTACACGTTATCACTAAAAGGATATTACCATACTCATTACACTTTATCATTAAAAGGATATTACCATACTCATTACACTTTATCAGTAAAAGGATATTACCATACTCATTACACTTTATCACTAAAAGGATATTACCATACTCATTACACTTTATCATTAAAAGGATATTACCATACTCATTACACTTTATCACTAAAAGGATATTACCATACTCATTACACTTTATCACTAAAAGGATATTACCATACTCATTACACTTTATCACTAAAAGGATATTACCATACTCATTACACGTTATCATTAAAAGGATATTACCATACTCATTACACTTTATCATTAAAAGGATATTACCATACTCATTACACGTTATCATTAAAAGGCTATTACCATACTCATTACACTTTATCATTAAAAGGATATTACCATACTCATTACACGTTATCATTAAAAGGATATTACCATACACATTACACGTTATCATTAAAAGGATATTACCATACTCATTACACTTTATCATTAAAAGGATATTACCGTACTCATTACACGTTATCATTAAAAGGCTATTACCATACTCATTACACTTTATCATTAAAAGGATATTACCATACTCATTACACGTTATCATTAAAAGGATATTACCATACTCATTACACGTTATCATTAAAAGGATATTACCATAATCATTACACTTTATCACTAAAAGGATATTACCATACTCATTACACGTTATCATTAAAAGGCTATTACCATACTCATTACACTTTATCATTAAAAGGCTATTACCATACTCATTACACTTTATCATTAAAAGGATATTACCATACTCATTACACGTTATCATTAAAAGGATATTACCATACTCATTACACGTTATCATTAAAAGGCTATTACCATACTCATTACACTTTATCATTAAAAGGATATTACCATACTCATTACACGTTATCATTAAAAGGATATTACCATACTCATTACACTTTATCATTAAAAGGCTATTACCATACTCATTACACTTTATCATTAAAAGGATATTACCATACTCATTACACGTTATCACTAAAAGGCTATTACCATACTCATTACACTTTATCATTAAAAGGCTATTACCATACTCATTACACTTTATCACTAAAAGGATATTACCATACTCATTACACTTTATCATTAAAAGGATATTACCATACACATTACACGTTATCATTAAAAGGATATTACCATACTCATTACACGTTATCATTAAAAGGCTATTACCATACTCATTACACTTTATCATTAAAAGGATATTACCATACTCATTACACGTTATCATTAAAAGGATATTACCATACTCATTACACGTTATCATTAAAAGGCTATTACCATACTCATTACACTTTATCATTAAAAGGATATTACCATACTCATTACACGTTATCATTAAAAGGATATTACCATACTCATTACACTTTATCATTAAAAGGATATTACCATACTCATTACACTTTATCATTAAAAGGCTATTACCATACTCATTACACTTTATCATTAAAAGGATATTACCATACTCATTACACGTTATCATTAAAAGGCTATTACCATACTCATTACACTTTATCATTAAAAGGATATTACCATACTCATTACACGTTATCATTAAAAGGATATTACCATACTCATTACACGTTATCATTAAAAGGCTATTACCATACTCATTACACTTTATCATTAAAAGGATATTACCATACTCATTACACGTTATCATTAAAAGGATATTACCATACTCATTACACGTTATCATTAAAAGGATATTACCATACTCATTACACTTTATCATTAAAAGGATATTACCATACTCATTACACGTTATCATTAAAAGGCTATTACCATACTCATTACACTTTATCATTAAAAGGATATTACCATACTCATTACACGTTATCATTAAAAGGATATTACCATACTCATTACACGTTATCATTAAAAGGCTATTACCATACTCATTACACTTTATCATTAAAAGGATATTACCATACTCATTACACGTTATCATTAAAAGGATATTACCATACTCATTACACTTTATCACTAAAAGGATATTACCATACTCATTACACGTTATCATTAAAAGGCTATTACCATACTCATTACACTTTATCATTAAAAGGCTATTACCATACTCATTACACTTTATCATTAAAAGGATATTACCATACTCATTACACGTTATCATTAAAAGGATATTACGATACTCATTACACGTTATCATTAAAAGGCTATTACCATACTCATTACACTTTATCATTAAAAGGATATTACCATACTCATTACACGTTATCATTAAAAGGATATTACCATACTCATTACACTTTATCATTAAAAGGCTATTACCATACTCATTACACTTTATCATTAAAAGGATATTACCATACTCATTACACGTTATCATTAAAAGGCTATTACCATACTCATTACACTTTATCATTAAAAGGATATTACCATACTCATTACACGTTATCATTAAAAGGATATTACCATACTCATTACACGTTATCACTAAAAGGATATTACCATACTCATTACACGTTATCATTAAAAGGATATTACCATACTCATTACACGTTATCATTAAAAGGCTATTACCATACTCATTACACTTTATCATTAAAAGGATATTACCATACTCATTACACGTTATGATTAAAAGGATATTACCATACTCATTACACTTTATCACTAAAAGGATATTACCATACTCATTACACTTTATCACTAAAAGGATATTACCATACTCATTACACGTTATCATTAAAAGGATATTACCATACTCATTACACTTTATCACTAAAAGGATATTACCATACTCATTACACTTTATCATTAAAAGGCTATTACCATACTCATTACACTTTATCATTAAAAGGATATTACCATACACATTACACTTTATCACTAAAAGGATATTACCATACTCATTACACTTTATCACTAAAAGGATATAACCATACTCATTACACGTTATCATTAAAAGGATATTACCATACTCATTACACTTTATCACTAAAAGGATATTACCATACTCATTACACTTTATCATTAAAAGGCTATTACCATACTCATTCCACTTTATCACTAAAAGGATATTACCATACTCATTACACGTTATCATTAAAAGGATATTACCATACTCATTACACTTTATCATTAAAAGGCTATTACCATACTCATTACACTTTATCATTAAAAGGATATTACCATACTCATTACACTTTATCATTAAAAGGATATTACCATACTCATTACACGTTATCATTAAAAGGCTATTACCATACTCATTACACTTTATCATTAAAAGGCTATTACCATACTCATTACACTTTATCACTAAAAGGATATTACCATACTCATTACACTTTATCACTAAAAGGATATTACCATACTCATTACACTTTATCATTAAAAGGCTATTACCATACTCATTACACTTTATCATTAAAAGGCTATTACCATACTCATTACACGTTATCATTAAAAGGTTATTACCATACTCATTACACGTTATCATTAAAAGCATATTACCATACTCATTACACTTTATCATTAAAAGGCTATTACCATACTCATTACACGTTATCATTTAAAGGCTATTACCATACTCATTACACGTTATCATTAAAAGGATATTACCATACTCATTACACTTTATCATTAAAAGGCTATTACCATACTCATTACACGTTATCATTAAAAGGATATTATCATACTCATTACACTTTATCATTAAAAGGATATTACCATACTCATTACACTTTACCATTAAAAGGATATTACCGTACTCATTACACTTTATCATTAAAAGGATATTACCATACTCATTACACGTTATCACTAAAAGGATGTTACCATACTCATTACACTTTATCATTAAAAGGCTATTACCATACTCATTACACTTTATCATTAAAAGGATATTACCATACTCATTACACTTTATCATTAAAAGGATATTACCATACTCATTACACGTTATCACTAAAAGGATATTACCATACTCATTACACTTTATCATTAAAAGGCTATTACCATACTCATTACACTTTATCATTAAAAGGATATTACCATACTCATTACACGTTATCACTAAAAGGATATTACCATACTCATTACACTTTATCATTAAAAGGCTATTACCATACTCATTACACTTTATCACTAAAATGATATTACCATACTCATTACACTTTATCACTAAAATGATATTACCATACTCATTACACGTTATCATTAAAAGGATATTACCATACTAATACACTTTATCATTTAAAGGCTATTACCATACTCATTACACGTTATCATTAAAAGGATATTACCATACTCATTACACGTTATCATTAAAAGGATATTACCATACTCATTACACGTTATCATTAAAAGGATATTACCATACTCATTACACGTTATCATTAAAAGGATATTACCATACTCATTACACTTTATCATTAAAAGGCTATTACCATACTCATTACACTTTATCACTAAAAGGCTATTACCATACTCATTACACGTTATCATTAAAAGGATATTACCATACTCATTACACGTTATCACTAAAAGGATATTACCATACTCATTACACGTTATCATTAAAAGGATATTACCATACTCATTACACTTTATCATTAAAAGGCTATTACCATACTCATTACACGTTATCATTAAAAGGATATTACCATACTCATTACACGTTATCATTAAAAGGATATTACCATACTCATTACACGTTATCATTAAAAGGATATTACCATACTCATTACACGTTATCATTAAAAGGATATTACCATACTCATTACACGTTATCATTTAAAGGATATTACCATACTCATTACACGTTATCACTAAAAGGATATTACCATACTCATTACACGTTATCATTAAAAGAATATTACCATACTCATTACACTTTATCGTTAAAAGGCTATTACCACACTCATTACACGTTATCATTAAAAGGATATTACCATACTCATTACACGTTATCATTAAAAGGATATTACCATACTCATTACACGTTATCATTAAAAGGATATTACCATACTCATTACACGTTATCATTAAAAGGATATTACCATACTCATTACACGTTATCATTAAAAGGATATTACCATACTCATTACACTTTATCATTAAAAGGCTATTACCATACTCATTACACGTTATCATTAAAAGGATATTACCATACTCATTACACGTTATCATTAAAAGGATATTACCATACTCATTACACTTTATCATTAAAAGGATATTACCATACTCATTACACGTTATCATTAAAAGGATATTACCATACTCATTACACGTTATCATTAAAAGGATATTACCATACTCATTACACTTTATCATTAAAAGGATATTACCATACTCATTACACTTTATCATTAAAAGGATATTACCATACTCATTACACGTTATCATTAAAAGGATATTACCATACTCATTACACGTTATCATTAAAAGGATATTACCATACTAATTACACTTTATCATTAAAAGGATATTACCATACTCATTACACGTTATCATTAAAAGGATATTACCATACTCATTACACGTTATCATTAAAAGGATATTACCATACTCATTACACTTTATCATTAAAAGGATATTACCATACTCATTACACTTTATCACTAAAAGGATATTACCATACTCATTACACTTTATAATTAAAAGGCTATTACCATACTCATTACACTTTATCACTAAAAGGATATTACCATACTCATTACACTTTATCATTTAAAGGCTATTACCATACTCATTACACTTTATCATTAAAAGGATATTACCATACTCATTACACTTTATCATTAAAAGGATATTACCATACTCATTACACTTTATCATTAAAAGGATATTACCATACTCATTACACTTTATCACTAAAAGGCTATTACCATACTCATTACACGTTATCATTAAAAGGATATTACCATACTCATTACACTTTATCACTAAAAGGATATTACCATACTCATTACACGTTATCATTAAAGGGATATTACCATACTCATTACACTTTATAATTAAAAGGATATTACCATACTCATTACACTTTATCATTAAAAGGATATTACCATACTCATTACACGTTATCATTAAAAGGATATTACCATACTCATTACACTTTATAATTAAAAGGATATTACCATACTCATTACACTTTATCATTAAAAGGCTATTACCATACTCATTACACTTTACCATTAAAAGGATATTACCGTACTCATTACACTTTATCATTAAACGGATATTACCATACTCATTACACGTTATCACTAAAAGGATGTTACCATACTCATTACACTTTATCATTAAAAGGCTATTACCATACTCATTACACTTTATCATTAAAAGGATATTACCATACTCATTACACTTTATCATTAAAAGGATATTACCATACTCATTACACGTTATCACTAAAAGGATATTACCATACTCATTACACGTTATCATTAAAAGGCTATTACCATACTCATTACACTTTATCATTAAAAGGCTATTACCATACTCATTACACTTTATCATTAAAAGGATATTACCATACTCATTACACTTTATCATTAAAAGGATATTACCATACTCATTACACGTTATCATTAAAAGGCTATTACCATACTCATTACACTTTATCATTAAAAGGCTATTACCATACTCATTACACTTTATCACTAAAAGGATATTACCATACTCATTACACTTTATTATTAAAAGGCTATTACCATACTCATTACACGTTATCATTTAAAGGCTATTACCATACTCATTACACTTTATCATTAAAAGGATATTACCATACACATTACACTTTATCACTAAAAGGCTATTACCATACTCATTACACGTTATCATTAAAAGGATATTATCATACTCATTACACTTTATCATTAAAAGGATATTACCATACTCATTACACTTTACCATTAAAAGGATATTACCGTACTCATTACACTTTATCATTAAAAGGATATTACCATACTCATTACACGTTATCACTAAAAGGATGTTACCATACTCATTACACTTTATCATTAAAAGGCTATTACCATACTCATTACACTTTATCATTAAAAGGATATTACCATACTCATTACACTTTATCATTAAAAGGATATTACCATACTCATTACACGTTATCACTAAAAGGATATTACCATACTCATTACACTTTATCATTAAAAGGCTATTACCATACTCATTACACTTTATCATTAAAAGGATATTACCATACTCATTACACGTTATCACTAAAAGGATATTACCATACTCATTACACTTTATCATTAAAAGGCTATTACCATACTCATTACACTTTATCACTAAAATGATATTACCATACTCATTACACTTTATCACTAAAATGATATTACCATACTCATTACACGTTATCATTAAAAGGATATTACCATACTCATTACACTTTATCATTAAAAGGCTATTACCATACTCATTACACGTTATCATTAAAAGGATATTACCATACTCATTACACGTTATCATTAAAAGGATATTACCATACTCATTACACGTTATCATTAAAAGGATATTACCATACTCATTACACGTTATCATTAAAAGGATATTACCATACTCATTACACTTTATCATTAAAAGGCTATTACCATACTCATTACACTTTATCACTAAAAGGCTATTACCATACTCATTACACGTTATCATTAAAAGGATATTACCATACTCATTACACGTTATCACTAAAAGGATATTACCATACTCATTACACGTTATCATTAAAAGGATATTACCATACTCATTACACTTTATCATTAAAAGGCTATTACCATACTCATTACACGTTATCATTAAAAGGATATTACGATACTCATTACACGTTATCATTAAAAGGATATTACCATACTCATTACACGTTATCATTAAAAGGATATTACCATACTCATTACACGTTATCATTAAAAGGATATTACCATACTCATTACACGTTATCATTTAAAGGATATTACCATACTCATTACACGTTATCACTAAAAGGATATTACCATACTCATTACACGTTATCATTAAAAGAATATTACCATACTCATTACACTTTATCGTTAAAAGGCTATTACCACACTCATTACACGTTATCATTAAAAGGATATTACCATACTCATTACACGTTATCATTAAAAGGATATTACCATACTCATTACACGTTATCATTAAAAGGATATTACCATACTCATTACACGTTATCATTAAAAGGATATTACCATACTCATTACACGTTATCATTAAAAGGATATTACCATACTCATTACACTTTATCATTAAAAGGCTATTACCATACTCATTACACGTTATCATTAAAAGGATATTACCATACTCATTACACGTTATCATTAAAAGGATATTACCATACTCATTACACTTTATCATTAAAAGGATATTACCATACTCATTACACGTTATCATTAAAAGGATATTACCATACTCATTACACGTTATCATTAAAAGGATATTACCATACTCATTACACTTTATCATTAAAAGGATATTACCATACTCATTACACTTTATCATTAAAAGGATATTACCATACTCATTACACGTTATCATTAAAAGGATATTACCATACTCATTACACGTTATCATTAAAAGGATATTACCATACTAATTACACTTTATCATTAAAAGGATATTACCATACTCATTACACGTTATCTTTAAAAGGATATTACCATACTCATTACACGTTATCATTAAAAGGATATTACCATACTCATTACACTTTATCATTAAAAGGATATTACCATACTCATTACACTTTATCACTAAAAGGATATTACCATACTCATTACACTTTATAATTAAAAGGCTATTACCATACTCATTACACTTTATCACTAAAAGGATATTACCATACTCATTACACTTTATCATTTAAAGGCTATTACCATACTCATTACACTTTATCATTAAAAGGATATTACCATACTCATTACACTTTATCATTAAAAGGATATTACCATACTCATTACACTTTATCATTAAAAGGATATTACCATACTCATTACACTTTATCACTAAAAGGCTATTACCATACTCATTACACGTTATCATTAAAAGGATATTACCATACTCATTACACTTTATCACTAAAAGGATATTACCATACTCATTACACGTTATCATTAAAGGGATATTACCATACTCATTACACTTTATAATTAAAAGGATATTACCATACTCATTACACTTTATCATTAAAAGGATATTACCATACTCATTACACGTTATCATTAAAAGGATATTACCATACTCATTACACTTTATAATTAAAAGGATATTACCATACTCATTACACTTTATCATTAAAAGGCTATTACCATACTCATTACACTTTACCATTAAAAGGATATTACCGTACTCATTACACTTTATCATTAAACGGATATTACCATACTCATTACACGTTATCACTAAAAGGATGTTACCATACTCATTACACTTTATCATTAAAAGGCTATTACCATACTCATTACACTTTATCATTAAAAGGATATTACCATACTCATTACACTTTATCATTAAAAGGATATTACCATACTCATTACACGTTATCACTAAAAGGATATTACCATACTCATTACACTTTATCATTAAAAGGCTATTACCATACTCATTACACTTTATCATTAAAAGGATATTACCATACTCATTACACGTTATCACTAAAAGGATATTACCATACTCATTACACTTTATCATTAAAAGGCTATTACCATACTCATTACACTTTATCACTAAAATGATATTACCATACTCATTACACTTTATCACTAAAATGATATTACCATACTCATTACACGTTATCATTAAAAGGATATTACCATACTCATTACACTTTATCATTAAAAGGCTATTACCATACTCATTACACGTTATCATTAAAAGGATATTACCATACTCATTACACGTTATCATTAAAAGGATATTACCATACTCATTACACGTTATCACTAAAAGGATATTACCATACTCATTACACGTTATCATTAAAAGGATATTACCATACTCATTACACTTTATCGTTAAAAGGCTATTACCATACTCATTACACGTTATCATTAAAAGGATATTACCATACTCATTACACGTTATCATTAAAAGGATATTACCATACTCATTACACGTTATCATTAAAAGGATATTACCATACTCATTACACGTTATCATTAAAAGGATATTACCATACTCATTACACGTTATCATTAAAAGGATATTACCATACTCATTACACTTTATCATTAAAAGGCTATTACCATACTCATTACACGTTATCATTAAAAGGATATTACCATACTCATTACACGTTATCATTAAAAGGATATTACCATACTCATTACACGTTATCATTAAAAGGATATTACCATACTCATTACACGTTATCATTAAAAGGATATTACCATACTCATTACACGTTATCATTAAAAGGATATTACCATACTCATTACACTTTATCATTAAAAGGATATTACCATACTCATTACACGTTATCATTAAAATGATATTACCATACACATTACACTTTATCACTAAAAGGATATTACCATACTCATTACACTTTATCACTAAAAGGATATTACCATACTCATTACACGTTATCACTAAAAGGATATTACCATACTCATTACACTTTATCACTAAAAGGATATTACCATACTCATTACACTTTATCATTAAAAGGATATTACCATACTCATTACACTTTATCATTAAAAGGATATTACCATACTCATTACACTTTATCATTAAAAGGATATTACCATACTCATTACACTTTATCACTAAAAGGATATTACCATACTCATTACACGTTATCACTAAAAGGATATTACCATACTCATTACACTTTATCACTAAAAGGCTATTACCTTACTCATTACACTTTATCATTAAAAGGATATTACCATACTCATTACACTTTATCATTAAAAGGATATTACCATACTCATTACACTTTATCATTAAAAGGATATTACCATACTCATTACACGTTATCACTAAAAGGATATTACCATACTCATTACACTTTATCACTAAAAGGCTATTACCTTACTCATTACACTTTATCATTAAAAGGATATTACCATACTCATTACACTTTATCATTAAAAGGATATTACCATACTCATTACACGTTATCACTAAAAGGATATTACCATACTCATTACACTTTATCACTAAAAGGCTATTACCTTACTCATTACACTTTATCATTAAAAGGATATTACCATACTCATTACACTTTATCATTAAAAGGCTATTACCTTACTCATTACACTTTATCATTAAAAGGATATTACCATACTCATTACACTTTATCATTAAAAGGATATTACCATACTCATTACACGTTATCACTAAAAGGATATTACCATACTCATTACACTTTATCACTAAAAGGCTATTACCTTACTCATTACACTTTATCATTAAAAGGATATTACCATACTCATTACACTTTATCATTAAAAGGATATTACCATACTCATTACACGTTATCACTAAAAGGATATTACCATACTCATTACACGTTATCACTAAAAGGCTATTACCATACTCATTAGACTTTATCACTAAAAGGATATTACCATACTCATTACACTTTATCATTAAAAGGATATTACCATACTCATTACACTTTATCATTAAAAGGATATTACCATACTCATTACACGTTATCACTAAAAGGATATTACCATACTCATTACACTTTATCATTAAAAGGATATTACCATACTCATTACACGTTATCACTAAAAGGATATTAGCATACTCATTACACTTTATCATTAAAAGGATATTACCATACTCATTACATGTTATCATTAAAAGGATATTACCATACTCATTACACGTTATCACTAAAAGGCTATTACCATACTCATTACACTTTAACATTAAAAGGATATTACCATACTCATTACACTTTATCACTAAAAGGATATTACCATACTCATTACACGTTATCACTAAAAGGATATTACCATACTCATTACACTTTATCATTAAAAGGATATTACCATACTCATTACATGTTATCATTAAAAGGATATTACCATACTCATTACACGTTATCACTAAAAGGCTATTACCATACTCATTACACTTTATCATTAAAAGGATATTACCATACTCATTACACTTTATCACTAAAAGGATATTACCATACTCATTACACGTTATCACTAAAAGGATATTACCATACTCATTACACTTTATCACTAAAAGGCTATTACCTTACTCATTACACTTTATCATTAAAAGGATATTACCATACTCATTACACTTTATCATTAAAAGGATATTACCATACTCATTACACTTTATCATTAAAAGGATATTACCATACTCATTACACGTTATCACTAAAAGGATATTACCATACTCATTACACTTTATCACTAAAAGGCTATTACCTTACTCATTACACTTTATCATTAAAAGGATATTACCATACTCATTACACTTTATCATTAAAAGGATATTACCATACTCATTACACGTTATCACTAAAAGGATATTACCATACTCATTACACTTTATCACTAAAAGGCTATTACCTTACTCATTACACTTTATCATTAAAAGGATATTACCATACTCATTACACTTTATCATTAAAAGGCTATTACCTTACTCATTACACTCTATCATTAAAAGGATATTACCATACTCATTACACTTTATCATTAAAAGGATATTACCATACTCATTACACGTTATCACTAAAAGGATATTACCATACTCATTACACTTTATCACTAAAAGGCTATTACCTTACTCATTACACTTTATCATTAAAAGGATATTACCATACTCATTACACTTTATCATTAAAAGGATATTACCATACTCATTACACGTTATCACTAAAAGGATATTACCATACTCATTACACGTTATCACTAAAAGGCTATTACCATACTCATTACACTTTATCACTAAAAGGATATTACCATACTCATTACACTTTATCATTAAAAGGATATTACCATACTCATTACACTTTATCATTAAAAGGATATTACCATACTCATTACACGTTATCACTAAAAGGATATTACCATACTCATTACACTTTATCATTAAAAGGATATTACCATACTCATTACACGTTATCACTAAAAGGATATTACCATACTCATTACATTTTATCATTAAAAGGATATTACCATACTCATTACATGTTATCATTAAAAGGATATTACCATACTCATTACACGTTATCACTAAAAGGATATTACCATACTCATTACACTTTATCATTAAAAGGATATTACCATACTCATTACACGTTATCACTAAAAGGATATTACCATACTCATTACACTTTATCATTAAAAGGATATTACCATACTCATTACACTTTATCATTAAAAGGATATTACCATACTCATTACACGTTATCACTAAAAGGATATTACCATACTCATTACACTTTATCATTGAAAGGATATTACCATACTCATTACACGTTATCACTAAAAGGATACTACCATACTCATTACACTTTATCATTAAAAGGATATTACCATACTCATTACATGTTATCATTAAAAGGATATTACCACACTCATTACACGTTATCACTAAAAGGATATTACCATACTCATTACACTTTATAATTAAAAGGCTACGACCATACTCATTACACTTTATCACTAAAAGGATATTACCATACTCATTACACTTTATCAATAAAAGGATATTACCATACTCATTACACGTTATCACTAAAAGGATATTACCATACTCATTAAACTTTATAATTAAAAGGCTATTACCATACTCATTACATTTTATCACTAAAAGGATATTACCATACTCATTACAGGTTATCAATAAAAGGATATTACCATACTCATTACACGTTATCATTAAAAGGATATTACCATACTCATTACACTTTATCATTAAAAGGCTATTACCATACGCATTATACGTTATCATTAAAAGGATATTACCATACTCATTACACGTTATCACTAAAAGGATATTACCATACTCATTACACTTTATCATTAAAAGGATATTACCATACTCATTACACTTTATCACTAAAAGGATATTACCATACTCATTACACTTTATCATTAAAAGGCTATTACCATACGCATTACAATTTATCATTAAAAGGATATTACCATACTCATTACACGTTATCATTAAAAGGATATTACCATACTCATTACACTTTATAATTAAAAGGCTATTACCATACTCATTACACTTTATCACTAAAAGGATATTACCATACTCATTACACTTTATCATTAAAAGGCTATTACCTTACTCATTACACTTTATCATTAAAAGGATATTACCATACTCATTACACTTTATCATTAAAAGGATATTACCATACTCATTACACGTTATCACTAAAAGGATATTACCATACTCATTACACTTTATCACTAAAAGGCTATTACCTTACTCATTACACTTTATCATTAAAAGGATATTACCATACTCATTACACTTTATCATTAAAAGGCTATTACCTTACTCATTACACTTTATCATTAAAAGGATATTACCATACTCATTACACTTTATCATTAAAAGGATATTACCATACTCATTACACGTTATCACTAAAAGGATATTACCATACTCATTACACTTTATCACTAAAAGGCTATTACCTTACTCATTACACTTTATCATTAAAAGGATATTACCATACTCATTACACTTTATCATTAAAAGGATATTACCATACTCATTACACGTTATCACTAAAAGGATATTACCATACTCATTACACGTTATCACTAAAAGGCTATTACCATACTCATTACACTTTATCACTAAAAGGATATTACCATACTCATTACACTTTATCATTAAAAGGATATTACCATACTCATTACACTTTATCATTAAAAGCATATTACCATACTCATTACACTTTATTATTAAAAGGATATTACCATACTCATAACACTTTATCATTAAAAGGATATTACCATACTCATTACATGTTATCATTAAAAGGATATTACCATACTCATTACACGTTATCACTAAAAGGATATTACCATACTCATTACACTTTATCATTAAAAGGATATTACCATACTCATTACACGTTATCACTAAAAGGATATTACCATACTCATTACACTTTATCATTAAAAGGATATTACCATACTCATTACACTTTATCATTAAAAGGATATTACCATACTCATTACACGTTATCACTAAAAGGATATTACCATACTCATTACACTTTATCATTGAAAGGATATTACCATACTCATTACACGTTATCACTAAAAGGATACTACCATACTCATTACACTTTATCATTAAAAGGATATTACCATACTCATTACATGTTATCATTAAAAGGATATTACCACACTCATTACACGTTATCACTAAAAGGATATTACCATACTCATTACACTTTATAATTAAAAGGCTATTACCATACTCATTACACGTTATCACTAAAAGGATATTACCATACTCATTACACTTTATCATTAAAAGGATATTACCATACTCATTACACTTTATCATTAAAAGGATATTACCATACTCATTACACGTTATCACTAAAAGGATATTACCATACTCATTACACTTTATCATTGAAAGGATATTACCATACTCATTACACGTTATCACTAAAAGGATACTACCATACTCATTACACTTTATCATTAAAAGGATATTACCATACTCATTACATGTTATCATTAAAAGGATATTACCACACTCATTACACGTTATCACTAAAAGTATATTACCATACTCATTACACTTTATAATTAAAAGGCTATTACCATACTCATTACACTTTATCACTAAAAGGATATTACCATACTCATTACACTTTATCATTGAAAGGATATTACCATACTCATTACACGTTATCACTAAAAGGATACTACCATACTCATTACACTTTATCATTAAAAGGATATTACCATACTCATTACATGTTATCATTAAAAGGATATTACCACACTCATTACACGTTATCACTAAAAGGATATTACCATACTCATTACACTTTATAATTAAAAGGCTATTACCATACTCATTACACGTTATCACTAAAAGGATATTACCATACTCATTACACTTTATCATTAAAAGGATATTACCATACTCATTACACTTTATCATTAAAAGGATATTACCATACTCATTACACGTTATCACTAAAAGGATATTACCATACTCATTACACTTTATCATTGAAAGGATATTACCATACTCATTACACGTTATCACTAAAAGGATACTACCATACTCATTACACTTTATCATTAAAAGGATATTACCATACTCATTACATGTTATCATTAAAAGGATATTACCACACTCATTACACGTTATCACTAAAAGGATATTACCATACTCATTACACTTTATAATTAAAAGGCTATTACCATACTCATTACACTTTATCACTAAAAGGATATTACCATACTCATTACACTTTATCAATAAAAGGATATTACCATACTCATTACACGTTATCACTAAAAGGATATTACCATACTCATTAAACTTTATAATTAAAAGGCTATTACCATACTCATTACATTTTATCACTAAAAGGATATTACCATACTCATTACACGTTATCAATAAAAGGATATTACCATACTCATTACACTTTATCATTAAAAGGCTATTACCATACGCATTATACGTTATCATTAAAAGGATATTACCATACTCATTACACGTTATCACTAAAAGGATATTACCATACTCATTACACTTTATCATTAAAAGGATATTACCATACTCATTACACTTTATCACTAAAAGGATATTACCATACTCATTACACTTTATCATTAAAAGGCTATTACCATACGCATTACAATTTATCATTAAAAGGATATTACCATACTCATTACACGTTATCATTAAAAGGATATTACCATACTCATTACACTTTATAATTAAAAGGCTATTACCATACTCATTACACTTTATCACTAAAAGGATATTACCATGCTCATTACACTTTATCATTAAAAGGCTATTACCTTACTCATTACACTTTATCATTAAAAGGATATTACCATACTCATTACACTTTATCATTAAAAGGATATTACCATACTCATTACACGTTATCACTAAAAGGATATTACCATACTCATTACACTTTATCACTAAAAGGCTATTACCTTACTCATTACACTTTATCATTAAAAGGATATTACCATACTCATTACACTTTATCATTAAAAGGCTATTACCTTACTCATTACACTTTATCATTAAAAGGATATTACCATACTCATTACACTTTATCATTAAAAGGATATTACCATACTCATTACACGTTATCACTAAAAGGATATTACCATACTCATTACACTTTATCACTAAAAGGCTATTACCTTACTCATTACACTTTATCATTAAAAGGATATTACCATACTCATTACACTTTATCATTAAAAGGATATTACCATACTCATTACACGTTATCACTAAAAGGATATTACCATACTCATTACACGTTATCACTAAAAGGCTATTACCATACTCATTACACTTTATCACTAAAAGGATATTACCATACTCATTACACTTTATCATTAAAAGGATATTACCATACTCATTACACTTTATCATTAAAAGGATATTACCATACTCATTACACTTTATCATTAAAAGGATATTACCATACTCATAACACTTTATCATTAAAAGGATATTACCATACTCATTACACGTTATCACTAAAAGGATATTACCATACTCATTACACTTTATCATTAAAAGGATATTACCATACTCATTACATGTTATCATTAAAAGGATATTACCATACTCATTACACGTTATCACTAAAAGGATATTACCATACTCATTACACTTTATCATTAAAAGGATATTACCATACTCATTACACGTTATCACTAAAAGAATATTACCATACTCATTACACTTTATCATTAAAAGGATATTACCATACTCATTACACTTTATCATTAAAAGGATATTACCATACTCATTACACGTTATCACTAAAAGGATATTACCATACTCATTACACTTTATCATTAAAAGGATATTACCATACTCATTACACTTTATCATTAAAAGGATATTACCATACTCATTACACGTTATCACTAAAAGGATATTACCATACTCATTACACTTTATCATTGAAAGGATATTACCATACTCATTACACGTTATCACTAAAAGGATACTACCATACTCATTACACTTTATCATTAAAAGGATATTACCATACTCATTACATGTTATCATTAAAAGGATATTACCACACTCATTACACGTTATCACTAAAAGGATATTACCATACTCATTACACTTTATAATTAAAAGGCTATTACCATACTCATTACACTTTATCACTAAAAGGATATTACCATACTCATTACACTTTATCAATAAAAGGATATTACCATACTCATTACACGTTATCACTAAAAGGATATTACCATACTCATTAAACTTTATAATTAAAAGGCTATTACCATACTCATTACATTTTATCACTAAAAGGATATTACCATACTCATTACACGTTATCAATAAAAGGATATTACCATACTCATTACACGTTATCATTAAAAGGATATTACCATACTCATTACACTTTATCATTAAAAGGCTATTACCATACGCATTATACGTTATCATTAAAAGGATATTACCATACTCATTACACGTTATCACTAAAAGGATATTACCATACTCATTACACTTTATCATTAAAAGGATATTACCATACTCATTACACTTTATCACTAAAAGGATATTACCATACTCATTACACTTTATCATTAAAAGGCTATTACCATACGCATTACAATTTATCATTAAAAGGATATTACCATACTCATTACACGTTATCATTAAAAGGATATTACCATACTCATTACACTTTATAATTAAAAGGCTATTACCATACTCATTACACTTTATCACTAAAAGGATATTACCATACTCATTACACTTTATCATTAAAAGGCTATTACCTTACTCATTACACTTTATCATTAAAAGGATATTACCATACTCATTACACTTTATCATTAAAAGGATATTACCATACTCATTACACGTTATCACTAAAAGGATATTACCATACTCATTACACTTTATCACTAAAAGGCTATTACCTTACTCATTACACTTTATCATTAAAAGGATATTACCATACTCATTACACTTTATCATTAAAAGGCTATTACCTTACTCATTACACTTTATCATTAAAAGGATATTACCATACTCATTACACTTTATCATTAAAAGGATATTACCATACTCATTACACGTTATCACTAAAAGGATATTACCATACTCATTACACTTTATCACTAAAAGGCTATTACCTTACTCATTACACTTTATCATTAAAAGGATATTACCATACTCATTACACTTTATCATTAAAAGGATATTACCATACTCATTACACGTTATCACTAAAAGGATATTACCATACTCATTACACGTTATCACTAAAAGGCTATTACCATACTCATTACACTTTATCACTAAAAGGATATTACCATACTCATTACACTTTATCATTAAAAGGATATTACCATACTCATTACACTTTATCATTAAAAGCATATTACCATACTCATTACACTTTATTATTAAAAGGATATTACCATACTCATAACACTTTATCATTAAAAGGATATTACCATACTCATTACATGTTATCATTAAAAGGATATTACCATACTCATTACACGTTATCACTAAAAGGATATTACCATACTCATTACACTTTATCATTAAAAGGATATTACCATACTCATTACACGTTATCACTAAAAGGATATTACCATACTCATTACACTTTATCATTAAAAGGATATTACCATACTCATTACACTTTATCATTAAAAGGATATTACCATACTCATTACACGTTATCACTAAAAGGATATTACCATACTCATTACACTTTATCATTGAAAGGATATTACCATACTCATTACACGTTATCACTAAAAGGATACTACCATACTCATTACACTTTATCATTAAAAGGATATTACCATACTCATTACATGTTATCATTAAAAGGATATTACCACACTCATTACACGTTATCACTAAAAGGATATTACCATACTCATTACACTTTATAATTAAAAGGCTATTACCATACTCATTACACTTTATCACTAAAAGGATATTACCATACTCATTACACTTTATCAATAAAAGGATATTACCATACTCATTACACGTTATCACTAAAAGGATATTACCATACTCATTAAACTTTATAATTAAAAGGCTATTACCATACTCATTACATTTTATCACTAAAAGGATATTACCATACTCATTACACGTTATCAATAAAAGGATATTACCATACTCATTACACTTTATCATTAAAAGGCTATTACCATACGCATTATACGTTATCATTAAAAGGATATTACCATACTCATTACACGTTATCACTAAAAGGATATTACCATACTCATTACACTTTATCATTAAAAGGATATTACCATACTCATTACACTTTATCACTAAAAGGATATTACCATACTCATTACACTTTATCATTAAAAGGCTATTACCATACGCATTACAATTTATCATTAAAAGGATATTACCATACTCATTACACGTTATCATTAAAAGGATATTACCATACTCATTACACTTTATAATTAAAAGGCTATTACCATACTCATTACACTTTATCACTAAAAGGATATTACCATGCTCATTACACTTTATCATTAAAAGGCTATTACCTTACTCATTACACTTTATCATTAAAAGGATATTACCATACTCATTACACTTTATCATTAAAAGGATATTACCATACTCATTACACGTTATCACTAAAAGGATATTACCATACTCATTACACTTTATCACTAAAAGGCTATTACCTTACTCATTACACTTTATCATTAAAAGGATATTACCATACTCATTACACTTTATCATTAAAAGGCTATTACCTTACTCATTACACTTTATCATTAAAAGGATATTACCATACTCATTACACTTTATCATTAAAAGGATATTACCATACTCATTACACGTTATCACTAAAAGGATATTACCATACTCATTACACTTTATCACTAAAAGGCTATTACCTTACTCATTACACTTTATCATTAAAAGGATATTACCATACTCATTACACTTTATCATTAAAAGGATATTACCATACTCATTACACGTTATCACTAAAAGGATATTACCATACTCATTACACGTTATCACTAAAAGGCTATTACCATACTCATTACACTTTATCACTAAAAGGATATTACCATACTCATTACACTTTATCATTAAAAGGATATTACCATACTCATTACACTTTATCATTAAAAGGATATTACCATACTCATTACACTTTATCATTAAAAGGATATTACCATACTCATAACACTTTATCATTAAAAGGATATTACCATACTCATTACACGTTATCACTAAAAGGATATTACCATACTCATTACACTTTATCATTAAAAGGATATTACCATACTCATTACATGTTATCATTAAAAGGATATTACCATACTCATTACACGTTATCACTAAAAGGATATTACCATACTCATTACACTTTATCATTAAAAGGATAGTACCATACTCATTACACGTTATCACTAAAAGAATATTACCATACTCATTACACTTTATCATTAAAAGGATATTACCATACTCATTACACTTTATCATTAAAAGGATATTACCATACTCATTACACGTTATCACTAAAAGGATATTACCATACTCATTACACTTTATCATTAAAAGGATATTACCATACTCATTACACTTTATCATTAAAAGGATATTACCATACTCATTACACGTTATCACTAAAAGGATATTACCATACTCATTACACTTTATCATTGAAAGGATATTACCATACTCATTACACGTTATCACTAAAAGGATACTACCATACTCATTACACTTTATCATTAAAAGGATATTACCATACTCATTACATGTTATCATTAAAAGGATATTACCACACTCATTACACGTTATCACTAAAAGGATATTACCATACTCATTACACTTTATAATTAAAAGGCTATTACCATACTCATTACACTTTATCACTAAAAGGATATTACCATACTCATTACACTTTATCAATAAAAGGATATTACCATACTCATTACACGTTATCACTAAAAGGATATTACCATACTCATTAAACTTTATAATTAAAAGGCTATTACCATACTCATTACATTTTATCACTAAAAGGATATTACCATACTCATTACACGTTATCAATAAAAGGATATTACCATACTCATTACACGTTATCATTAAAAGGATATTACCATACTCATTACACTTTATCATTAAAAGGCTATTACCATACGCATTATACGTTATCATTAAAAGGATATTACCATACTCATTACACGTTATCACTAAAAGGATATTACCATACTCATTACACTTTATCATTAAAAGGATATTACCATACTCATTACACTTTATCACTAAAAGGATATTACCATACTCATTACACTTTATCATTAAAAGGCTATTACCATACGCATTACAATTTATCATTAAAAGGATATTACCATACTCATTACACGTTATCATTAAAAGGATATTACCATACTCATTACACTTTATAATTAAAAGGCTATTACCATACTCATTACACTTTATCACTAAAAGGATATTACCATACTCATTACACTTTATCATTAAAAGGCTATTACCTTACTCATTACACTTTATCATTAAAAGGATATTACCATACTCATTACACTTTATCATTAAAAGGATATTACCATACTCATTACACGTTATCACTAAAAGGATATTACCATACTCATTACACTTTATCACTAAAAGGCTATTACCTTACTCATTACACTTTATCATTAAAAGGATATTACCATACTCATTACACTTTATCATTAAAAGGCTATTACCTTACTCATTACACTTTATCATTAAAAGGATATTACCATACTCATTACACTTTATCATTAAAAGGATATTACCATACTCATTACACGTTATCACTAAAAGGATATTACCATACTCATTACACTTTATCACTAAAAGGCTATTACCTTACTCATTACACTTTATCATTAAAAGGATATTACCATACTCATTACACTTTATCATTAAAAGGATATTACCATACTCATTACACGTTATCACTAAAAGGATATTACCATACTCATTACACGTTATCACTAAAAGGCTATTACCATACTCATTACACTTTATCACTAAAAGGATATTACCATACTCATTACACTTTATCATTAAAAGGATATTACCATACTCATTACACTTTATCATTAAAAGGATATTACCATACTCATTACACTTTATCATTAAAAGGATATTACCATACTCATAACACTTTATCATTAAAAGGATATTACCATACTCATTACACGTTATCACTAAAAGGATATTACCATACTCATTACACTTTATCATTAAAAGGATATTACCATACTCATTACATGTTATCATTAAAAGGATATTACCATACTCATTACACGTTATCACTAAAAGGATATTACCATACTCATTACACTTTATCATTAAAAGGATATTACCATACTCATTACACATTATCACTAAAAGGATATTACCATACTCATTACACTTTATCATTAAAAGGATATTACCATACTCATTACACTTTATCATTAAAAGGATATTACCATACTCATTACACGTTATCACTAAAAGGATATTACCATACTCATTACACTTTATCATTGAAAGGATATTACCATACTCATTACACGTTATCACTAAAAGGATACTACCATACTCATTACACTTTAACATTAAAAGGATATTACCATACTCATTACATGTTATCATTAAAAGGATATTACCACACTCATTACACGTTATCACTAAAAGGATATTACCATACTCATTACACTTTATAATTAAAAGGCTATTACCATACTCATTACACGTTATCACTAAAAGGATATTACCATACTCATTACACTTTATCATTAAAAGGATATTACCATACTCATTACACTTTATCATTAAAAGGATATTACCATACTCATTACACGTTATCACTAAAAGGATATTACCATACTCATTACACTTTATCATTGAAAGGATATTACCATACTCATTACACGTTATCACTAAAAGGATACTACCATACTCATTACACTTTATCATTAAAAGGATATTACCATACTCATTACATGTTATCATTAAAAGGATATTACCACACTCATTACACGTTATCACTAAAAGGATATTACCATACTCATTACACTTTATAATTAAAAGGCTATTACCATACTCATTACACTTTATCACTAAAAGGATATTACCATACTCATTACACTTTATCAATAAAAGGATATTACCATACTCATTATACGTTATCACTAAAAGGATATTACCATACTCATTAAACTTTATAATTAAAAGGCTATTACCATACTCATTACATTTTATCACTAAAAGGATATTACCATACTCATTACACGTTATCAATAAAAGGATATTACCATACTCATTACACGTTATCATTAAAAGGATATTACCATACTCATTACACTTTATCATTAAAAGGCTATTACCATACGCATTATACGTTATCATTAAAAGGATATTACCATACTCATTACACGTTATCACTAAAAGGATATTACCATACTCATTACACTTTATCATTAAAAGGATATTACCATACTCATTACACTTTATCACTAAAAGGATGTTACCATACTCATTACACTTTATCATTAAAAGGCTATTACCATACGCATTACAATTTATCATTAAAAGGATATTACCATACTCATTACACGTTATCATTAAAAGGATATTACCATACTCATTACACTTTATAATTAAAAGGCTATTACCATACTCATTACACTTTATCACTAAAAGGATATTACCATACTCATTACACTTTATCATTAAAAGGCTATTACCTTACTCATTACACTTTATCATTAAAAGGATATTACCATACTCATTACACTTTATCATTAAAAGGATATTACCATACTCATTACACGTTATCACTAAAAGGATATTACCATACTCATTACACTTTATCACTAAAAGGCTATTACCTTACTCATTACACTTTATCATTAAAAGGATATTACCATACTCATTACAGTTTATCATTAAAAGGCTATTACCTTACTCATTACACTTTATCATTAAAAGGATATTACCATACTCATTACACTTTATCATTAAAAGGATATTACCATACTCATTACACGTTATCACTAAAAGGATATTACCATACTCATTACACTTTATCACTAAAAGGCTATTACCTTACTCATTACACTTTATCATTAAAAGGATATTACCATACTCATTACACTTTATCATTAAAAGGATATTACCATACTCATTACACGTTATCACTAAAAGGATATTACCATACTCATTACACGTTATCACTAAAAGGCTATTACCATACTCATTACACTTTATCACTAAAAGGATATTACCATACTCATTACACTTTATCATTAAAAGGATATTACCATACTCATTACACTTTATCATTAAAAGGATATTACCATACTCATTACACTTTATCATTAAAAGGACATTACCATACTCATAACACTTTATCATTAAAAGGATATTACCATACTCATTACACGTTATCACTAAAAGGATATTACCATACTCATTACACTTTATCATTAAAAGGATATTACCATACTCATTACATGTTATCATTAAAAGGATATTACCATACTCATTACACGTTATCACTAAAAGGATATTACCATACTCATTACACTTTATCATTAAAAGGATATTACCATACTCATTACACATTATCACTAAAAGGATATTACCATACTCATTACACTTTATCATTAAAAGGATATTACCATACTCATTACACTTTATCATTAAAAGGATATTACCATACTCATTACACGTTATCACTAAAAGGATATTACCATACTCATTACACTTTATCATTGAAAGGATATTACCATACTCATTACACGTTATCACTAAAAGGATACTACCATACTCATTACACTTTATCATTAAAAGGATATTACCATACTCATTACATGTTATCATTAAAAGGATATTACCACACTCATTACACGTTATCACTAAAAGGATATTACCATACTCATTACACTTTATAATTAAAAGGCTATTACCATACTCATTACACGTTATCACTAAAAGGATATTACCATACTCATTACACTTTATCATTAAAAGGATATTACCATACTCATTACACTTTATCATTAAAAGGATATTACCATACTCATTACACGTTATCACTAAAAGGATATTACCATACTCATTACACTTTATCATTGAAAGGATATTACCATACTCATTACACGTTATCACTAAAAGGATACTACCATACTCATTACACTTTATCATTAAAAGGATATTACCATACTCATTACATGTTATCATTAAAAGGATATTACCACACTCATTACACGTTATCACTAAAAGGATATTACCATACTCATTACACTTTATAATTAAAAGGCTATTACCATACTCATTACACTTTATCACTAAAAGGATATTACCATACTCATTACACTTTATCAATAAAAGGATATTACCATACTCATTATACGTTATCACTAAAAGGATATTACCATACTCATTAAACTTTATAATTAAAAGGCTATTACCATACTCATTACATTTTATCACTAAAAGGATATTACCATACTCATTACACGTTATCAATAAAAGGATATTACCATACTCATTACACGTTATCATTAAAAGGATATTACCATACTCATTACACTTTATCATTAAAAGGCTATTACCATACGCATTATACGTTATCATTAAAAGGATATTACCATACTCATTACACGTTATCACTAAAAGGATATTACCATACTCATTACACTTTATCATTAAAAGGATATTACCATACTCATTACACTTTATAATTAAAAGGCTATTACCATACTCATTACACTTTATAATTAAAAGGCTATTACCATACTCATTACACTTTATCACTAAAAGGATATTACCATACTCATTACACGTTATCATTAAAAGGATATTACCATACTCATTACACTTTATCATTAAAAGGCTATTACCATACGCATTACAATTTATCATTAAAAGGATATTACCATACTCATTACACGTTATCATTAAAAGGATATTACCATACTCATTACACTTTATAATTAAAAGGCTATTACCATACTCATTACACTTTATCACTAAAAGGATATTACCATACTCATTACACTTTATCATTAAAAGGATATTACCATACTCATTACACTTTATAATTAAAAGGCTATTACCATACTCATTACACTTTATCACTAAAAGGATATTACCATACTCATTACACTTTATCATTAAAAGGATATTACCATACTCATTACACTTTATCATTAAAAGGCTATTACCTTACTCATTACACTTTATCATTAAAAGGATATTACCATACTCATTACACTTTATCATTAAAAGGATATTACCATACTCATTACACGTTATCACTAAAAGGATATTACCATACTCATTACACTTTATCACTAAAAGGCTATTACCTTACTCATTACACTTTATCATTAAAAGGATATTACCATACTCATTACACTTTATCATTAAAAGGCTATTACCTTACTCATTACACTTTATCATTAAAAGGATATTACCATACTCATTACACTTTATCATTAAAAGGATATTACCATACTCATTACACGTTATCACTAAAAGGATATTACCATACTCATTACACTTTATCACTAAAAGGCTATTACCTTACTCATTACACTTTATCATTAAAAGGATATTACCATACTCATTACACTTTATCATTAAAAGGATATTACCATACTCATTACACGTTATCACTAAAAGGATATTACCATACTCATTACACGTTATCACTAAAAGGCTATTACCATACTCATTACACTTTATCACTAAAAGGATATTACCATACTCATTACACTTTATCATTAAAAGGATATTACCATACTCATTACACTTTATCATTAAAAGGATATTACCATACTCATTACACTTTATCATTAAAAGGATATTACCATACTCATAACACTTTATCATTAAAAGGATATTACCATACTCATTACACGTTATCACTAAAAGGATATTACCATACTCATTACACTTTATCATTAAAAGGATATTACCATACTCATTACATGTTATCATTAAAAGGATATTACCATACTCATTACACGTTATCACTAAAAGGATATTACCATACTCATTACACTTTATCATTAAAAGGATATTACCATACTCATTACACGTTATCACTAAAAGAATATTACCATACTCATTACACTTTATCATTAAAAGGATATTACCATACTCATTACACTTTATCATTAAAAGGATATTACCATACTCATTACACGTTATCACTAAAAGGATATTACCATACTCATTACACTTTATCATTAAAAGGATATTACCATACTCATTACACTTTATCATTAAAAGGATATTACCATACTCATTACACGTTATCACTAAAAGGATATTACCATACTCATTACACTTTATCATTGAAAGGATATTACCATACTCATTACACGTTATCACTAAAAGGATACTACCATACTCATTACACTTTATCATTAAAAGGATATTACCATACTCATTACATGTTATCATTAAAAGGATATTACCACACTCATTACACGTTATCACTAAAAGGATATTACCATACTCATTACACTTTATAATTAAAAGGCTATTACCATACTCATTACACTTTATCACTAAAAGGATATTACCATACTCATTACACTTTATCAATAAAAGGATATTACCATACTCATTACACGTTATCACTAAAAGGATATTACCATACTCATTAAACTTTATAATTAAAAGGCTATTACCATACTCATTACATTTTATCACTAAAAGGATATTACCATACTCATTACACGTTATCAATAAAAGGATATTACCATACTCATTACACGTTATCATTAAAAGGATATTACCATACTCATTACACTTTATCATTAAAAGGCTATTACCATACGCATTATACGTTATCATTAAAAGGATATTACCATACTCATTACACGTTATCACTAAAAGGATATTACCATACTCATTACACTTTATCATTAAAAGGATATTACCATACTCATTACACTTTATCACTAAAAGGATATTACCATACTCATTACACTTTATCATTAAAAGGCTATTACCATACGCATTACAATTTATCATTAAAAGGATATTACCATACTCATTACACGTTATCATTAAAAGGATATTACCATACTCATTACACTTTATAATTAAAAGGCTATTACCATACTCATTACACTTTATCACTAAAAGGATATTACCATACTCATTACACTTTATCATTAAAAGGCTATTACCTTACTCATTACACTTTATCATTAAAAGGATATTACCATACTCATTACACTTTATCATTAAAAGGATATTACCATACTCATTACACGTTATCACTAAAAGGATATTACCATACACATTACACTTTATCACTAAAAGGCTATTACCTTACTCATTACACTTTATCATTAAAAGGATATTACCATACTCATTACACTTTATCATTAAAAGGCTATTACCTTACTCATTACACTTTATCATTAAAAGGATATTACCATACTCATTACACTTTATCATTAAAAGGATATTACCATACTCATTACACGTTATCACTAAAAGGATATTACCATACTCATTACACTTTATCACTAAAAGGCTATTACCTTACTCATTACACTTTATCATTAAAAGGATATTACCATACTCATTACACTTTATCATTAAAAGGATATTACCATACTCATTACACGTTATCACTAAAAGGATATTACCATACTCATTACACGTTATCACTAAAAGGCTATTACCATACTCATTACACTTTATCACTAAAAGGATATTACCATACTCATTACACTTTATCATTAAAAGGATATTACCATACTCATTACACTTTATCATTAAAAGGATATTACCATACTCATTACACTTTATCATTAAAAGGATATTACCATACTCATAACACTTTATCATTAAAAGGATATTACCATACTCATTACACGTTATCACTAAAAGGATATTACCATACTCATTACACTTTATCATTAAAAGGATATTACCATACTCATTACATGTTATCATTAAAAGGATATTACCATACTCATTACACGTTATCACTAAAAGGATATTACCATACTCATTACACTTTATCATTAAAAGGATATTACCATACTCATTACACGTTATCACTAAAAGGATATTACCATACTCATTACACTTTATCATTAAAAGGATATTACCATACTCATTACACTTTATCATTAAAAGGATATTACCATACTCATTACACGTTATCACTAAAAGGATATTACCATACTCATTACACTTTATCATTGAAAGGATATTACCATACTCATTACACGTTATCACTAAAAGGATACTACCATACTCATTACACTTTATCATTAAAAGGATATTACCATACTCATTACATGTTATCATTAAAAGGATATTACCACACTCATTACACGTTATCACTAAAAAGATATTACCATACTCATTACACTTTATAATTAAAAGGCTATTACCATACTCATTACACGTTATCACTAAAAGGATATTACCATACTCATTACACTTTATCATTAAAAGGATATTACCATACTCATTACACTTTATCATTAAAAGGATATTACCATACTCATTACACGTTATCACTAAAAGGATATTACCATACTCATTACACTTTATCATTGAAAGGATATTACCATACTCATTACACGTTATCACTAAAAGGATACTACCATACTCATTACACTTTATCATTAAAAGGATATTACCATACTCATTACATGTTATCATTAAAAGGATATTACCACACTCATTACACGTTATCACTAAAAGGATATTACCATACTCATTACACTTTATAATTAAAAGGCTATTACCATACTCATTACACTTTATCACTAAAAGGATATTACCATACTCATTACACTTTATCAATAAAAGGATATTACCATACTCATTACACGTTATCACTAAAAGGATATTACCATACTCATTAAACTTTATAATTAAAAGGCTATTACCATACTCATTACATTTTATCACTAAAAGGATATTACCATACTCATTACACGTTATCAATAAAAGGATATTACCATACTCATTACACGTTATCATTAAAAGGATATTACCATACTCATTACACTTTATCATTAAAAGGCTATTACCATACGCATTATACGTTATCATTAAAAGGATATTACCATACTCATTACACGTTATCACTAAAAGGATATTACCATACTCATTACACTTTATCATTAAAAGGATATTACCATACTCATTACACTTTATCACTAAAAGGATGTTACCATACTCATTACACTTTATCATTAAAAGGCTATTACCATACGCATTACAATTTATCATTAAAAGGATATTACCATACTCATTACACGTTATCATTAAAAGGATATTACCATACTCATTACACTTTATAATTAAAAGGCTATTACCATACTCATTACACTTTATCACTAAAAGGATATTACCATACTCATTACACTTTATCATTAAAAGGCTATTACCTTACTCATTACACTTTATCATTAAAAGGATATTACCATACTCATTACACTTTATCATTAAAAGGATATTACCATACTCATTACACGTTATCACTAAAAGGATATTACCATACTCATTACACTTTATCACTAAAAGGCTATTACCTTACTCATTACACTTTATCATTAAAAGGATATTACCATACTCATTACACTTTATCATTAAAAGGCTATTACCTTACTCATTACACTTTATCATTAAAAGGATATTACCATACTCATTACACTTTATCATTAAAAGGATATTACCATACTCATTACACGTTATCACTAAAAGGATATTACCATACTCATTACACTTTATCACTAAAAGGCTATTACCTTACTCATTACACTTTATCATTAAAAGGATATTACCATACTCATTACACTTTATCATTAAAAGGATATTACCATACTCATTACACGTTATCACTAAAAGGATATTACCATACTCATTACACGTTATCACTAAAAGGCTATTACCATACTCATTACACTTTATCACTAAAAGGATATTACCATACTCATTACACTTTATCATTAAAAGGATATTACCATACTCATTACACTTTATCATTAAAAGGATATTACCATACTCATTACACTTTATCATTAAAAGGATATTACCATACTCATAACACTTTATCATTAAAAGGATATTACCATACTCATTACACGTTATCACTAAAAGGATATTACCATACTCATTACACTTTATCATTAAAAGGATATTACCATACTCATTACACGTTATCACTAAAAGAATATTACCATACTCATTACACTTTATCATTAAAAGGATATTACCATACTCATTACACTTTATCATTAAAAGGATATTACCATACTCATTACACGTTATCACTAAAAGGATATTACCATACTCATTACACTTTATCATTGAAAGGATATTACCATACTCATTACACGTTATCACTAAAAGGATACTACCATACTCATTACACGTTATCATTAAAAGGATATTACCATACTCATTACACGTTATCATTAAAAGGATATTACCATACTCATTACACGTTATCATTAAAAGGATATTACCATACTCATTACACGTTATCATTAAAAGGATATTACCATACTCATTACACGTTATCATTTAAAGGATATTACCATACTCATTACACGTTATCACTAAAAGGATATTACCATACTCATTACACGTTATCATTAAAAGAATATTACCATACTCATTACACTTTATCGTTAAAAGGCTATTACCACACTCATTACACGTTATCATTAAAAGGATATTACCATACTCATTACACGTTATCATTAAAAGGATATTACCATACTCATTACACGTTATCATTAAAAGGATATTACCATACTCATTACACGTTATCATTAAAAGGATATTACCATACTCATTACACGTTATCATTAAAAGGATATTACCATACTCATTACACTTTATCATTAAAAGGCTATTACCATACTCATTACACGTTATCATTAAAAGGATATTACCATACTCATTACACGTTATCATTAAAAGGATATTACCATACTCATTACACTTTATCATTAAAAGGATATTACCATACTCATTACACGTTATCATTAAAAGGATATTACCATACTCATTACACGTTATCATTAAAAGGATATTACCATACTCATTACACTTTATCATTAAAAGGATATTACCATACTCATTACACTTTATCATTAAAGGGATATTACCATACTCATTACACGTTATCATTAAAAGGATATTACCATACTCATTACACGTTATCATTAAAAGGATATTACCATACTAATTACACTTTATCATTAAAAGGATATTACCATACTCATTACACGTTATCTTTAAAAGGATATTACCATACTCATTACACGTTATCATTAAAAGGATATTACCATACTCATTACACTTTATCATTAAAAGGATATTACCATACTCATTACACTTTATCACTAAAAGGATATTACCATACTCATTACACTTTATAATTAAAAGGCTATTACCATACTCATTACACTTTATCACTAAAAGGATATTACCATACTCATTACACTTTATCATTTAAAGGCTATTACCATACTCATTACACTTTATCATTAAAAGGATATTACCATACTCATTACACTTTATCATTAAAAGGATATTACCATACTCATTACACTTTATCATTAAAAGGATATTACCATACTCATTACACTTTATCACTAAAAGGCTATTACCATACTCATTACACGTTATCATTAAAAGGATATTACCATACTCATTACACTTTATCACTAAAAGGATATTACCATACTCATTACACGTTATCATTAAAGGGATATTACCATACTCATTACACTTTATAATTAAAAGGATATTACCATACTCATTACACTTTATCATTAAAAGGATATTACCATACTCATTACACGTTATCATTAAAAGGATATTACCATACTCATTACACTTTATAATTAAAAGGATATTACCATACTCATTACACTTTATCATTAAAAGGCTATTACCATACTCATTACACTTTACCATTAAAAGGATATTACCGTACTCATTACACTTTATCATTAAACGGATATTACCATACTCATTACACGTTATCACTAAAAGGATGTTACCATACTCATTACACTTTATCATTAAAAGGCTATTACCATACTCATTACACTTTATCATTAAAAGGATATTACCATACTCATTACACTTTATCATTAAAAGGATATTACCATACTCATTACACGTTATCACTAAAAGGATATTACCATACTCATTACACTTTATCATTAAAAGGCTATTACCATACTCATTACACTTTATCATTAAAAGGATATTACCATACTCATTACACGTTATCACTAAAAGGATATTACCATACTCATTACACTTTATCATTAAAAGGCTATTACCATACTCATTACACTTTATCACTAAAATGATATTACCATACTCATTACACTTTATCACTAAAATGATATTACCATACTCATTACACGTTATCATTAAAAGGATATTACCATACTCATTACACTTTATCATTAAAAGGCTATTACCATACTCATTACACGTTATCATTAAAAGGATATTACCATACTCATTACACGTTATCATTAAAAGGATATTACCATACTCATTACACGTTATCACTAAAAGGATATTACCATACTCATTACACGTTATCATTAAAAGGATATTACCATACTCATTACACTTTATCGTTAAAAGGCTATTACCATACTCATTACACGTTATCATTAAAAGGATATTACCATACTCATTACACGTTATCATTAAAAGGATATTACCATACTCATTACACGTTATCATTAAAAGGATATTACCATACTCATTACACGTTATCATTAAAAGGATATTACCATACTCATTACACGTTATCATTAAAAGGATATTACCATACTCATTACACTTTATCATTAAAAGGCTATTACCATACTCATTACACGTTATCATTAAAAGGATATTACCATACTCATTACACGTTATCATTAAAAGGATATTACCATACTCATTACACGTTATCATTAAAAGGATATTACCATACTCATTACACGTTATCATTAAAAGGATATTACCATACTCATTACACGTTATCATTAAAAGGATATTACCATACTCATTACACTTTATCATTAAAAGGATATTACCATACTCATTACACGTTATCATTAAAATGATATTACCATACACATTACACTTTATCACTAAAAGGATATTACCATACTCATTACACTTTATCACTAAAAGGATATTACCATACTCATTACACGTTATCACTAAAAGGATATTACCATACTCATTACACTTTATCACTAAAAGGATATTACCATACTCATTACACTTTATCATTAAAAGGATATTACCATACTCATTACACTTTATCATTAAAAGGATATTACCATACTCATTACACTTTATCATTAAAAGGATATTACCATACTCATTACACTTTATCACTAAAAGGATATTACCATACTCATTACACGTTATCACTAAAAGGATATTACCATACTCATTACACTTTATCACTAAAAGGCTATTACCTTACTCATTACACTTTATCATTAAAAGGATATTACCATACTCATTACACTTTATCATTAAAAGGATATTACCATACTCATTACACTTTATCATTAAAAGGATATTACCATACTCATTACACGTTATCACTAAAAGGATATTACCATACTCATTACACTTTATCACTAAAAGGCTATTACCTTACTCATTACACTTTATCATTAAAAGGATATTACCATACTCATTACACTTTATCATTAAAAGGATATTACCATACTCATTACACGTTATCACTAAAAGGATATTACCATACTCATTACACTTTATCACTAAAAGGCTATTACCTTACTCATTACACTTTATCATTAAAAGGATATTACCATACTCATTACACTTTATCATTAAAAGGCTATTACCTTACTCATTACACTTTATCATTAAAAGGATATTACCATACTCATTACACTTTATCATTAAAAGGATATTACCATACTCATTACACGTTATCACTAAAAGGATATTACCATACTCATTACACTTTATCACTAAAAGGCTATTACCTTACTCATTACACTTTATCATTAAAAGGATATTACCATACTCATTACACTTTATCATTAAAAGGATATTACCATACTCATTACACGTTATCACTAAAAGGATATTACCATACTCATTACACGTTATCACTAAAAGGCTATTACCATACTCATTACACTTTATCACTAAAAGGATATTACCATACTCATTACACTTTATCATTAAAAGGATATTACCATACTCATTACACTTTATCATTAAAAGGATATTACCATACTCATTACACGTTATCACTAAAAGGATATTACCATACTCATTACACTTTATCATTAAAAGGATATTACCATACTCATTACACGTTATCACTAAAAGGATATTAGCATACTCATTACACTTTATCATTAAAAGGATATTACCATACTCATTACATGTTATCATTAAAAGGATATTACCATACTCATTACACGTTATCACTAAAAGGCTATTACCATACTCATTACACTTTAACATTAAAAGGATATTACCATACTCATTACACTTTATCACTAAAAGGATATTACCATACTCATTACACGTTATCACTAAAAGGATATTACCATACTCATTACACTTTATCATTAAAAGGATATTACCATACTCATTACATGTTATCATTAAAAGGATATTACCATACTCATTACACGTTATCACTAAAAGGCTATTACCATACTCATTACACTTTATCATTAAAAGGATATTACCATACTCATTACACTTTATCACTAAAAGGATATTACCATACTCATTACACGTTATCACTAAAAGGATATTACCATACTCATTACACTTTATCACTAAAAGGCTATTACCTTACTCATTACACTTTATCATTAAAAGGATATTACCATACTCATTACACTTTATCATTAAAAGGATATTACCATACTCATTACACTTTATCATTAAAAGGATATTACCATACTCATTACACGTTATCACTAAAAGGATATTACCATACTCATTACACTTTATCACTAAAAGGCTATTACCTTACTCATTACACTTTATCATTAAAAGGATATTACCATACTCATTACACTTTATCATTAAAAGGATATTACCATACTCATTACACGTTATCACTAAAAGGATATTACCATACTCATTACACTTTATCACTAAAAGGCTATTACCTTACTCATTACACTTTTCATTAAAAGGATATTACCATACTCATTACACTTTATCATTAAAAGGCTATTACCTTACTCATTACACTTTATCATTAAAAGGATATTACCATACTCATTACACTTTATCATTAAAAGGATATTACCATACTCATTACACGTTATCACTAAAAGGATATTACCATACTCATTACACTTTATCACTAAAAGGCTATTACCTTACTCATTACACTTTATCATTAAAAGGATATTACCATACTCATTACACTTTATCATTAAAAGGATATTACCATACTCATTACACGTTATCACTAAAAGGATATTACCATACTCATTACACGTTATCACTAAAAGGCTATTACCATACTCATTACACTTTATCACTAAAAGGATATTACCATACTCATTACACTTTATCATTAAAAGGATATTACCATACTCATTACACTTTATCATTAAAAGGATATTACCATACTCATTACACGTTATCACTAAAAGGATATTACCATACTCATTACACTTTATCATTAAAAGGATATTACCATACTCATTACACGTTATCACTAAAAGGATATTACCATACTCATTACACTTTATCATTAAAAGGATATTACCATACTCATTACATGTTATCATTAAAAGGATATTACCATACTCATTACACGTTATCACTAAAAGGATATTACCATACTCATTACACTTTATCATTAAAAGGATATTACCATACTCATTACACGTTATCACTAAAAGGATATTACCATACTCATTACACTTTATCATTAAAAGGATATTACCATACTCATTACACTTTATCATTAAAAGGATATTACCATACTCATTACACGTTATCACTAAAAGGATATTACCATACTCATTACACTTTATCATTGAAAGGATATTACCATACTCATTACACGTTATCACTAAAAGGATACTACCATACTCATTACACTTTATCATTAAAAGGATATTACCATACTCATTACATGTTATCATTAAAAGGATATTACCACACTCATTACACGTTATCACTAAAAGGATATTACCATACTCATTACACTTTATAATTAAAAGGCTACGACCATACTCATTACACTTTATCACTAAAAGGATATTACCATACTCATTACACTTTATCAATAAAAGGATATTACCATACTCATTACACGTTATCACTAAAAGGATATTACCATACTCATTAAACTTTATAATTAAAAGGCTATTACCATACTCATTACATTTTATCACTAAAAGGATATTACCATACTCATTACAGGTTATCAATAAAAGGATATTACCATACTCATTACACGTTATCATTAAAAGGATATTACCATACTCATTACACTTTATCATTAAAAGGCTATTACCATACGCATTATACGTTATCATTAAAAGGATATTACCATACTCATTACACGTTATCACTAAAAGGATATTACCATACTCATTACACTTTATCATTAAAAGGATATTACCATACTCATTACACTTTATCACTAAAAGGATATTACCATACTCATTACACTTTATCATTAAAAGGCTATTACCATACGCATTACAATTTATCATTAAAAGGATATTACCATACTCATTACACGTTATCATTAAAAGGATATTACCATACTCATTACACTTTATAATTAAAAGGCTATTACCATACTCATTACACTTTATCACTAAAAGGATATTACCATACTCATTACACTTTATCATTAAAAGGCTATTACCTTACTCATTACACTTTATCATTAAAAGGATATTACCATACTCATTACACTTTATCATTAAAAGGATATTACCATACTCATTACACGTTATCACTAAAAGGATATTACCATACTCATTACACTTTATCACTAAAAGGCTATTACCTTACTCATTACACTTTATCATTAAAAGGATATTACCATACTCATTACACTTTATCATTAAAAGGCTATTACCTTACTCATTACACTTTATCATTAAAAGGATATTACCATACTCATTACACTTTATCATTAAAAGGATATTACCATACTCATTACACGTTATCACTAAAAGGATATTACCATACTCATTACACTTTATCACTAAAAGGCTATTACCTTACTCATTACACTTTATCATTAAAAGGATATTACCATACTCATTACACTTTATCATTAAAAGGATATTACCATACTCATTACACGTTATCACTAAAAGGATATTACCATACTCATTACACGTTATCACTAAAAGGCTATTACCATACTCATTACACTTTATCACTAAAAGGATATTACCATACTCATTACACTTTATCATTAAAAGGATATTACCATACTCATTACACTTTATCATTAAAAGGATATTACCATACTCATTACACTTTATTATTAAAAGGATATTACCATACTCATAACACTTTATCATTAAAAGGATATTACCATACTCATTACATGTTATCATTAAAAGGATATTACCATACTCATTACACGTTATCACTAAAAGGATATTACCATACTCATTACACTTTATCATTAAAAGGATATTACCATACTCATTACACGTTATCACTAAAAGGATATTACCATACTCATTACACTTTATCATTAAAAGGATATTACCATACTCATTACACTTTATCATTAAAAGGATATTACCATACTCATTACACGTTATCACTAAAAGGATATTACCATACTCATTACACTTTATCATTGAAAGGATATTACCATACTCATTACACGTTATCACTAAAAGGATACTACCATACTCATTACACTTTATCATTAAAAGGATATTACCATACTCATTACATGTTATCATTAAAAGGATATTACCACACTCATTACACGTTATCACTAAAAGGATATTACCATACTCATTACACTTTATAATTAAAAGGCTATTACCATACTCATTACACGTTATCACTAAAAGGATATTACCATACTCATTACACTTTATCATTAAAAGGATATTACCATACTCATTACACTTTATCATTAAAAGGATATTACCATACTCATTACACGTTATCACTAAAAGGATATTACCATACTCATTACACTTTATCATTGAAAGGATATTACCATACTCATTACACGTTATCACTAAAAGGATACTACCATACTCATTACACTTTATCATTAAAAGGATATTACCATACTCATTACATGTTATCATTAAAAGGATATTACCACACTCATTACACGTTATCACTAAAAGTATATTACCATACTCATTACACTTTATAATTAAAAGGCTATTACCATACTCATTACACTTTATCACTAAAAGGATATTACCATACTCATTACACTTTATCATTGAAAGGATATTACCATACTCATTACACGTTATCACTAAAAGGATACTACCATACTCATTACACTTTATCATTAAAAGGATATTACCATACTCATTACATGTTATCATTAAAAGGATATTACCACACTCATTACACGTTATCACTAAAAGGATATTACCATACTCATTACACTTTATAATTAAAAGGCTATTACCATACTCATTACACGTTATCACTAAAAGGATATTACCATACTCATTACACTTTATCATTAAAAGGATATTACCATACTCATTACACTTTATCATTAAAAGGATATTACCATACTCATTACACGTTATCACTAAAAGGATATTACCATACTCATTACACTTTATCATTGAAAGGATATTACCATACTCATTACACGTTATCACTAAAAGGATACTACCATACTCATTACACTTTATCATTAAAAGGATATTACCATACTCATTACATGTTATCATTAAAAGGATATTACCACACTCATTACACGTTATCACTAAAAGGATATTACCATACTCATTACACTTTATAATTAAAAGGCTATTACCATACTCATTACACTTTATCACTAAAAGGATATTACCATACTCATTACACTTTATCATTAAAAGGCTATTACCATACGCATTACAATTTATCATTAAAAGGATATTACCATACTCATTACACGTTATCATTAAAAGGATATTACCATACTCATTACACTTTATAATTAAAAGGCTATTACCATACTCATTACACTTTATCACTAAAAGGATATTACCATGCTCATTACACTTTATCATTAAAAGGCTATTACCTTACTCATTACACTTTATCATTAAAAGGATATTACCATACTCATTACACTTTATCATTAAAAGGATATTACCATACTCATTACACGTTATCACTAAAAGGATATTACCATACTCATTACACTTTATCACTAAAAGGCTATTACCTTACTCATTACACTTTATCATTAAAAGGATATTACCATACTCATTACACTTTATCATTAAAAGGCTATTACCTTACTCATTACACTTTATCATTAAAAGGATATTACCATACTCATTACACTTTATCATTAAAAGGATATTACCATACTCATTACACGTTATCACTAAAAGGATATTACCATACTCATTACACTTTATCACTAAAAGGCTATTACCTTACTCATTACACTTTATCATTAAAAGGATATTACCATACTCATTACACTTTATCATTAAAAGGATATTACCATACTCATTACACGTTATCACTAAAAGGATATTACCATACTCATTACACGTTATCACTAAAAGGCTATTACCATACTCATTACACTTTATCACTAAAAGGATATTACCATACTCATTACACTTTATCATTAAAAGGATATTACCATACTCATTACACTTTATCATTAAAAGGATATTACCATACTCATTACACTTTATCATTAAAAGGATATTACCATACTCATAACACTTTATCATTAAAAGGATATTACCATACTCATTACACGTTATCACTAAAAGGATATTACCATACTCATTACACTTTATCATTAAAAGGATATTACCATACTCATTACATGTTATCATTAAAAGGATATTACCATACTCATTACACGTTATCACTAAAAGGATATTACCATACTCATTACACTTTATCATTAAAAGGATATTACCATACTCATTACACGTTATCACTAAAAGAATATTACCATACTCATTACACTTTATCATTAAAAGGATATTACCATACTCATTACACTTTATCATTAAAAGGATATTACCATACTCATTACACGTTATCACTAAAAGGATATTACCATACTCATTACACTTTATCATTAAAAGGATATTACCATACTCATTACACTTTATCATTAAAAGGATATTACCATACTCATTACACGTTATCACTAAAAGGATATTACCATACTCATTACACTTTATCATTGAAAGGATATTACCATACTCATTACACGTTATCACTAAAAGGATACTACCATACTCATTACACTTTATCATTAAAAGGATATTACCATACTCATTACATGTTATCATTAAAAGGATATTACCACACTCATTACACGTTATCACTAAAAGGATATTACCATACTCATTACACTTTATAATTAAAAGGCTATTACCATACTCATTACACTTTATCACTAAAAGGATATTACCATACTCATTACACTTTATCAATAAAAGGATATTACCATACTCATTACACGTTATCACTAAAAGGATATTACCATACTCATTAAACTTTATAATTAAAAGGCTATTACCATACTCATTACATTTTATCACTAAAAGGATATTACCATACTCATTACACGTTATCAATAAAAGGATATTACCATACTCATTACACGTTATCATTAAAAGGATATTACCATACTCATTACACTTTATCATTAAAAGGCTATTACCATACGCATTATACGTTATCATTAAAAGGATATTACCATACTCATTACACGTTATCACTAAAAGGATATTACCATACTCATTACACTTTATCATTAAAAGGATATTACCATACTCATTACACTTTATCACTAAAAGGATATTACCATACTCATTACACTTTATCATTAAAAGGCTATTACCATACGCATTACAATTTATCATTAAAAGGATATTACCATACTCATTACACGTTATCATTAAAAGGATATTACCATACTCATTACACTTTATAATTAAAAGGCTATTACCATACTCATTACACTTTATCACTAAAAGGATATTACCATACTCATTACACTTTATCATTAAAAGGCTATTACCTTACTCATTACACTTTATCATTAAAAGGATATTACCATACTCATTACACTTTATCATTAAAAGGATATTACCATACTCATTACACGTTATCACTAAAAGGATATTACCATACTCATTACACTTTATCACTAAAAGGCTATTACCTTACTCATTACACTTTATCATTAAAAGGATATTACCATACTCATTACACTTTATCATTAAAAGGCTATTACCTTACTCATTACACTTTATCATTAAAAGGATATTACCATACTCATTACACTTTATCATTAAAAGGATATTACCATACTCATTACACGTTATCACTAAAAGGATATTACCATACTCATTACACTTTATCACTAAAAGGCTATTACCTTACTCATTACACTTTATCATTAAAAGGATATTACCATACTCATTACACTTTATCATTAAAAGGATATTACCATACTCATTACACGTTATCACTAAAAGGATATTACCATACTCATTACACGTTATCACTAAAAGGCTATTACCATACTCATTACACTTTATCACTAAAAGGATATTACCATACTCATTACACTTTATCATTAAAAGGATATTACCATACTCATTACACTTTATCATTAAAAGGATATTACCATACTCATTACACTTTATCATTAAAAGGATATTACCATACTCATAACACTTTATCATTAAAAGGATATTACCATACTCATTACACGTTATCACTAAAAGGATATTACCATACTCATTACACTTTATCATTAAAAGGATATTACCATACTCATTACATGTTATCATTAAAAGGATATTACCATACTCATTACACGTTATCACTAAAAGGATATTACCATACTCATTACACTTTATCATTAAAAGGATATTACCATACTCATTACACATTATCACTAAAAGGATATTACCATACTCATTACACTTTATCATTAAAAGGATATTACCATACTCATTACACTTTATCATTAAAAGGATATTACCATACTCATTACACGTTATCACTAAAAGGATATTACCATACTCATTACACTTTATCATTGAAAGGATATTACCATACTCATTACACGTTATCACTAAAAGGATACTACCATACTCATTACACTTTAACATTAAAAGGATATTACCATACTCATTACATGTTATCATTAAAAGGATATTACCACACTCATTACACGTTATCACTAAAAGGATATTACCATACTCATTACACTTTATAATTAAAAGGCTATTACCATACTCATTACACGTTATCACTAAAAGGATATTACCATACTCATTACACTTTATCATTAAAAGGATATTACCATACTCATTACACTTTATCATTAAAAGGATATTACCATACTCATTACACGTTATCACTAAAAGGATATTACCATACTCATTACACTTTATCATTGAAAGGATATTACCATACTCATTACACGTTATCACTAAAAGGATACTACCATACTCATTACACTTTATCATTAAAAGGATATTACCATACTCATTACATGTTATCATTAAAAGGATATTACCACACTCATTACACGTTATCACTAAAAGGATATTACCATACTCATTACACTTTATAATTAAAAGGCTATTACCATACTCATTACACTTTATCACTAAAAGGATATTACCATACTCATTACACTTTATCAATAAAAGGATATTACCATACTCATTATACGTTATCACTAAAAGGATATTACCATACTCATTAAACTTTATAATTAAAAGGCTATTACCATACTCATTACATTTTATCACTAAAAGGATATTACCATACTCATTACACGTTATCAATAAAAGGATATTACCATACTCATTACACGTTATCATTAAAAGGATATTACCATACTCATTACACTTTATCATTAAAAGGCTATTACCATACGCATTATACGTTATCATTAAAAGGATATTACCATACTCATTACACGTTATCACTAAAAGGATATTACCATACTCATTACACTTTATCATTAAAAGGATATTACCATACTCATTACACTTTATCACTAAAAGGATGTTACCATACTCATTACACTTTATCATTAAAAGGCTATTACCATACGCATTACAATTTATCATTAAAAGGATATTACCATACTCATTACACGTTATCATTAAAAGGATATTACCATACTCATTACACTTTATAATTAAAAGGCTATTACCATACTCATTACACTTTATCACTAAAAGGATATTACCATACTCATTACACTTTATCATTAAAAGGCTATTACCTTACTCATTACACTTTATCATTAAAAGGATATTACCATACTCATTACACTTTATCATTAAAAGGATATTACCATACTCATTACACGTTATCACTAAAAGGATATTACCATACTCATTACACTTTATCACTAAAAGGCTATTACCTTACTCATTACACTTTATCATTAAAAGGATATTACCATACTCATTACAGTTTATCATTAAAAGGCTATTACCTTACTCATTACACTTTATCATTAAAAGGATATTACCATACTCATTACACTTTATCATTAAAAGGATATTATCATACTCATTACACGTTATCACTAAAAGGATATTACCATACTCATTACACTTTATCACTAAAAGGCTATTACCTTACTCATTACACTTTATCATTAAAAGGATATTACCATACTCATTACACTTTATCATTAAAAGGATATTACCATACTCATTACACGTTATCACTAAAAGGATATTACCATACTCATTACACGTTATCACTAAAAGGCTATTACCATACTCATTACACTTTATCACTAAAAGGATATTACCATACTCATTACACTTTATCATTAAAAGGATATTACCATACTCATTACACTTTATCATTAAAAGGATATTACCATACTCATTACACTTTATCATTAAAAGGACATTACCATACTCATAACACTTTATCATTAAAAGGATATTACCATACTCATTACACGTTATCACTAAAAGGATATTACCATACTCATTACACTTTATCATTAAAAGGATATTACCATACTCATTACATGTTATCATTAAAAGGATATTACCATACTCATTACACGTTATCACTAAAAGGATATTACCATACTCATTACACTTTATCATTAAAAGGATATTACCATACTCATTACACATTATCACTAAAAGGATATTACCATACTCATTACACTTTATCATTAAAAGGATATTACCATACTCATTACACTTTATCATTAAAAGGATATTACCATACTCATTACACGTTATCACTAAAAGGATATTACCATACTCATTACACTTTATCATTGAAAGGATATTACCATACTCATTACACGTTATCACTAAAAGGATACTACCATACTCATTACACTTTATCATTAAAAGGATATTACCATACTCATTACATGTTATCATTAAAAGGATATTACCACACTCATTACACGTTATCACTAAAAGGATATTACCATACTCATTACACTTTATAATTAAAAGGCTATTACCATACTCATTACACGTTATCACTAAAAGGATATTACCATACTCATTACACTTTATCATTAAAAGGATATTACCATACTCATTACACTTTATCATTAAAAGGATATTACCATACTCATTACACGTTATCACTAAAAGGATATTACCATACTCATTACACTTTATCATTGAAAGGATATTACCATACTCATTACACGTTATCACTAAAAGGATACTACCATACTCATTACACTTTATCATTAAAAGGATATTACCATACTCATTACATGTTATCATTAAAAGGATATTACCACACTCATTACACGTTATCACTAAAAGGATATTACCATACTCATTACACTTTATAATTAAAAGGCTATTACCATACTCATTACACTTTATCACTAAAAGGATATTACCATACTCATTACACTTTATCAATAAAAGGATATTACCATACTCATTATACGTTATCACTAAAAGGATATTACCATACTCATTAAACTTTATAATTAAAAGGCTATTACCATACTCATTACATTTTATCACTAAAAGGATATTACCATACTCATTACACGTTATCAATAAAAGGATATTACCATACTCATTACACGTTATCATTAAAAGGATATTACCATACTCATTACACTTTATCATTAAAAGGCTATTATCATACGCATTATACGTTATCATTAAAAGGATATTACCATACTCATTACACGTTATCACTAAAAGGATATTACCATACTCATTACACTTTATCATTAAAAGGATATTACCATACTCATTACACTTTATCACTAAAAGGATGTTACCATACACATTACACTTTATCATTAAAAGGCTATTACCATACTCATTACACGTTATCATTAAAAGGATATTACCATACTCATTACACTTTATAATTAAAAGGCTATTACCATACTCATTACACTTTATCACTAAAAGGATATTACCATACTCATTACACTTTATCATTAAAAGGCTATTACCTTACTCATTACACTTTATCATTAAAAGGATATTACCATACTCATTACACTTTATCATTAAAAGGATATTACCATACTCATTACACGTTATCACTAAAAGGATATTACCATACTCATTACACTTTATCACTAAAAGGCTATTACCTTACTCATTACACTTTATCATTAAAAGGATATTACCATACTCATTACACTTTATCATTAAAAGGCTATTACCTTACTCATTACACTTTATCATTAAAAGGATATTACCATACTCATTACACTTTATCATTAAAAGGATATTACCATACTCATTACACGTTATCACTAAAAGGATATTACCATACTCATTACACTTTATCACTAAAAGGCTATTACCTTACTCATTACACTTTATCATTAAAAGGATATTACCATACTCATTACACTTTATCATTAAAAGGATATTACCATACTCATTACACGTTATCACTAAAAGGATATTACCATACTCATTACACGTTATCACTAAAAGGCTATTACCATACTCATTACACTTTATCACTAAAAGGATATTACCATACTCATTACACTTTATCATTAAAAGGATATTACCATACTCATTACACTTTATCATTAAAAGGATATTACCATACTCATTACACTTTATCATTAAAAGGATATTACCATACTCATAACACTTTATCATTAAAAGGATATTACCATACTCATTACACGTTATCACTAAAAGGATATTACCATACTCATTACACTTTATCATTAAAAGGATATTACCATACTCATTACATGTTATCATTAAAAGGATATTACCATACTCATTACACGTTATCACTAAAAGGATATTACCATACTCATTACACTTTATCATTAAAAGGATATTACCATACTCATTACACGTTATCACTAAAAGAATATTACCATACTCATTACACTTTATCATTAAAAGGATATTACCATACTCATTACACTTTATCATTAAAAGGATATTACCATACTCATTACACGTTATCACTAAAAGGATATTACCATACTCATTACACTTTATCATTAAAAGGATATTACCATACTCATTACACTTTATCATTAAAAGGATATTACCATACTCATTACACGTTATCACTAAAAGGATATTACCATACTCATTACACTTTATCATTGAAAGGATATTACCATACTCATTACACGTTATCACTAAAAGGATACTACCATACTCATTACACTTTATCATTAAAAGGATATTACCATACTCATTACATGTTATCATTAAAAGGATATTACCACACTCATTACACGTTATCACTAAAAGGATATTACCATACTCATTACACTTTATAATTAAAAGGCTATTACCATACTCATTACACTTTATCACTAAAAGGATATTACCATACTCATTACACTTTATCAATAAAAGGATATTACCATACTCATTACACGTTATCACTAAAAGGATATTACCATACTCATTAAACTTTATAATTAAAAGGCTATTACCATACTCATTACATTTTATCACTAAAAGGATATTACCATACTCATTACACGTTATCAATAAAAGGATATTACCATACTCATTACACGTTATCATTAAAAGGATATTACCATACTCATTACACTTTATCATTAAAAGGCTATTACCATACGCATTATACGTTATCATTAAAAGGATATTACCATACTCATTACACGTTATCACTAAAAGGATATTACCATACTCATTACACTTTATCATTAAAAGGATATTACCATACTCATTACACTTTATCACTAAAAGGATATTACCATACTCATTACACTTTATAATTAAAAGGCTATTACCATACGCATTATACGTTATCATTAAAAGGATATTACCATACTCATTACACGTTATCACTAAAAGGATATTACCATACTCATTACACTTTATCATTAAAAGGATATTACCATACTCATTACACTTTATCATTAAAAGGATATTACCATACTCATTACACGTTATCACTAAAAGGATATTACCATACTCATTACACTTTATCACTAAAAGGCTATTACCTTACTCATTACACTTTATCATTAAAAGGATATTACCATACTCATTACACTTTATCATTAAAAGGATATTACCATACTCATTACACGTTATCACTAAAAGGATATTACCATACTCATTACACGTTATCACTAAAAGGCTATTACCATACTCATTACACTTTATCACTAAAAGGATATTACCATACTCATTACACTTTATCATTAAAAGGATATTACCATACTCATTACACTTTATCATTAAAAGGATATTACCATACTCATTACACTTTATCATTAAAAGGATATTACCATACTCATAACACTTTATCATTAAAAGGATATTACCATACTCATTACACGTTATCACTAAAAGGATATTACCATACTCATTACACTTTATCATTAAAAGGATATTACCATACTCATTACATGTTATCATTAAAAGGATATTACCATACTCATTACACGTTATCACTAAAAGGATATTACCATACTCATTACACTTTATCATTAAAAGGATATTACCATACTCATTACACGTTATCACTAAAAGGATATTACCATACTCATTACACTTTATCATTAAAAGGATATTACCATACTCATTACACTTTATCATTAAAAGGATATTACCATACTCATTACACGTTATCACTAAAAGGATATTACCATACTCATTACACTTTATCATTGAAAGGATATTACCATACTCATTACACGTTATCACTAAAAGGATATTACCATACTCATTACACTTTATCATTAAAAGGATATTACCATACTCATTACATGTTATCATTAAAAGGATATTACCACACTCATTACACGTTATCACTAAAAAGATATTACCATACTCATTACACTTTATAATTAAAAGGCTATTACCATACTCATTACACGTTATCACTAAAAGGATATTACCATACTCATTACACTTTATCATTAAAAGGATATTACCATACTCATTACACTTTATCATTAAAAGGATATTACCATACTCATTACACGTTATCACTAAAAGGATATTACCATACTCATTACACTTTATCATTGAAAGGATATTACCATACTCATTACACGTTATCACTAAAAGGATACTACCATACTCATTACACTTTATCATTAAAAGGATATTACCATACTCATTACATGTTATCATTAAAAGGATATTACCACACTCATTACACGTTATCACTAAAAGGATATTACCATACTCATTACACTTTATAATTAAAAGGCTATTACCATACTCATTACACTTTATCACTAAAAGGATATTACCATACTCATTACACTTTATCAATAAAAGGATATTACCATACTCATTACACGTTATCACTAAAAGGATATTACCATACTCATTAAACTTTATAATTAAAAGGCTATTACCATACTCATTACATTTTATCACTAAAAGGATATTACCATACTCATTACACGTTATCAATAAAAGGATATTACCATACTCATTACACGTTATCATTAAAAGGATATTACCATACTCATTACACTTTATCATTAAAAGGCTATTACCATACGCATTATACGTTATCATTAAAAGGATATTACCATACTCATTACACGTTATCACTAAAAGGATATTACCATACTCATTACACTTTATCATTAAAAGGATATTACCATACTCATTACACTTTATCACTAAAAGGATGTTACCATACTCATTACACTTTATCATTAAAAGGCTATTACCATACGCATTACAATTTATCATTAAAAGGATATTACCATACTCATTACACGTTATCATTAAAAGGATATTACCATACTCATTACACTTTATAATTAAAAGGCTATTACCATACTCATTACACTTTATCACTAAAAGGATATTACCATACTCATTACACTTTATCATTAAAAGGCTATTACCTTACTCATTACACTTTATCATTAAAAGGATATTACCATACTCATTACACTTTATCATTAAAAGGATATTACCATACTCATTACACGTTATCACTAAAAGGATATTACCATACTCATTACACTTTATCACTAAAAGGCTATTACCTTACTCATTACACTTTATCATTAAAAGGATATTACCATACTCATTACACTTTATCATTAAAAGGCTATTACCTTACTCATTACACTTTATCATTAAAAGGATATTACCATACTCATTACACTTTATCATTAAAAGGATATTACCATACTCATTACACGTTATCACTAAAAGGATATTACCATACTCATTACACTTTATCACTAAAAGGCTATTACCTTACTCATTACACTTTATCATTAAAAGGATATTACCATACTCATTACACTTTATCATTAAAAGGATATTACCATACTCATTACACGTTATCACTAAAAGGATATTACCATACTCATTACACGTTATCACTAAAAGGCTATTACCATACTCATTACACTTTATCACTAAAAGGATATTACCATACTCATTACACTTTATCATTAAAAGGATATTACCATACTCATTACACTTTATCATTAAAAGGATATTACCATACTCATTACACTTTATCATTAAAAGGATATTACCATACTCATAACACTTTATCATTAAAAGGATATTACCATACTCATTACACGTTATCACTAAAAGGATATTACCATACTCATTACACTTTATCATTAAAAGGATATTACCATACTCATTACACGTTATCACTAAAAGAATATTACCATACTCATTACACTTTATCATTAAAAGGATATTACCATACTCATTACACTTTATCATTAAAAGGATATTACCATACTCATTACACGTTATCACTAAAAGGATATTACCATACTCATTACACTTTATCATTGAAAGGATATTACCATACTCATTACACGTTATCACTAAAAGGATACTACCATACTCATTACACTTTATCATTAAAAGGATATTACCATACTCATTACATGTTATCATTAAAAGGATATTACCACACTCATTACACGTTATCACTAAAAGGATATTACCATACTCATTACACTTTATAATTAAAAGGCTATTACCATACTCATTACACTTTATCACTAAAAGGATATTACCATACTCATTACACTTTATCAATAAAAGGATATTACCATACTCATTACACGTTATCACTAAAAGGATATTACCATACTCATTAAACTTTATAATTAAAAGGCTATTACCATACTCATTACATTTTATCACTAAAAGGATATTACCATACTCATTACACGTTATCAATAAAAGGATATTACCATACTCATTACACGTTATCATTAAAAGGATATTACCATACTCATTACACTTTATCATTAAAAGGCTATTACCATACGCATTATACGTTATCATTAAAAGGATATTACCATACTCATTACACGTTATCACTAAAAGGATATTACCATACTCATTACACTTTATCATTAAAAGGATATTACCATACTCATTACACTTTATCACTAAAAGGATATTACCATACTCATTACACTTTATCTTTAAAAGGCTATTACCATACGCATTACACTTTATCATTAAAAGGATATTACCATACTCATTACACGTTATCATTAAAAGGATATTACCATACTCATTACACTTTATAATTAAAAGGCTATTACCATACTCATTACACTTTATCACTAAAAGGATATTACCATACTCATTACACTTTATCATTAAAAGGCTATTACCTTACTCATTACACTTTATCATTAAAAGGATATTACCATACTCATTACACTTTATCATTAAAAGGATATTACCATACTCATTACACGTTATCACTAAAAGGATATTACCATACTCATTACACTTTATCACTAAAAGGCTATTACCTTACTCATTACACTTTATCATTAAAAGGATATTACCATACTCATTACACTTTATCATTAAAAGGCTATTACCTTACTCATTACACTTTATCATTAAAAGGATATTACCATACTCATTACACTTTATCATTAAAAGGATATTACCATACTCATTACACGTTATCACTAAAAGGATATTACCATACTCATTACACTTTATCACTAAAAGGCTATTACCTTACTCATTACACTTTATCATTAAAAGGATATTACCATACTCATTACACTTTATCATTAAAAGGATATTACCATACTCATTACACGTTATCACTAAAAGGATATTACCATACTCATTACACGTTATCACTAAAAGGCTATTACCATACTCATTACACTTTATCACTAAAAGGATATTACCATACTCATTGCACTTTATCATTAAAAGGATATTACCATACTCATTACACTTTATCATTAAAAGGATATTACCATACTCATTACACGTTATCACTAAAAGGATATTACCATACTCATTACACTTTATCATTAAAAGGATATTACCATACTCATTACATATTATCATTAAAAGGATATTACCATACTCATTACACGTTATCACTAAAAGGATATTACCATACTCATTACACTTTATCATTAAAAGGATATTACCATACTCATTACACGTTATCATTAAAAGGATATTACCATACTCATTACACGTTATCACTAAAAGGATATTACCATACTCATTACACTTTATCATTAAAAGGATATTACCATACTCATTACACTTTATCACTAAAAGGATATTACCATACTCATTACACTTTATCATTAAAAGGATATTACCATACTCATTACACGTTATCATTAAAAGGATATTACCATACTCATTACACGTTATCACTAAAAGGATATTACCATACTCATTACACTTTATCATTAAAAGGATATTACCATACTCATTACACTTTATCACTAAAAGGATATTACCATACTCATTACACTTTATCATTAAAAGGATATTACCATACTCATTACACGTTATCATTAAAAGGATATTACCATACTCATTACACGTTATCACTAAAAGGATATTACCATACTCATTACACTTTATCATTAAAAGGATATTACCATACTCATTACACGTTATCACTATAAGGATATTACCATACTCATTACACTTTATCATTAAAAGGATATTACCATACTCATTACATGTTATCATTAAAAGGATATTACCATACTCATTACATCTTATCATTAAAAGGATATTACCATACTCATTACACGTTATCACTAAAAGGATATTACCATACTCATTACACTTTATAATTAAAAGGCTATTACCATACTCATTACACTTTATCACTAAAAGGATATTACCATACTCATTACACGTTATCATTAAAAGGATATTACCATACTCATTACACGTCATCATTAAAAGGCTATTACCATACTCATTACACTTTATCACTAAAAGGATATTACCATACTCATTACACTTTATCACTAAAAGGATATTACCATACTCATTACACTTTATCACTAAAAGGATATTACCATACTCATTACACTTTATCATTAAAAGGATATTACCATACTCATTACACTTTATCATTAAAAGGATATTACCATACTCATTACACGTTATCATTAAAAGGATATTACCATACTCAATACACGTTATCATTAAAAGGATATTACCATACTCATTACACTTTATCATTAAAAGGATATTACCATACTCATTACACTTTATCACTAAAAGGATATTACCATACTCATTACATTTTATCACTAAAAGGATATTACCATACTCATTACACTTTATCACTAAAAGGATATTACCATACTCATTACACTTTATCACTAAAAGGATATTACCATGCTCATTACACTTTATCATTAAAAGGATATTACCATACTCATTACACTTTATCATTAAAAGGATATTACCATACTCATTACACGTTATCATTAAAAGGATATTACCATACTCATTACACGTTATCATTAAAAGGATATTACCATACTCATTACACGTTATCATTAAAAGGATATTACCATACTCATTACACTTTATCATTAAAAGGCTATTACCATACTCATTACACTTTATCACTAAAAGGATATTACCATACTCATTACACTTTATCATTAAAAGGCTATTACCATACTCATTACACGTTATCATTAAAAGTATATTACCATACTCATTACACGTTATCATTAAAAGGATATTACCATACTCATTACACTTTATCATTAAAAGGATATTACCATACTCATTACACTTTATCACTAAAAGTATATTACCATACTCATTACACTTTATAATTAAAAGGCTATTACCATACTCATTACACTTTATCACTAAAAGGATATTACCATACTCATTACACTTTATCATTTAAAGGCTATTACCATACTCATTACACTTTATCAATAAAAGGATATTACCATACTCATTACACTTTATCATTAAAAGGATATTACCATACTCATTACACTTTATCATTAAAAGGATATTACCATACTCATTACACGTTATCATTAAAAGGATATTACCATAATCATTACACTTTATCATTAAAAGGATATTACCATACTCATTACACGTTATCATTAAAAGGATATTACCATACTCATTACACGTTATCATTAAAAGGATATTACCATACTCATTACACTTTATCATTAAAAGGATATTACCATACTCATTACACTTTATCATTAAAAGGATATTACCATACTCATTACACGTTATCATTAAAAGGATATTACCATACTCATTACACGTTATCATTAAAAGGATATTACCATACTAATTACACTTTATCATTAAAAGGATATTACCATACTCATTACACGTTATCATTAAAAGGATATTACCATACTCATTACACTTTATCATTAAAAGGATATTACCATACTCATTACACTTTATCACTAAAAGGATATTACCATACTCATTACACTTTATAATTAAAAGGCTATTACCATACTCATTACACTTTATCACTAAAAGGATATTACCATACTCATTACACTTTATCATTTAAAGGCTATTACCATACTCATTACACTTTATCATTAAAAGGATATTACCATACTCATTACACTTTATCATTAAAAGGATATTTCCATACTCATTACACTTTATCATTAAAAGGATATTACCATACTCATTACACGTTATCATTAAAAGGATATTACCATACTCATTACACTTTATCATTAAAAGGATATTACCATACTCATTACACGTTATCATTAAAAGGATATTACCATACTCATTACACGTTATCATTAAAAGGATATTACCATACTCATTACACTTTATCATTAAAAGGATATTACCATACTCATTACACTTTATCATTAAAAGGATATTACCATACTCATTACACGTTATCATTAAAAGGATATTACCATACTCATTACACGTTATCATTAAAAGGATATTACCATACTAATTACACTTTATCATTAAAAGGATATTACCATACTCATTACACGTTATCATTAAAAGGATATTACCATACTCATTACACTTTATCATTAAAAGGATATTACCATACTCATTACACTTTATCACTAAAAGGATATTACCATACTCATTACACTTTATAATTAAATGGCTATTACCATACTCATTACACTTTATCACTAAAAGGATATTACCATACTCATTACACTTTATCATTTAAAGGCTATTACCATACTCATTACACTTTATCATTAAAAGGATATTACCATACTCATTACACTTTATCATTAAAAGGATATTACCATACTCATTACACTTTATCATTAAAAGGATATTACCATACTCATTACACGTTATCATTAAAAGGATATTACCATACTCATTACACTTTATCATTAAAAGGATATTACCATACTCATTACACGTTATCATTAAAAGGATATTACCATACTCATTACACTTTATCACTAAAAGGATATTACCATACTCATTACACTTTATCATTAAAAGGATATTACCATACTCATTACACTTTATCATTAAAAGGATATTACCATACTCATTACACTTTATCATTAAAAGGCTATTACCATACTCATTACACTTTATCATTAAAAGGATATTACCATACTCATTACACTTTATCATTAAAAGGATATTACCATACTCATTACACTTTATCACTAAAAGGATATTACCATACTCATTACACTTTATCATTAAAAGTCTATTACCATACTCATTACACTTTATCATTAAAAGGATATTACCATACTCATTACACTTTATCACTAAAAGGATATTACCATACTCATTACACTTTATCATTAAAAGGCTATTACCATACTCATTACACTTTATCATTAAAAGGATATTACCATACTCATTACACTTTATCACTAAAAGGCTATTACCATACTCATTACACGTTATCATTAAAAGGATATTACCATACTCATTACACTTTATCACTAAAAGGATATTACCATACTCATTACACGTTATCATTAAAAGGATATTACCATACTCATTACACTTTATAATTAAAAGGATATTACCATACTCATTACACTTTATCATTAAAAGGATATTACCATACTCATTACACGTTATCATTAAAAGGATATTACCATACTCATTACACGTTATCATTAAAAGGATATTACCATACTAATTACACTTTATCATTAAAAGGATATTACCATACTCATTACACGTTATCATTAAAAGGATATTACCATACTCATTACACTTTATCATTAAAAGGATATTACCATACTCATTACACTTTATCACTAAAAGGATATTACCATACTCATTACACTTTATAATTAAATGGCTATTACCATACTCATTACACTTTATCACTAAAAGGATATTACCATACTCATTACACTTTATCATTTAAAGGCTATTACCATACTCATTACACTTTATCATTAAAAGGATATTACCATACTCATTACACTTTATCATTAAAAGGATATTACCATACTCATTACACTTTATCATTAAAAGGATATTACCATACTCATTACACGTTATCATTAAAAGGATATTACCATACTCATTACACTTTATCATTAAAAGGATATTACCATACTCATTACACGTTATCATTAAAAGGATATTACCATACTCATTACACTTTATCACTAAAAGGATATTACCATACTCATTACACTTTATCATTAAAAGGCTATTACCATACTCATTACACTTTATCATTAAAAGGATATTACCATACTCATTACACTTTATCATTAAAAGGATATTACCATACTCATTTCACTTTATCATTAAAAGGATATTACCATACTCATTACACTTTATCATTAAAAGGATATTACCATACTCATTACACTTTATCATTAAAAGGCTATTACCATACTCATTACACTTTACCATTAAAAGGATATTACCATACTCATTACACTTTATCACTAAAAGGATATTACCATACTCATTACACTTTATCATTAAAAGGATATTACCATACTCATTACACTTTATCATTAAAAGGATATTACCATACTCATTACACTTTATCATTAAAAGGCTATTACCATACTCATTACACTTTATCATTAAAAGGATATTACCATACTCATTACACTTTATCATTAAAAGGATATTACCATACTCATTACACTTTATCACTAAAAGGATATTACCATACTCATTACACTTTATCATTAAAAGGCTATTACCATACTCATTACACTTTATCATTAAAAGGATATTACCATACTCATTACACTTTATCACTAAAAGGATATTACCATACTCATTACACTTTATCATTAAAAGGCTATTACCATACTCATTACACTTTATCATTAAAAGGATATTACCATACTCATTACACTTTATCACTAAAAGGCTATTACCATACTCATTACACGTTATCATTAAAAGGATATTACCATACTCATTACACTTTATCACTAAAAGGATATTACCATACTCATTACACGTTATCATTAAAAGGATATTACCATACTCATTACACTTTATAATTAAAAGGATATTACCATACTCATTACACTTTATCATTAAAAGGATATTACCATACTCATTACACGTTATCATTAAAAGGATATTACCATACTCATTACACTTTATAATTAAAAGGATATTACCATACTCATTACACTTTATCATTAAAAGGCTATTACCATACTCATTACACTTTACCATTAAAAGGATATTACCGTACTCATTACACTTTATCATTAAAAGGATATTACCATACTCATTACACGTTATCACTAAAAGGATGTTACCATACTCATTACACTTTATCATTAAAAGGCTATTACCATACTCATTACACTTTATCATTAAAAGGATATTACCATACTCATTACACTTTATCATTAAAAGGATATTACCATACTCATTACACGTTATCACTAAAAGGATATTACCATACTCATTACACTTTATCATTAAAAGGCTATTACCATACTCATTACACTTTATCATTAAAAGGATATTACCATACTCATTACACGTTATCACTAAAAGGATATTACCATACTCATTACACTTTATCATTAAAAGGCTATTACCATACTCATTACACTTTATCACTAAAATGATATTACCATACTCATTACACTTTATTACTAAAATGATATTACCATACTCATTACACGTTATCATTAAAAGGATATTACCATACTCATTACACTTTATCATTAAAAGGCTATTACCATACTCATTACACGTTATCATTAAAAGGATATTACCATACTCATTACACGTTATCATTAAAAGGATATTACCATACTCATTACACGTTATCATTAAAAGGATATTACCATACTCATTACACGTTATCATTAAAAGGATATTACCATACTCATTACACTTTATCATTAAAAGGCTATTACCATACTCATTACACTTTATCACTAAAAGGCTATTACCATACTCATTACACGTTATCACTAAAAGGATATTACCATACTCATTACACGTTATCATTAAAAGGATATTACCATACTCATTACACTTTATCATTAAAAGGCTATTACCATACTCATTACACGTTCTCATTAAAAGGATATTACCATACTCATTACACGTTATCATTAAAAGGATATTACCATACTCATTACACGTTATCATTAAAAGGATATTACCATACTCATTACACGTTATCATTAAAAGGATATTACCATACTCATTACACGTTATCATTTAAAGGATATTACCATACTCATTACACGTTATCACTAAAAGGATATTACCATACTCATTACACGTTATCATTAAAAGGATATTACCATACTCATTACACTTTATCGTTAAAAGGCTATTACCATACTCATTAAACGTTATCATTAAAAGGATATTACCATACTCATTACACGTTATCATTAAAAGGATATTACCATACTCATTACACGTTATCATTAAAAGGATATTACCATACTCATTACACGTTATCATTAAAAGGATATTACCATACTCATTACACGTTATCATTAAAAGGATATTACCATACTCATTACACTTTATCATTAAAAGGCTATTACCATACTCATTACACGTTATCATTAAAAGGATATTACCATACTCATTACACTTTATCATTAAAAGGATATTACCATACTCATTACACTTTATCATTAAAAGGATATTACCATACTCATTACACGTTATCATTAAAAGGATATTACCATACTCATTACACGTTATCATTAAAAGGATATTACCATACTCATTACACTTTATCATTAAAAGGATATTACCATACTCATTACACTTTATCATTAAAAGGATATTACCATACTCATTACACGTTATCATTAAAAGGATATTACCATACTCATTACACGTTATCATTAAAAGGATATTACCATACTAATTACACTTTATCATTAAAAGGATATTACCATACTCATTACACGTTATCATTAAAAGGATATTACCATACTCATTACACGTTATCATTAAAAGGATATTACCATACTCATTACACTTTATCATTAAAAGGATATTACCATACTCATTACACTTTATCACTAAAAGGATATTACCATACTCATTACACTTTATAATTAAAAGGCTATTACCATACTCATTACACTTTATCACTAAAAGGATATTACCATACTCATTACACTTTATCATTTAAAGGCTATTACCATACTCATTACACTTTATCATTAAAAGGATATTACCATACTCATTACACTTTATCATTAAAAGGATATTACCATACTCATTACACTTTATCATTAAAAGGATATTACCATACTCATTACACGTTATCATTAAAAGGATATTACCATACTCATTACACTTTATCATTAAAAGGATATTACCATACTCATTACACGTTATCATTAAAAGGATATTACCATACTCATTACACTTTATCACTAAAAGGATATTACCATACTCATTACACTTTATCATTAAAAGGCTATTACCATACTCATTACACTTTATCATTAAAAGGATATTACCATACTCATTACACTTTATCATTAAAAGGATATTACCATACTCATTTCACTTTATCATTAAAAGGATATTACCATACTCATTACACTTTATCATTAAAAGGATATTACCATACTCATTACACTTTATCATTAAAAGGCTATTACCATACTCATTACACTTTATCATTAAAAGGATATTACCATACTCATTACACTTTATCACTAAAAGGATATTACCATACTCATTACACTTTATCATTAAAAGGATATTACCATACTCATTACACTTTATCATTAAAAGGATATTACCATACTCATTACACTTTATCATTAAAAGGCTATTACCATACTCATTACACTTTATCATTAAAAGGATATTACCATACTCATTACACTTTATTATTAAAAGGATATTACCATACTCATTACACTTTATCACTAAAAGGATATTACCATACTCATTACACTTTATCATTAAAAGGCTATTACCATACTCATTACACTTTATCATTAAAAGGATATTACCATACTCATTACACTTTATCACTAAAAGGATATTACCATACTCATTACACTTTATCATTAAAAGGCTATTACCATACTCATTACACTTTATCATTAAAAGGATATTACCATACTCATTACACTTTATCACTAAAAGGCTATTACCATACTCATTACACGTTATCATTAAAAGGATATTACCATACTCATTACACTTTATCACTAAAAGGATATTACCATACTCATTACACGTTATCATTAAAAGGATATTACCATACTCATTACACTTTATAATTAAAAGGATATTACCATACTCATTACACTTTATCATTAAACGGATATTACCATACTCATTACACGTTATCATTAAAAGGATATTACCATACTCATTACACTTTATAATTAAAAGGATATTACCATACTCATTACACTTTATCATTAAAAGGCTATTACCATACTCATTACACTTTACAATTAAAAGGATATTACCGTACTCATTACACTTTATCATTAAAAGGATATTACCATACTCATTACACGTTATCACTAAAAGGATGTTACCATACTCATTACACTTTATCATTAAAAGGCTATTACCATACTCATTACACTTTATCATTAAAAGGATATTACCATACTCATTACACTTTATCATTAAAAGGATATTACCATACTCATTACACGTTATCACTAAAAGGATATTACCATACTCATTACACTTTATCATTAAAAGGCTATTACCATACTCATTACACTTTATCATTAAAAGGCTATTACCATACTCATTACACTTTATCACTAAAATGATATTACCATACTCATTACACTTTATCACTAAAATGATATTACCATACTCATTACACGTTATCATTAAAAGGATATTACCATACTCATTACACTTTATCATTAAAAGGCTATTACCATACTCATTACACGTTATCATTAAAAGGATATTACCATACTCATTACACGTTATCATTAAAAGGATATTACCATACTCATTACACGTTATCATTAAAAGGATATTACCATACTCATTACACGTTATCATTAAAAGGATATTACCATACTCATTACACTTTATCATTAAAAGGCTATTACCATACTCATTACACTTTATCACTAAAAGGCTATTACCATACTCATTACACGTTATCATTAAAAGGATATTACCATACTCATTACACGTTATCACTAAAAGGATATTACCATACTCATTACACGTTATCATTAAAAGGATATTACCATACTCATTACACTTTATCATTAAAAGGCTATTACCATACTCATTACACGTTATCATTAAAAGGATATTACCATACTCATTACACGTTATCATTAAAAGGATATTACCATACTCATTACACGTTATCATTAAAAGGATATTACCATACTCATTACACGTTATCATTAAAAGGATATTACCATACTCATTACACGTTATCATTTAAAGGATATTACCATACTCATTACACGTTATCACTAAAAGGATATTACCATACTCATTACACGTTATCATTAAAAGGATATTACCATACTCATTACACTTTATCGTTAAAAGGCTATTACCATACTCATTACACGTTATCATTAAAAGGATATTACCATACTCATTACACGTTATCATTAAAAGGATATTACCATACTCATTACACGTTATCATTAAAAGGATATTACCATACTCATTACACGTTATCATTAAAAGGATATTACCATACTCATTACACGTTATCATTAAAAGGATATTACCATACTCATTACACGTTATCATTAAAAGGCTATTACCATACTCATTACACGTTATCATTAAAAGGATATTACCATACTCATTACACGTTATCATTAAAAGGATATTACCATACTCATTACACGTTATCATTAAAAGGATATTACCATACTCATTACACGTTATCATTAAAAGGATATTACCATACTCATTACACGTTATCATTAAAAGGATATTACCATACTCATTACACTTTATCATTAAAAGGATATTACCATACTCATTACACGTTATCATTAAAAGGATATTACCATACTCATTACACTTTATCACTAAAAGGATATTACCATACTCATTACACTTTATCACTAAAAGGATATTACCATACTCATTACACGTTATCACTAAAAGGATATTACCATACTCATTACACTTTATCACTAAAAGGATATTACCATACTCATTACACTTTATCATTAAAAGGATATTACCATACTCATTACACTTTATCATTAAAAGGATATTACCATACTCATTACACTTTATCATTAAAAGGATATTACCATACTCATTACACTTTATCACTAAAAGGATATTACCACACTCATTACACGTTATCACTAAAAGGATATTACCATACTCATTACACTTTACCACTAAAAGGCTATTACCTTACTCATTACACTTTATCATTAAAAGGATATTACCATACTCATTACACTTTATCATTAAGAGGATATTACCATACTCATTACACTTTATCATTAAAAGGATATTACCATACTCATTACACGTTATCACTAAAAGGATATTACCATACTCATTACACTTTATCACTAAAAGGCTATTACCTTACTCATTACACTTTATCATTAAAAGGATATTACCATACTCATTACACTTTATCATTAAAAGGATATTACCATACTCATTACACGTTATCACTAAAAGGATATTACCATACTCATTACACTTTATCACTAAAAGGCTATTGCCTTACTCATTACACTTTATCATTAAAAGGATATTACCATACTCATTACACTTTATCATTAAAAGGCTATTACCTTACTCATTACACTTTATCATTAAAAGGATATTACCATACTCATTACACTTTATCATTAAAAGGATATTACCATACTCATTACACGTTATCACTAAAAGGATATTACCATACTCATTACACTTTATCACTAAAAGGCTATTACCTTACTCATTACACTTTATCATTAAAAGGATATTACCATACTCATTACACTTTATCATTAAAAGGATATTACCATACTCATTACACGTTATCACTAAAAGGATATTACCATACTCATTACACGTTATCACTAAAAGGCTATTACCATACTCATTACACTTTATCACTAAAAGGATATTACCATACTCATTACACTTTATCATTAAAAGGATATTACCATACTCATTACACTTTATCATTAAAAGGATATTACCATACTCATTACACGTTATCACTAAAAGGATATTACCATACTCATTACACTTTATCATTAAAAGGACATTACCATACTCATTACACGTTATCACTAAAAGGATATTACCATACTCATTACACTTTATCATTAAAAGGATATTACCATACTCATTACATGTTATCATTAAAAGGATATTACCATACTCATTAGACGTTATCACTAAAAGGATATTACCATACTCATTACACTTTATCATTAAAAGGATATTACCATACTCATTACACGTTATCACTAAAAGGATATTACCATACTCATTACACTTTATCATTAAAAGGATATTACCATACTCATTACACTTTATCATTAAAAGGATATTACCATACTCATTACACGTTATCACTAAAAGGATATTACCATACTCATTACACTTTATCATTGAAAGGATATTACCATACTCATTACACGTTATCACTAAAACGATACTACCATACTCATTACACTTTATCATTAAAAGGATATTACCATACTCATTACATGTTATCATTAAAAGGATATTACCATACTCATTACATGTTATCATTAAAAGGATATTACCACACTCATTACACGTTATCGCTAAAAGGATATTACCATACTCATTACACTTTATAATTAAAAGGCTATTACCATACTCATTACACTTTATCACTAAAAGGATATTACCACACTCATTACACTTTATCAATAAAAGGATATTACCATACTCATTACACGTTATCACTAAAAGGATATTACCATACTCATTAAACTTTATAATTAAAAGGCTATTACCATACTCATTACATTTTATCACTAAAAGGATATTACCATACTCATTACACGTTATCAATAAAAGGATATTACCATACTCATTACACGTTATCATTAAAAGGCTATTACCATACTCATTACACTTTATCATTAAAAGGATATTACCATACTCATTACACTTTATCATTAAAAGGATATTACCATACTCATTACACGTTATCATTAAAAGGCTATTACCATACTCATTACACGTTATCATTAAAAGGATATTACCATACTCATTACACGTTATCACTAAAAGGATATTACCATACTCATTAAACTTTATAATTAAAAGGCTATTACCATACTCATTACATTTTATCACTAAAAGGATATTACCATACTCATTACACGTTATCAATAAAAGGATATTACCATACTCATTACACGTTATCATTAAAAGGATATTACCATACTCGTTACACTTTATCATTAAAAGGCTATTACCATACGCATTACACGTTATCATTAAAAGGATATTACCATACTCATTACACGTTATCACTAAAAGGATATTACCATACTCATTACACTTTATCATTAAAAGGATATTACCATACTCATTACACTTTATCACTAAAAGGATATTACCATACTCATTACACTTTATCATTAAAAGGCTATTACCATACGCATTACACTTTATCATTAAAAGGATATTACCATACTCATTACACGTTATCATTAAAAGGATATTACCATACTCATTACACTTTATCATTAAAAGGCTATTACCATACTCATTACACGTTATCATTAAAAGGATATTACCATACTCATTACACGTTATCATTAAAAGGATATTACCATACTCATTACACTTTATCATTAAAAGGATATTACCATACGCATTACACGTTATCATTAAAGGGATATTACCATACTCATTACAATTTATCATTAAAAGGCTATTACCATACTCATTACACTTTATTACTAAAAGGATATTACCATACTCATTACACTTTATCACTAAAAGGATATTACCATACTCATTACACTTTATCATTAAAAGGATATTACCATACTCATTACACTTTATCATTAAAAGGATATTACCATACTCATTACACTTTATCACTAAAAGGATATTACCATACTCATTACACTTTATCACTAAAAGGATATTACCATACTCATTACACTTTATCATTAAAAGGATATTACCATACTCATTACACTTTATCACTAAAAGGATATTACCATACTCATTACACTTTATCACTAAAAGGATATTACCATACTCATTACACTTTATCATTAAAAGGATATTACCATACTCATTACACTTTATCATTAAAAGGATATTACCATACTCATTACACTTTATCACTAAAAGGATATTACCATACTCATTACACTTTATCACTAAAAGGATATTACCATACTCATTACACTTTATCACTAAAAGGATATTACCATACTCATTACACTTTATCATTAAAAGGATATTACCATACTCATTACACTTTATCACTAAAAGGATATTACCATACTCATTACACTTTATCACTAAAAGGATATTACCATACTCATTACACTTTATCACTAAAAGGATATTACCATACTCATTACACTTTATCATTAAAAGGATATTACCATACTCATTACACTTTATCATTAAAAGGCTATTACCATACTCATTACACTTTATCACTAAAAGGATATTACCATACTCATTACACGTTATCATTAAAAGGCTATTACCATACTCATTACACTTTATCATTAAAAGGATATTACCATACTCATTACACTTTATCATTAAAAGGATATTACCATACTCATTACACTTTATCACTAAAAGGATATTACCATACTCATTACACTTTATCACTAAAAGGATATTACCATACACATTACACTTTATCATTAAAAGGATATTACCATACTCATTACACTTTATCATTAAAAGGCTATTACCATACTCATTACACTTTATCACTAAAAGGATATTACCATACTCATTACACGTTATCATTAAAAGGATATTACCATACTCATTACACTTTATCACTAAAAGGATTTTACCATACTCATTACACTTTATCATTAAAAGGATATTACCATACTCATTACACTTTATCATTAAAAGGATATTACCATACTCATTACACTTTATCATTAAAAGGTTATTACCATACTCATTACACTTTATCACTAAAAGGATATTACCATACTCATTACACTTTATCATTAAAAGGATATTACCATACTCATTACACCTTATCACTAAAAGGATATTACCATACTCATTACACTTTATCACTAAAAGGATATTACCATACTCATTACACTTTATCATTAAAAGGATATTACCATACTCATTACAGTTTATCACTAAAAGGATATTACCATACTCATTACACTTTATCATTAAAAGGATATTACCATACTCATTACACTTTATCATTAAAAGGATATTACCATACTCATTACACTTTATCATTAAAAGGATATTACCATACTCATTACACTTTATCACTAAAAGGATATTACCATACTCATTACACTTTATCATTAAAAGGATATTACCATACTCATTACATATTATCATTAAAAGGATATTACCATACTCATTACACGTTATCACTAAAAGGATTTTACCATACTCATTACACTTTATCATTAAAAGGATATTACCATACTCATTACACTTTATCATTAAACGGATATTACCATACTCATTACACTTTATCACTAAAAGGATATTACCATACTCATTACACTTTATCATTAAAAGGATATTACCATACTCATTACACTTTATCATTTAAAGGATATTACCATACTCATTACACTTTATCACTAAAAGGATATTACCATACTAATTACACTTTATCACTAAAAGGATATTACCATACTCATTACACTTTATCATTAAAAGGATATTACCATACTCATTACATGTTATCACTAAAAGGATATTACCATACTCATTACACGTTATAATTAAAAGGATATTACCATACTCATTCCACTTTATCATTAAAAGGATATTACCATACTCATTACACTTTATCATTAAAAGGATATTACCATACTCATTACACGTTATCACTAAAAGGATATTACCATACTCATTACACTTTATCATTAAAAGGATATTACCATACTCATTACACGTTATCATTAAAAGGATATTACCATACTCATTACACTTTATCATTAAAAGGATATTACCATACTCATTACACTTTATCATTAAAAGGATATTACCATACTCATTACACTTTATCATTAAAAGGATATTACCATACTCATTACACGTTATCATTAAAAGGATATTACCATACTCATTACACTTTATCATTAAAAGGATATTACCATACTCATTACACGTTATCATTAAAAGGATATTACCATACTCATTACACTTTATCATTAAAAGGATATTACCATACTCATTACACTCTATCATTAAAAGGATATTACCATACTCATTACACGTTATCATTAAAAGGATATTACCATACTCATTACACGTTATCATTAAAAGGATATTACCATACTCATTACACTTTATCATTAAAAGGATATTACCATACTCATTACACTTTATCACTAAAAGGATATTACCATACTCATTACACTTTATCACTAAAAGGATATTACCATACTCATTACACTTTATCACTAAAAGGATTTTACCATACTCATTACACTTTATCATTAAAAGGATATTACCATACTCATTACACTTTATCATTAAAAGGATATTACCATACTCATTACACTTTATCATTAAAAGGTTATTACCATACTCATTACACTTTATCACTAAAAGGATATTACCATACTCATTACACTTTATCATTAAAAGGATATTACCATACTCATTACACTTTATCACTAAAAGGATATTACCATACTCATTACACTTTATCACTAAAAGGATATTACCATACTCATTACACTTTATCATTAAAAGGATATTACCATACTCATTACAGTTTATCACTAAAAGGATATTACCATACTCATTACACTTTATCATTAAAAGGATATTACCATACTCATTACACTTTATCATTAAAAGGATATTACCATACTCATTACACTTTATCATTAAAAGGATATTACCATACTCATTACACTTTATCACTAAAAGGATATTACCATACTCATTACACTTTATCATTAAAAGGATATTACCATACTCATTACATATTATCATTAAAAGGATATTACCATACTCATTACACGTTATCACTAAAAGGATTTTACCATACTCTTTACACTTTATCATTAAAAGGATATTACCATACTCATTACACTTTATCATTAAACGGATATTACCATACTCATTACACTTTATCACTAAAAGGATATTACCATACTCATTACACTTTATCATTAAAAGGATATTACCATACTCATTACACTTTATCATTTAAAGGATATTACCATACTCATTACACTTTATCACTAAAAGGATATTACCATACTAATTACACTTTATCACTAAAAGGATATTACCATACTCATTACACTTTATCATTAAAAGGATATTACCATACTCATTACATGTTATCACTAAAAGGATATTACCATACTCATTACACGTTATAATTAAAAGGATATTACCATACTCATTCCACTTTATCATTAAAAGGATATTACCATACTCATTACACTTTATCATTAAAAGGATATTACCATACTCATTACACGTTATCACTAAAAGGATATTACCATACTCATTACACTTTATCATTAAAAGGATATTACCATACTCATTACACGTTATCATTAAAAGGATATTACCATACTCATTACACTTTATCATTAAAAGGATATTACCATACTCATTACACTTTATCATTAAAAGGATATTACCATACTCATTACACTTTATCATTAAAAGGATATTACCATACTCATTACACGTTATCATTAAAAGGATATTACCATACTCATTACACTTTATCATTAAAAGGATATTACCATACTCATTACACGTTATCATTAAAAGGATATTACCATACTCATTACACTTTATCATTAAAAGGATATTACCATACTCATTACACTCTATCATTAAAAGGATATTACCATACTCATTACACGTTATCATTAAAAGGATATTACCATACTCATTACACGTTATCATTAAAAGGATATTACCATACTCATTACACTTTATCATTAAAAGGATATTACCATACTCATTACACTTTATCACTAAAAGGATATTACCATACTCATTACACTTTATCACTAAAAGGATATTACCATACTCATTACACTTTATCATTAAAAGGATATTACCATACTCATTACACTTTATCATTAAAAGGATATTACCATACTCATTACACTTTATCATTAAAAGGATATTACCATACTCATTACACTTTATCACTAAAAGGATATTACCATACTCATTACACTTTATCACTAAAAGGATATTACCATACTCATTACACTTTATCATTAAAAGGATATTACCATACTCATTACACTTTATCATTAAAAGGATATTACCATACTCATTACACTTTATTACTAAAAGGATATTACCATACTCATTACACTTTATCACTAAAAGGATATTACCATACTCATTACACTTTATCATTAAAAGGATATTACCATACTCATTACACTTTATCATTAAAAGGATATTACCATACTCATTACACTTTATCACTAAAAGGATATTACCATACTCATTACACTTTATCACTAAAAGGATATTACCATACTCATTACACTTTATCATTAAAAGGATATTACCATACTAATACACTTTATCACTAAAAGGATATTACCATACTCATTACACTTTATCATTAAAAGGATATTACCATACTCATTACACTTTATCATTAAAAGGATATTACCATACTCATTACACTTTATCACTAAAAGGATATTACCATACTCATTACACTTTATCACTAAAAGGATATTACCATACTCATTACACTTTATCACTAAAAGGATATTACCATACTCATTACACTTTATCATTAAAAGGATATTACCATACTCATTACACTTTATCACTAAAAGGATATTACCATACTCATTACACTTTATCACTAAAAGGATATTACCATACTCATTACACTTTATCACTAAAAGGATATTACCATACTCATTACACTTTATCACTAAAAGGATATTACCATACTCATTACACTTTATCATTAAAAGGATATTACCATACTCATTACACTTTATCATTAAAAGGATATTACCATACTCATTACACTTTATTACTAAAAGGATATTACCATACTCATTACACTTTATCACTAAAAGGATATTACCATACTCATTATACTTTATCATTAAAAGGATATTACCATACTCATTACACTTTATCATTAAAAGGATATTACCATACTCATTACACTTTATCACTAAAAGGATATTACCATACTCATTACACTTTATCATTAAAAGGATATTACCATACTCATTACACTTTAACACTAAAAGGATATTACCATACTCATTACACTTTATCACTAAAAGGATATTACCATACTCATTACACTTTATCACTAAAAGGATATTACCATACTCATTACACTTTATCATTAAAAGGATATTACCATACTCATTACACTTTATCATTAAAAGGCTATTACCATACTCATTACACTTTATCACTAAAAGGATATTACCATACTCATTACACGTTATCATTAAAAGGCTATTACCATACTCATTACACTTTATCATTAAAAGGATATTACCATACTCATTACACTTTATCATTAAAAGGATATTACCATACTCATTACACTTTATCACTAAAAGGATATTACCATACTCATTACACTTTATCACTAAAAGGATATTACCATACTCATTACACTTTATCATTAAAAGGATATTACCATACTCATTACACTTTATCATTAAAAGGCTATTACCATACTCATTACACTTTATCACTAAAAGGATATTACCATACTCATTACACGTTATCATTAAAAGGATATTACCATACTCATTACACTTTATCACTAAAAGGATTTTACCATACTCATTACACTTTATCATTAAAAGGATATTACCATACTCATTACACTTTATCATTAAAAGGATATTACCATACTCATTACACTTTATCATTAAAAGGTTATTACCATACTCATTACACTTTATCACTAAAAGGATATTACCATACTCATTACACTTTATCATTAAAAGGATATTACCATACTCATTACACTTTATCACTAAAAGGATATTACCATACTCATTACACTTTATCACTAAAAGGATATTACCATACTCATTACACTTTATCATTAAAAGGATATTACCATACTCATTACAGTTTATCACTAAAAGGATATTACCATACTCATTACACTTTATCATTAAAAGGATATTACCATACTCATTACACATTATCATTAAAAGGATATTACCATACTCATTACACTTTATCATTAAAAGGATATTACCATACTCATTACACTTTATCACTAAAAGGATATTACCATACTCATTACACTTTATCATTAAAAGGATATTACCATACTCATTACATATTATCATTAAAAGGATATTACCATACTCATTACACGTTATCACTAAAAGGATTTTACCATACTCATTACACTTTATCATTAAAAGGATATTACCATACTCATTACACTTTATCATTAAACGGATATTACCATACTCATTACACTTTATCACTAAAAGGATATTACCATACTCATTACACTTTATCATTAAAAGGATATTACCATACTCATTACACTTTATCATTTAAAGGATATTACCATACTCATTACACTTTATCACTAAAAGGATATTACCATACTAATTACACTTTATCACTAAAAGGATATTACCATACTCATTACACTTTATCATTAAAAGGATATTACCATACTCATTACATGTTATCACTAAAAGGATATTACCATACTCATTACACGTTATAATTAAAAGGATATTACCATACTCATTCCACTTTATCATTAAAAGGATATTACCATACTCATTACACTTTATCATTAAAAGGATATTACCATACTCATTACACGTTATCATTAAAAGGATATTACCATACTCATTACACTTTATCATTAAAAGGATATTACCATACTCATTACACGTTATCATTAAAAGGATATTACCATACTCATTACACTTTATCATTAAAAGGATATTACCATACTCATTACACTTTATCATTAAAAGGATATTACCATACTCATTACACTTTATCATTAAAAGGATATTACCATACTCATTACACGTTATCATTAAAAGGATATTACCATACTCATTACACTTTATCATTAAAATGATATTACCATACTCATTACACGTTATCATTAAAAGGATATTACCATACTCATTACACTTTATCACTAAAAGGATATTACCATACTCATTACACTTTATCATTAAAAGGATATTACCATACTCATTACACTCTATCATTAAAAGGATATTACCATACTCATTACACGTTATCATTAAAAGGATATTACCATACTCATTACACGTTATCATTAAAAGGATATTACCATACTCATTACACTTTATCATTAAAAGGATATTACCATACTCATTACACGTTATAATTAAAAGGATATTACCATACTCATTACACTTTATCATTAAAAGGATATTACCATACTCATTACACTTTATCACTAAAAGGATATTACCATACTCATTACACTTTATCATTAAAAGGATATTACCATACTCATTACACTTTATCATTAAAAGGATATTACCATACTCATTACATGTTATCACTAAAAGGATATTACCATACTCATTACACGTTATAATTAAAAGGATATTACCATACTCATTACACTTTATCATTAAAAGGATATTACCATACTCATTACACTTTATCATTAAAAGGATATTACCATACTCATTACACGTTATCATTAAAAGGATATTACCATACTCATTACACTTTATCATTAAAAGGATATTACCATACTCATTACACGTTATCATTAAAAGGATATTACCATACTCATTACACTTTATCATTAAAAGGATATTACCATACTCATTACACGTTATCATTAAAAGGATATTACCATACTCATTACACTTTATCACTAAAAGGATATTACCATACTCATTACACTTTATCATTAAAAGGATATTACCATACTCATTACACTTTATCATTAAAAGGATATTACCATACTCATTACACGTTATCATTAAAAGGATATTACCATACTCATTACACGTTATCATTAAAAGGATATTACCATACTCATTACACTTTATCATTAAAAGGATATTACCATACTCATTACACTTTATCATTAAAAGGATATTACCATACTCATTACACGTTATCACTAAAAGGATATTACCATACTCATTACACTTTATCACTAAAAGGCTATTACCATACTCATTACACGTTATCATTAAAAGGATATTACCATACTCATTACACGTTATCATTAAAAGGATATTTCTATACTCATTACACGTTATCATTAAAAGGATATTACCATACTCATGTGCTATCATACACTGTTTACTTTCCTGACTTATGTACATCATTCTATGTACTATACATTATATGTGCACCTTTGATGAGTTGTAGTGCACCTGAGCACTGTACAGAATAATTTTCCCAACCCTCTCCAGGTCTGTGCACAGAAGATTTCATCCAGGGAAGGATAGACAGTAGAAGAAAGGAAGTGAGAAAAAGATATAGAGGAATAAATGACCCCAGTACTAAACTGGTACTTTTTTATTGACCTCAAAAGAATGAAAGGCAAAGTTGACCTCGGCAGGATTTAAACTCAGAGAGGAGAGAGCTATAACAAATACCACAGAGCATTTTATAATAATAATAATAATTGTTTCTACTTTTAGCACAAGGCCAGCAATTATCCAGTGTATTACTGGTACTTTATTACACTGGGTAATTGCTGGCCTTGTGCCAAAAGTAGAAACAATTATTATTATTATTATAAAATGCTCTGTGGTATTTGTTATAGCTCTCTCCTCTCTGAGTTTAAATCCTGCCGAGGTCAACTTTGCCTTTCATTCTTTTGAGGTCAATAAAAAAGTACCAGTTTAGTACTGGGGTCATTTCTTCCTCTATATCTCTTTCTCACTTCTTTTCTTCTACTGTCTATCCTTCCCTGGATGAAATCTTCTGTGCACAGACCTGGAGAGGGATGGGCTCCACCAGGCTTGAAAATGCCCAAGAAAACACTGTATGCCACTACAGTGCCGCTATGACTCCACCAGGAGTTAAGGGGCCTCACTATACCATGTATTTTGCTCTCCATAGTAAAAATAAAACCCACCTTTTTCATATTATAGTGATTTTCTAGTTTCTCTTACTATTCAACTTTATTTTCTGATAAAAGTTCTCCTAAGTTTTCTTGCTATCATTCCTTTGAGAAGATTTGAAAAGCAGAAGAAATATGGTGGTTTAAATAAATATATGTGCTGATGACGAAGGAACGTGGCAAGTGGAGAGATGCTGTGCTGAAAAAGACGCATCCAACCCATGCAAGTATGGGAAAACAGACGTAAAAATGATGATGATGGCAACAACATCATTATCTTCATCACCATTTAACATCTTATTTTCCATGCTTGCATGGGTCTGATGGGGTGTCCATGCTATGAGGCAAGTGTGGCCATTTGGCTGCGCTGGTCCTTGCTCAAACGTGACTGTATTTTGGCTGATGTATTACTGGTACTTTATTTATCGACCCCATATTTTGGCTGTTGTTTTTACAGCTGTATACAACATATTTTAATTAGTTTTCTTTTTTCATGGCGCCATTTATAAAATACACTTTGAAGTAACTATACATTAATTTAGATGTGTTCAAATTTTCATATATGAACATCTATCTATCTAGGGCGGGTAAAATTCTCGAGATCCATGGACAAGTTCTCTCCAGCGGTCTCTGTCCCTCATTATCGCTGTCATGTCCTGTGTCTCCAAGAAACCAGTGTCTGTCCTTAGGGAATCAACATATGTTAACCTCGGTCTTCCTCTTCCAGTGTGCCCATGCAGGGGCTCCCACAGGAGCACTGAGTGCAGTGTCAACTCTGGATGTTGGTGAGCATGTCCAGATAACCTCAGTCTCCTCTGTGCTACTCTTAAGCTGACTTTGAGAGGCTCCCGTACAGCTCTGAGTTCACCCTCAGTGTACATGAACATAAATAAACATATTATTTAGAAAACAAACCAAATTTTACTTACTATTGATATAAGGCAAGGCAAACAAATTAATCATCAGATTAATGCTTCTTTCAAACTGTTTCACCTGAAATCATATTTAAAAATTGTTTTGGTTTTTTTTTTTTCAAATTTAAAGTAGATTAAAACATTCAATTATTAAAAATGTTCTTATTATTTTGAAATCTCAACTTGCTATTTATTACTATTAGTATCTAGTGGAATGTTCTTGCATAGGACACTTTATTCTATATTCATCAGTTCACTTAACTATTAAAACAACTTTTTATCATCAAAACAGTTGACGAGTCACACTCGATTGTACATGTCCCAAGCACCAGAGGTTAGCAATAGTGTTACACAGACACATCCGCAACTCCTATTATAATCATCATCACCATGGAATCATTAGAAAACACCTACCATATATACTTGAATATAAGCTGAGGAATATGTGAAATCCCCCACCTCCCCACCAAACAATGTGTTCATTAGCTGCCTTGGTATATAAACGCCGATTTGGATTTCTGCCTATTTCTCTGATATAAAATGGTAGTGAGGGTGGGGATATATTTGGATCAGCTTATATCAGCTTTGAGTATATACGGTAAGTGTTGATAATTTTGAAGATTAAAACCAAAATATTGGAGCATACATACTTCTTTACTTGTACCCTTATATGACTGAATTAAAGTTCAAACTTTATTGATAGTAAATGAAAATTACCAACGCCCAACCACAAAAGTATTAAATATTTAGAAGGAATTGTAAAGAGCCTTGATTATTTGCTTATTGGCAAAATAATAGACATTGAAGAATGTTATGTATTAGTTACATATTATATAAATTGATTTCAATTGATACTTCAGAGGAACCTCATTTCAGCCATTTGTATTTATGATCACAGTTAATGGTTGGCATGAATATCAAATTGAAGTTAGTGAGTTTGGCTTTTACTCCTACCTCCCTTCTTCTGATTACCAAATCCTGAAGTTGGTACATTACTGCACCAACTCCTGCAATTCTTGCAGATCAGTGAGCTGCTACTTCTCCGAACTAAGAGATCTCGACTCCAATACTATAGGTATGTGGTTAGAATATCTAAGGAAAGAATTGCTGGACAGATTTTACGGGCAAAACCAACTGGAAAGTGACCCAGAGGTAACCCAGAGCAAGTTGGTTAGATAACATCCATGAGCTCAGTTGTTCTTGCTTGGGAATCCAGCCAGATCAATTGGAGATGGTTGCTTCTGACAGGACCTGCTGGAAGTTGTGCTTGAGGACTCTGCCCCTACAACCCTCCCTGGAATAGGTGGGTGGAAGCAGTGGAGAAGGAGAAGAAGAAGTTGGTGTAAGGGTGTTGAATTTTGTCGGTAATCCTAGGATCAACTATGAAAACTCATGAACAAAGCCAAAACCACTGAAATTCTGTGTTTGAGGAGTTTGAGGACCCTGCTAACATGACCCTCCCAGGAATATGTGGGTGAATAAGAAGAAATAGAAGATTTCAATTGAAATTTAACCTTTTCATGATCACATTTCAAATAAAATACTCTGTTTCAATAAGTTAATGGAGAATTTCAAGAGATTTACTAAAATTATTAAATATTTCATTACTAAGATAGTAACTTAATGTAAGTTTTTTTTAATAAAATTATGCTGGAAGATTTTAATATAAATCAGAAACCTGTAATATGGGTGGTTTTATTTCATTGAACCAGAACTAGTTTTGGTCAGATTGGTAACAAAAGGGTTAATACTAGCTTGAAGTCTTTGTTCACTGGAAATTTTTATTTATTATATTTTTGCTCAGAGTTTTAGTATTACAATAGCCTTAGAAAACTTTGGGTCATTTTAATAACGTAAAAATCTAAAAATATCCAGACCAATATACAGTATGTTAGCCCTAAAACCAGTTTATATATAAAAACCTCATTTCTCCTTTTGTTAAAAAACAAAGCAATATGGCTGCCATAGCTATTGCCTGAGATAAGATGACTGAAAGTGAGAAAGTTAAGATGATTATACTTACATCAATTTTGATGGGTAAACCTTTACGTATTACTCCGAGTGTTACACTGAAACAGTACAAAAGGTAATATCAGTAAGTATTTAGTACATCTATTTGAAACACACACGCACACTCCCTTTTACATACACACTCTCACACACATACATACAGACACATACACACGCATGCACACACTGTTGTATACCATACTATACAGTATTGTTTATCACTGTTGTATATATATATAATAGTTTCTAATTCAGGCACAAGGTCAACAATTTTGGGGGAGGGGAATGCTGATTAAATTGACCCCAGTGCATTACTGGTACTTTATTTTATCGACCCTGTAAGGATGAAAGGCAAAGCTAACCTCAGCAGGGTTTGAACTCAGAACATAAAGGGACATAACTATACACCATAAAGCATGTTGTCTCTCTCTCTACCAATACTGCCAATCCACATAATGGAAGGGGTCATTTTATTTCTAGGTTTTAATAACTAAAGGTATGTTAAACCATTTTATATGGTAAGAGACATACTGGCGTTTTTTGTATATATTATAATTGTTTCTACTTTTGGCACAAGGCCAGCAATTATCTCAGTGTATTACTGGTATACTGGTACTTTATTTTATCGACCCTGTAAGGATGAAAGGCAAAGTTAACCTCAGTGGGATTTGAACTCAGATCATAAAGGGGCATAACTCTATGCTGCAAAGCATAGAGTCTGACCCTCTACCGACACTGCCAATCCACCACCCTTTTGTATATATCATAATAAAGATTTCTTGCATAAGTAATAAGCACAAAGTCACAAATTTATAGGGAAGGTAGATATCCAATTAAATCAACCATAGTCAGTACCAGATTTACTATTGTGCTTTGGTGTGCTTAAGCAGAGGGCCCCGTTGACCAGGGGTGTCCATCTTCCTACCAGGCCTACCTCCTTCAGGGTCCAAGTAAGGGGCCTTGTAACATTTGTCCTAAATCTAACACTGACCTCAATGATACTTATCACCATCAAAGAGATGAAAGTCAAAGAGGTACGTCTCTAAAATTGCCAAGAAGGCCAAGGGTGTCTTAGCATCACTCAGCAAGACCTTTGTCAGCTGATCTCCAGCTATCTATTTAAAGCTGTATATAGCTATGGTGCGGCCACACTTAGAATTTACATCACCAGTCTGGAACCCCTATTTTGCTCATAATATTGACCCCCTGGAAACTGTTCAGAGACGTGCAACCAAGTGAATACCCTCCATCAGGCATCTACCATACTCTGAACGCCTTGCTTCCCTGGGCATGGATACATTGAAGCTCCGACGTCTGGCAACTGACTTGGTAAACAACCACAAAATGATTAACCATCTTGCCAACAACAACCCTGAGTACCTTTTTGAATTTCATGTGTCTAACACACGTGGGCATGCCAACAAGGTCAAAAAGCAGCACAGCTCCCATGACTTTCGGAAACATTTTTTCATGCTCAGAGTTTCTGAAGTATGGAACAAACTACTTGCATCGGTTGTTAGCTGTCGAGACACTGCATCCTTTAAAACCTCCATGCTTCCTGGGATTTGCCAACGTTACACCTAATATTCCTCCTCCATACACACGCACACATGTATATCATGACTCATACACTATTCACTTCCCTGACATTTGTATATTATTCTATGTACTATACATGCACCTTTGATGAGTTGTAGTGCACCTGAGCACTGTACACAATAATTTCATTATTATTATTATTATTATTATTATTATTATTATAAGCCTGGTATTAATTGAACGCAGAACAACTGACACAGTTGATCAATTGGTTGTAGTTATTGAACAAAGTGGTTCTGAGGAGGTAAGATAATCTTGATTTTATAACTCTTCAGGACTGAGGCAACAAATAGGAGCAAATAACACAGTGGAAACCAAGTAATTAGCTACAAATGTTACCAATAAAATTTGGTGCTTGTTTTTAGATATCATCATCATCACCGTTTAACGTCTATTTTCCATGCTAGCATGGGTTAGACAGGTTGTCTGTTTGAGATAAGTTGGGTCAGGTGACCGTGTCTTGCTCATACAGAACTACTTCTAGCTTGGTTGGTGCCCCTCCTGATGCCAACCACATTTACAGTATGTGCTGGGTGCATTTTGTTGTGACACCTACATTACTACTTTACAGTGTAAAGTAAAATTCTTGCTGTCATGTTCATATATAAATTATAAAAACCTGAACTAGATATTATACAGTATTATATTTTAACCCTTTCATGACTGTATTTCTAATGAACTACACTCTTATTTAATTAATTAATTAAGAATTTTGAGAGATTCACTAAAATTACAAATTGTTTCATTACTAAGATTGTAACTTAATGTAAGGTCCTTATATAGAATTATGTTGAAAGATTTTAATTTAAATTGGAAACCTTTAACACATCTAAACCGGCCATATCCAGCCAGAATTCTCTCACCTTTTTCTGTTTAAACTAGCTATGACTGGCTACTCATACTGATGTTAAGGTATTGTTCTCAAAATAAATAATATCAAAATCTTATAGATTCGATATTATGAGATAATTATGTGAGATGTAATGTTTACAGTGAAAATACAATTGTAAATATAGAGCAATGTAAATGCTAAAGGGTTAATGAACCACCGCCGGTTTTTGGCTGGGCTGGTAACAAAAGGGTTAAACATGTAATATCAAAAAATTAAAAAAGAATTGCTAACTTATTCATCAATTGTGAAACATAATCAAAATATATAATGATTGAATACCCCCCCCCCACACACACACCCCTCCAAAAAACAACAACAAAAAAATAAAACAACAAAAGAACATACTTCATTGTGGAAATTTTGAAGTGGATAATTTGTTGAACAATGTCAGACTTTCCCTCCGTATGAATTGTCTGAAAATTTAAACAGGATGTCAGATAAATGTTTAGATAAATCTAAAACAAAGTTAATAAAAAGTCAATATTTTTATGTTAGTTTATTTACATCCTTGTTTTGAACATCGGGTGTTGAATATCCTTGTTTGTAATGTCTGTTTTTTCCCAATCTTCCGTCTAACACAACAAAAAAAGCTAGAACTTTATTAAGTCCACAAGTGATGGAAGGCAGGAGGCTGAATTAAATGCAAGAAATGCAAAAGCTGACTCAGTAAATCCAGATCAGCTGGAGAGGGTTGCTTTTGACAGGACCCGCTGGATGGAGTGTTTGAAGACTTTGCCCCCATGACACTCTAAGAAGAAGAAGAAGAAGAAGATGAAGATGATGATGATGATGATGATGATGATGGTGATGATGATGATGATGATGTTGTCTAAAGCATTTTTTGTAGTTTGGGTATTTTCAGTTCTGTATTTTAAAAGTTTAAAATTTGGCTGAAGTAAAAGTGAAAAAAAAAAAGATTAAATAAAAATAACAAAATAACAATAAAATAGATATGAAATAGATATGAAATGGATATGAAAGAGATATGAAATGGATATGAAATGGATATGAAATGGATATGAAATGGATATGAAATGGATATGAAATGGATATGAAATAGATATGAAATAGATATGAAATGGATATGAAATGGATATGAAATAGATATGAAATAGATATGAAATGGATATGAAATGGATATGAAATGGATATGAAATGGATATGAAATGGATATGAAATGGATATGAAATAGATATGAAATGGATATGAAATGGATATGAAATGGATATGAAATGGATATGAAATGGATATGAAATAGATATGAAATGGATATGAAATGGATATGAAATGGATATGAAATGGATATGAAATGGATATGAAATGGATATGAAATAGATATGAAATGGATATGAAAGAGATATGAAATGGATATGAAATAGATATGAAATAGATATGAAATAGATATGAAATGGATATGAAATGGATATGAAATGGATATGAAATGGATATGAAATGGATATGAAATAGATATGAAATGGATATGAAAGAGATATGAAATGGATATGAAATGGATATGAAATAGATATGAAATGGATATGAAATGGATATGAAATAGATATGAAATAGATATGAAATGGATATGAAATGGATATGAAATGGATATGAAATAGATATGAAATAGATATGAAATAGATATGAAATAGATATGAAATAGATATGAAATGGATATGAAATGGATATGAAATAGATATGAAATAGATATGAAATGGATATGAAATGGATATGAAATGGATATGAAATAGATATGAAATGGATATGAAATGGATATGAAATGGATATGAAATGGATATGAAATAGATATGAAATAGATATGAAATGGATATGAAATGGATATGAAATGGATATGAAATAGATATGAAATGGATATGAAATGGATATGAAATGGATATGAAATGGATATGAAATAGATATGAAATGGATATGAAATGGATATGAAATGGATATGAAATGGATATGAAATAGATATGAAATGGATATGAAATGGATATGAAATGGATATGAAATAGATATGAAATAGATATGAAATGGATATGAAATAGATATGAAATGGATATGAAATGGATATGAAAGAGATATGAAATGGATATGAAATGGATATGAAATAGATATGAAATGGATATGAAAGAGATATGAAATGGATATGAAAGAGATATGAAATGGATATGAAATGGATATGAAATAGATATGAAATAGATATGAAATGGATATGAAATGGATATGAAATAGATATGAAATAGATATGAAATGGATATGAAATGGATATGAAATGGATATGAAATAGATATGAAATGGATATGAAATGGATATGAAATGGATATGAAATGGATATGAAATAGATATGAAATGGATATGAAAGAGATATGAAATGGATATGAAATGGATATGAAATAGATATGAAATAGATATGAAATGGATATGAAAGAGATATGAAATGGATATGAAATGGATATGAAATAGATATGAAATGGATATGAAAGAGATATGAAATGGATATGAAATGGATATGAAATAGATATGAAATGGATATGAAATGGATATGAAAGAGATATGAAATGGATATGAAATGGATATGAAATAGATATGAAATGGATATGAAATGGATATTAAATAGATATGAAATGGATATTAAATAGATATTAATTGGATATGAAATGGATATGAAATGGATATGAAATAGATATGAAATAGATATGAAATGGATATTAAATGGATATGAAATGGATATGAAATGGATATGAAATGGATATGAAATGGATATGAAATGGATATGAAATGGATATGAAATAGATATGAAATGGATATTAAATGGATATGAAATGGATATGAAATGGATATGAAATAGATATGAAATGGATATTAAATGGATATGAAATGGCTATTAAATGGATATGAAATGGATATTAAATAGATATTAACTGGATATGAAATGGATATGAAATGGATATTAAATGGATATGAAATGGATATTAAATGGATATGAAATAGATATTAACTGGATATGAAATGGATATGAAATGGATTTTAAATGGATATGAAATGGATATTAAATAGATATTAAACTAATGAAAGATGCTGAACTCACCACAGGTAAAATAAGGAGAGGTTTGTTAGGGTTGTCCGTTGAGAGATAAAGTGTAATAGAGAGGTAAAGATCAAGTAATACATTGTTAGCTTTTATGTAGACATCAGGCATTTGAGTTGATTCCACTAACACTGACAGTATTTGGTTAGGGTAGAGTTTACCAATCTAGGATAGGAAATAAAAGATAGTTTACCAAGTGACAAAAAGAAGAAATTAATTTGTATAAAATTACCTGCATCAGTTGTTAGCTGTCAGGACACTGCATACTTCAAAACTTCCATGCTTCTCAAAATTTGCCAACACTACACCTGATATTCCCCCTCCACACACATTCATCATATACAAATGTATGTGTGGTGTGTGTGTATATCCTGACTCATAGACTGTTCACTTTCCTGATATTTGTATATTAGTCTATGTACTATAGATTCACTTTTGATGAGTTGTTAGTGCACCTGAGCACTGTACGCAATAATTTTCATTATTATTTTATTATGAAATTATTACCAATTATTAAATATTATTATTAAGAGGTTGTGAACCACCAGACTAAGTATCTTATAGTATTTAGTGCCATTCTTCTATATTTCAGACAAATCTTTATTTGGTTTGACTTTTGACTATGTCTCCCATCTCTTAAAAGTGATAAAATAACTATTAATGTGAATGGAGCTCCACTGAAGCAGGTGGAGAAGTAGAAGTATCTCAGGGTTGTTTTCAAGAGTGATAGAAGGCAGGAGGCTGAATTAAGTGCAAGAATTGCTGAAGCTGGTGCAGTAATGTGCAACCCTTACCTATGGTCACAAATATTGGGTAATGACCGAAAGAATATGATCACAAATATAAGCGGCCAAAATAGGTTCCACAAAAGGGTCTTTGGAGTAAAGTTATTTAATAGAATGCATAGCTCGGAGATGAGGGGGATCACCACAAGTAGAGCTACTACTTTTCCAAACTAAGAGATCACATCTCTGATATTATGGACATGTGGTTAGAATATCTAAGGAAAGAATGACTGGACAGATTTTACAGGCAAAACCAATTTGCACGAGACTCAGAGGTCGACCTCGAGCAAGATGGTTGGATAACATACATGAGCTTAACAGGTCATGCCTGGGTATCCAGCCAATTCCATTGGAGACAGTTGCTTCTGACAGGATTCGCTAGCCATCATCATATCCTTCTTACCATACTGCTGTTAAGTTGGATGGTTGAAAGAGCATCCATTATATGGATATCAACAAATATGAAGAAGTTTAAAATTGATAAAATCTTCCATAATATCCACCATTGCTGTGGGAGTTTCAAAAGAATCTAACTTGTGGAAAGAAAGATAAGTATTTATTCCCTCAATTTTAGATAGGTATGGAAAAAAGAAATCCAGCAAAATTTATCAAAGGGCATAGAGTGCAAATATTTTAATCAACTCTGTGTTAGATATCCTTATAAAAGACAACATAGTAAAATAAAAACAAAGTGAGGGAGGCCATATTGGTTTGTTCATTATAAGATTCCTCTTGTTTAGATGATTTGAGAAATAACAAAGAATGTGTAAGATTGTGTAAAAATACAGAAAAAAATCCATATAGACAACAAATAATAATTCTGAAAACAATTCTGAAAGGCTTACTGCAGGGATGAGATGACCTATACACATGTTATTACTACATGTCGTGTTAAGGAAGCTCTTGTTTCGAATCTGAAATAAAGACAGTGAATTCTGTTAGTAATGTTTGTCATATAAGTTGTAGATATAGTAGAAGAAAATATTTAACATTTCCTCTTTGTTGAATAAATATCTTAGATATAATAGCAATATAACACATTCAAGTAGGTGGCTATTAGTTAGTCTACATTGTAAAGTGGTTGTGTAGGTGTCATGATAAAAAGCAACCAGTCCACATTGTAAAATGGTTGTGTTGGTGTCAAGATAAAAAGCACCCAGTCCACACTGTAAAGTGATTGTGTTGGTGTCAAGATAACTGGCCTTTCGTTCGTAGGGAGAAACCCTTCTTTGCCAACAGAGGCAGCAGCTCCCTAAACTTCTTCCAACCCGTACTATTTCTAGATACTATGGCCTTGGAACACCCTCCTCCCTTGCTAATCTGATCACCTAGGTATCGGAAGCTATCAACCACCTCTATAGATCCTACTTGCATTTGAAAAATGTGTCTATCACTGTGACTTCTGTCAAATTTCCCTGGACATCTACTGCATATGTAGTTTTCCCTACTTTCTAATTTGCCTGCTATCCCACTACATCTCTTGTGTACCCAATATATATATATATATATATATGGACATGTGATGCACATGGAAGATGACCGCTGGGTAAAGAAATGCCAAGAAATCCCAGTAGAAGGAAGATGCAGTAGATGTCCAGGGAAATTTGACAGTAGAAGTCACAGTGATAGACACATTTTTCAAATGGAGGTAGGATCTATAGAGGTGGTTGATAGCTTCTGATACCTAGGTGATCAGATTAGCAAGGGAGAAGGGTGCTCCGAGGCCATAGTATCTAGAATATGTAACAAGGAAGATGAAAAAATGTTACCACTTAATTATAAATCCTTAATTTTTTGTTTTTAATTCTTATTAACTCTTTTTAATTGTAATACTCAACATTTTATAAGATTACTTTTACTAATACATTGAAACCGGTTATACTTTATATACTTGATAAAACTCTTTTTTAAAAGAATTGTCCTTCTCATTTTTCAATAATGTCACTTTGACAAATCAAAGAAAAGAAAAAAAAAGAAAAACAGACCCTAAAACATATTTTCCGCGCTATTTCCAACTTCACCTTCTCTCACAAATGGACATTTTATTTTTATCTAAAGACATTTTTTCCAATTCCATCCCACCCGTTCCCTCAATCTATCTTATTTCTCATTCTTTCTTCTGATGAAGGACTAGCATCCGAAACGTTAAGACCCTCTTCCTGCTATATCAAGTGTTAACCTAATATATCCCTTCCATATACTGTACCGATTGTGTTGTTATTTCTGTTTACCTTTTACATACATACACACATATATATATATATTGGAGGCACATGGCTTAGGGGTTAGAGCATTGGCCTTGAAATCGAAAGGTTGTGAGTTCAATTCTCAGACCGGGTGATGTGTTGTGTCCTTGAGCAAGACACTTTATTTCACATTGCTCCTTCTACCTGGATTTGCGATCAATAGATAGTATTAGCAATTGGAAACACCTATGGAAACATTGTTTCCTTGGTCCGATTTGACAAAAGTCAATCAACTGTTGATATATATCAAACATTATAACATTGTAATGAAATTGAGATATTTCTAAGCCAAGCACCAATAGGAAAGAATAAGTCAGAATAAATGATGAATTATTGGTAAATTTAGGAAAAAGAAAAGAACAACAAAAATAAAGGAATACTCACAGTTTTGGAGGTAATTGTTAAACGAATAAGTTTGTTTTTATGAGCCACATAAGCAAAGGAGTTCAGAAGATAGGGAGAGACTTGTAATGTAACCATAGATTCTAAACTACTTCTAGGAAGCTCCTCCATAGATCGTACTGGCAATGGGCATTCCTCATGGTCGTCCATATAAAATACTTCACCCTGAAAAAAAAATTACATATATATATATAAATAAATATGACAAAAAGCACCCAGTCCACACTATAAAGTAGTTGTGTTGGGGTCATCTCAAAAAGCACCCAGTCCACACTATAAAGTAGTTGTGTTGGGGTCATGTCAAAAAGCACCTAGTCCACACTATAAAGTAGTTGTGTTGGGGTCATCTCAAAAAGCACCCAGTTCACACTATAAAGTAGTTGTGTTGGGGTCATGTCAAAAAGCACCCAGTCCACACTATAAAGTAGTTGTGTTGGGGTCATCTCAAAAAGCCCCCAATCGACACTATAAAGTAGTTGTGTTGGGGTCATGTCAAAAAGCACCCAGTCCACACTATAAAGTAGTTGTGTTGGGGCCATGTCAAAAAGCACCTAGCTCACATGATAAAGTGGTCGTTATTGGTGTTATGACAAAAAGCACCCAGTCCACACTATAAAGTAGTTGTGTTGCGGCCATGTCAAAAAGCACCCAATCGACACTATAAAGTAGTTGTGTTGGGGCCATGTCAAAAAGCACCTAGCTCACATGATAAAGTGGTCGTGTTGGTGTTATGACAAAAAGCGCCCAGTCCACACTGTAAATGTGGTTGGCGCTAGGAATAGCATTCAGCCATTGAAACCAAACTAGAAACGGTCCTGTATGAGCAAGACACAGTCATCTGATCTGACTTGTCTTACAAAGGGACAACTCGTGTAACCCATACTGGCATGGAAAAATGGATGTTAAACGGTAATGAGGGTGATGATGATATATATATATATATATTAAGGCACATGGCTTAGTGGTTAGAGCATTGGGCTTGCAATTGGAAGGTTGTGAGTTTGATTCCTGCACTAGGTGATGTGTTGTTTCCTTGAGCAAGACACTTTATTTCACTTTGCTTCAGTTCACTCAGCTGTAGAAATGAGTTGTGACATCACTGGTGCAAAGCTGTATTAACCATTGCCTTTTCCTTGGACAACATTGTTGGCGTGGAGAGAGGAGACTGGTATGCATGGGCAACTGCTGGTCTTCCACAAACAAAACTTACCCAGGCTTGTGCCTTGGAGGGAATCTTTCTAGGTGCAAAACAATGGTCATTTAGTTGATCATAATGATCCCAGTGTTTAGTTTTAAGTTTTAAACTATTTTATCAATCTCTGTATATTGAACCACAAAGTTATGGGGCTTAAATAAACAGTAATAGATGTTAAGCAATGTAAATGGCTTTGTGTGAAATGTAGAAACAATTATTAAACTAAGGTTGATGACAATTTTAATATAGAAATGTATAATTTTGTATATATACTGGTTTGTGCCTTAGTAGAAATTATAATTTTGTATATATACTGGTTTGTGCCTTAGTAGAAATTATAATTTTGTATATATACTGGTTTGTGCCTTAGTAGAAATTATAATTTTGTATATATACTGGTTTGTGCCTTAGTAGAAATTATAATTTTGTATATATACTGGTTTGTGCCTTAGTAGAAATTATAATTTTGTATATATACTGGTTTGTGCCTTAGTAGAAATTATAATTTTGTATATATACTGGTTTGTGCCTTAGTAGAAATTATAATTTTGCAAATATACATATTTTCCATGCTTTGATTCGCAATCGTGAGGTTGTGAGTTTGATTCCCAGACCTGGCAATGCGTTATGTACTTGAGCAAGATATTTTATTTCACGTTGCTCCTTCTACCTGGAGTTGCGACCGATAGATAGTATTAGCAATTGGAAAGATCAATGGAAACATTGTTTCCTCAGTCCGATTTGACGAAAGTCGATCGTTCATTTTCCATGTTTGAATGGGTTAGTCTTCTCTAGTATCATGTTCCTCCATTGTCTCTTTCCTTTGTTGACTGTTTTTTTAATGAAGTTCAGCATCTTAAAACCAAATTTCACTCTAAAGATCCTATTAGTGAAGATTAAAAGCATGGTTTCCAGTGCAGAAAGATTATATTACCTGAATTAGTGGGCTAGTTAAGCAGCAAGGTGAGGTTGGAAAGAAAATTACATTAGTATCAGGCTCAGTAAACCTGATTTAATTTTCTTTGCTGTGGGTCTATTGTCAAAAACATTACTTGATAGACTGGAAAAGGGTTTGAGAAATAGCAGTTCTAGCCAGTAATCCAAACTGACCCTTGACCTTATAAGATGCAGAGTAATTTTCTGAGACATCTTTTGGAACCAAAAGTGTATCTTACCAGCCATCAAATATGGCCTTCGATAGACTGGAAAAGGACTTAATCTTTTAGCATTCAAACTGGCTGTATCCGGCTAGAATTATCTCGCCTCTTTCTGTTCAAACTGGCTGTAAATGGCTATTCATACTTATGTTAAGGTATTCTTCTCAAAATATATATCCTGAAAATCTCATAGATTGATATTATGTGAGATAATTATTTGAAATAAAGTGTTTACCATGGAAATACAATAGTATATATAGAGTAATGTAAATGGTAAAGGGTTAAGAAAGGGCAGGACAGGTCTATTGTCAAAGACTTTACTTAATAGACTGGAAAAGGACTTGAGAAATCGCAGCTCTGGTCTATAGGCTTAGTCTCAAAGACATTACTTGACAAACTGGTAAATGACTTGAGAAAGGGCCGCACAGCAGATGTCATGACATTTAGTCAATTTTATGCTTAGATCATATTAACAGTCATCATATTAACAGTCACCATATTAACAGTCACAATATTAACAGTCACCATATTAACAGTCATGATATTAACATTCACAATATTAACAATCACCATATTAACAGTCATCATATTAACAGTCATCATATTAACAGTCATGATATTAACAGTTATCATATTAACAGTCACCATATTAACAGTCACCATATTAACATTCACAATATTAACAGTCACCATATTAGCAGTCATCATATTAACAGTCATGATATTAACAGTCACCATATTAACAGTCATTATATTAACAGTCACCATATTAACACTCATATTAACAGTCATCATATTAACAGTCATCATATTAACAGTCATGATATTAACAGTCACCGTATTAACAGTCATGATATTAACACTCATCATATTAACAGTCACCATATTAACAGTGATATTAACAGTCATGATATTAACAGTCATATTAACAGTCATGATATTAACAGTTATCATATTAACAGTCACCATATTAACAGTCACCATATTAACAGTCATGATATTAACAGTCACCATATTAACAGTCATATTAACAGTCATGATATTAACAGTCATGATATTAACAGTCATGATATTAACAGTCATGATATTAACAGTCATATTAACAATCAATATATTAACAGTTATCATATTAACATTTACGATATTAACAGTCATCATATTAACAGTCACCATATTAACAGTCATCATATTAACAGTCATTATATTAACAGTCATATTAACAGTCACCATATTAACAGTCACCCTATTAACAGTCACCATATTAACAGTCACCATATCAACAGTCATATTAACAGTCACCATATTAACAGTCATGATATTAACAGTCATCATATTAACAGTCATAATATTAACAGTCATCATATTAACAGTCACCATATTAACAGTCATCATATTAACAGTCACCATATTAAAAGTCACCATATTAACATTCATGATATTAACAGTTATCATATTAACAGTCACCATATTAACAGTCATCATCTTAACAGTCATCATATTAACAGTCATTATATTAACAGTCATCATATTAGCAGTCACCATATTAACAGTCATCATATTAGCAGTCATCATTTTAAAAGACAGTATTAAATTGTTAAAGATGATATGGTTGTTTATTAAAGTATCTCTTTCATTTAATTAATGATTATTACAATAGTAGTAGAGACAGTGTTAAATCATTAGCACATAACTTGATGAAAACATCAAAGAACTAACCTTTACTGGACCTTTCAGAGCTGACTCAACAATAAATGGAGGTTTTATCAAATTCATGCCCAAGTAGAAGCTGCTCATAATATGGAAATAGGCTGCAGTAAAAGAAGTTATGCGCATTTTAGTAAAGGTCATGAATCTACATTTATATGCACGCATGATGAACAAGTTCTTGTATGGTGATACTAGGTGGGTCCTCAAAAAAATACAAGTTAGATTGAGAGTAAAAAAGTATTGTTTGTTTTTTTATGAAAGAATTAATAAAATTAATAATGTATATTTGTATTGTTTGGTGTTTTTATGGAACAGATTGGTGAAAAGACTTCAATTGTTGAATCAGAAAGAATTATACATCTGAAATACACCTACATATATACATACATACAAACCTACATATATACACCAAACACACACACATAATACATACATACATTCAAGGAATAACAATTTCTTTTCTTTTACAACCTTGCCACCAGGAAGGTGGCCAGTTAAAAATGTACTTGAAATTAAGAGAAAAATACGTACATGATGGCTGTAACTCGATTTTGTGTCATGCTATTGCTTTAAAAGATTATTGGATGGCCATTGACTCACCTGCATTCCTCTGCCCTTTGATGGGTTTTGTTTTTCATCCCACAGTGTGTCCAAAATCAGCACCCCCTCCCCTCACCAAGCAAGCTTGGTCGGGTTACCAGTGTAGCAAGCTACTTTTCTTTGGCGCATTTATAAACTATTCGTGCGTGATTTGGCTAAGTAAGGCCAATTGTGAATCGCGCACGAATATATATTATTAACTTCCGCCCAAACAAAGATTTTCCCGCTTCTTTCGTATCTACTCTCTCTTGCTGCTTGGTCGTTGAAAGGAAAAGACATTATTATGTAATGGTGAGATCTTCACTTTGGCCTGTCGGTCTCCTTGGGCACAATGCCACATTCACTTCTTAACTCTTAATTTGTTTATTCCTTTGTTTGACATGTCAACTCAACTTAACTCTTTGTAATTAGTTGTGAATAAAACATGTAAAAATGTTAACAAAGACGACTGATTCCACAAACATTCATTTCTCTCACACTTAGCAAACCATTACATTAAAACTAAACCTCTAACTGCTGTACTTTAGCCTAACAAAAATACATATCATTATTATAAATATTATAAATATAAGGGCGGTGGATTGGCAGTATCGGTAGAGGATCGGACGCCATGCATAGTTACGTCCCTTTATGATCTGAGTTCAAATCCCGCCAAGGTTGACTTTGCCTTTCATCCTTACGGTGTCGATAAAATAAAGTACCAGTAATGCACTGGGTAATTGCTGGCCTTGTGCCTAAAGTAGAAACAATTATTATAAATTATTATTATTCTAAACCTGGAAAAGTCGGTGGGCTTGCAACTCGGCACCTGGAGAGGCAATGTACATCGTAGGGCGCTGGACGGAAGGACCGGTTAAATTGCTCGGGGTCTGGTTTGCAGGGTGGCCTCTCTCACCCAGAAATGGGCCGAGAAGAGGCTGTCTCTGAAAGGTCGGGCGGAGGTGGCGAATACGTACATAGAGTCCGTCATCTGCTACTGCCTGACCGTCGTACCTTGCCCCCGCCCAACTCTGACCAAAATGGAGCGCCTTCTCTTCCGCTTTTTGTGGAAGGGACGTGCTCCTATGGTCAGATGATCCATTTGCTGTCAACACCCGTTGCGTGGAGGACTAGGCATGCCGTGGCTGATGATGTGCAAACATGCACTGGGGCGGCGACATCTCTGGTGCTTCCTTGACAGTGAACAGGTGTGGTCGCCGTTTGCTAGATGCGCTTTTCACCAGCTCGTCTCCTTGACGGAGCTGCAGTCCTGGATCAGGAAAAGACCGAGGGATAGAGCTTGGAAGCTGGAATGTCTCCAAGCGCACACCGCCCTCTACCAGCTAGGCACCAGTATCAGTGGAACATCCACCTCGGCGTTCTATAGAAGGCTAGTGGAGGGAAAGAGTGATGACGTTCTCGGGGAGACCCTGGGCATCGAAGACGATCAGCTGTTCGCTCTCTTCAAGAGAACCTTCAGACCGGGACTTATGGGCAACTTCCAGAAATCCCTGGCCTGGCAGTGTTACTGGGGAGCGTTGCTGGTTTGGGATAAGCTCTACAGCAATGGAGGTGCTGTCAGCCGAGCCTGTCCGAGATGCGCGCAGGGCGACAAAACCGTGCTGCACACACTAGTTCCGTGCCCGAAGTTGCTGACTTGTCAAGCTATGTCAAACAGTTGCTGGCGCGTGTAGGACGGATCCAGTTATCGACTGAGTCCATTGTGCAGATAGCCCTGCCATCCTCCTTTAAAGAGGAGGAAGGGCAGGCAGTTTTCATCTGCCTAGTGGCCATGGCGAAAGAGATTGTGTGGTGGACAAGGTTGAAAGGGTTGAAGACAGACACTTTCCTCTTCGGCCAATCCCTGATTAACTTTTTCAAGTTTCACTTGAAGAGGAAAATCAGGGTGGAGAGGCAAGTGCTGTCTTCTAGTAAGTTTGTTGAAAGGTGGGTGAAAGTGGCGAGTCTGATCCGAGTGAACGGGCCTGCTCTGAGTATGCGCCTGTAGACTGAGGAGTGGGAAAACTGAGAGCGGGCGCTTGCCCTGGTGGTCAGGGTGGCCATGGTCTTTTGTGTGGTTTTCGCCACGAGTGACCCTCGGAAGTTTCCCCCCTATTGGGGAATTTTTTGTTGTTTGAATTTTTTTGATATTTCTATCTTGTTATAACCTTTTTTACACGGCCAAAACCCACTTTGTATGGTCCTGTACCGTTCTGTGCTGTCTGTAATGTTTTTCTTCATGTCAGCCCTTGTGACCAATAAAGAAACCATTATTATTATTGTTGTTGATATTATTATTCCTATTATTCTTCTTCTTTTGCTAAACCAGTTTAGTTGCCGACGGCCTTCTCATGCACAGTTTGTACTGGGTTACATGTTACCAGTAGCACTGAAGAGCAACCTGACATACATACATACATTCATATATACATTCAAACCTACCTACCTACCTACCTATATATATATACATACATACATACATACATACATACATACATACACATTTACATACATATATACATACATACATACATACACGTTTTCATACATATGTACACGCATTCACAACATATATACATGGTGGCTGCCAACTCGTTTTCGAGTATGGCCACTACTTCATATCCATGTAGGAGAACCCCTACCGATGCGCTGAACGAGTGTGACTTTTTAGTCCAGCCAGCGACTTGAAAACTCTGGTACAAACACTACACTTGTGACAATTATTGACACATAGTGCTGGGCCCATGGTACCATGTGACGACAAGTGCAGAGAGATCTCCAGATATAAAGCAATGCCTGTGCCGTGAAGCTTTTATAGTGAGCAAAGGCACTGCACAAAGCCAGTCCCACTCTCTTAACCAAGATAATATTTACCAAAAAGAAGAACAAGTCAACATCATTGGATACCATCAGGGTTGCAGGTGTTATATCAGAGTTTTCCTTCTCCTAGAATTCTGCCTTGACAAAGGCTAAGGGGTCATCATGTATACATACATACAAATATATGATCATTGAACCCTAGAAATATCCTGTACAACAAAAAATGAAAATGAATTACATATGCCCAGCCTTACCAAACCATTTCAATTATGTATTTCTGAATCATTTGAAACTAAAACAAGTTTACTCACCAAAAATACTCAAATATAAGAGAGAGAAACTAAGCATAATATGAATCAGATGCAGTGCAGGAGAGGAGATTGTGTTGGTATGGACATGTGATGCATATGAAGGATGGCAGCTGTATAAAAAGGTGCAGAGCACTCAAAGTCGATAGATGCTTTGAGTGGGGAGACCCAGGAAGACTTGGGACGAGGTGATAAAAGTTGATCTTGCCCAATTGCACCTCTCAAAGGACCAAGACCTCTGGCGTTACACAGTAATACAGAAGACCTGACTTTTCACAGGCACAGGCCAAAGCTGAAGCATATGTATAGTATGCACCATCCCACCCCACCCACTCCCATACACCTCCTATGAGGACAAGCTGAAGTATACATCCAGTGAAGCCTCCAGCCCACACTGTAAAGTGGTCGTGTAGGTGTCACAGCAAAAAGCACCGAGTCCACACTGTAAAGTGGTTGTGTAGGTGTTACAACAAAAGCACCCAGTACTCCCTGTAAATGAGGTTGGTGCTAGGAAGGGCATCCAGCAGTAGAAACGAAGCCACAATCAATTCTGTATGAGCAAGACATAGTCACCTGACCAGGCATTGCTCACAACAGGATAACTAGTCTAACCCATGCCAGTATGGAAAAATGGATGTTAAACAGTGATGATGATGATAAGCCAACTCGAATATAAACCAACCCCTTCTATTTTATTTCTGAGAAATGGACAATAATCCACACCCCATTTATAAGCCGAGGCAGCTAATCAACATATTATGGCACTGTTTTGAAATTCTCTTGAGTTGAGAAAATATTTATAAAGTTTTAATATTTTGATATTTAAAGTGTTTCAAGTGTTGTTTAAAGTATAGTTTTATGTTTCACAACTCCATTATATAATGAATTTTTTGTTTACTTTCAGCTACTTAAATGCTGGGAGTATTTTACTTTATATTTCAAAGTAGACAATAATGCCCAAATGAACAGATTTTTATTTAATATTCACAACGAATTAAATGCATACTATGAAAAATTTAGAAACAATTTAACACTGTACAAGTATTAAAGCTTTAGGTAGATTTTTACAGCAAAAGCACACAGTTTACACTGTAAGGTGGTCATGCTGATGACATGACAAAAAGCACCCAGTACACCTTGTAAGGTAGTCATGCAGGTGATATGACAAAAAAACACCCAACATACCATGTAAGGGGGTAATTTTGGTGCCATGGTAAAAAGCACGTAGTCCACATTGTAACGTGGTTGGTATTAGGAAGGGCATCCAGCGATAGAAACGAAGCCAAACTACAGATGTGAATGAGGAAGACATGGTCTCCAAACCGGAGTTGTCTCATAACATTACAACTTGTCTATGATGATGAATAGGCTATGGTTAATGCACTATTAAAAAAAGTTGAAGTGAAATAAGGGTAGTTGTAAATTATTGACAACATAGGGGGCTTTTGCAGGAGATGGAACATGGAACTAGAGTTTTAGCTGTATGACATGTTATATAGATGTGTGCCTGATTAAATTGGTGGCATATCTATTACCTGTTGGGGTAGTTAATAGGTTTTTTTTAAATTTCAGAGTTTTAAAGATTTTGTATTTACATGAGGCAACTACTTCAGTGTTATGATTACAGTATATATTTGAATATAAGCTAAGGAATAAGTGACCAAAATAATCAACGCTAAAATGGGGGGGGGCTTATATTCGGAGTCAATATTTTGATGATTTTCATCAACTTCAAATTCTATGTAAATAAAGTGTTAAAATATCTGGCGTGATTATTTCACAATGAAACACTGTTTTTCTACATTTACTACATCACCATTAGTGTTATTTAAGCATTTCCTTGAGAAGATTCTCACAAAGTTTTATTATTTGAATGTTTTAATACATAAATATCCCCTACACATAAACACATGTATGGACTGTTTGTCTCTGTGACTTACGTAATTATATTTTTTCTTTCAATTTTGCTTTGTCTTATTTTACTCTGGCTCTCACCCTCTCTTTTTCTCATACTGCCTTCCTCTCTGGTCAAAGAGCTTTGACAATATATAAACAACCATATGGTTATTGAACCAACCAACTGGAAATTTATAATAAATCGAAGTGATAACCTACAGGTGCATGTGTTTTTATTGGCAGCATGACCCTCCCAAAGTATAATAATATCTGTTTCAACACACGTTTTCAGAGAAGAAATCTTGCACAACAAATTCAAAAAGGATATGTGTGTGTGTGTGTATGTGTGTGTGTGTGTGTGTGTGTGTGTGTGTGTGTGTGTGTGTGTGTGTGTGTGTGTGTGTGTGTGTGTGTGTGTGTGTGTGTGATTCTTGGACTGGGTTTGTGTGTTGTGTTCTTGAGCAAACCACTTCATTTCATGTTGCTCAAGAATACTCAGCTGAAAATGAGTACCAGTAATAGCTGGAGGTTTAACCATGCGATAGACTGGCATCCTGTCTGGGGGGCCAGTCCTGAATTCGTAGTCGCTTCAAGCCATGGAAACCGGGATAAGCACTGGTCTGATGAGCCTCTGGGTTTAAGTCAGACTTTAAACATTTTTTTAGATATGTGATTTACATACAACCTTCCATAGTCTAATCTAGCAACCACATACATCTTTTATTAACTTCTTGACCTTGTATCTTGTTTCTCTATTCACTATTTCATCATCCTCATTCATTTATCTCAAGTGTTTCTATCAGTAAACTTATATTTTTATTATAACACTCATGTTATCAATGCCAAAATGCTTATCAGCACAGCAACAAATAGGAACAACAAAATATGAAGACGTCGCATCTCAGAGTTGCAACACTTAATGTTGGCACTCTCAGAGGTAGATCTGCTGAAATAGCAGAGATGCTGGAGAGAAGGCAGGTGGATGTGTGCTGCGTGCAAGAGGTGAGATGGAGAGGTGCCTCTGCGAGACTAGTCGTAGGCAAACGTCTTAGCTATAAGCTATTCTGGATAGGTAAGGATGATGTGTTAGGAGGAGTAGGCATTTTCCTGGCTGAGAAATGGATCAATAAGACAATAGAGGTAGTTCGAGTTAGTAATCGAATAATTAAGCTTAGATTAGTTGTAGGCAGGAGACTACTGACAATCATCTCAGCCTATGCTCCCCAAGCAGGCCTAGGCAAAGATGAGAAAGACTGCTTTTACAAATAACCGCAATGACAGAGGACGGAGACATCGTTATGCTAGCAGGAGACTTCAATGGTCATGTTGGACAGCTCCGGGATGGTTACACTGGGGTACATGGTGGGCACAGTTACGGCTCAAGAAATGAAGAAGGAGTGAGACTTCTTGAATTTTGTGATGCAGGTACATTGACTATTTGCAACACAAACTTCCAGAAACCTGCCAATCACCTAATAACCTACAAATCTGGTGAGCACATAAGCCAGATTAACTTCTTACTAGTTAGGCAGCGGGACAGGCAGATAGTGTCTAATACCAAGGCATACCCTGGGGAAGAATGTACCCCACAGCATAGGTTAGTTGTTAGTGATATCTCAGTAAGCAAGAGATGGAATGAGACATATAGGAAGGTGTGGAGAAGAAAGACCTTTCACTAAAATACAAATTGAGGAAAGCCCTTCAAGATGTATATGACGAAAAAGAAGACGATTTAGAGATATATGACATAGATAATAACTGGAATTTCTTACGTGACAACTTGCTGCAGGCTACTGATGAAACTTGTGGCTAGAGCAGAGCTCCAACCAGACAGAGAGTGACCTGGTGGTGGAACAGCACAGTAGATAAGGCCATTAGAGACAAAAGACTAGCATGGAAGGCTTGGAAAAAGGGTGGGAGTAGGGAAGAATATATAGCCACTAATGGAGAAGCTAGACGTCAGGTGTACTTAGCACGCAGGGAGGCAGAGAGTAGGAGGTTTGCCAATGTTCTGCGACGGAAAGATCAGAGGCGTGCGGTGTTCCACATTGCAAGGCAGTGTGTCAATGCAAATCAGGATGTTGTTGGAGATAAATGTGTCCGGGATGATGCCGGTGTACTTAGTGTCGGGACGATCAGAAAAAGGAGGCCTGGAAATGTCATTATGAGAGACTAATGAATGTGGAGAACAAATGGGAGAGAGAGAAATTACCCTTAGTAGATTCGACAGAGGGACCAGCTATTGAGATTGACGAATATAGGGTCCAAGAGGAGATTAGGGAAATGAAAAATGGTAGGGCTGCTGGACCATCGGGAATAGTTGCTGAGATGCTGAAGGCATCAGGGGACGTAGGCACTAAACTGGTTGCACACATCATCAATCAGGCTATATATGGTGGTGTCATACCCAAAGACTGGTGCAGCAGTATTCTCATAAATTGCTACAAAGGTAAAGGGGATGCTCTGGAGAGGAGCAATTATAGGGGTATAAAACTGATAGATCAGGTTATGAAAGTGGCAGAAAGGAAGGATATTAGCACAACTAATTAGAGAAAGGGTCAAACTAGATGAGATGCAGTTTGGTTTTGTGCCTGGGAAGAGTACAACAGATGCGCTCTTCTTGGTGAGACAATTGCAAGAGAGGTTCTTAGAGAAGAATAAGCCACTATACTTAGCCTTTGTTGACCTAGAGAAGACCTTTGATAGGGTACCCCGATCTGTCATCTGGTGGTTCCTAAGGAAGCTAGGTGTTGACGAATGGCTTGTGAGGACAGTGCAAACTTTGTACAGAGGTACTCTCAGTAAAGTCAGGGTAGGAATGGAGTTTAGTGAGGAATTCCAGATGCAAGTAGGAGTACATCAGGGTTCAGTCCTCAGCCTGCTCTTGTTCATTATAGTCCTCCAAGCCATAACAGAGGAGTTTAAGACGGGCTGTCCATGGGAACTTCTCTATGCTGACGATCTGGTTCTTATAGCAGAATCAGTAGAGGAGCTAGAGAATAAATTCTGGCTATGGAAACAGCAGTTGGAAGCAAGAGGACTGAGAGTGAACCTAGCTAAAACAAAAGTGTTGATGAGTAGAAAAGAGGAAAAAACCCTGATTCCGTCAGGGAAATGGCCATGTTCGATATGCAGAAAAAGAACTGGCATAAATTCTATAAAATTCACACAATGCAGATCCTGGGTACACCAGAGATGTAGCGGGATAGCAGGCAAACTAACAGGTAGGGAGAAATATGTATGCAGTAGATGTACAGGGAAATTAGACAGTAGAAGTGGCATCGATAGACACATTTTTCAAATGCAGGAGGGCGCTATAGAAGTGGTGGATAGCTTCCGGTACCTAGGAGATCAGATTAGCATGGGAGGAGGGTGTTCCGAGGCCATAGTATCTAAAATAAGGACGGGTTGGAAGAAGTTTAGGGAGCTGCTTTCTCTGTTGACGAAGAAGTGTTTCTCCCTGCGTACGAAAGGCCGGTTGTATGATGCCTGTGTGAGGAGCGCGATGCTGCATGGTAGTGAGACATGGGCAGCAATTGCAGAGGATATGCGACGGCTGGAGAGAAATGAAGCAAGCATGCCCCGTTGGATGTGCAGTGTAAATGTGCGTGAACGACCCAGCATAAATGTGTTGAGAGAGAAACTGTGTCTGAGAGGGATAGAATGTAGTGTACGGGAGAGGAGACTGAGGTGGTATGGACATGTGATGCGCATGGAGGATGACCGATGGGTAAAGAAGTGCCAGGAAATGTCAGTTGAAGGAAGACGTGGTAGAGGTAGACCACGAAAAACATGGGCGGAGGTGGTGAGAACAGACCTCAGATCATTGAAGCTCACGGTGGAGATGACAAAGGACCGTGACGAGTGGAGAGATGCTGTGCTGAATAAGACCCGTCCCACCCTTGCAAGCAGGGAAAAGCGGACGTAAAATGATGACGATGATGATGATGATGATGATGATGGACATGCTTACAAAATCAGAAAACAGTACAGCTATCATGACTTTCACATTCAGAGTTGCTGAAGCATGGAACAAACTACCTGCATCAGTTGTTAACTGTCAGGACCCTGCATCCTTCAAATCTTCCATCCTTCCCAAAATTCGTCAACACTACACCTGACATTCCCCCTCCGTAGACATGCATGTGTGTATATGTGTGTCTGTGTATATCATGACTAAAATTACAACCGATTTCCTAATGTAGAATATATAAAAGATATAACAAACACTTACATGGGATTTCATTGATTATCTTGCTTATCTCTGCATTAACAGTGTTGATAGTGTTGCTGCTACATATCTGAGGAATAGAAACAGATATATATGTATAGATACCCCTTCCATACACATGCACACATGTGTATATCATGACATATATACATACATATATATATATATATACATATACATACATATATATATATATATATATATATATATATATATATATATATATATATATATATATATATATATATATATATATATACATACATACATATACATACATACATATATATATATATATACATATATATATATACATATATATATATATATATATATATATATATATACATATATATACATATATATATATACATATATATACATATATATATATACATACATACATATATATAGATACATACATATGTACAGCGACCGGAAATAACATCTGTGAAATATACAGCGCCATCTACCTGTTAGCTAGCTACCTCAACATGAAACAAAAGAACCCTTGAAACCTACCAGAATAAACGCCTACACAGCGGCTAAACCTCAAACGATTATTTCTGTATAAATAGAGTGGTTCCAAACACTTCAGCTGTCGACATTTGGCAGAGTCAGCTAGCGTATCGTTGTTCCCTTACTCTGCCACACTCTGTCACTCACACACGCCTTGTACCTCGTATCGTCGCTTCATGTGAAAATAAATAGCTGATCGAATTTACATCTCACCTCGCTTCGTCCTTTCAACTTGTGCTTTCGTCTGTCCATCCTCAACAGTTCTTTTAAGGGCTATATGCGACAACAGTCCCTTTAAGGGCTACCTTCAGATCTGATCAGACCGTATGCGATAACAGTCCTTCTAAGGGCTATTCTCGGATCTGATCGGAAGTAGTGACCAGACTGACTAACCACGTCGCTACAATTGGTGATCCGACGTGAGTTGAACGCGCAACCAGACAGAACCTAAGAAAATACCAACATGGACATGCAACCAACGGCAGAGGCCGAGATATCAGAGCTGCGGGCTGTGATCAGAGAGCGGGCTGGTCAAATTAAAGCCCTCTCAAATCAAGTAGAGAACCTGACCTTTCAAACACACCGGCGATGCAGCAACAGTCGATCCAGGCCTTTTCACAGTCGAGATCCAGTAGTCCCAGTCAAAATCATGTGTCTGGCAACCTCTGCTGGTATCACGCAAATTTCGGCGCACAGGCATCTAAGTGCAAAGCCCCGTGCTCTTTCCGGAATACCACCCAGGGCCTAGCGACGACGTTCACTCCTGGTTCTGAAAAGAAAAGTCGTCTATTTTTTATTAACGACCAGGAGACAGGCATCCGTTACCTCGTGGATACAGGAGCCCAGGTTAGTGTTATTCCTGTTTCACTAACCTCGGGCAAAAGACACCCAACCCCGTCCTTTCTGCAGGCAGTGAACCGATCGTCAATTCCGACTTTCGGGGGAAAATCACTGACCCTCAATTTAGGCCTGAGGCGGCGTTTTCAATGGGTGTTCGTCGTGGCAGACCTGCCGACCCCTATCCTAGGAGCCGATTTTCTCCACCCCTTCAACCTTCTGGTGGACATGAAGAACCAGAGGCGTATCGACACCACCACAAACCTCACTGTGAGAGGTATATTTACCACGCAATCCACAGTGAGCCCTGTAATTTGCCAGTCAGAGCCTTCGCGGTACAACGGGATTCTCCAGAAATACCCAGACATCACTCGCCCGGTATTTAAGGATGGTCCCATTAAGCATAGTGTCACGCACCACATCGAGGCAAAGGGACCACCCACAGCTGCCCGACCAAGGAGACTGCCTCCAGACTGATTGAGAATCGCCAAGCAGGAGTTCCAACACATGCTGGACCTCGGAATCATTCGCCCTTCCTCCAGCGACTGGTCTGCACCCCTACACCTTGTTCCTAAAAAAAACGAGAATGATTGGCGACCATGTGGGGATTATCGTGCACTTAACAATTCTACAGTGCCCGATAATTACCCTGTACCTCACCTGCACGACTTTTCTGCCTCTCTGTAAGGCGCACGCATCTTTTCCAAGATAGATTTGGTGCGTGCATATAACCAGATACCTATGGAGCCTGCAGATATTCCAAAGACCGCAATCACAACACCGTTCGGTTTATTAGAATTCCTGCGAATGCCGTTTGGTCTGCGCAACGCTGCACAAACTTTTCAGCGGTTTATTGACACCGTGTTACGCGATCTACCCTTCGTATACGCGTATATTGACGACGTGCTGGTAGCAAGTACTTCCGAGCAAGAACGCGAGAAGCACTTAGATCTCCTTTTCCAACGTTTGGCTGAGTACAGTATCATCATTAACCCCAGCAAGTGCCTTCTCGGCCTTCCTTCACTGTCCTTGCTCGGGCACATCATCGATAAAGACGGCATTCGTCCACTTCCCGAGAAAGTAGAAGCTATCCGCAGTTTTCCCGCATCTACATCACTTCAGAAACTGCGTGAATTCCTCGGTCTGGTGATTTTTTTATAGACGGTTCATCCCTCATTGTTCCGACGCAGCCAGACTCCTCACGGACCTTCTTTGTAACCGGACTCGCAAAAACGAAGAGATCACTCTAAACGAGGAAGAATTAACATCTTTTAACCGCCTGAAGGAAATGTTTGCAAACGCTTCCATGCTCATTTTCCCCAGGTCTGGCGCTCCTCTTTCGCTGCTAGTGGATGCATCAGACACGGGGGTTGGAGGCGTTCTACAACAACATGTCGACGGCGTGTGGCAACCCTTATCCTTTTTTTTCTAAGCGGTTGCAACCGGCAGAAACGAAATACAGTACCTTTGGCCGCGAACTCTTGGCAACCTATCTTTCGGTTAAGCATTTTCGGCACATGCTCGAAGGATCAGATTTCGTGATCTACACGGACCATAAACCACTAGTTTATGCGTTCCGTACCAAACCTGATCGACATTCACCGAGAGAACTCCGACACCTGGATTTTGTCTCCCAATATTCAACTGATATTCGGCATATCAAGGGATCAGACAACGTACCAGCCGACGCCCTGTCCTGAATCCAGCTGAACGCAATACATGTGCATTCAGGCATCGACCTTCAACAGATCGCAGCTGACCAAGAGACTGACGAAGAGTTTATCAAGCTCCGAGATTCGCCATCCCTCAAGTTTCAGCAAGTTCCCATTCCTTTTTCTCCGGGACAAATTTGGTGCGACCTTTCTACCGGTCATGAACGACCGTAAGTACCACAGATGCATCGTCGACAAATTTTTTATGCTTTACACTGCTTGTCTCACCCGGGAATCCGGGCTACACAGAAACTCATCTCTACTCGTTTTGTGTGGACTAACATTAACAAGAACGTGCACAACTGGTCCAGGAGCTGCATTGCCTGCCAGAAAGCCAAAGCCCACAGACACATCAAAACTCAACTCGGCACATTCGCGCAACCTGATGCACGTTTTCATCATGTGCATATCGACATCGTCGGACCTCTACCACAATCACAGAACTACACACACTTGCTCACCTGCATAGATCGATTTTCTCATTGGCCTGAGGCTTTTCCCATAAATGATACCTCAGCGGAAACAGTCACTAAAACTTTGGTTTTACACTGGGTATCACGTTATGGCGCCCCAGCGAAGATAACAACGGACAGAGGACGCCAATTTGACTCCCACCTCTTCAGGGAACTGACTCGCCTGTTAGGATGTAAACGCATCCGCACGACAGCTTATCACCCGCAAGCTAATGGTCTCGTGGAAAGATTCCATCGTCAATTGAAAGCTGCAATAAAAGCATATCCAGACAAGACACACTGGTTTGAATACCTACCACTCATCCTTCTGGGCATTCGATCCACCGTTAAGGAGGAATTCGGACACACACCTGCAGAATTAGTGTACGGCACCACCCTGGTTCTACCTGGTCAGATAGTTGCTCCCATCTCTCCTCAGGATGTTCCAGACCCAGGATCATACGTACACCGTCTTCGACAATATATGTCTCACCTTGCTCCTGCAAGCACCCGTCAACAGAACACTACCACACACGTACCTTCAGACATTAAAGATTGGACACACGTTTTTGTTCGAAACGACACCATCTCAGCTCATCTTCGACCTCCATATTCTGGCCCTTATCGTGGTCTAAAAAAAATATCCAAAATATTTTATTCTCGATCTAGATGGTAAACAGAATTCTGTCAGCGTGGACAGATTAAAAAATGCCATCATGGATACTGTTACAGTCTCTACACCAGAAACACCAACAGATTGCTGTCTCAGCGAGCCACCTGTTCCATCTCCAGTCACGAGAAGTGGACGACGCGTCCATTGGCCCGCCAAGTTGGCACAATATGTGAATTACCGTTAACCTCAAGTGAGTTTCTTAATCATTCTTCGTGCAAAACATTTCCATTTTTCTTGTTTACTATTTCCAGTTTCAAATACAATGAACTTTCTGCTTGAACAATTGCAATTTTTAGTGACCATGTGCTCATGTCACGAAGAACATTATTTATTATGAGCATTATTTATTACAAACACTATTTAAGAACAAACATTGTGTATAACATTTTTTTTCTTCTCTCTCTTGTTTTGCAAAAATTTTTATTTTTCTTGTTCTGTAACATTGATTGTGTAATTGCCATAATTTTTATATACATACAAGGCGTGTACATATTCTGTTTTTCATGCACACTACAAAACCACGTTTGTTTCACCTTTTAGTTCATACACTGAGCAATAGATATTTGTGTCCCTCTAACTCTTACACTACAAAATGTTTTCTCTTTGATCACGCATTTCACAAATCGCATCCTCAAAACACTGGCCTTCTTTTTTCACGTACACATTCAATAGCTCGCTATTTTTTTTACCACATGATTTCGCTCAAGTCATATGCTGTGGAGCAAACTGTTACTTTTAGGCAGCATGCTTACGGCCATTCAGTTCACACATTACGGTTATCTTCACTGCCCAGTTAGACTTTTTGTCATGCAATTCACAGGCAGCTCAACCCAAATTGCAACAGGCTCATTCATCACGCCTGCATAAATCTGGTCAAAGTCATTTTATAGTTTATTTCTTTTTTCTCTTCCTGACACACACATCTTGCCATATCATCTCTACATCGACTCTGTCCTGTACTCAATGATCACAAAATTTCACAACGTGCTGGACACTCCTGGGGCTATTGTCATGACAAATGCACCACTGGCCTATTACTATACGATATTTCATAACACTATTCGACTTTCATATTCAACCGCCCCTAATATTGAACAACATATAAAAAAGCTTAACGCAAAACGGTTGTATAAACGCCTTCCAACACATAACAATACACGTAAAACATTAGCTATAACATCACAAAACAACAAACAACATCCTGTCCTACCTAAGCAACCTCATCAACCCATCCATGACAATACAACAACACAAAATTATAATTGTAACTGTGTCCAACCAGGAATGTGTCCGTTGAACAATCAGTGTCTTGAACGCAACATCATATACAAATGTACTATCGAATCGGATAGACAGAAGTGGTACTATGTGGGATCT